>CM046876.1:156877900-158091375 GCA_025667525.1 Glebionis coronaria
GTCAAAACCTAAAATTTACAGGTTTTACAGAATAGATATAAACTTAGTACATAAGTTATTCGCAGAATATTTTCGTGTGTTAAAAAGGCAGGAAAATATGTTTTAATTATAACAGATTTGTCTGACTATGATATATATTTTTCTTTGAGAACAAGTCAAGTTTTCAGTACCTGTCTCATTCAGTTTTGAGACATAGAAAAAAACACATCTCCATTACCAAACGAATGTGTGTAAAGTCCGACTGTACAACAGCCTTGGACGTTGTACCCTCGAAACAAACGACGAATCTGTTTTAACGGAAGCGTGTTAAACACACGTCTTGTCTTTGTCTTTACTGCTCTATTCATTGCTGTTATTTAATTTCTGTCTCTTAATTTCTGTCAGTTAATACTTGTAATTCGATTTTATATAATAAAAATATACACCATTTTCTATAACAACGTACTTTTGTATCTTCAAAACGTGATCGTTTGTTTCATTATCTTATATAAAGGTAAATTAGGTTTGAATGATACGTTTTAAAAATATTATTGTTTAAAATAATAAGAAACCGCCTAAATAATAAATAAATTAACTCACAAACTTTTATCAATTTTGGTTTATAATCCATGACCATTGTTTCTCTAGCAATAACTATATACTAAACGCATAAGTGTTACACTGCATCGAGGGTCTCAAAAACACAAGTTCACAATTATAAATATTTACCGCCATACACTTCATTTTTATACGAGTGTTCACCTAGTTTTCATAAACGGTGATTTTAATTGTTTTAGGTTTCATCTTCAAGTGCAATGTTAGTTATGTTTTCGGTTTATATATGTGGAGTTGTGGACGCTTATAAATGAGATTTTTTGAAAGACTCGTCCCCCCAATTACTATTACAATAATTGTATGTCTCCTTATCACTTTGAAGCATCATGTTCAATAACATATAAATACTTTATCATGTACATATGTTAAATAAAATCTGTTAAACAAAAATCCACCATATAAACAAGAAACTTATCAGCTATATTATATACTTAAAATACCATATATGAATTATCATGTGTAATTTTAAGAAATAAAACATGATCACCTAAGGAGTTCAACATGTAAACTTTTCATCCTTAAAAAAATAGAAAAAGAAGACGATCAAAGTGAAGGAGAAATTAAAGCAAACATGGTGGAAATTTTTTGCCATAGATTATGATTTTGGTTACTGATATAGTGTTCTCAAGTGTAGTTAGTGAGGTTTTCATGTAAGCATATATTCGAAACAACTTCATTTTCAACATAAATAAAGCTATTTACAAACTTTTCAATCGAATTTTAACTTTACACTAAGGCTGGAAGTAATGGTGCTTCCTCCACACATGAAAAGAGTGTTGGAGAAGGCTGGGTTTAAAAAAGAAGGGCTTCTCAGGAAATATATGTATCTTAAAATAAGTCAATAAATATGATGATCATCGATAACTAACATGTAAACATCAAAATTACAATCAAACAATATATAAATCATTGCATAACTACGTACATATATCATTCAAATCATATAACCACTTTCAAAACAAAATCAAGTTTTTAATCAGCATCAAATTCGTAATTTAGTTATGAACTATCTCGGCGACATCGTCGGATAAATGGCCATAGATAAAATTGTCTTTAAGTGACCCACGGAGACACATATAATTCCTAAGAAGCCCTTATTTTTTAAACCCAGCCTTCTCCAACACTCTTTGAGACCCTATATTCTCAACATCTACAAACGCTCCCAACCTCACTATTTCAGGGAATTCCTTCAACACCATCTTCACCGCCATCTTTATAGCTTGTGTCCCGATCCCTTGACCCCAGTACTTCCTAGCTAAAGCATACTCTATCTCGGCCTTATGTTCTTTATGCATATATATTGTCACGTACCCGTCTGAGCAGCCATTCATGCAAATTGACATGCACCATGGGTCGGTCATCAGATCGTTAGCTATGAAACCTAAAGCTTCATCTTCCGTAGTCAATGTTTCGTATAACAAAAATTTTGTGACTTGATCGTCGCCAACGAATTTTAGGAAATCGCAGGCATAGGAAAGTTTGAATGACTTGAGAGTAAGGGAGTCTGAAGCATATGAAGGATTTACGATTAAGCTCCCGAGGTAGCGCCGGCGGGCAATAGCCCGTAATTTACTGTTCTTAATCAGTTTAAGTCTGGGAGAAGTGAAAAAACGCAAGTTCTTGATAAGATTCTTGTTGAAGCAGAAGACGAAGAGTTGACTCTCCCCCCTCATCTCTATTTATAGAGACTGGGGGTGAAAAACCGACTCCTAATATACCTTTACTTACCAATAAACTATTAAGTCGGCTGTAAAAAAATAAGGAAACAATTGTGTTTGACTCCCTTTTTACTAATATAAACACCTTTGTAAAATTATTTAATTTATACTTGTTTATGTACATGCTACAGTTTCCCATGTTGGAGATATTTAGGAGCCAGATACCTGTAAAAAGAAATCTTTTTTAGTCATCCCCACCAACCAATACCAAATTTTGATGAAAAATCTTGATCAAAATATTACCAAAATGTTCTTCTTGGCACAGCAATAATCTTAGCCAGTACACGTTCAGTTTGTCTTGATAGTGACTCGGAGCTTTGTAACCTTCAGAGACTACGTACAGCAGAGCCGCCTCAAAGGGTTGTGTTCTATGGATCTAGATAGAGTTAACGCCGATGCTTGAGTAACCAGGTACAACCGAAACAAAAGTGTTGATGCTAAAATCCTCCGGTAGGGCCTACGGGACTAGAAACCTTCCACGTAAGCAATGGATGAAGCACCTACACACAAGAAGCAACACACGTTAACTCGCCCTGGGTGTTATCACAGGACCAAGCTCCGGTGTGAGAATGAGTATCGGTACGTAATATGGTATGTGGTATTAAGTGTGTTGTTAGCATATTCAATGTGTTTAGCAATAAATGTGAGGACTATATATAGAGTACTGTTGATACCTTGATGTTGACAGTTCATACCTTGTCTTCTTTCCCGAAATGGGTCTGTGTACCTCATCAGCTCTGACACTATACCTTTTCTCTTTGGGCATACGCCAAGACCTTGAGTGGGGCCTTGAGTCAGATGACATCACGAATGACGTCATGGTACTGTTCATATCACGTGGGCTCATGGTCCGGCTACGTTTTCTGGTCTGGCCTCCGGTAGGTGACACGTGTCATAGTCTCCGAGCACTTTCCGGGACCACACACGAACATGTCCCCCCAGTATAATGTTATCTGGAGGGTGACATTATACTTATCTTGGGCTTTGACAAGTTTTGTGGTCGTTGTGGGCTTGGGCCCAACACTGCCTGTCGTTTTGCTAAGTGGGTTTAAATGGAGTCCATGTGGAGCGCACTCATGCTCGTAGGTCGTTCCTAAGCGTGCCACGCGTGATGCCCATTAATGCACCTTTCACACTTCTCGAGGTTTTTCCTATATATACCCACCTTTTCACATTTTTCAGTTTCACTTTCTTTTCACACACTATTATTACTGTACGCATCTCTCGTAGCTTTTCTCTCCGTCTTTCAGGTAGGCTCTCTTTATCGGTTATATATTGTTTCGTTCCTCTTGCATCCAATATGTCCGACGAAGAGTCCGACGGCGTGGCATCCAACTTCGGTCTTCTGGATCCGATGTGTGACATGCATGTCCGGTTTTCCGAGATGACCAGTGACGAATTAGAGCATACCATTGATGAGTATTGAATATCGAGGGAGTTTCGGTCGCAGCTGCCTGATCCGAACATGACCATGGATTTACTGAGACGCAACCGACATATAGGTGTTTACATGGCTTTCTTGGAGCATGGTGGACTCCGGATACCTTTCTCTTCCTTTTTCCTGGCCGTGATCAAACACTTTAGGGTACATATTTCTTAACTTGTGCCCATTGGTGTGAACCGGGTAGTAATGTTTGAGATTCGATGTAGGAGTTTGAACATTGACTACACCATTGACCTGTTCCGAGTGTTCTACAAGTTGGGGAAGCAGGGGCACTGGTTCTCTTTTGTTAGCAAAGTTCACAAGAAGGCGTTGTCGTTTTGTATAGAGACCACCTCCAGTTTGAAGGAGTGGAAGAAAAAGTTTTTCTTGATTGATCGGAGGGTTATACCGGATACTATGCCGTGGAGGGACCGTGATACATGTGTTGCGAATCCGTTCCCCCAAACCTATAGTCAGGCTGATGCGGATTTGTTGGCCGAGACATTGATTCCATTGCGACCACCTCACAAAGGCTTGTTATACTTATGTGGGTTATTTAGGCCTTTGTCCTGGTTAGAATGCCGTCGTGCTCTTCGTGATGCAAGGGGAAACGGTAATATTTCGCTTTTATATTTCTCTTGCTTTTGACTAACCGGATTTCCTTAATTGTTCCTCTCTCTCCCCTCTTGTTCATCTTGCAGAGTGTACAATGGAGCAATTTCTAAGATTGCCGAAGTGGACTGGCACACGGGTGACTATTGAGGAGGATCTCCCGGAAAACCAAAGAACCGTTGATCGTACCGCCCAAACTTTGGGGGTTAGGGATCCTATTCCTGCTCTTACCCCGACACAAGAGGTGGTACAAAACCCTGATCTAAGAATCAAACCAGCTCGTGAGCGCTGGGAGGCTCTTGCTCTTGAGAAAAACCTTCTATTGCAAGAGGGCGGCGATGTCGGGCCGTGCCAGGGCCAAAATAAGAGGAAGGGAGTGACTCCGGTGCTGGGGCGAAAAGGAGTAAGGCAGCTTCCAATGATCAGACCGGGACAGGGTCTACTTCTAATCGGGTCCTTTCTCCTGATCCGATGAATGTGGCGGAACCTACAACCACTGAGGGGAATGCCTCCCAACAAGACCAACAAGCACAAGACCAACAGGAGCAACAAGACGGAGGAGTGGACCCTCCCGTCTCTTCTCCCCACGTACTGGCAAGGGACCCGTTACTGGTATGCTTTATTCGTCCCCCTCCTATTTCACTTGTTCTGGCTTATTGTTTTAACATATGTGCCTTCTCCAGAGGAGGAGAGGGAGAACCTCAACTTGGAGCATGAGGATGAGGATGACGACGACGCATATGATGAGGGGATGGAAACCTACGTTCCTGCTTGGAGACTTCAGCATAACGTCCTTATAGATACCCATTTTGCTGCCAAGGAGTTGCTGGTCCACCTCCCCACTCCTGCTGAGCAGCGGTCACTGGCTGCTTTGTCGGATCATGAGCTGATTCGTCAAGGCTATTTAGCGTTGGCCCGCACCTCTTTGAATCAATCTGAAATCATCGAAAGGTTTGAGTTGCTGAACCAAGATCACCGAAACTTGATCAACTCCAGTCGTCAAGATGCTGAGAACTTCCAACAAGGGCAAGAGTTGCTGGAGCAGATTTCTGCCAATTTCAAGAGACTTGCGACGGAGCATGCTTCGTGTTCCCAAGACAAAGCTACCCTTAAAGTCAAAGTGAAGTCCTTGGAAGCCGCAGCTCAAACCAATGACCAAAAGGTAAGAGATCTTGAATGCACTCTCGGTTTGAAGGAGGAAGAGTTAGCTCGGGCCAAGAAGCGGTGCTCAAGATGCCGAGACCCTCAATGCCAAATGCACAACTAACATCCGCAGGGCTGCGTCTGACCGAACCAGACTCGTCAAGGAGTTTATCCCACATGTCATTCACCTACTTCATGGGAGCTCCGAGTATAAGAAGCATGTGGCCAAGGTTGCTAATGTCTGCTATTCCGAAGGGTAGTATGAAGGGATCAAGGTTAACCGGTCCAAGGAATCGCTTGCTAAGACTCTCTCTGGAACGAAGGACTTTGATTTTGACCAAGCTAAAGCGTGGGTGGAAAAGTGTGACAAACTGTTTGCTCCGTCTTACCCCTTTGTTGATAAGGTGAGCAAGTCTTTTGATATGTCCATTGGAAATTTGATGAAGTTGACTCCGGACGAACTAGGGACTCCAAACCAGGCTCCTCCAGTTCCGACTGTCTCCACCTCTTCTCAACCGCCCCACAATGAAGCATGTTTATAGGGCATATTTTGTAATGTTTACCGTTTATACGGAGTCTGTTCCAGTTACTTGTATTGATGTAATACTGAACTTTATTCATGCCGGAGAATGTTCCGGTTCTTTTGATGATGTAACAGTTCAAACTTATTTGCGCTGGCTATTATTTCGGTTGAAGTTAATATGAAACAACCTGTTATTTTGAATGCTCAACAATTTCTATCTTTATGCTATTATGTCTACTTACACTTTCGGAGAACCGGGGTATACATTTTGATCCGGTTCCTTTCCCAGCCTTTTGCTTCGGTTATCCGAGCGCTGGGCTACTGCTTGGGGTTTTCCTCAGATGCCCACAAGTTGTGGCTTGTCTCGCTGGGCGGGATTGTTTTTGTTCTGGTGGGTGAGGCTCTTTCCATTTACCCCGGTTGATGAGGGCTCCTAGCCTTTGCAACGAATATGGCCACCGCTCGATGAGGCTCTTAACATTTACAAGTGGTCTTATGCTTCAGTAGATGAGGCTCTTAACCTTTACCATGGCTGATGACGCTCTTAACCTTTACAACCAATAGGGCCGCCGCTCGATGAGGCTTTTAACCTTTACAAGCGGTCTTACGCTTCGGTGGATGAGGCTCTTAACCTTTACCACGGCTGATGAGGCTCTTAACCTTTACAACCAATAGGGCCGCCGCTCGATGAGGCTCTTAACCTTTACAAGCGGTCTTACGCTTCGGTCGATGAGGCTCTTAACCTTTACCACGGCTGATGAGGCTCTTTACCTTTACAACCAATAGGGCCGCCGCTCGATGAGGCTCTTAACCTTTACAAGCGGTCTTACGCTTCGGTGGATGAGGCTCTTAACCTTTACCACGGTTGATGAGGCTCTTAAACTTAACAGCCAATAGGGTCGCCTGATGAGGTTTTCAACCTTTACAAGCGGTCCTCTTCTTTCGAGTTGATCAGACTCGTTAGGGGGATTGGGTGTTTGTTCTCACGGTTGTTCTGTCATTGTTATGTTTGCCAACTACTTGCTTCGGAAAATTTTCTTCCCCTTGCCGGGAGGATATATTATATAATAAGTAATCATCTTTGGTTACATGAAACAATTTCTTAAATTCATAGCATGCCATTTCCTCGGGATTTCTTTTCCCCCCATAGTTTCCAGCTTGTAGGAGCCATTCTAAAACGCTTCGGGTGACCCGGTATGGACCTTCCTAGTTTGGAGCTAGCTTGCCGGTTTTAGCACTCGGCTTGCTTCGTTCTTTCGGTAGACAAAATCCCGACTTTGAATTCCATGTGCCTAACCCTCTTGTTGTAATATTGCTCCATCTTCTTCTTGTACTTGGCCTCTCTGATGGCTGCCATTTCGCTTCACTCTTGGACGAGGTCTAGGTTTATCCGAAGCTCTTCCTCGTTTATCTCTTCATTGAACATGAGGGTTCGGAAGGTCCTCATTCCTATTTCGGCCGGGATGACTGCCTCACTTCCGTAGGTCAGACTAAACGGGGTTTCTCAATTGCTGGTTTTCATCATGGTTTGGTGAGCCCATAGGATGATGGGTAGTTCGTCCACCCATCTCGTCATTTCCCTTCCCAAGCGGGCTTTAAGCCCGTGCACGAGGACTTGTTTGCTCTTTCAACGAGGCCGTTGGCTTGCGGGTGCGCTACAACGGTGTTGATTTGTTTGATTTGCACTTAACGCACCATCCTTTGAATGGATCATTCACCAGCCGCGTTCCGTTGTCCGTAACAATGATACCTGCATGCCGAACCTACATACTATGTTTTCCCAAACAAATTTCTTCACGTCCTTTCCCTGGACCTTTGCTAGCGGCTTAGCCTCCATCCACTTGTGAAGTAGTCTATGCCACTATGATGAACTTGATCTTGCCTGGTGCTTCAGGAAGCGGACCGAGGATGTCTAGGCCCCATTGGTAGAAGGGCCACTGAGACATGATCGAGGTCATGAGGGTCTTCGGAAGTTTAGGAACCGAGGCATGGATTTGACAAGAATCGCACTTCACTACCACCTCGTATGTGTCTTGATACATCGTTGGCCAATAATACCCTTGCCTCATTATTTTTGCCACTACCGACCTGTATCCGGGATGAATTCTGCATTCTCCTTCGTGAACCTCTCATGTAGTTTGCCTGTAGGGGACCTACACATCGCCAACATGGGATAGAGATATGACTTATTAAACAACACTCCGCCTTCGATGACGAACTGCGGTATTTTCATTCGGAGCTTTCTAGCCTCATCCGGGTTGGTGGGCCATATACCCTCTTGCAAGAATTTGAGAATTGGGGTCATCCAATTGTCCTCTTCCTCCTCCACTACATCGTTGACTTCTTCCCTTTCGATTGACGGCGATGCCAATACTTCCACTAGGACTTCTTTGGTAAGATGGTTGAAGGCGACCGAAGCTAGCTGGCTTAGAATATCCGCTTTCTGGTTTTTGTTTCTTGGGATGTGCTGGATTGCAAACTTGCTGAATTTGGCTACCCGCTCCATCGCCTCCGTGAGGTACTTCTTCATCCGTTCATTACAAGCGACAAATTCGCCGTTTATTTGGTACACGACTAGCTTCGAGTCTACTTTTGACTGAAGGGTTTGGGCTCCCATCTTTTCGGCCAACTTCAACTCGGCCAGCAAGGCCTCGTACTCAGCTTCATTGTTCAAAGTTTTGAAGTCCAAATGGAGAGAATAGGTGTATTCTATGCCAGAGGGGTCTATTAGCACCAGACCCGCTCCGGCTCCTTTCGAGCTTACGGCCCCATCTGTGAACAACGTCCATTCTGCTTCCTTGGGGTCGGATACCTCCGTGGTACAAATTAGCTTCTCCCCTGATGGTGTTTCGGCCAAGAATCTGCTAATACATGACCTTTTATCGCGTTCCGGGGCACATAATTTATTGCATATGCTCCGAATTCAATCGCATATTTGGCCAACTTTCCCGATGCTTCGGCCCTTGACAGCACTTGTTTGATCGACTTGGTCAGTGATCACTTTAACCGGGTGGGCTTCGAAGTATCTCTTCAGTATTCTTGACAAGTGGAGCAGGCATAGGACTAGATTCTCCAGTGGAGCGTACCTTCACTCTGCGTCATGTAGCACTCGGCTAACGTAGCGGATGGGGGACTGCCCATGCTTTTTTTTGCCATGAGCACCCTACTGACAGCGTCCTTGGCCATGACCAAGTAGATGTACAGCGTTTCTCCCTTGACGGGTGTAGTTAGGAGTGGTAAATCCATGACTACCTTCTTCATCTCTTGGAAAGCGGCTTCAGCTTCGGCTGTCCATTTATATTCATCCCAGTTTTCCTTGGTGATATTTTTCAAAGTTTCGAAGAAAGGCAGAGAGCGTTCAACGGATTTGGAGACAAACCGGTTTAGTGCTGCTAGCTTGTCACTTAGCGACTGCATCTCTTTCAAGGTCCTGGGGGACCTCATGTCCATTATGGCCTTCGTTTTCTTGGGGTTTTTGCCCTTATTCCTTCCGAGGTGACCATGTAGCCTAAAAACTTCCCTTCTTCTACCCCAAAGGAACACTTCTTGGGGTTGAGTTTCATGTTAATTTTCCGAAGGTTGTCGAAGGTTTCGGCAATGTCAGCCAAGAGGGTTGTCTCGGAGGCACTCTTGATGACCATGTCATCCACATAAGCTTCCAAGCTACAGCCTATTTGCTCCTTAAAAGTCGCGTCCACCAGCCTTTGATAGGTGGCCCCAACATTTTGAGCCCAAAGGGCATCTTGGTGTAACAATAGGTTCCCTGGTCTGTATAAAAGGCTGTATTTTCTTCGTCTTCCTCGTCCATCTGAACTTGGTGGTAGCCTTTATAAACGTCCAAGAAGCACTTATACTTGTAGCCCATCACCGACTCTATCTTCAAGTCTACCTCCGGGAGGGGATAGTAGTCTTTCTGGCAGGCGGAGTTGAGGTTTTTGAAGTCAATGCACATTTGCCAGGTGTCGTCCGACTTCTTGACCAGGACCAGATTAGATATCCAGGTGGGGTATCTCACCGGATGGACGATCCCTGCTTTGACCCATTCTTCCACCTCCTTGGCCACCACTCTGCTCTTCTCTTCACCGAGGACTCGTCGCTTCTGTGCAACCGGAGTCATCGAATGGTTGACATTTAATGAGTGCTTGATCAGTCTTTTAGGTACCCCGGTCATGTCGGCGGGGGTCCATGCAAACACGTCTTGACTCCATCTGAGCAAATCAATTAACCGTGCTCTCCCTTCCTCGAAGAAATTTTTCCTAATTGCCACTAACTGGTCTGGATGAGCCGGATTCACTAACACTTCTTCTGTGAGCGGCCCGTCTGCCTCGTTCTTCTGAGGCTTCACTTCTTCGACCTTATGTTCCACGACCGCCTCACTTGCCTTACCTTGGTTGGTTTTTTGTTTTTCCTCCAGCATCTGACATTCAGCTATTATGGATGCTTTGGGGACCAGCGTGGCAATCCCATTCAGGGTTGGAAACTTGAACATAGCATGGGCGGTTGACGGGACTGCCCTTAATGCCCTAATGCCGGTGCGCCCCAAGATGACATTGTAGGGGGACATAGCTTGCACAATGGTGAATTTCAAGTTGACCGTGCGTCTTAACTTCCCTATTGTGAAGGAGACAGCTAGTTCCACTTTTCCTAGCGGCGTCAACTCTTCCCCTGAGAAACCAACCAAGTTTGACTGTGACGGTTCCAGCCTCTTCTTGATCGAAGGGCACAAGTGGTTAAAACAATGCTCAAGCATGATTTGCAATGATGCGCCGTTGTCCACTAGCATACATCTTATCAGGTGTCCTTCCGCCTCTGCTTCAGTTATTAGTGGCTCATCGGAGGCGTCGTTCTCGTTTACGGGAGGAAAGCTGATGGGGGCTTGCATCCAGCCCTAGTCTTCTGGAGTAGGTTCTTTTAATTTTTCCCCGGTTCTATACGACCTCACTATATTGATTGTTTTCCTTCTGCCCATATAGTCATCCTTAGCCTTAGGGGGGTTGTCTCTGTATCCGACCTTAGCTCGTGGTCACGAACCAGATGATTGAGCTTCCCTGCTTCCAATGCTGCCTCTAACTGCCTCCTCAACTGGAAGCAGTCATTGGTCAAGTGTCCCTTTTGGCCGTGGTAGTCGCAGTGCTTATTCATGTTTTCCCTTCTGACCATTCCTCTGGTGGGTTCCGGACGAGGTAGTCGGAGATGGGTCTCAAAGGCTAGTATTTCTTTCGGAGTCCGAGACAGCGAGTCTATGGCCGATATCGGGAGAGGCTTCTTTGCTTCGTATAGACGGGGAGGCGGGTATTGTGGGTATGGCTGGTACACCTCCTTCCCTTTATCGGACCTTCGCCCGTAGCGGCTTTGCCCCTAGTACTCCCCTCCTCCGTGCCTTTCGGATTTATTGAAAGGCTTGGTTCCTCTCTCGGCATATTCCCCTCTGGGGAGTTCAGTGGTCTGAAACGCTTCTTCCGACTTGACGTAGTCGTCGACTCTCTTCATCATATCATCAATGGTCTGGGGTGTTCTATGTGCGAACCTCCGATCCAACTCGGGGCATTTGCAATTGCTCACAAACGACGAGATCAACATCACGCCGGGAGCACCTTCAATGTAGCTGGTCTCATCCGTCCATCGCTCCTTAAAATCCGGAAGACTTTCGTGAGCCTTTCCAACTATCTTGGTTACATCAATAGCCTCCTTGGTGCATTTTCTCTTTAATGCAAACCTTCTCACAAACTGATCCTTCAAGTCCACCCAGTTATCTATACTCCCATTGGGTAAGCGGTCGAGCCATCCTCGAGCGGCATCGTACAACGTCTGGTGGAACATGCGGCACCATACTGGCATGGGCCAGTCTCCCTGTGTGACAGCTCCGGAGAACCGTGTAACATGGTTGTCCGGGTCCGTACTTCCGTCATATAACTTGAGATGAGGAGGTAAGATGTGCTTCGGGGACGTGTACTGGATGATTCGCCTCGTGAAGGGTGAACGAGATACTTCCTTATAAGGCTTCGACAGGTCTTCTTCTGGCTCTTCCACTGTCATAGGTTTGGCCATGTTCCTTCTTGGTTCGGTCTCTTCAAATGATAGGCGGATGGGAGTGACATTGTGTCCGATCAACCGTGAGTTGTACTCTGACATGAGGGCTTGAAGCCTCGGTAGGGGTGACTGGTGATTGTTGAGGACCCGCCATCAAATACTCAAGGTAGTTTGAAGTTTGGGTCCCATGGATGGCGCCAAAATGTTGATGCTAAAATCCTCCGGTAGGGCCTACGGGACTAGAAAGCTTCCACGTAAGCTATGAATGGATGAAGCACCTACACACAAGAAGCAACACACGTTAACTCGTCTCAGGTGTTATCCCAGGACCAAGCTCCAGTGTGAGAATGAGTATCATTACGTAATATGGTATGTGGTATTAAGTGTGTTGTCAGAATATTCAATGTGTTTAGCAATAAATGTGAGGACTATATATAGAGTACTGTTGATACCTTAATGTTGACAATTCATACCTTGTCTTCTTTCCCGAAATGGGTTTGTGTACCTCATCAGCTCTGACACTGTACCTTTCCTCTTTGGGCATACGCCAAGACCTTGAGTGGGGCCTTGAGTCAGATGACATCACGAATGACGTCATGGTACTGTTCATATCACGTGGGCTCATGGTCCGGCTACGTTTTCCGGTCTGGCTTCCGGTAGGTGACACGTGTCATAGTCTCCGGGCACTTTCTGGGACCACACACGAACAAAAAGAAAGCATAAAATTAGAGAGATAGTTTTTATTGTTCACTGAGTATACAGTGGGATTAAAATATTATTAAAAATATCATGGATTTATTAGTAAACTAATGTCTAGGTTCAGAAGTAGTAATTAACATACAAGTGAAAACGAGGAACGTGAAAATTGTTACCATAAGGAATGACGGGAGTGGGAATGCAATAATATAGATTTAGGAGGTTTTTAAGGGTGCGTTTGGTATGAAACAATGGGAATGAAGGTATGATTGTTAGAATGATAATTTATGTTTGGTATATTTAAAGGGGAATCAAATAATGGAATGAAATATGAATTTGTGCTCTTTTCCATAGGAGGCAAACGAGGCTCCTATCAATTCTTTCATTCCCTTTTTATTTATTATCTTTGTCTTTACTTGTATTAAATATGTAATATTTAATTTTTTGGTGTGCTTTTATTTTATCAAAAATCAAAATGAACACACTTTACAAAGTTTTTTTTTTGGTAACCGTGATTTCCGACTCATTGGCCGACTAATCCACGGGGTTTGAGCCCACCGCCACACAGACTCAAACCAGGTAAAGCCCTCCCTTTTCAGGAGATTGACGTGGCCACTTCAAGGTTGTTTGCACCTAGTGAGAATTGAACTTGAGACCTCACACACTTTGGAGTGATGGCCACAAATCTTTTTGCCACTAGGCCACCCTTGAGTGGTTACACTTTAAAAAGTTGATACCAAAGAAAAAAATACCAACCAAACAACAATATTATATATAATACTATCACTTTCATTATACTCTATTATCATTCATATAGTGATAGTGATTCCTAAATGCATACCAAACGCACCCTAAATGTAGTTTGTGAGGTTTCCCATATAAGCATATAGTCGAAACTCGAAACAACTCCATATATCTTCAACCTAAATAAAGCTATTTACAAAGTTTTCTAGTGAGTTTTACCTTTACGTACACGAACGCTGGACGCAATGGTGCCCCTCCACACGTGAAAGTGATACGACAACGACAACGAGCTAAGCTGTCCTTGCTACACCATGGCCATCACCACGAATGGCCGTGGTACCACTTTTGCTTAATAATAATCCCGTGGCTGAAGGGAATAAATATTTAAGGGAAAATTGCTGATCGTACATTATCACAATTCTTAAAATTGGACTATATATATGATCACTGATAACTAACATGTAACATCAAAATAACAATCAAATTAACAATATAACCAGTTTCAAAACAAATTCAAATGACCTTCATATGTCACTAATCAGCATCAAACTTGTAATCTAGTGGTTAACAGCCTCAACCAAAATGGTGGACAAAAGGCTGTAGATAAAATCGCCTTTAATCATATCGACCCTTTGAAAGAAACATATTTCCTTAGTAGCCCTTCTTTTTGAAACCCAGCCTTCTATATTATCAACATCTGCAATCGCTTTCAACCGAACTATTTCAAGGATTTTCTTTGAGACCATCTTCACTGACATCTTTAAAGGTTGTGTCATGATCCCCATGGGTCACTCATCAAGACGTCAGTTATGAAATCTAAAGCTTCATCTTCAATAGTCATTGTTTCCACATATATATAAAACTTTATGACTTGAGCGTCACAAGCACATTTCAGGACATCATTGGCGTCGGAGAATTTAAATGGCCGGAGAGTAGTGGAGAGTATGGATTCACGATGGCAGTACTAAGGTAGCGCAGGCCATGCTATGGGCAGCGTGGCCGACTGCCCGGGGCATCAGTATTTTACTATTATTAATCGGTTTAAGCTTATATTAATATGTAGATCTTAGGCTTATTAACATGAGATCATTTGTGATTAATAGTTTCTGCATACGTCATATATTTTCTAAACTATATCTGTCTAAAAAGATCACATTATATCGTACTGTTTTTTTTTATAGCAAAAGAAAAAAAGAAAAAAAGTATGTTTATCATGACTTTGCAACATATGCATATTTCTTTAGACAAGTCGGGTTAAAAATGCACAAATTGGGTTATTGCATGTTGATCGACGTCGAAGTGCCGGTCAAAAATAACCTAATTACCTTATAATAGATAGGGTAAGTGGGTATCGATCCACGAGGAATATGTGGTTTTAGTTTAAGTTTTGGGGTGATCACTGATCAATAAAAGTTTTGGTTTTGAAATTAACAACTAAAATACTTTTGATAGTAAAAATGCGGATTAAAAATTAAAATAACTATTAAGCTAATAATAAAGCTAGAAAAAGATAATAAGGATGTAAATAATTAAATGAAAAATGCAATCCCTTCCAGCTCCTAATATTTATGGTTGATCAAACTTATATTTATCGAAACTTTTTAGTTCGTTTACAATGATTACTTCGACTTAATATGAATGAATTAAAGTCGACATTTATTATGTTTATCAATAACTTGAGATAATAAATCTTATATTAATCCAACCAATAATTATGTTTTAATAATTTATTTGGGTACAATTTATGTTTGATTATACGACCATCTTTTTTTAACTAAATAAAATAAGTATGAATCGTTAACTAACAATAAGTAGTCCCGTACAAATAACTAAACATAATATTAACTCAATCAGAATAATTTATAAATAAATCATAAATCAATGTAATAAAAATATAATAATCCAAAAGTGATGATCAAACTATAAATAAAGTTACCGAAAGAAATTACAACAAAATTAGCCGGACATCGTGATGTACCCGACCCGGATAAAATAAATCTTCATTATTATTCTCCTTGTTCGCCCACCTCCTGTGTCCATATCCTTCACCACACCAATTAACTTTGTTTTTTTTAATTTGTTCCACTCGGCGAACGTGCCACTAAGAACAAAAAATAAATGTGATGATTGTTGTTGAAAACGAATTCCTTTCTTTGTGAATAACCAAACTGGCGGCTAAAAACCTTTTTGTCGTCTTCTTTTTTTCTTCTTTTTAGCAATTGATATCTTGCGGCCAAGAACCCCCACCAAAGATTTCTTTCGTGCAATTGTGTTTTTTCTTCAATATATACTCTTGACAGTCGGTGGTTATTGGGCTTTTAGGTCCAATGGGTGAAAAATATTTTTTTTTCTTTTTTTTATTCTTTTGTCATGTAATAACTTTTACCCAATAAAAAATAACCCAACGCCAATAATTGCTCAAACGAAGCCCGGACAAATAAAAGATGACCGAAAATATTGCGACGCGCTCAAATCTTTTTCTTTAATATTTCTTCTTTATTTATCAGCGCTCACAATTTCTTGTCTCCAAAAAATTAATAAAGCGTCCATTTTTATTCCACTTCGCTCATGACCTACATAAACATAAAACACATTAAAAGTACATGTACAACAAAATATATATATATAATTATACTAAATTAACATGCTATTAGGTGTATGCAAAATACACCAATCAGATCCCCTCACACTTAACTTTTACCGTCTCGAGTAAAAATAAAATAAAAATATACAAGCATGTTAATTTCATAAATTTTAATCATACTATTGAAATTTCATCAAAAAGATCACATTCAACCTAATACACTAATAACCATCCTACATGAAAATATTCCAAAATGATTACCAATATTTTTGTCCTTCTTAAACATTTAGCATAACCATTCCAATTGATTCCATTTACTTTATATTTCATATAATTTACCATGTGTCCAACGTACCTAATGCACACCTATAATCAATTAAAACATTAATCTAAAACAAGAGGTGAGAATATCTTACACCTTTTATAACATTGGAGTTTTTATACCATAAAAGCACATCATAAGCCATCATACTTTAGCTTATATACTTTCACCTTTTTTTTTCTTTTTCTCTCACAATTTCTTTTTTCACTTTTTTTTTTTACTTTTTTTTTCACATCGCACATAAGATCTTTTTTTGGCCATTCGGGACCGTTTCTAATACAAGTCATCCTGAACACTTTATACACTCCTTTTAAGGTTGATATAAAGACCAATTATTCAGAAAAATGAATATCTATCCTATATGTGCATACTAAAACACATTGGCGAATGGGAACCGGTTAATTTTTCTGTTTTAATTAAATGTGAACAGTTATGCTTCGTGCCTACTGGTACATCACATGATTGAATTATCTACCACATAGTATAATTATACAATGCACTAAATTAAATTAATCTTCCTAATTTCATTACAAGAATACAAGAATTGGGTTATTTCACATAAAATTGTCTCAATTAAGTGCAGTGCTATCCATCATAAAAATTGGCGTCTGACCCATGTTAACAACTAAAGTATCACCTTGCGCGGGTGATGAATCAGATAGGCAAGCCCAACATATGACTACCACCAATAATTACGACAGTTCTCCAACTCTTTTCTAAGGCCACCGTGCGCGGGCGGCGAGCCGAATAAGATCAATTCTAAATGTCATAACCCAACTTTTACATTACTATATTTCATACTATTTATTCAAACTTTCTACTCGATCTAAGCAAAGGAAACTTGTAAAACCCGCATGCTTTTATCATGAATAGTACCCTTAAGATCGTACGTACTAGATTAAAACTTTCCTTTTATAGTACGATTACGTTTACGTGTTAGGATTTTACGTATTACGTACGTGTTAGAACACGATAAGTATTTATTACGCACGAACACGCAATAATTATTTAAACAATAATTAATCACGAACATGCGATCATGAAATCACGAACGTAATTAAATCATGAACTATTATTAATTACGTATATATATTTATTACGAGCGTAATTAAATATATTAGATCACGATATTTACGTAACGAGAACACTTAAAACGCGAACACAAATAATCATGAACGTATAACTTAACATCGAGACACGGAAAAAGGTACGGGTACCCCAAGTGGGGCCCCCTACCCGTGGCTACAAGGGACAAATGGGCCAAGCCCATTTGTAAATTTTACTAAAGGGGGTTAAATATTTTACACTACTCATTTTTACATTACAGAAGATTTTAGAAAAACCTAAAACCCTCCTCTCTCTCTTCTTTTTTGGACTCCACCCTAAGAACACTACAATGAGGTGGTTGTTGATCTTGGATCTTGGATTATTAGTTGGTGATCGTGTTTGTTCTTCGTCCTTTTGATCCACGAATTCGGTAAATCCTTTTTAAACCTTTTTCTTTTGATTTGATCTTTTATGAATATAGAACATGTTATGTTTTTACAAAAACCTAATAAATAAACATGGATCTAACATGAATTGAGGTTTAATAAAATCAAAAGTATGGTTTTAAGGGGTGTTTGTTTTGGCCGCAGCCTACACCGAACCCAAGGGGGGTTTCGGTTTGGCCAACCGACCACCACCGAGACCATATGGTCCCGGTTGGTTGGTGTGGGTCCCACGGCAGCCTCAAGACAAGGGGTACCCCGATTTGGTTCGAGGTATGGTGTCGATTTCATGTCCGGTTCATGGTTCTTAGTCAAGATCCGGTTCATGGTGTATGTTTAGTTTTTTTATGTTTTATGATCTTATGTTAAAAAATTAAATTAATAAAATGACATGATTAATTTAATAACATGACTTAGGTTATTTTAATTATTAATTATCATGAAATTAATTAACCTAAGTATTTTTATATTTTAGACTTATAATTAATTAATTATTTACAAAACCATGATTATAATTAAATAATTAACATGACTTAGGTTATATTATTAATAAATAATAATACATGTTTTAACCTAAGTATTTAACTTTATTTAATTAAAACATGTTATACTTTAATTAAATATTTTAACCTATAGTTTAATTTAATTACATGAAATAATTATTAAACTATACATTATATCATATGACTTAGAAAATAATCATGAAAACACTTAGGCTTATATACTTAGCTTATTTAACCAGCTTATTTCTAATTATGGGAACCTTCTATTTTTAAAAACTTATTTATTTCAGGCAGCTAATCTATTTATGGAAACTTATTTAATTAAGGCAGCTGATCTATTTATGGTAACTTTCTATTTTTAGAAACTTATCTATTTTAAGCAGTAATTCTATTTTTGGAAACTTTCTATTTTTGGAAACTTTCTATTTTTGGTAACTTTCTATTTTTGGAAACTTTCTATTTTTGGAAACTTTCTATTTTAGGAAACCTGCTATTTTTGGAAGGTTACTTATTATTACACAGTAAGTATAAGAACACATGAAATACAAGAAATACTTAATCAGTTTAAGCAGAATATAGGATAAACACGGTTTAAGGCTTTAAACAGTAAAACATGGTAAGAACATATAGAATAAGCTAAGACATGACATAAAATCAAC
The DNA here is from genome assembly GCA_025667525.1 of Glebionis coronaria. NCBI lineage: Eukaryota > Viridiplantae > Streptophyta > Magnoliopsida > Asterales > Asteraceae > Glebionis > Glebionis coronaria. The sequence continues at coordinate 156,896,942 of CM046876.1, forward strand.
TACATATTTAGTAAGCAGATACTTATTCATGTATGTATTTATGTAGCACTAGTGATACGGAAGTAGGATTTCGCTCAATTCATCTTCTTCGTTCACTGGACATAAGGTACGGATTCCCGTCCTTTCAGTATGGACATTCTTTCCTTATTAGGATTCCCCATATGCAGCCAAATGTTTTCCCGTAGTATAAGTTACGTGTGTGATTGCTTATGTTTAATTAAGATTACCTATAGCCATATACATGCATGACCAATGTCACCTAGTTATGGAGGTACCATAACCATAACATTAGAGGCACTGATGTTATGACTTCACCACGGCGGAGTGATTGCTCGTGGCGTCCCTTCAGCTTTTGGCCATTTATATTATATTTATCATGTGGGGCGTATGGGTGCATCCTAGTTACATGTTTTCAGTCAGGATTTCATGGTGAATGTGGTGTGTGCCTTGCATCCTTCACAAGGAGCTGATCCCTCCTACCCAAAAACCAGTATAATAAATTAGAGGCAGCCCCTCTAATTTTGCATGATGAGGTCACCCCTCCAAGTATTCATGCACGGTGGATTTTCATGACCTATATTGGCTAATGGTAAAATACGTTAAACAGTTTTCATAAGATAAACATAAGGCTTTTCAAACTATAAAACCAGTTTTATGAACATGTTCCAGGTTTTCCAGGACTTATACATTTCCGCTGCTATTAAGTCTCTATTATGTTTTAGTCACTTATACTATGTCTATATCCGTGCACTGAGCGTTTTGCTCAGCCGTTACTTTCCTTTCCATGTCCCAAAACGGCAGGTACCCTAGGAAAGACTCGAGCATTTGGAGGACGTGCATAGGATGGAAGCTGCTAGAGACTTCTTTTCCTTTTTGCCTTCATATACTTATGCTTGTTTAGTCTTTCATTCATTTCTTTTGCTTTATTATGTTTTGGGCTTATGTTTGGGAACCGATGTTTGATTCCGGTTATCCCTATGGTCATGTAATGTTTTATACATTTATCCTTGTATGCTTTGATGACACGCCATAATTACGCGTGACATTCCATTATCAAAATGGGGTGTTACAAAACTAGAGGGAATTCAACCGGCGTGGTTTGATCATCTAAATTATACATATGCCTAACTACATGCAAACAATCAAATCAATTTAATAACCAAATTATATAATGGAATCGGGTGCACTTGATAATTATGGCCAAATCCTCTAGCTTGCTCCAATAAATCATCCGCAAGCTAATCTTCAGAATCTGTAAACACTCAACAAACTTATATGTAGAAGAAACTTCCACATCTAATTAGCACAAGACTCTTATAATGTGATTTAAAAATTTTAAAATTTTCAATTTTTCCCAAAAATCACATTTTAACCCATTTTGACCAAAATTTCACACAAAAACATGTAACACATGTGCCACCCCCCTCAACTTAAAGCATTGCATTGTCCCTAATGCAAAAAACTTTAAATTGAAATTTTGGTTAAAAATCAATTTGCCAAACTCACACAAAAACAAAAACCTAACTCACTTTCCTAGGAATCACGGTTGCATTTAGTGTATGCAACAAGCCTTTAAACCACTCGGTAACCCGACTGGACGAGTTTTGTCTCGTGAGGGTTTGTAGTGAATACACCCACAAAGTTTTAAACACACACAAAAATAAGATAATAAATTGAAAAATAAAATACACACACTACAAACCACAAACCACGGGTTGCCTCCCGCGAAGCGCTAAGTTTACCGTCTTCAGTCGGACATAACTCGTATGAGCTATTGAGACGGCTGGAGTGGTTCCAAGTAAACCACATCCATCGTTTCCATCTGATCACTCTCCAACTCAACATACGGCTTCAAACGGTGTCCATTAACTTTAAAAGACTCTCCACCCACCATATTTTTTATTTCGATGGCTCCATGTGGAGAGACTTGAGTCACAACGTATGGACCCGTCCATTTACTTCTCAACTTCCCTGGAAAAAGCGTAAGTCTAGCATTGAATAACCAAACTTTTTGACCAACCAAGAAGGATTTCTTGGTGATGTGTCGGTCATGAAAAGCTTTGGTTTTCTCTTTATAAATCCTAGAACTTTCATAAGCATCACGTCTAATCTCATCAAATTCAGATAACTGAAGTTTCCTAGAACTACCCGCTTTCTCTAATTCCAGATTAACGGTCTTAATCGCACATTCAGCCCTATGCTCTATCTCAACCGGTAAATGACATGCCTTGCCATATACCAACTTATACGGTGACATACCAATAGGAGTCTTAAAAGCCATCCTATATGCCCACAAAGCATCATCTAACCTCAAGGACCAATATTTCCTATCACTACGAACGGTCTTTTCTAAGATTCGCTTAATCTCCCTATTTGATACTTCCACCTGTCCACTAGTCTGTGGGTGATAAGGGGTAGCTATCCTATGATTAACTCCATAGTGTTTCAATAATTTTCCAAATCTAAAGTTCTTAAAGTGGGGACCTCTATCACTAATGATAGCCTTAGTAATTCCATGCCTAGCAAAGATATTCTTCTTAACAAACTTAAGAACTACACTATGGTAATTGGTTCTAGTAGCCTCAGCCTCTACCCACTTAGACACATAATCCACTGCCACTAAAATGTACACATTGCCATGGGAAGTGGGGAATGGTCCCATAAAATCAATACCTCATATGTCAAAGATCTCAACAACAAGTATGAGATTCATAGGCATTTGATCACGCCTTGAAATCCCACCAACTTGTTGGCAAAGAATACTTGCTTTCACAAATGACTGGGCATCCTTGAATATATTCGGCCAAAAGGAGCCGCTTTGTAGGATTTTATGCCCAGTTTTCGTAGCACCAAAGTGTCCACCACATGCATAAGAATGGTAGTGAGCCAATATGTCCATATGCTCATGGTCGGGAACACATCTCCTAACAACTTGGTCAACACACACTTTATATAGCTCCGGATCCTCCCAAAAATAATACTTCAACTAGGAGAAGAAGTATTTTCTTTGTTGTTTAGACCCAAAATCTGGAAGCTTTCTAACAGCTAGGTCATTAAATATATTTGCGTACCAAGGAACCTTAGAAATCTCAAACAAGCTTTCATCCGGAAAGCTTTCCTTAATCACATCAGAAGGGTTGAACGGTGGTGGAATAATTCTAGACAAATAGTCGACAACTACATTTTCTGACACCTTTTTATCACGGATTTCTAGATTAAATTCCCGTAAAAGCAAAATCCACCTAAGCAACCTCGGTTTTGTCTCCTTCTTAGTCAGCAAATGTCTTAAGGCACTATGATCTGAAAATACTATAACCTTAGAATGCCCCCAAATATATGACCTAAACTTATCAAGAGCAAAAACCACGGCTAACAACTCTTTTCAGTAGTAGTGTAATTCATTTGAGCTTCTGAAAAAGTCTTACTAGCATAAAAGATTACAACAGGTTTTTTATCGACCCGTTGTCCAAGAACCGCCCCAGCGGCATAATCAGTCGCATCACACATGATTTCGAAAGGCTTCGACCAATCAGGTGATTATAGAATTGGGGCTTCTACAAGCTTTTGCTTAAGCATGTTGAATGCTTTAAGACATGATTCATTAAAGTCAAAGCGTGCATCTTTTAAGAGTAGATTGCAAAGAGGCTTTGATATAGCACTAAAATCTTTAATAAATCGCCTATAGAACCCGACATGACCAAGAAAAGATCGCATACCTTTGATGGCAGTGGGAGGAGGAAGGGTTGAAATTACTTGAACTTTGGCACGGTCTACCTCAAATCCTTTTTCAGATACAACATGCCCTAATACAATACCCTCTCGAACCATGAAATGGCTCTTCTCCCAACTAAGCACCAAATTAGTTTCGGTGCATCTTTTTAACACACTTTCAAGCTGATCAAGGTATCTTTCAAAGGATTGACCAAAGATGGAGAAATCATCCATAAATATCTCTATAGATTCTCCAACCATGTCAGAAAAGATACTCATCATACACCTCTGAAAGGTAGCGGGTGCATTACACAGGCCAAAAGGCATTCTTCGAAATGCAAATGTCCCATATGGACACGTAAAAGTAGTTTTGGCCTGGTCATCAGGATGGATGGGTATTTGATTATAACCGGAGTACCCATCCAGGAAGAAATAGAACTTTTTACCCAAAAGCTTCTAAACTATTTGATCAATGAAGGGTAGTGGGAAGTGATCTTTAGATGTGGCATTATTTAGCTTACGGTAATCTATACACACTCTCCACCCAGTAACTGGTCGGGTTGTGAGTTTTTCCCCACTCTCGGTTTCAACAACGGTGATTCCAGCCTTTTTAGGCACCGTTTGAGTGCCAAATGCCCATTTACTATCCGAGATGGGATAGATGATACCAGCATCTAACCGTTTAAGAACTTCCGTCTTTACTACCTCTTTCATATTAGGATTCAGACGCCTTTGCGCATCTCTTGCTGGCTTAATATCTGGGTCCGTAGCAATTCGATGCATACATAATGAAGGGCTGATCCCTTTCAAATATGCAATTGTCCATCCCACTGCTGCTTTGTACATGAAAAGCACTTTTAGAAGTGCTTCCGCTTGTGATTCAGAAAGATCAGAAGCAACAATAACAGGTAACGTATTGTTAGGACCTAGAAAAGCATATTTGAGATTGGATGGCAAAGGTTTTAGTTCAAGAGTTGGAGGCACCTCTAGAGACGGCTTAGTGGCCGTGTCAAAAGTAGAAGGCAAGGGCGCCACTTTATAAGACCAAGGTGGCTTTTGATGGTCAAAAGAACCGACCAAACACTCTTGAATCTCTTGAACTTCAGCAACATCAAGAATCTCCTCATTCTCACCAGTTAGATATAATTCCAAAGGATCATCCTTAAGCATACGGGATGCATGCTTTTGAACTTCCTCATCGATCACATCTACTTGGTAACATTCATTCATCGTAGGAGAATTCATAGAATGAAACACATTCAATCGTATCTTCTTATTACCAAATGCAATATCCATGGAACCAGTTCGACAATTAATCCTAGCATCTATCGTGGCTAAGAATGGGCGCCCAAGGATAATAGTTGGTTGAACATCCTAGTATTATGACTCGGTGCCCATAACAAAGAAGTCAACTGGGTAATAGAAGTCATCAACTTTCACAATAACATCCTCTAAGATACCGCTAGGAATTTTGGTAGATCGATCGGCTAAGGAAATAATGGTGTTAGTCTTACGAGGAGTTCCTAAGTCATACTTATCGACCAAACTAGCAGGAAGGATGTTGATACTAGCACCAAGATCAAGGAGCGCCTTCTTAATGGCAATATTTCCCACCACAACTGAAATCAATGATGCTCCAGGATATTTGAACTTAGGAGGAAGAGAGCTAGATAAGACCGCACAAACATGCTCAGTTAGGTCAATCTTTTTAGGCAAAGACGCCTTCAGCTTCCTTTTCTGGGTACACAAGTCCTTTAAAAACTTGGCATACGCAGGAATTTGCTTGATATCATCAATAAGGGGGAGATTAATTTTAACTTGCTTGAAAGTCTCCAACATATCCTCAGCATGAGGACCCTTTTTGGCTAAACTTGCATATGTCGATTTTTCCAAAGCTGTAGGGTATGGTGTGCTGGACACACCACCCTCCCCAACCTCGGGAGATTCAGTAGCTTTAGGATTCGGTGTTGTTGGTTTAGGAAAATCATTTATCAAATCATTTACCAACTCAGAACCGGACTTAACATTAGCAGAATTTTTACCTTCAATAATAATTTCGTCATCGGTAACGAAATCCTCGACATCAGGAGAATTTGGAATTCCCTTGTCATTGTTGTAGATTTTTCCATTTCGAAGAGATGTCACCATATTCAAGTGCTCATTTCCATTTTTCTTGTGTGCGGGATTCATGGTGGGGTAGCTCGGTAGCTTTCCCTCATCTCTTTTGCTTAATTGATCCGCCAGTTGACCAACTTGTCTCTCAAGAGCTGCAATAGATTTGGTAGTGGTCTCATGTCTTTGATTGGTGACCTCGAATTTTCTATTGATCTCTTGATTGTTGGTAGACAATGAATCCATAAGCCTATCAAACTTCCGGTCAAGGTTCAAGAGACGGTTATCATCTTGCCCTTGGCCCTGATTTGGATATTGTTGTTGTGGCCTATGATTGCAAGAATTTTGTTGGAAGTTAGATGAATCGCCACCCTCGTACCTTGGTTTGTAACCATAGTGTTGTTGTTGGGCATTATTAGGGAGATTGTCTTCATCTTTCCAACGGAAGTTGGGGTGATTGCGCCATCCAGGATTATAACTTTCGGAGAATGGGTCATTTCGTTGACGACCTCCATAGACTCCATTCACCTCCTCATTCGGTGGCGCCCCCAACTTTGACAATTATCGACTGTGTGACTCGGATCACCACACATTGAACACCCACTATGCGACACATTAGACACATTTGGAACACCCTTTCCTAGATTTCTCAACAAAAGATCAACTTTCTTACTTAACTCGCTAATTTCAGAATTTGTGCCACGTTGGTTAGACACGGAATTGACGGAAGATGGGTTGTTGTTTCGATCCACTGAAGCTTGGGTCTTGGAACATTTGCTTAGTTTTTCAAAAAACTCCCATTCTTCCTCCATAGGTCACGAGAAAAACATACCCCCACTAGTGGCCATCACAAATTGTTGGTTGTTATAATCCAACCCATCATAGAAGACTTTGATAAGCTCCCATTTTGGAACATCATGATGAGGGCATGTTCTTAATAACTCCTTAAGTCTACTAAATGCTTCATGAACTGCTCGCCTGGGATTTAACGAAAAGATTTAATCTTATTCTTAATGGCAGCAGTTTTACTTATAGAATAAAATTCCTCAAGAAAGGCAGATTTTATTTCAGACCATGAGTTAATACTACCTGGCTCAAAAGATGAGAACAAGTCCTTAGCTTGATCTTTAAGAGAAAAAGGAAAAAGGCGAAGTCTTACCTCATCCTTGGTAATATTATTAACCTGATGTGTGTCAGCAATTGAGAAGAATTCTCGCAGATGTGCGTATGGCTCCTCACGACCTCTAAACACTGGCAAGATTGCTATGAGGTTCGGCTGGATCTTGAAGTTACTTGTAACCCCTTTAACCGGATCCGAATAAATGATAGGCGAGGGATCCTCGAAGATCCCGGACCTGTAATAAGAATCAACACCCCGTGGTGGGGATTCTTCTCCGCTACTACTTCCGCTAGCATCTCCTCCAACATCTTCATCACCTGGCATTTCAGCGAAAAGCTCTGCTAAACATGTAAAATAAAGATTAGTAGAAAACTGTCGGAACGTTTTCCTTCTCAACCTAGCACTTTTCTCAACCTTAGGATCGTAAGCTAACGGTGATGTACGTCCCGATCTACGTGTGCGCATACACTAACCTGCACACTCACAAGAATCAAAATAAAACAAACAAAACAAGAAAAATAAAATCTTTTTGTATTTTTTTATTTTATTTAAGTAAAATATTAACAAGAACTTAAACGAAAAGCTCACTAGTCCCCGGCAGCGGTGCCAAATTTTTTATTGACGTCGAAGTGTCGGTCAAAAATAACCTAATTACCTTATACTAGATAGGGTATGTGGGTATCGATCCACGAGGAATATGTGGTTTTAGTTTAATTTTTGGGGTGATCACTGATCAATAAAAGTTTTGGTTTTGAAATCTAACAATTAAAATACTTTTGATAATAAAAATGCGGATTAAAAATTAAAATAATTATTAAGCTAATAATAAAGCTAGAAAAAGATAATAATGATGTAAACAATTAAATGAAAAATGCAATCCCTTCCAGCTCCTAATATTTATGGTTGATCAAACTTATGGATTATCGAAACTTTTTAGTTCGTTTACAAAGATTATTTCGACTTAATATGAATGTATTAATGTCGGCATTTATTATGTTTATCAATGACTCGCGATAATAAATCTTATATTAATCCATCCAATAATTATGTTTTAATAATTTATTTGGGTACAATTTATGTTGATTATACGATCATCTTTTTTTTAAACTAAATAAAATAAGTATGAATCGTTAACTAACAATAAATTGTCTCACACAAATAATTAAACATAATATTAACTGAATAAAAATAATTCATAAATAAATCATAAATCAATGTAATAAAAATATAATAATCCAGAAGTGATGATCAAACCATAAATAAAGTTACCGTAAGGAATTACAACAAAATTAGTCGGACATCGTGATGTACCCGACCCGGACAAAATAAACCTTCATTATTATTCTCCTGTGTCCATATCCTTCACCACACAAATTAACTTTATTTTTTTATTTGTTCCACTCGGCGAACGTGCCACTAAGAACAACAAATAAATGTGATGATTGTTGTTGAAAACGAATTCCTTTCTTTGTGAATAACCAAACTGGCGGCTCAAAAACTGTTTTGTCGTCTTCTTTTTTTCTTCTTTTTAGCAATTGATGTCTTGCGGCCAAGAACCCCCACCAAAGATTTCTTTCTTGTAATTGTGTTTTTTTCTTCAATATATACTCTTGACAGTCGGTGGTTATTGGGCTTTTGGGTCCAATGGGTCAAAAATAATTTTTTTTTCTTTTTTTTTATTCTTTTGTCATGTAATAAGTTTGACCCAATAAAAAATAACCCAACGCCAATAATTGCTCAAACGAAGCCCGGACAAATAAAAGATGACCGAAAATATTGCGACGCGCCCAAATCCTTTTCTTCAATATTTCTTCTTTATTTATCGGCGCTCACAATGTCTTTTCTCCAAAAAATTAATAAAGCTTCCATTTTTATTCCACTTCGCTCATAACCTACATAAACACAAAACACATTAAAAATACATGTATAACAAAAAATAAAGATATAATTATGCTATATTAACATGCTATTAGGTGTATGCAAAATACACCAATCACATGTCTGTCATGACTTTACAGAATCATGATCAACAATATATAAAAAGTACTTCATCAATTAAATCTTTTAAATGAAATTTCACCATATAAACAGGAAACTCATCGACAATTTTAAGAAATAAAACATAATCACCTATTCACCTATAGCAATATAAGATTAAGATCATCAATGTCATGTATAATACCAATTATACTCAGAGTTCAACATGTAAGCTTTTCATCCTTCAAAAGAATAACAAAAGAAGACGATAAACGTGAAGGGAGAAATTAAAGCAAACGTGGAGGCAAAAATTTGCCATAGATTATGATTTCAGTTACTGATTTAGGAGGGGTTTTAGTGTAGTTTGTGAGCTTTCTAAGTATTAGAAACAACTCCATCTTCAACCTATATATTTTCAATGCTTTCAAGTGACTTTTACCTAGTTTAAACTGTCGCTGGACGTAATAGTGCCCCCTCCACACGTGAAAGGGGTTTTATGACCACAAGCTAAGTTGTCCTTGCTACGATAGCATGGCCATCACCACGAGTGATGTACCACTTTTGCTTAATCCGGTAGCGGCGGATGGCCAGGGGAGAGATAATAAAGGATAGTTGAGGACGTTTCAACAAGAGTGGTGGTGGTGGTGACCATTGCGTTAAAAAGTGACGGGAAAATTGTTGATCACCAATTCGCTTTTTACAAAAGGGAATTTCTAACATGTGCCCTTAATGCACATGTTTATGTTTATATAAAAGTAAAGTTTAGGTTTATTAAATGTATATTGTTATTTATTTTTAGTGAATTTTAAGTGTATTTAATGTGAATTTAATGTATTTTTTAATATAAAAGGAAAGTTAGTGTTTAATAAATATGGCTTAACATGTGCTTGAGGGCACATGTTAGAAAAACCCTTTACAAAATGACGCTTTCATATGTCCAGTTAATACCTTATCCACTACTATGATATTTGATAACTAACATGCAACATCAAATTAACAATTAAACAATATAAACCGTTTAATAACTACGTAATTATCATTCAAGTCATGTAATTAATTGCAAAATAATATCTAATGACCATCAAAAATTCTGTAATTTAGTTATGAACTACTCGATCACATCGTCGGATAAAAAATATATAAAAAATCGTCTACCAATGTGTTAAAAGTAATTTTTCTAATCTATCCTCGAAATAAACTTCAGAGACTAATTGTGTATATGTAAACTTCTTATATCTCAGTTATATAAAAGGTTTGGGAAAAGTTTGGCAAGTTTGAAAGTAGAGGGGCTCTTTGGTCAATTTGCTAGAGATGGAGTAGTATAAAAGACGAAGTCATCTGTTTATCTACATAACTTTCACCTACAAGTCTTTTACGATCTGTTATTGTCTTCTGGTTATTCTGTTGAGATTGAGATATCTTGTGTCATATTTATTTTTGGGTTTGATTTGTAAGACTCTTATCGTTCTAGATACTAGATTCACCACAGATTAGCTGAGGGTGAATTATTAGTGTTTGATTAATAAAAGTTGGTTATGTTATTCTTGAATTGAGATTCAAGATTAGAAGTTGTTAATTTCAAATCTTTCATGATATCATAGCAAGGGTTTTCATCTTACTCTAAATCGATTGTAATCTGAAAAAATAATCAAAGGTTTTACAATTAACATTAGGTTAATTGTTCTTGCTGTTTAATTGATCTAAAACCGTGGTTTCTTGAAAACGCCTAATTTTTTGAAAAAAATTAGGGTTTGATAATTTGAGGGTTTTTGTTCTAAGGCTTATGATGATCAATCAACGGTGGTTAATTGTTGGTCAAGACGGTTCTTGGTTAGAATTAATTGGTTTGGTAGTTAATGTGCTCATTTGGAAAATTAGGGTTTAGTGTTTGGATAATATTTTGGGTTTGGTTTCCTTTAATTTTATCGAAGGGGTTATTGAGATTCCTCCGATGATTCTTGCTGTTTGATAGCACTGTAAAACCCATCTTCTCCCATCTTTTCCCTTCTACTTTTGTTGTTTTTTATTTTCTCTCATTTTCTTTCTGATTAAGCTTTTGCCCTTGACCTGCCACCATTGAATGGTTAGGAATCCGGGGAACTAAAGGGGCTTAATCTTGATTTTATTTTTTCTTTGTTCTCTTTTATTGTTTTTTCCCCTGTATTAGTTTGTTATCTACTTGCTATCATGTTTGCCCATGGTTTCACTGATGATGAATATGAACAGTTAAGTAAGAATGATGAAAATGTGACTTTAATCAGTATACTAGACTTGATTCAACCCTTGTATTTGCATCCTAATAATTATGCATCTCTTATTGGTTGTGTCAATAAAACTGAAAGGATTTGATAATTAGCAAGTTTTGTCATGTGTTATGCAACTTACTTTAGAGGGAAAGAATAAGATTGGTTTGATAGATAGTACATGTAGGAGGTCTAATAATGATGAGGTATTGGGTAGGCAGTGTGATAGGGTGAATGCTATTGTTTTGGGGTGGATATTATACTCTATTTTGAGGAGTTTTATCTAGGGAAATTTTTCTCTAAAAGGGCCTCTCATGTTTGGGAGGAACTTAAGGATACTTATGATAAGGTGGATGGTTCTGTTACTTTTAATTTGCATCATAAGATTAATTATTTGTCTTAGAATGGGTTTATTGTTGATTATTATCACAAATTAAATGCATTATGGAAACAGGTTGATGCTATGGTTAAACTGTCTAGATGTACTTGTCATGCTGTTGATGATTTTTAAAAACATAATGACTTGATGAAACTTATGTAATTATTGACGGGTCTTGATGAGTCTTATATGCAAATAAGGAGTTCTATTCTGTCTAGGGTACCTTTTCCTTATGTTAGGAATGCTTATTCTATTATTTATAGTAAGGGGTCACAAAAAGTTATTACTTCTGGTAACAATTCTAGTATTTCTTCCAGGTCTTAAAATTCTGAATTTTGTTGGGAATAAAGTTAATACTTATTTTGTAATGTACTAACAGTATTAAGATTGTTTAATGTTGGTAGTGATATTCTTAGTACTGGTAATGTACAGGCAGAGTTGGACAAAGTAGACAGACAATCTTAATGCTGATAAGGGAAGATCAATGATGTTTGTTATATTAATGTTGACTGAAGATAAAGATTAAAAGACGTGCGAAGCTAAATTTAGGAGATATTACTTAGTGTATCTCTTAAAGTTTAAATTATCTTAGTAAATCTTTATCTTGTAAAGGAGGTCCTAGGTTAGATCTAGAATATATCACTTTCATATATGTTTATGCTTCAAGTTTGTAATCTTAATACTCAGATTTAGAGTATTAATATCATTTGTAATAAAATTGAAGTGGTTGGTTTATTTTCTTTGTTCATCTATATATAATCTTCATAATATTAAAGAGTAGATTTCGCATACTCTTTGGTAGATACTCAAAGTTTCTATTAAGACTATATAGGTTTATCTTGTGTAGTTTAAGTCTACAAGCTAGACTAACAAGATAATAAGGGATCAACAAGTGGTATAAGAGCTTGTTGAGAAGATTTGATCTTGAAGGTTTATAAAAAACTCTTTTTGACTACAGAGATGGATTTAGAGGCCACACAACCTAATACAATGAACAAGCTTCTAGTATTCAAACAAGGAGAGTTTGAAGAATGGAAATTTAGATTCACTCATTGAGCAGATGTACAATTAGGATCTATGGGAAATAATTTCTCATGGGAACATGTATAAGAAATCTGATGCACCTACATAAGAAGGAAAACCATAGGAAGTTACTGTAGATGAAAATAAGTAAAGGACTAATAATTTGAAAGCAAGAAGTATAGTAATGTTGGCTTTACCAAATGAGCACATTCTTACTTTCCAACAACATGAAGATGCTATGTCAATGTTTGATTCCTTTGTTCTTAGATTTGGTGGTAATTACTCCACCAAGAAAGCATTATTATAATCAATGTTTGAAAATTTTAATTGATGATGGTTTAAAATCTCTTGACTATATCTACAATGGACTTCAAGGGACTGTGAACAAAATCATCACTCAAGGAGGAAAGTCTGAGCAGGAAGACATAAATGCCATGTTTCTTAGGAGTATGCCTGCGGAGATGGGTACTAAGGTATCCATCTAGGAAAACAAATGGGATATTGACACAATCAATATTGATGATTTGTACAATCATTTTAAAGTGGTTGAACAAAAACTTAAGAAGAAGGATGGGTCAATCTCTAATACCATTAATTTAGCATTTATTTCAAATCTAAGTTTTGATAAGCAAGTAAACACTAATAACATTATTAATGTTGGCAAGTCATCGGTTAATTCTGGTAATGCTAAATCAGTTGTTGGAACAGTCTATGCACTCTTGTCTAATCAAAAGAATGTGTCAGAGATTGTGTCAGACATTGTTGAAAGTGATCTCCAACAACTAAGTGATGATGATTTAGAAGATCTTGAGATAAAGAATCAGCTTGCTTTCCTCAACATGAAAGCTAATAGATTTCTTAGAAGAATAGGAGAGCATATTAATCTCAATGCTAGAGATAAAGTTGGCTTTGACAAGTCAAAAATAGAATGCTACAAGTTCCACAAGAAAGGGAATTTTGCAAGGGAATGTAGAGGTACAAGGAACATTTCACAAGGCAAAACGATGGTTGATGAAGAATCCCCAAAAGCACTAATGGCCATTGATGGAGTGGACACTGACTGGGGATGCACGAATGAGGTGTTGGGAATAAAATATAGCCAGTCTACTTAAGCGCTGACAAGAGTAAAACAAGCGTTGATAGGAAGAAAACCAGCGCTGACAGACCAAGCGTTGACAGGAAGAAGTCAAGCGTTGATACATTAAAGACAAGCACTGATGGGAAGATTTAGTCTACGTGTATATTGTTTCTAGTTTGTTTCTAGTAAAGATAAGTTCAACAATGTATTTTCTATAATTATCTTTACCTAGAATAGTTGATACGTAGACTCTTGTACAAGGCATCTTATATCTATAAAAGAAGACCTTTAGGTTATTGTTCAATATAAGTTTTCATACGTTAAACACTTTCATTGTAAGCAAGTTTGTTATCATTAATCAAAGTGAAAGTTTGTTTACATCTTGTGTGTTCTTGTTTAAGTGTTAATTCGGCATAACACTTAGATTGTCATATACATATACAAAGGTTTCTCTACGTGTATTACTTGATCTAATCTCGTATACATAAAGCTAAATCGATCTAAGTTTGGGATCAACAAGTGGTATCAGAGCTTGTTGAGGAACTTTTGATCTTAAAGAACACAAGAACCCTAAAATCACCAAAACCCTAAAAACATCATGTCAAATCCAGAAGTAACCTCCTCCTCCTCACCTTTACCAAACATCAAGATTCCCATGCTTGATGCAACCAACTTTGAATTGTGGAAATTCAACTTTGAGCAATATGTGGGGATCTATGACTACACTCTCTGGGAAATTATTGATTATGGAAACACATTCAATAAAGCTCAAAAGATTGCTGATGCCATTGCTGGAAGAGCAGCTGTTGCTGGATGTTCAGAAGCAGATAAGAAAGAAAAGCCTGATGATGGTAGAGTTGTGTCTGCTGAAGACATAGCAAAGAAAAGGGTTGATATGAAAACCCTAAATATTCTGAAACTCTCTTTGGGACAAGAGAACCAGCATAAATACAGAGGTTATGAATCTGCTAAGGACCTTTGGGCAGCTCTTGAAGTTGCATATGGTGGCAATGATGATACTAAGGAAGAGAAGAAGAAGCAACTCATGCATGAGTATGCTGTTTTCAAAGCTCAACCTAATGAGAAGCTTAGCAGTGTTAGAAGCAGACTCCTTGATATCACTAGCAAATTGTCCTTCATGGGGACACAAGTTGGTGACGTTGACACCATTGCTACCTTTCTTAAAAGCCTTGGTGAAGCATGGAAGATTGAGGCAAGATCTATACTTGCCAATAACACTCACAAAAGTTCTACTTTTGATGATATCTACAACAAACTAAGGTTATTGGAGAATGAAACTCTTTTGGAGCATGGAAGCAAGTCTACCAACAGTAACATGGCCTTCTTCTCTCATAGTGAAGGTCAATTCAATCAGAAGGACTCTTACATGCATCCAGTTACTGGATCAATATGTGTCAACGCTGGAACATGTCCTGTCAACGCCTCATATTCAGTCGCTGACACATACAAAAGTGACCCACCAAGAGTTAAACCTGCTGGTTTGGATCTGGATACTGTATGTGCTTACATTGCTTCTTTTCCCAATGGTTCGGTGATTACATATGAGGACCTTGAGCAGATAAGTGATGAGCACTTGGAGGAGATGGATATTAAGTGGAACATGGCTCTTGCTAGTATAAGAGCAAACAGGTGGAATAGAAGGTTTAAGAAGAAGATGATCTTCAATGCAAAGGACACTGCTGGATTTGATAAATCCAAGGTTGAATGCTACAATTGTCATCGTATGGGGCACTTCATGAGGGAATGCAGATCTCCTAGAAGAACTGATGCTGGCAAACCCCTCAAGCCAAATTGTTAAGGCTCAGGATCCTAAGGCCATGGTTGCAATGCAAGAAATTGATGGTATGGGATGTGACTGGAGCTATTTGGCTAAGGATGGGGAAGAGGATAAAGCTTTGGTTGCTGAAATAGAAGAAGAAGAGCATGTTCAATATGCTCTCATGGCACACTCCTCCTCTTCATCAGATAATGAGGTATACGATGATGCTTTTTGTAGTAAGGGTTGTAGGTTAAATACTGAGAAACTTAACAAAGAGGTGTTATGATTATTAGATGATGTGAGTACTGAAAGATGCAAACTGTCTAATTATTAACTCGCTCTCACGCAAACTGAGAAGACAGTTTCTGAGTACAAGAAAATGGAATTTGATCTAAAAGACAAAATAAACATTTTAAAACATGAGTTAAATGCTAGCAATGATATTAGGAGCATCATGGAAAGGGATAATGGTGAGTTACAGGCTAAATTAGATGAGGCCATTAAGCATAAGGATAATGTTGGTCTTAAAATTCAGATATTTGATAAGGCTACACAAACCCTAGGAGAATGTGTTAATAAACAAAGGGATCCTAAGGACATGACTGGGATTGGGATGAAAGACTATACTGTGGTTCCACCACCAGCTGGTGACTTCTATGGTGTCCAAAGAAAGGACCTATCTTGGACTGGTCTACCAGAACTCCAAGAAGAGGAATTCATTCCTCCACCAAGAGTCATTACCCCAGTTGAAGAATATCAACAGAAGTTGACTGACTTGAATGAATGGAAGAAAGCCAACCCTACCTTATTTGTTAAGGGTGGCTTGTTATGTGAAAGTCCTAATGAGTCAACCCCTATTAAGGTAACAAACCCAATCACTGGTAAGGCTGTTGACCTTGGCTCAAACACTGTTAGAAAACCTAGCATCAAGTATGCAGAAATGTATAGGAATACTAGGTCACCTAAAAGCCAAGTTAGTGTTGATGGAACAGGCTTCTTCTCTTCTAGACCTAGAGTTGTGTCTAGAAAAGCCTGTTACACTTGTGGTAGCTTTTCACATTTAGCATATAAGTGTGTCAACGCTTCCAAGGTCAACGCTGTTAAAAAGTCAAACGTTGTCAGACCCAAAACCTTTGTGGAGCAAAGTCCACAAGTTGTTAGACCCGCCCCATTCTTCACTAGAGGGTCTAACACTCATGGACAAAGACCCTTTCAAAAGATAAATACTTGGTCTAACAGGCAATGGGTTTCTGTAGCAAACCCTAGGTTCAACGCTGACAAGGGTAATTTCAGCATTGACAAGACCAAATCCAACGCTGACAGAAACGTGACCAGACCTAAATATTTGAAACCACAGGGTAAGGGGTCTAAAGCTTCTTCAAGCTTGACATGGAGACCAAAGAAAGATCAAAACCCTAATGATAATGGGATTTCAATGACCTGAAACAGATTTAATTACATTTCAAAGGTCATTACAAAACCTATTGGGGTTAACTGGGTATTTCATCCAAAGAGGGATGAACAAGGGGTTGTTATGAGAACTAAGTCTGTTCTTGTTGAACAACCAGATGAATCCAAGTCTGCTAAGGCTTGGGTTCCCAAAGAAAACTAACTTGTTTTCTTTATGTGCAGGGCATTCAAAAACAGGTCAATGATTATGGATATTGGGATAGTGGATGCTCAAGGCACATGACAGGGAAGGAAGATTATCTAACTAACTTCACTCCCATTAAGGATGGTGATAAGGTTTATTTGGAGGCGGATATGGTACTATCACAGGCAAAGGAACACTTCTCACCAAGAACTTGCGTTTTGAAAACGTGTTTCTGGTAAAGGAACTTGATTACAATCTTTTTAGTGTATCACAAGTTTGTGATAACAAAAATAAAGTTCTGTTTACTGATACTGAATGCTTGGTGTTAAGGAAGGTTGATAAGATCCCTGATGAGAAATATATTGACTATAGAACACCTAGACATAAAGACATCTATAATGTGAATCTTAATGGGATTAGGATGAATAATAATATGTCATGTTTTTATGCTAAAGTTCCAGTAGATGAGAGTAATCTATGGCACAGGAGACTAGGGCACATAAACTTTAAGAATATAAACAGGCTTGTGAGACTTGGTTTGGTTGATGGCTTGCCTGAAAAGGCTTTCCACAATGACCACTCTTGTGTTGCATGTCTTAAAGGCAAACAGCACAAGGTCTCATTCAAGTCTAAACAGGTGCACTCTAGTACTAGACTACTTCACTTGCTTCATATGGATCTGTTTGGTCCAACTAATATAGAGAGTTTAAATGGAAAATCATACTGCTTTGTTATCACAGATGACTTTTCTAGGTTTACTTGGACTTTCTTCTTAGCTATGAAGAGTGACAATGCAGATACTTTGATTGATTTTATTACCCAAATTGAAAAGAAAATAGGTATGAAGTTAAAGTGCTTAGAAGTGACAATGGTGGTGAGTTTAGGAATAAAGTTTTGGATGATTTTTGTGCCAGGAAAGGGATTAATAGGCAGTTTAGTGTTGCCAGTACCCCACAGCAAAATGGGGTTGATGAGAGGAAGAATAGAACCCTAATTGAAGCAGCCAGAACTATGTTGGCTGATGCCCATTTCCCCATAGCTTTTTGGGCTGAGGCTGTGAATACAGTATGCTATGTTCAAAATAGAGCATTGGTCAACAAGATACAGAACAAAACACCTTATGAATTACTTTGGGGAAGGAAACCTAATATTGGTTTTCTTAGACCTTTTGGTTGTCATATAGTTGTCCTTGATACTAGTGATGCCTTATGTAAATTTAGTGCAAAAGGTGATGAATGCTATTTCATGGGGTATTCAGTGCAGAGCAAGGGATATAGGGTTTACCTTAAGAAGGAAAAACGTATTCTTGAGAGAGTACATGTTAGGTTTTTAGAGAGTAAACCTAGTGATCCTGAAAGTGGTCCAACTTGGTTGTTTGACTTGGAACCTCTATCTAGAACTTTAAATTATATGCCTGTGACTAATCCAGACATTGTGAAGGTAACTTCAAATGTTGTGGAAGAACAAATTGTTGATGTTTCAGGTACACAGATTATTGAAGAGGTTGGATCACAAGCAGAAAAGTCTTCTCCTATACTAGAGTATGTCACAATTCCCATATGGACAGATGCTTTTACTGCTGCTACTGCTGCTGGAAAGGATAATGGTGGTCCCCAAGTACCACCAGTTAACAACATGCATGGTCCTTCAGGCGCTGACAAAGGCAAATCTAGCGCTGACAAGACAAATTCATACGTTGATGGCTCAAACGTTGACAACAACATTTCAAGCGTTGTTAGCCCAAACGCTGACAACCAAGGTTCATGCGTTGACAACACTTTTGAGCATCTTTTCTCTTCCAATTTTGAGCAAGGTGGACCTTCCAATACTTATGAAGAGGTTCATGTTGATGAAAGAGAGTCTGATGAAGATATTAGCAATATGGAAGATGAGATTGAGGACAATAGACTTTTTGAAGGAGGAGTGCTTACTTCTACAACCAAGAATCATCCTCCTTCTCTTATCATTGGTGATGTAATGTCCCTTGTTCAGACTAGAAGATCTCATCAGAGTCTTGGAGGATTTATTTCTAATATTCACAAGAAGGTTGATACCCCTCTTATGCAAGCATGTTTGTTTGCCTGTTTTATGTCACAACAGGAACCCAAGAAGATATTTGATGCTCTCAAAGAACCAAGTTGGGTGGAAGCAATGCAGGATGAGCTTCACCAATTTGAAATTCAGGATGTTTGGGAGCTGGTTGATTGTCCCAGATATGTCAAACCAATAGGGACAAGATGGGTTCTACGAAACAAGAGAGATGAAAGAGGTATTGTGGTCAGAAACAAGGCAAGATTAGTGGCTCGGGGATATGCACAAGAGGAAGGGATAGACTATGAGGAGGTCTTTGCACCAGTTGCAAGGATTGAAGCTATAAGGATATTTCTAGCTTATGCTTCATGCATGGGATTCACTGTCTATCAAATGGATGTGAAGAGTGCCTTCCTCTATGGAACAATTGTTGAGGAGGTATATGTGATGCAGCCTCCTGGTTTTGAAGATCCAGAGAATCCAGACAAAGTGTATAGAGTCAAGAAGGCTATGTATGGACTTCATCAAGCCCCAAGAGCATGGTATGGCACATTATCCACTTATTTGGTGGACAATAGATTCAAAAGGGGCACCATAGATCAGACATTGTTTACAAAGAAGAATGGTAAGGATGTTCTACTTGTTCAGGTCTATGTTGATGACATCATTTTTGGATCCACAAATCCAAAGATGAGTGAAGACTTCTCCAAGCTTATGACAGACAAATTCAAGATGAGTGCAATGGGGGAGATGAACTTCTTTCTTGGGTTACAAGTTCAGCAGAAAGAAGATGGTATCTTCATCTCTCAGGATAAGTATGTGGCAGAGATCTTGAAGAAGTTTGGCTTTTCTCCACATGAAAAGAGGGCTACTACTCCTATGGATAGAGAACACCCTTGGGGAAAGATTGGAGATGGGAAAGATGTATATGTCAGGCACTATAGATCAATGATTGGTTCATTGATGTATCTCACAGCCTCCAGACCTGACATCATGTTTGCTGTGTGTGCTTGTGCACGCCATCAAGTAACTCCCAAAGAATGTCACCTTTATGCTGTCAAGAGAATCTTTAGGTACCTAAGATGTTATCTCAGTCTTGGCTTGTGGTATCCAAAAGATTCACCTTTGGAGCTTATTGCATATTCAGACAGTGACTATGGAGGTGATAAGTTTGATAGAAAATCCACAACTGGTGGATGTCAGTTTCTTGGGAGCAGGTTGATATCTTGGCAATGCAAGAAACAAACAGTGGTGGCTAATTCTACAACTGAAGCAGAGTATGTTGCTGCAGCTGCTTGTTGTGGACAAGTTTTATGGATTCAGAACCAGCTGTTGGATTATGGGTATAATTTTATACATACCAAGATATTTGTTGACAATAACAGCACTTTATGCATTATTAAGAATCATGTACATCATTCTAAAACTAAACACATAGAAATTAGACACCATTTTATAAGAGATTATTTTGAAAAGGGTTTAATACAACCAGATAGGGTTGACACAGAAGAGAATGTGTCAGATTTACTAACTAAACCTTTTGATGGTGGAAGGTTTCAATACTTGGTCACAAGTATTGGAATGATCAATCTCACATAATATGTGTTTTGGAGTCTTTTTGTAAAAGTATGTACAGGATAATGCATTGTTATTGGTCTTTTTGAGGATTTAGATTTTCCACTATATTTTTCTAACACTGACAAAGGTTGCTTTAACGCTGATAAGTGTTATTGTGACGTTGTCAGCAATATATTTGTCTAACGTTGACAAAGCTTTTCTTAACGCTGTCAAGTGTTATCGGGCCGTTGTCAGCAACAATGTTAGTTTTGTGGTTTTCAATCTAAATGTGCAGGTGGTGTTAGCATTATACCATTGGATACAGAGTTGCTTATGGATCCTTGGAGAATCATTTGAGCATGTTTTTATTTATGGATGATGGTTGGAATTTTCTATTCCTATCTTGACATAAATTTTTTATGTTCATGCATGTTTTTAGCAACATATGTATCACAGTTTAAGGGGAGGTTTTAGGAACCTTTAGGACTTTTGGGTATCCTTATGATACTGTTATCACAATTCTAGATTGTGCCCACAGGTGAGTATGAGTTAGTTTTACTAAATCATGAGGCATTGTAGCATGCAAAGTTGATATACTATGCATGCTGCCAAGACATTTTTGGCCTAGAATTGGTTGTGGTCTGTTGGGAGACTTGGGAAGGATTTTATCATGGTTTTACCTGGGAGTAACAAGAAATTTTATGAGGTAACTTAGTTGTTAAGAGTTTTGGTTAGCAAGGGACACTAGAGGACTGTTATGTCTATCTTGCATAAGCAAGTGTGCATAACTGGACAGTGCTTGCCGCCCTATAATAATTATCAACTTATAGGTTATCTTCTCTAGGATAAATTACTTTGTTAAGGTCATTTTTCATTTTTATGAATTTTTATTTGTGGACGCTGACAAGTATTTTTCCAAGCGTTGTTGTGACCAATTTCGACGCTGACATGACTTTGGCAAACGTTGACAAGAATATAGCCGTTGTGCGTTGATGGGTTATTTTTTACCGTTGACACTCAATGGGACCTACCCAGTTGTTACTTTTTGACATATTTTTGGGCCGTAATTTTGGGAGCAGATAACTTTCATTTAATGCATGAGATAAACTTATTTCTTTTCAATATTTTCATGATTGTATTTTGAAAATAGTTGCCTAATTTTTGACCAATCACATGCATTTTTCTGTCCTATATATTTGGCTCCTATTTTAAACAGGGTACCTATCATTCTTGTCTAACAAATATTTCTCCTATACTTCATCTTTATCATTCAAACAGCTTTCAACAATGGCACCAAAATTTAAACCAAGTGATTTGGAATTGGGATTCAGGAGTCAACACAACATGGTAGCATATCTGGAAGCTGATGATACTCTGTTTCCCCAATACACACAAATGGTGGCGTATTTGAACGCATCCCCTATTAGATATGCTCTTTCTCATGCACCACTCATTCCTGTCACACATATTAAGCAATTTTGGAACAATGTTAGTTCCGCAAGAGTTAATAGAGTGACTACATTATCATCTATTGTTCATGGGCGCACATGGGTGGTTACTGAAGCTTTGGTTCGCCAAGCTTTGCATCTTGATGATGCAGATGGTATAACCACCCTCCCCATTAATGAAATAGAACAAGGACTAAGGGCTTTGGGTTATCCTTTCCCTGATGAGGGAACTTTAAATAAATATCATAAACAGGAGTTTCCCCCAGCCTGGAAGTACATAATACATGTCCTCTTGCAATGTTTTAGTCCCAAGTGTACTGCACACAATGAGATCAATAGATCTATTGCAAGTGCTATTGTGTGCATTGCTACTGGGCCAAAGTTTAATTATTCAAAAATGATTTTTGAGGGCATGTGTAAAAATAAAGGGAACAAAATGACTTTAGCTTATCCCAGATTTTTACAAATGGTTTTTGATGTCCAAAGTTACTACACAAGGGATCATGATGATTTTTATGAGATCCCTGTGCAAAAGAAAGCAATTTTTACAAAGATGAACTCACCCCCACATCGTGACTTACCCCTAACCCCAGCTATGATTGCTGTCATTGAAGCAGCACAACCCCAACCAGACCCACAACCCCAACCAGACCCACAACCCCACCTTGACCCAATGCCTGAACCTTCACCTTCACCACAACACATGAAACTTGACCAAGAACCCTTCGACGCTGACACATTAAATGTTGGCGTTGACATACCTATCCTAAACGTTGACACCAATCCTTCACAGTCCCAAACACCCCTTAACCAACCAACATCCACTCAATCCACATCATCTTCTCCCCCAACACAATATAGGTTGCAAAAACACCAAAGGACTGCTGGAGTGTTCTCCTCTAGTGGTCCTAGCCATGTAGCAGAGAGAACCACCACCACAAGTGTGGTTGGTGCTATGGATGAGGCTGGGACTATTGGTTCTGGCTTAGAAGCTGGCCAAGACAGTCCTACCATCATTAAGACCTCATCCATGCCCAATGAATCTAACTTGGGAGGTCAAATACCCATTTTAGAGGAGGGCAGATTGGAACCAATGACATTAATGGAATTGACGGCTGTCTGCATAAGCTTGCAAAAGCAAAATGCAGACTTGGTACATATTATCAGTACACAAGGCCTTGAACTCAAGCAATTGAGGGATAGGATTGTTGTTTTGGAAAATGCTAGCACAAGGAGGGGGATGGAGGAATCTTCCAAAGGGGAGGATGAACAGATAAATGTGAGTGATAAGGCTCCCATGATGGTGAATCTTTGGGTGTTGCTGAGGCCCTAACAAGTTTGAAGAAACAACCAGGTTTTGATACGTCTCTAGTCACTCCTACAAACTTAAATGTGTTTTTTACAGCTATGTTGGAGTAAATTACAAGAGGCGCTGAGACAGGTAATTTGGGCGTTGACAAGCAAGATTTGAACGCTGACATGAGTATCTTGGGCGCTGACAAAGCAAAATTGAGCGTTGACAGACCTGCAGATGAGGTTGATGTATTCCAGTCATCATCCATCATCAAAGATGTTTCTTCACAGATATTACCATCTTCCTTACCCTCCATTGATAGGGTATTATGGTACAAGTAGACGTTCCAAAGGATGCAGCACAGATTGAGTTTGATAGAAGGTTGGCTGCACAAATTGTGGAACAAGAGAGAAAGAAGGTGGGTGAATCACCTTTTGTTGTCACTTCAGAAGAACAAGAAGGAAGTGATGAAGCTAGTTCAGACTCAAGTGTAATGATTATTGAACAACCAGAAAGACTTGAGTATGGTGATGAGTTGGCAAAAGAGAAGTTGAATGAGTTGAAGTTGCAAGTTGATTTTGACATGCCAAAAGTTGTTCAGATGTATCATGCTTGGGAAGATAGGTGTATAGAGAATCCACATTTGACTATTTCAGATCAGATATGGGGTTTGGAGATTCTTCTCAGAGTACAAAAGTATTACAAGGTCATTCTGAAACACAAAGCAAGCAATGTTCTCTCAAACTTGAAAAGGGATAGCAGGGAGTTGTACTACATGCTACTCAGATGTCATAGAACATGGTGGACTTATAAGAAATTGATTGGATTGACATTTGAAGAGTTAGAGTTCAAAGCTTATCCCATTTGGGTTAGAGTGCAGGAAGAAAACACTCTAAGACTTCTTTCCGATGAAAGAAAGGAAGAACTTGTAAAAGAAATGGAGCTTAAGAAGGCAATGATTGTTCCCAGACCTGTAAAAAAGGGAGTCCCTCTTGAGTTTCCTAAAGATATGGATAGGTTAAATCTGAGTGAGGCTGTTATAAGAAAGAGTCTCAAGCTCTCACCATTGGAAGCTTCAGATATGGTGCAGGTGTTACCTCTTGATTTCAGAAACCCTATTATAAGCTATAAGGAAGATGAATGTGGGTTTTGGAAGATTGGCAGGTATGGGAAAGAGGTTCACACTTTTACCACTCTTATATCTTTGTTTGCAAGTTTTGATAGAGAAGACTTGGTGGATCTATGGAGATTGTTAGAGGCCAAGTATGAGACTAAAGCACCAACTTCAGTCAATGGAATAAAACTGTGGTCAACATTCAAGAGAATGTGTGGACCAAGAGATGAAGATCCTACTGTTTGGAAGGATCTTGAAGATGACCTCAGTGGTCTTCAATGGAGATTGTATTCAGCTACTGGTGTATATTACTTAAGTTCTACAAAGTTTGCTGAGTATCTTCTTGTAGATGCTCAGTATTCCATGTCCAAGGACGTCTTGGAGAAGATGAAGACTACACAGCTGGAAATTGGTTATTCAAGTGATGTGGCCAAAGGTTTGATCAGACATATTTATTACCAATATGATAAAGTTTGTAAGATTCCTCCTAGTTCTTAATGTTTATTCAGAAACTTGATTATTAGAGTAAATATCAAGTTTAGGGGAGGATTGTTGGTAATAAAATATAGCCAGTCTACTTGAGCGCTGACAAGAGTAAAACAAGCGTTGATAGGAAGAAAACCAGCGCTGACAGATCAAGCGTTGACAGGAAGAAGTCAAGCGTTGATACATTGAAGACAAGCACTGATGGGAAGATTTAGTCTACGTGTATATTGTTTCTAGTTTGTTTCTAGTAAAGATAAGTTCAACAGTGTATTTTCTATAATTATCTTTACCTAGAATAGTTGATACGTAGACTCTTGTACAAGGCTTCTTATATCTATAAAAGAAGACCTTTAGGTTATTATTCAATATAAGTTTTTCATACGTTAAACACTTTCATTGTAAGCAAGTTTGTTATCATTAATCAAAGTGAAAGTTTGTTTACATCTTGTGTGTTCTTGTTTAAGTGTTAATTCCGCATAACACTTAGATTATCATATACATATACAAAGGTTTCTCTAAGTGTATTACTTGATCTAATCTCGTATACATAAAGCTAAATCGATCTAAGTTTGGGATCAACAAGTACGTTTATATTGTTTCTAGTTTGTTTCTAGTAAAGATAAGTTCAACAATGTATTTTCTATAATTATCTTTACCTAGAATAGTTGATACGTAGACTCTTGTACAAGGCTTCTTATATCTGTAAAAGAAGACCTTTAGGTTATTGTTCAATATAAGTTTTTCCTACGTTAAAACACTTTCATTGTAAGCAAGTTTTTTATCATTAATCAAAGTGAAAGTTTGTTTACATCTTGTGTGTTCTTGTTTAAGTGTTAATTCCGCATAACACTTAGATGATCATATACATATACAAAGGTTTCTCTAAGTGTATTACTTGATCTAATCTCGTATACATAAAGCTAAATCGATCTAAGTTTGGGATCAACAAGTGGTATCTGAGCCTCGTGGCTCGTGATGCTAGGACCAACAAGGTGTTCATGAAGAAGAAGAAAAATCCGTCTAGGGTTTTTCTGGACGTTTTTGTGTGCGCAGCAGTATTCAGAAGGTCATAACTTTTGTTTGAACCGTTGGATCGTCACGAAATTTTTTATGTGTGTTATATACACATATATCTAGACATCCATCGGAGGGATTGTCGAGTTTTATCCCCAAGAAAAAGTTATTAAGCGTCAAAGTCAGCAGCAGTATGAATGCAGTTTTCTGTGGACAGCCATATTTAAAACACGATTTCTCCTTCGTTAACCGTTGGATCATCGTGATTTTTGAACTATAGATTCTTGGCACTTGTGTCTAGAATCTCACCGAAGTGATTTTCGATCTGAGCCCTAATGAAGAAGTTATCCAGCATCGAAGTTCTCTGTTTAAGGTATTGATGTTTTTGCTTTTTCACATGAAATCATGAACTAGGGTTACTCAAACCCTAGATCGACATAAAAAGTAGAAGCTTATAAGGATTGTGGCTGTTGTGATTCAAGACAATTCGTCATGGCTATGATATTAGGGTTTATGGTGAAACCCTAGATTTGTTTTTATTTAAAAACCCTAGATCTGGCTGTCGTATGAAGTGATTAAAGGAGCGTTGATGTGATTCCAAAGATGAATAATCGCTTCTACAATGGCAGCTTGTTTATCGAAGCTTGTTTGTTCCAAGAGGCTACGAAAGATATTCGTATGAAGCTGCACAGAATGACTGATAAAGGACGTGCTTATAATATATAAGGAGTAGCAGTTTAGTTTATTGATTGAGACGTGAGTTTTCAATATCAACATGATTCGTTGAGATAAATTCATTACGTGACAGTATTGGTTCTACCAATCAAAAGTGATATAGTATGGGATGTCACGTGTAGTATTTATCAAAACATAATGCTCATTTAGTGGGATAAAAGAATTGACGTATTTTGCTCCGTATCTTTTTGATATTCGTGTGGTCCCAAGTTTAAATGGCCCATGATAAAAGGACATGGTGATATTGAGATAAAAAGACGTGTGCATCATGCTTTGTTCACGTGGTGATATTAGGATTCAAGCGTTGATATTTTGGGACATTCAAGCGTTGATGGATTAATATGGTTTAATTCTAAGATGTGATGAATTTTAGAGTAAGATATGCTTTAGGCGCTGACGTTTGTAATCTTGACGCTGACAAGGAATAAGTAAACGCTGACAGAATAGGCGTTGACATGAGTTGTCCAAGAAACGCTTGCTCAAGCGTTCATAGGTGTTGTCCGATATGTGACAGTACACATAGAAAGGACAAAGAAGGTTCTCAGATAACAAAAGAATAGCTGTTGTTTGAGAAAAACTGGTACGTTTTTAGCGCACAAAAAGGAAGAATTTACACACGAAGGTACATGGAATCTCCGTTTTAATTTAGAATATCATGTTGATATTTATGGCTCGGATATTTTTAAAAGGAATTAATGATCTTAAATCGAGTTAGCAACTATTCGTGGGAATTTGATGGATATTTTAAACTATGTAATTAGGAAAGCCTTGTGAGTGGCTTTTACATATGGTATGAAGATGTTATTCCATTAAATTCGTCATGAAGAGGTGTTGGCTTAAGGGGAAGAATTCTTATGGTAAGTTTGATGATTGAAGAAGATTTTCGCGAGTTTATGTTCTATCATATCTTAAAGTCATGCACTTCCAGCCACTGACTTTTAAGGTAACTTGTTCGTGCTTTACATGGTTGGTGATGAAGACTTGTCAGAACACTTGAAAGTTACATTATCGTGCTCAGTGTCTCACAAAGGATGAGAATATTGACAAGGGATTGAGGTCTACTTATATTTTTCAATCTGGTATAAGTTTTTCGTCACATGGATAGTACAATACATGGAACACAAGGTTGGGTTATTCTACTTCTACATCAAGAATACTTTATTTATTTTTCTTCAAGATCATTACATAGAGCCTACATTTGGAGAATCTTTAAAGATTGCATACATTGTTTACTTCCCTGTTGATGTGACAAAAAGGGGAAGACATACATGCTACACTTGAGGGGAAGCAATTTGAAGATCATGTATAACTTACAAGAGATACACATAGAGTTTTGCCAACATCAACTAGGAGAAGATTGTTGGGTCAAAAAGTTGATGTGGCAGAAACTCAACAACGAAGAAAACATGAAGATATTGTCTAAGCGTTGTCAAGAGAAATCCAAGCGTTGACAAGAGAAAACTAAGCGTTGATGGCTCAAGCATTGTCATGTACAATCCAAGCATTGTCATGTACAATGTAAGAACTGATAGAAACGTAGACAAAGAAGCCTATGGAAGCTTCTATTTAGATAAACATGCAGGATATATTCTGTATAAGTTTAGTTAAATAGAAGATTTACATGCTTATTTTATTTTATCTCTTGTAAACCCTAATCCTTACACTATAAAAGGAACCAAGGGTATTAGGTTTTATTCATAAGTTCATTCACAATGTAAACCTAAAGCGTGTGTCGACTAGACGTGGGATTCAATGTATACACGTCTAGTGGTTGTTAATTATTAATATAGTTAACAATCCTTTTGTTTTTAATTCATGTTCTTTGTGTCCAAACACCTTGTTAATGTGTCGTGTTCTAATTCCGCTTTGATTATCTAATCATATGAACATGATGCATTCCTAGTAGCTTAAAGATCCGGAATCTTAGGATTCCTCATGAGGAAGAACTAATAATCAACATGGCTCTTATGGTAGTTTCAGACTCTGAGGTAACCATTAATAAAAGTTTTACAATAGAATGTCAACAAAAATATGCTAAGCTTGAAAAATATTCTAAAGGAACCACAAGAAATTATGATACTTGTAAAAGTTATATATGTAGTTACAGAAGTGGTTTTAGAATATTAAAGAACAGATAGCATCTTACAAAGAACAAGAAATGGATTTTTAAGGATTCCATTATTCTGTCGAAAAGGAAGATATCAGCTCAGGCACTTGACATTACTGAACTTACATCTAAGCTTGAAACTAGCGAGTCTATTAATACTGAAAATGAGGTTAAGTTTAAAAGTTTTTATAATGCTACCAAAAGCCTAGAAAAGATGATTGACAATCAGGTTCTTGACAAATGCAAGTGGGGAATGGGATAAAATGGTGATTACCATGCTGTTAAGCCCCCTCTTGTGCATTTTACTTCTATACCAGATATGTCATATGCTGGTCTACCTGAATTCCAAAAGAAAGAGGAACATGAATTTGTTCTAATTACGTTTGAAAAGGAAAGTGATGGTGCCTCTTCTTCTAGCAAAACCTGTGTTGAGACTCTATAGGTCACACCAACCACCAATACTAGTGTTGGTACTCAGACTGAGGAGTTGACTTCTGAACCAAGTAGTTCAGATAGCACAAATTCTCACACTACAACTAAGTTAGAAGAGAAAATTTGTTAAATCTCAATGCTCCTAAATATCATCTTGTTAAGAAAAGTGTTAGATATGCTGAAATGTACAGGGATAATAAGTTTATGAAAAATAAAAAGGGAAATGGTAAGTCTTGTTACAAATGTGGTAGAATATTTGATCATCTACAATCTTATTATAGGGAAAATCAGAAACAAGACAGGGGAAATGGGAACAACTTTAGCAGGGTCAATAATAGCTTTCATGCCAATAAGGCTAATCTAATTTCTAATGCTAAGATTCTCCCAAAGAAGCATTTGTCAAAAACAACTCAAGGCCAATTAATAGTGCTTGTCATATTAATTCAGGTAGATTCATTAATGCTCGTAGGTCTTTTCACCCAAGATCATATTCTAGAAATTATAAGTCCAATTGGACAAATAATTTTGATAAATCAGAACCTCATTTTGGAAATAATGAACCACCTTCTTTTGTGCCTAGAACAATATAATTTGTCGCACAAGCAAGGCCTAGGGATACTCTCAATCCAAGACCTCAATTTGGTAATACTGTACCAAAACCCTATGTAGCACAACCTTATGCAAGGTTTCTTCTCAAGGGGGAATTAGTTTTGATTATTAAAATGTTTATCCTAAGAACTATAGGTTTGAAAATAGTGTTTTTGATGATGAAGCCAAATTTAAACCAAATCTAGGCAATTTTCAATATAAATGGGTACCCACTAAAATTTTTTGGGACCCAATGGTTTGTAGCAATAAGGATTTCATGATAAATCAAGCTGTTAGAGCATTAGGATATCAAAAGAAGCATTTTACTTGGGATTTTGTTAATGGATATGCTACAGACAAATCCAAACACAGTAGTGGGTTTGTTTCTTTCAAAAATACTATTGATCTTAATCGCCTCTCTCCTTGGAGAGCAAGAAGAAGGTAGGGTATCTCTCTCCTAGTTGTAAATGTTTTGTAAAATATTAATTCTGTTAATGTTATTTTTAATTCTCGTAAATAAATTATTTATGTTGTTAGTCATGATTTTAAAAATTTTAAAAGAAAATGTTTTGGGCAAATATTTTCTTGGTCTTGGACTAACATTTGCAGGATGAGCAAAGGAGCATAAAGGAATTTGCATGTTGTAATGTAGGATGCTTCCAATTCATCTAGTTTCACTAGATGACTTACTCTCTGACATCTCATTCATGAGTGTCATAGAGAACAGTTTTATATTGGAAATCTTGTCAAGAAGACTTCTAATACAAGTCTATCTAATCCCAAGGAATAATCTTGTACTGAAAATGGTTGTCACAAACCAGAGGTTAAATCAATCTACAAGTGTAAAGTTTTTAGTAGTGTTCTGGTTGAGCAAACAAAGAAGACCTTGTTTTAGTGGAGATTTTTGAACCATAAAACGTACAAGATTCAATGTCTATCGCATATATTTGAGTATGCCTTGAGTACTTTGACGACTTGCTTAGACTTTAAAGTTATCTCTGTAGGGAAACTATAACACTTTTATTTATAAATCAAATAAATAAAATTAATTAAATTAACATAAATTAAATAACATAATATAAATAACAGAAAAACAAACACAGACATAATTATAAACGATAATTAAATAAAACAATAAAATAAAGAAAAGACTTACTAAACCACCAGCAAGTCGAGATACGTGTTAGACACGCTTAGCACTAAAGAGATGAGGCACTTGTTTGACACGCTTCCCTTAACACAGATTCACCGTCTGTTTCCCAGGGTACAACAGCCGAAACAGTAAGTTGTACTGTCAGACTTAACAAAAATGCCTAGAATTTCACATTTACAGATGTGTGAAAAATCTATGGAATTAGGCCTCTATTTATACACAATAGACTCCCTTCCAGTTTACTCATCCCACCGATGTGGGAAAAAAAATAAACTATTTTTCCTCTTTAAGCATGATACCAAATGCCTAACTTTGAGACACGATATCTCATTCACATCGCCTTCATTTTGGACACATAAAGGCTCATTGCGAAGCTCTCTTCAAGGAGAAGCGAACCTATAAAGTATCACTAATATATATGATACATACATATACATAATTGTGTCTAAAGTTGGTCAAAAGTTATTTTGCCAACAATATTTTTCAACAATCCCCCACATGAATATAGATCGTTTGTAATACACAAAAGTTTCAATAGAATTCCAACAATTGAATCTTGCATAGGATAGGTAGGTGTGACCCTTTGAACCTTCCCTTGTGAGATGAACCTAGTCTCCTAGATCTAAGTGGACGCGATGTCTTTGAACTTAGCCTCTGTTTACGTAGATGACAATACACACTCACACAAGACTCTCCCTGACATTGCCAAGTCCTCATATTCGTGTTCGTTATGGTCATGAACACTAGCCTGGTTCTGCAAGAGCTCTTAGAAATTACGCCCCCATAATTTCCTTAAAAGTGACCCCTACTTCTCTCTCACATAGGTGATTTCATCTTGAATCATTAAAAACACATGTTTTATGATTTCATCTTGAATCATCATGCTTTATGATTTCATCTTGAATCATTAAAACCATATGTTTAACCTCTCAATAAGGCACATTGTTTTAGGAATAGACTAGGAAAGTAACTGTATTAAGTAACTCCCCCACATTGACGTGACTTCCCCCACATTTCTATGATTAGGTTTCCCTATTAAACCCAGATCTTGGGATCTACAGTCAAGTAGGTTAGGTTTTCCTTCATAGAAACTCATTCTTTCAAGGGCTTTAGTCCCATTCCTTTAGACGACTCACTAACTAACTGCTTAAGCCTTTCGTAAGCGGATCCACGATGTTATCCTTTGACGTTACGTAGTCAATCGTGATAACTCTAGTTGAGAGTAGTTTTCGCAACAATCACAATCTATGATGGATATGTCTCGACTCACCGTTTTACATTTGTGATATGAGCTCTGCCAAATTCTATTGACTATCACACTTTATAAACATGGCCGTTACCGTATACGCCATCTTGGTATGTCCTTTACAAATTAGCGTAAACTTTCCTTCATATTCTATAAATTTATCTCAAATAATAAATTCATATTTCATCATAGATTTAGCTATAATTGTCTCTTTGAAATACTTTCAAGATTTCTAAGACATAGCTTTCCACTTAGGATAAATACCCCCGCTCTAGTGGATCTAGATTCTTATATGTAAGAATCTATATTTGCATTACTCTATCACTTGACAGTAGTAGGATATCTTCCATAATGCAATATTATTAGTATCATAGTACTCAAGTAATACTTATTCAAATGGTCCCCACTTGAATTACTAAATATCTGCTTGCCTGATTATAAGTTCAAAATCAGATCATACACACTTCATTAGACACATAAGATTCTCAATATTCTTTGAGTATTCAAAATGGGAAACACCTTTACCTCTATTTCAAATAGATTTAAAAAGATGTCATTGGACTCTAGCTAGGCCAGAATCCCCCACATTGAACCTCTCAATAACATTGTTATCTAAATGTTTATCTTCAAAACAAATCCATATGGGTTGAAAACAAACCGAATAACTAATGAAGTTCATGTCAAATCTTGACTCCAACATATCATTAGTGGATTTATTCATCTCGTTATCACTTCTAGTGATAAGTATACCATATCTGTATAAACACAAGAGCACATATTTACTATTGAACACACATACATACATTACTTTTGAATCCACATTCTGACATGATATGGTAAAAAAGTTTGATGTCATTGTTTGATAGCTTGCCTTAAAGCATATCATGAATTAATTAGCCTACAAACTTTTCTCTCTAGCATAGGAACCATGAAACCCTCAGGCTGGTTCATGTATTGTTCCTTTTCTAATTCCTTGTTTAGAAATATCGTTTTCACATCCACATAAGAAACTTCCAAAATTTCTTAATGCGGAAATAAAGTACCATCATAATTGAGGTTATTCGTGTAACATGCGAGTAAGCATCAAATGAAGATAAACCTTCTTGTTGTCTAAATTCTTTGATTACTAATCTTGCTTTGCACATGTCAATGGTGACATCGACTTCATCTGCTTTTTGAAGATCCATTTATAGCCTAGTGGTTTACAACTTAAGGTACATCCACGAGCTTCTAATTTTACTATTCTAAAATGGGATCTATTTCACTTTTAATGGCTTCTTTCTATTGATACCTTTTCAAACAAATTACTGCTTCTCAGTAAGAAGTAGACTCATTTTTTCATTTTTTCCCATAAAAGAAACAAAAACCGAATCTAACCAATCTCTTGGTTCATGTCATTTTGTTTCTTATAGGTTTAACCTCTTCTTCGGTTAATCTTGTCTCTCTTCTAAGCGATCAATATCATCTTGTTATCTCTGACCTTGGACAACCTCGTCATCTATTCTAGATGATCTTTCAATTTCCTTCGTAAACAAGGAATATATTTCCGAAGAATGAATCATTCCTTAATTCCATTACTATGTCTATTTTCGATTAATGTACAATGAAACGATAAGCGCTGCTATTCATAACAAATCATGTGAACATACTGTGACAATCCGTCAATTTATGGTTGATATTTTATTCTCAAGTGTTATTTAAAAACATTATTTTAATGTTATATTATGAACTCACTTATCTTTGGGAAGAAATTTGGATTTACGTCTTGAAGTAGCATCGACTACGTTTAAACCGGAGGACTCTACGTTACGTGCTTACGCTTACATACACCGTTTTTGGTGACACTCCGACACTTCAGGAAATAAATTTATCCGTGAATGTTATTTTGGAGTTTTAAATTTGTGTTGGTTCATAAACTCACAAATTTACGAGAAGAAATTATAGTTTACGTGAATAATTTAACGTCTTTTACGACTAAACCGGAAACCTTAGGATTACATATTTACGTTTTCGAACTCCGTTTTTGATGAGACAATTTTTATTAGAATCGTTTCGTGCCGTAGATTCATAATTTATAAAAACGTTTTTTGTAAATCGACCCGAGGGCACGTAAATCGAGGAAACTAGAATCAAGGAGTACCCGTAAATTAGTGGAGATGAGACAAGTTTACACTTGCCTCACCCACACTATGGGTGGCAAGTTTACATAAACCACAAGGACACTTGTCCTCCTATTTCTACAAAACTATCTAACCAAAACCACTAAACTCCTAACCACTTTCTCATACATGCAAACTAGCTAAACTTTATCAATCTCTCCTACCCTCTCTCTCTATGAACGTCCACATTCATCAACAGCACCACCATTGATAAAAAAAATCAACCATAAATCATATGTATAATTTACATATGATGAAAACCCATTGAAAATATGAAGATTGGAGGTGGTTATAACATGTGAAAAGGAGTTTCCATGGAGTTTAGAGGCTGATTTTCAAGAAAGTATTCATGCATATGAAGATCTCAAGAAGTTCATTTGCCAAGTTAAAGAAGTGGTGTTGATATCTCATAAGATTGGTTACCCAAAACCAAGTCTTGTTCATCCAAAAACTCATCATTTCATCACTTTAGTGGTATAGAGATTATTTCTTCCTATCATCTTGTTATTTTGAATATGTAATCTTGTATTTTCTTCATTTATGTATATGTATATTATGATGAATGATGATTAAAAATATTATGTGGGGATTTGGTGTTGATAAATATGGTTAAAAAGATGGAAAACCATAAGTAACAAGGTTAAAATCTTGCTAAATATGATGGCTGTATAAAAATAGTTAGTAACCAAATGTTAAACTGATAAAATGGTAAAGTGGAATCAATATACAGTAAGTATTAGGTGTTATACACATGTGAGAGTTGGCCATGCAATAGAATCATCAAAATGAGTGAGATATGATCAAAACAAGTTTAGAGTGAAAATCTGCCTACACTGTTTTGGACGAATTTATTAAAATATTTAGAGGTTGATTCATCAGTAGCTATAAGGAATAAAATGAAGCACATATCATGTAGTTTCTGTGATAAAAATTTGAGGTCCTATCTCCATGTAGAACTCTAGATATGGACATTTTCGTGGATTGAAAATTTAGGACAGATTTGGTAAAACAAATAGTATATAATATAAGCACTCAAAATTTTGTATTTATAAAATATACATATATAAAACCTTCTAGTTGATAATAATTATAAATAAAGAGGTATATATATTGATATTAAAATAGGACATGTTATATAAATTACAAGTATAAATGTTTTTCCAAGTTATAAAACTATATACTAAGTTTTACGTCTTTTTGGCTAAAACCGAAAGATTAACGTTTTTGTCAAATAAAACTTAGACGGTCGGACCCGTCTAATATAAACTTTTATAAACTCACATACTGATATATGAACTTATATAACAAGTAAAAACCGATATAACCCGAGCTTTACAACATATAGACATTAACGGGCCAAAGTAGCCTTATTGGACTATAAACCCGACTAGTTAGTAAAACACTTATAAATTTACTTATTGGGCTTAACCCACTTGGGCCCAACATGAAAAGTGTAATACTAATAATAAAAGTGTAAAATGGACTAATATAAATTATTGGGCTTGTAATAGGCTTATTGGGCCTAAAACATGTAAATAAGTGAAACTAGTAAAACTAGTATAAAAATGTTACCAACACATAAACACTATAATGAATGAGAATGTATAAACCCACTTGATCATCATCATATTTATAAAATCATCATATGTATACATAGTTATTATTTTTATAAAGTCATTGGACAAGAGTCTAAGACAAGTATTATTTGTCTAGGTTTCCGTGATTGAAGCACGTACCGTACATCCGAATCGCCGATAAACCGCTTTCCCACATAAATGTGAGTTCATAGCCTCGCACTCTTTTAAATGTTTTTATGAAACGTTTTATAAACCCGCGAGGGAGATAACATGTTAGTTTTTATGAAATAGGACACCAGTTGTCCCGATTGCTTGTTTATTTATTTGGACCCGAATGATTGTATGACCCGGTGAATGATTATATCACCCGATAGATGAAATTAAATTGATTATTAAAGTTAGGTTATGTCACTAAAAGTCCCATTAGCATGAATTGTGAACTACCGGGATTTGGTAGACGCTTATACATATAATAGTACTATTTGGGGACGATCATCCCAGTTGCGCCTTGACGGTTGATCCCCGTCGTGCCACATTGATTGGTAAGCGAATTTATGTATGAGAAGATTTACACAAGCATGATTATTGTGACGACACGCTAATTTAGATGGGCAAATGAGTTTTGGGTTAGCTACCCATTGTTTGTTTTAGTAAGGTAACAATGTCATGCGGCTTATAATAATCCAAATAACGAAAATACTGCTATAAGCATTGAATTACAATATATTGCCTGACTAGCAATACAGGGTCTATTTATCGATATTATGTTCGTGTTTTGGTTTTATATAAACATATCCATATAACGGTTTTTATTAAACTTTATACAACATTATAAAACGTATTGTATGATGTTTTTAACGACAATGGTTCGTATAATGATTTTGAAGGCGAAAGCCTATATTATGATTTTTGATAACGATTTGTATAAAATGACTTTGGCTATTTTATGGCCTATTACAATGATTTGTACAAAAATGATTTTCGGTAATAATTATATACCGATGATATATTAATGGTTTTATTAAACTCTATGAATTCACTCGGCGTTATCACTGACCTTTTCTTTTAACATGTTTTGTCTCAGGTACTTGAAGGTAATTCTCGGGAAGACAACAAGAATTCATGGCCCGCACTTAACAAAAATTTCCATTCAAATGTTTTGTAAAACTTGTATGAAATACTATGACTTGGGACCTATGTAAATTTGATATTTATGAATGGAAATGCTTTATTATTAAACGACGCGATTTTTAAGCGTTGTCTATGATGTGAGTAATGTACTATCACGTAACACCAACGACTCTTCCGCTGTAATTGAATTGTGCATATTTGGGGGTGTTACAGTTTGGTATTAGAGCTCTCGTTATAGAGAACGAAGGATTTTTAAAACCAAGGTTTTGAATAAAACATTTCAAAATCTTTTAACTATAAACATTTTTCTCAAAATGTCTAAAAATCTTTTGACTATAACGGTGCCGAAGAATTCCCGAGTTACCGACAAGGCCAGACTGAGAAGTGTTATTTTAATATATATATATATAACTTGGATTATATATATATATATATGATGTAATTTGATTACATGATTGTTTTATGATTATTTTTATATTTATACGAGGTATTTATACGACGTAGATTGTCACAAGGAACCCTAACTCCCCTAGCGAATCAATCGAAGCTATTCCCGTAGGAATTCTAGCTATTCTAGATCTAAACCAAGTTGTAATGGTTGATATTCGTAGAAATGTTGGTATTAGATGATTATGATATTGAAGAAGAATTGGCGAGATTAAATCTGATATCGATGTCATGACGATCTTTACTTATAGAGTGGAGTTGGACAAAACCATTACCACCTAGAAAGATGTCATCTGATTCATTGTCATCCAATTCTTAAATTTGAAATCGAAAGGGTGAATGTTGCACTTGAGGCTGTCATTGGAACCATTACCCAAAAGCCTCATGCCACTAGTACCTTTCCGAGAAGTCTGATTGAATGTGTGAGTCATTTCATACTAGTGAATCATTTGATAAATATTATTGTAAGAGCTATAGGATTGGAAATTAAGTGTTGTTCATATCGAGCTTTTATTGCACTTTGAAGGTCTAAGAATAAGGTTGAAAGTATTGGAAAATGAGGTAGGATATCGAATTGAGTATAAGTTGTTTGAAACTTGAATGAAGTAAAAATTTAACCCGTATGGAATATGAGATTGTTAAGAGGAAGTCGTTAAGTCCTATGATTGAATTATAAGGTTTTAATTGATTGTTGGTTCATGTTAAGGATTGTTCCTAGACCATTGTCCAATGACGAGGATGTCTAGTGTGCAAGAAATAAATCAAAGAAATCTTCTTCTGAATTGGGACCAATGGATCTTCTGGGACATGTGGAACACCTAATGGCTCTTGTAGATTAGTATTCATTGTGGTATCTTTTAAAATCCCTAACTTAACTGGGACATCAGTTGGTAGGATGAGTTCTTGGAATTGTATGACATAGTGACACGTAATGTGTTACGGTACAATTTTGACTTATTTGTGATTAATGAAAAGACTACCTTTGATTGCTAAATTCTACATGTATTGATGTTATCAATCTTTTATTGCTTCATCCTAATGTTCGCATTAGTGATGCAACCATTGAACAAGTACTCATCTTGATTTGAGTTACATTGTGGATTATTCTTTTTTAGTGCCATTGAGATCATGAACCTCATGATTAATTGGCTAAAGCTCACTTCCTATCATATTGTAGTTAGTTCTTGGTGAACAACTTTTCATCACTCTTTTGCAGATCACTCATTGTTTTTATAAGATAAAACAGTATCCCTTGAGAAAAATTGAATTTTCATCACTATAAGGATTATTCAAAGTAAGATTTATAAGTGATTGTTATCGAAATGAAGTTGTTTATAAAACACCTTGGAAAACTTAATTGTTTTCATAACAAAGAAAATCTTTGTAAATTTATTCTTGATTCTTATTTAAGAATTAAGCACGAAAATGTTTTTATTATAAACATGATGATAAAATTTTGACGAACTGGGTATTGCATCGTTAATCTTGAAATTGTATATAGTTGCGCGCCTACATACAATTTGGAAGTGACCATGCAAGGCTGATTAGTAGTCACCATGAATTATTAATAAACACTAAATTTTCTTTGAAGATTGTGAAAGATAAATTTTTATGAGATCTGCAAGAAGTGAAAAATAGGGACATATTGATAGGGACACCTACATATGTGCCCGTACTATTTATTCTTCTCAGTCGGATTTACTCATATGTGGAAATTGTCTTATTTGACAATTGATATTCCCTTCTTGTCCGATTCTCCCGTGGTGAGATTCTTTAGGAAAGTATCTGATTATCAAATGTTGATACCTGACTGGATGTATCGACGTTCCTATCATTTCTCTTGATTAAGATTTCATTTGAATGACCTGGGTAACGATCCTAGGAGCTTTCGAATTCGTACTCAATTCATGAAAACATGGGATATATTCATATTCGTTAATGTTTTCGTCTGTATCTGATTTGAAATTCTCTCACGTAGATTATGCGTTGACCTTACTCTTTTAATGGTAGTTGTGTCTCCATATATCCTTGAATTTGTGAAGGATTATGAATTATTATTAGTCTTTTGAGAAGTTCACATCTTATCAACGGTGATGAAACTGGAAAGTTGATAGTGCCAGTAGAATGAATTGATCGATTATGAAATGACGACATTGTCTTAATTGATGGTAACTCGAATAGAATTCCCCTAAAAGAAAAGATGTTGATTATCAAAAGTGATCTAAATAATTCTTGATGGATGACCATATCCTGCATTTAGACTTGAAATTATACCGTGAATGGTTGTGAATTAGTCATAGATACTATAATCTAGAAAGAACCTAATATGAATTTATTAAAAGATGTTTCTTTTATCTGAAACTTTAGGAGGTATTTATTGGTGAATTACCTAGACTTTTGCCATTAAGGCAAGTTAAATTTGGTA
Organism: Glebionis coronaria; assembly: GCA_025667525.1. NCBI lineage: Eukaryota > Viridiplantae > Streptophyta > Magnoliopsida > Asterales > Asteraceae > Glebionis > Glebionis coronaria. The sequence goes on from CM046876.1 coordinate 156,936,903, forward strand.
TTGATTATATTCCCGATGCTACACATGTGGCTTGTGCACTGTATGTCAGCAGCATCTGAATCAAAAGAATTACCGTACAACTAAGAGAGTTGTCGGAAAAAGCTTTTATTTTACCAAGCTTGTCATCATGAAGAGCTATGGTATTATCATTCCTTATATTTGTTGAATTACCGTGAACTAAGTAAATTGACGATCAAAATCTATATCCACTACCCAAGATGATAGATTTGTTCGATCATTTACAAGGTTCTAGCATATGTTCTAAAGATTTGATCCTCGGCATGGTTATCATCAACTTCGCGTCCGCAAAGGAGATTATCTGTTCCAATCACTACATCCAGAACTTGTAATGAACATTATGAGTTTCATGTTATGTTGTTTGGATTGACCAATGCACATGTAGCATTCATAAATTTTGTGAGTCACCTGTGTAGGCTGTAGTTTGATAAATTCATGCTTGGGATCATTAAGGACCATTTGTTTGTTCTAAGAATAGGAAGGAATTAATAAATATTTATAGACTGCCCTGAATTGGCCGAACAATGAAAACTTGTACCTTGAGTATTTAACATGTGATTAAAGACTGAATCCTTTATATTATTTGACCGTGTGATTAATAAGATCATGGAATCTATATTGACTCTTCAAAAATTTAGAGCCCTTTTAAGACTTTGTGTTTTACCAAAAAAAAAAAAGAAAGTGCAAATGTGTTTTGAGAAATGTTTTATCGAAAAGAACTTTTGAGGGATTATTCCCTTATACCCAGAACATTTAACTAAACTCCTGTTTAGAGGTAAATGTTTGTGTATACCTCAAGACAACCTAAGAGGGATTGAGGAAACCATTTAAACCAAGATTTGAGATTTGAAACGACAATTTTTGCTTTTCAACTAAGAAAATTTTGACCAAAGTATAAACAAAGATTTTTCGAACATTTACGAATCTTATTATTTATTTTCAATAAATCAACAAAAATCGTGTTAATTAAATTCAAAATTATTTTGAACATTTATATATAATTGGACGGACTATGAAATTTAAAATTTTAATGTTTACGTTTCATAAAAATTGAATATTTATTATTTAATTACTTGTAATATTTATCGACGCTTTAAACGTCGGATTGAGCAAAACTTATAAAAGTAATAGTTGAGACGAAGCTAAAAAAAATTACAAAATATGAAGAAAGAATATCTGAATGAATTATGGTCATGATAATTATATCATTAGGAAAGGTGAATGTAAATACTAACACATTATGTAGAAAAGATAAAGAACCAATTAGGACATGTTCCTTAATAATGACTATACAAAATAAAATTGCCGAACAATTTAAAAATAGCTGATGATTGTAAAAAAAGGATAATATAGATAATAAAAGGGGTTCGCGGCTAATGTGAACCATTAGAATTGAGAAGCCGATGGCGTTAAATGTGTAAAAGGCCGTTATGGTTGCCTAAATATAGAGGATTTTGAGATTTAGTCATATTGAAATCTCGTAAGTATCAGTATTCCATTCATGTATTTTCTGACTAAATGTATCTTTATCTGAAGAAGTTGTACTAATGGAAAATTATGAAGGCAGACATTGCCTCATACATTAGTAAACGTCTAGCTATTGCAAAGGTCATCATCTGAATTTGATTCGATTTGGGTCATCGTCGACAGACTGACCAAATCTACTAATATCATTCCTGTTAATGATAGATTCTTGATGAAGAAATTAACTCTTTTGTATTTAAAGGAGTTGTGTAAACATGTTGTGCCTGTATCGATCATCTCTATCAAGATCCTCGCTTCGCATCGAATTTCTAGACACTTGCTCAGAAGTCATTGAGAACGAATCTTGATGAGAGTACTGTGTACCACCCCAATTGAAGGGACGAGGTAAAGTAGAGATACAAAACGCTAGAAACGTTGTTTGATGCTTGAATGATTGACCTTTGGTAATAAACCGTATAATCGCTTTCCTTTGGAGAGATTATCATTGATAATTATCGTATTAGGATTGAGATCGAATCTTGTTAGGATCTAAATATGAGAGCATCTGTAAGCAGGAGTTGGGATAAAGACACTCGACATACCCCCAATGTGAGTTGGACATGTCTTTTAGGTTTAAGGTTTCCTATGATGACGAACCTAACCTTACAAAATACCCGACCTGCGAAACCCGAAATGATTGTTGAAATTAGGATCTGATTATTGACTGTCGGTAGCGGGCAGGAGGTTATGTGAATATGAAATGTAGATCTTGAAGTACATGATGGGTAGCAAAGTTATGCCAGAAATTTTAACCTTGGAAAAATGAATTAATGATCTGAAAGATCATGGGAAATAAGTCCCCGTTGAATGGGACCATTGAGATGATGTAAAAATTGGTTTGAAAGGCATATAAGCTGTATCTACCCTAAGACTTCAAGGGCTGCGTAAATTATGATTCATATATCTAACTTGATGAAATGTCTATCAAGTGAAAATCTGATTACTTCTTGATGAAGTTTAGATCGGCGAAAAGTTGCATTCATCAAAAACCCGTGAACATCATGGATAGAGAAAGTAAGTCAACATTAAGCCTGATCGTATTCCCGTAGTTATGTTTGATGAAACTCGCGTATTGTAATGAATTACACTTGTGAGAAAAGACCGAATGTGGAAGAAATACCCACATGGCTTTAACTCTATAAGAAGCAAGTAGTAAGATAAAATGATCTTTGAGGACAAAGATCCTGTTTAGGGGTAAATGCTGTGACAATCCGTCAATTAATGGTTGATATTTTATTTTCAAGTGTTATTTAAAAACATTATTTTAATGTTATATTATGAACTCACTTATCTTTGGGAATAAATTTGGATTTACGTCTTGAAGTAGCATCGACTACGTTTAAACCGGAGGACTCTACGTTACGTGCTTACGCTTACATACGCCGTTTTTGGTGACACTCCGACACTTCAGGAAATAAATTTATCCGTGAATATTATTTTGGAGTTTTAAATTTGTGTTGGTTCATAAACTCACAAATTTACGAGAAAGAATTAGAGTTTACGTGAATAATTTAACGTCTTTTACGACTAAACCGGAAACCTTAGGATTACGTATTTACGTTTTCGAACTCCGTTTTTGATGAGACAATTTTTATTAGAATCGTTTCGTGCCGTAGATTCATTATTTATAAAAATGTTTTTCGTAAATCGACCCGAGGGCACGTAAATCGAGGAAACTAGAATCGAGGAGTACCCGTAAATTAGTGGAGATGAGACAAGTTTACACTTGCCTCACCCCCACTATGGGTGGCAAGTTTACATAAACCACAAGGACACTTGTCCTCCTATTTCTACAAAACTATCTAACCAAAACCACTAAACTCCTAACCACTTTCTCATACATGCAAACTAGCTAAACTTTATCAATCTCTCCTCCCCTCTCTCTCTATGAACGTTCAAATTCATCAATAACACCACCATTGATAAAAAAAATCAACCATAAATCATATGTATAATTTACATATGATGAAAACCCATTGAAAAGATGAAGATTGGAGGTGGTTATAACATGTGAAAAGGAGTTTCCATGGAGTTTAGGGGCTGATTTTCAAGAAGGTATTCATGCATATGAAGATCTCAAGAAGTTCATTTGCCAAGTTAAAGAAGTGGTGTTGATATCTCATAAGATTGGTTACCCAAAACCAAGTCTTGTTCATCCAAAAACTCATCATTTCATCACTTTAGTGGTATAGAGATTATTTCTTCCTATCATCTTGTTATTTTGAATATGTAATCTTGTATTTTCTTTATTTATGTATATGTATATGATGATGAATGATGATTAAAAATATTATGTGGGGATTTGGTGTTGATAAATATGGTTAAAAAGATGGAAAACCATAAGTAACAAGGTTAAAATCTTGCTAAATATGATGGTTGTATAAAAACAGTAAGTAACCAAATGTTAAACTGATAAAATGGTAAAGTGGAATCAATATACAGTAAGTATTAGGTGTTATACACATGTGAAAGTTGGCCATGCAATGGAATCATCAAAATGAGTGAGATATGATCAAAACAAGTTTAGAGTGCAAATCTGCCTACACAGTTTTGGACGAATTTATTAAAATATTTAGAGGTTGATTCATCAGTAGCTATAAAGGAATAGAATGAAGCACATATCATGTAGTTTCTGTGATAAAAATTTGAGGTCCTATCTCCATGTAGAACTCTAGATATGGACATTTTAGTGGATTGAAAATTTAGGACATATTTGGTAAAATAAATAGGATATAATATAAGCACTCAAAATTTTGTATTTTTAAAATATACATATATAAAACCCTCTAGTTGATAATAATTATAAATAAAGAGGTATATATATATATATATATATATATATATATATATATATATATATATATATATTGATATTAAAATAGGGCATGTTATATAAATTACAAGTATAAATGTTTTTCCAAGTTATAAAACTATATACTAAGTTTTACGTCTTTTCGGCTAAAACCGAAAGATTAACGTTTTTGTCAATAAAACTTAGACGGTCGGACCCGTCTAATATAAACTTTTATAAACTCACATACTGATATATGAACTTATATAACAAGTAAAAACCGATAAAAAAGAGCTTTACAACATATAGACATTAACGGGCCAAAGTAGCCTTATTGGACTATAAACCCGACTAGTTAGTAAAACACTTATAAATTTACTTATTGGGCTTAACCCACTTGGGCCCAACATGAAAAGTGTAATACTGATAATAAAAGTGTAAAATGGACTAATATAAAGTATTGGGCTTGTAATAGGCTTATTGGGCCTAAAACATATAAATAAGTGAAACTAGTAAAACTAGTATAAAAATGTTACCAACACATAAACATTATAATGAATAAGAATGTATAAACCCACTTGATCATCATCATATTTATAAAATCATCATATGTATACATAGTTATTATTTTTATAAAGTCATTGGACAAGAGTCTAAGACAAGTATTATTTGTCTAGGTTTCCGTGATTGAAGCACGTACCGTACATCCGAATCGCCGATAAACCGCTTTCCCACATCAACGTGAGTTCATAGCCTCGCACTCTTTTAAATGTTTTTATGAAACGTTTTATAAACCCGCGAGGGAGATAACATGTTAGTTTTTATTAAATAGGACACCAGTTGTCCTGATTTCTTGTTTATTGATTTGGACCCGAATGATTATATGACCCGGTGAATGATTATATGACCCGATAGATGAATATAAATGGATTATTAAAGTTAGGTTATGTCACTAAAAGTCCCATTAGCATGAATTGTGAACTACCGGGATTTGGTAGACGCTTATGCATATAATAGTACTATTTGGGGACGATCACCCCAGTTCGCGCCTTGACGGTTGATCTCTGTCGTGCCACATTGATTGGTAAGCGAATTTATGTATGAGAAGATTTACACAAGCGTGATTATTGGGACGACACGCTAATTTAGATGGGCAAATGAGTTTCGGGTTAGCTACCCGTTGTTTGTTTTAGTAAGGTAACAATGTCATGCGGCTTATAATAATCCAAATAACGAAAATACTGCTATAAGCATTAAATTACAATATATTGTCTGACTAGCAATACAGGGTCTATTTATCGATATTATGTTCGTGTTTTGGTTTTATATAACCATATCCATATAACGGTTTTTATTAAACTTTATACAACATTATAAAACATATTGTATGATGTTTTTAACGATATTGGTTCGTATAATGATTTTGAAGGTGAAAGCCTATATTATGATTTTTGATAACGATTTGTATAAAATGACTGTGGCTATTTTATGGCCTATTACAATGATTTGTACAAAAATGATTTTCGGTAATAACTATATATCGATGATATATTAATGGTTTTATTAAACTCTATGAATTCACTCGACGTTATCGCTGACCTTTTCTTTTAACATGTTTTGTCTCAGGTACTTGAAGATAATTCTCGGGAAGACAACAAGAATTCATGGCCCGCACTTAACAACAATTTCCATTCAAATGTTTTGTAAAACTTGTATGAAATACTATGACTTGGGACCTATGTAAATTTGATATTTATGAATGGAAATGCTTTATTATTAAACGACGCGATTTTTAAGCGTTGTCTATGATGTGAGTAATGTGCTATCCCGTAACACCAACGACTCTTCCGCTGTAATTAAATTGTGCATATTTGGGGGTGTTACACATACAATCCATGGGTTTAGGTCCAATCTTTCGAACTATGAATTTCATACGGATATCTTAACTAGATATCCCCTACATTTGTAAGTACTTATAAGATAGTTTTCTTCTCACCCATAGTTCGTAAGAAGTATCTTATTTTATTTACAAGGGATCTTATCTAAAAGATAAGTAATCGATATAATCACTTTTCCCCACATGCCATGGCTTAAACATGGACTTAAGAACATGGCATTAACCATTTCTTCTAAGGCACGATTCTTTTCTATATCAAGAGGAATGCATTTGTGTCTTATTTTGAGTTTAGCATAAAAATTTAGAAATGGAGACACATATTCACCTCCAATAACTTTGAATCACCTTATTATCAATAATAAGTTGGTTCTCAACTTATGTATATAGATCAAGATTGTCTATATCCTTACTCTCAAGTAAGTGTAATTAGCAATATTTTGTACCACATTCAGCCTATATGATGAAGTACACGATACTCTTTACCTTAGTAGGTATCAATTCCAAATCACATAAAACCATGTGAATCATATCAAGGTTTTTGGATATTTTTGTTCAACCAAAAGAAAAGACTTATCAATTTGGCTTCAACGTAAGTTTTGATTTTGTAATCTGTGTCAATACAAAAATGGGTATCCAATTTGGTTTAATTGGACAACATGTTGAGTAAAAATTTAAAACATGTCAAAGTAAGTCATAACATACATTTAAAAATGACCATTATACAATATAATCAACTTAACCAGTTTAAAGGCATAACCCGTATGCACTAAATTTATGTTATTCGTTAAATCGATTTTTAATTGATTCACACATATGAAAGCCAAATTTTATTAAGCAACCATCCGACATAAGATTCATATTAATCTTCGGCACACACAACGTTGGTTAACTTAGTGTCTTTTACAAATGTGAATCACATCTTCTTTTTCCTTGATATTCGCATTTGGAGAGTTTCTTAAACTCGTTCTCTCCATTCTCAACTGCATTATATGAGTTAATCAAACTCTTATCACCATATACATGACATGATATTGAAGTGCGAATGCACCATTAGCTATGGTTGGATTCCATCATGGCCTCGGTTTTTATGTCATTCAGACCATAACGCATAGTTATGGCACAACAAGTTTTTGAATGCTTCAAAGCATCTACCGTACAAGTAAGTATCGGTCTCCCTTTTGATGTCACTCGTGACATTCCGAATGTTATTAAGAGGTCCCATGATTTAGTTGACACTAATTTTGGTACTACTAACAACGTGCTAAATCACATAGTGTTTCTTAACCAAAAGCAAATTACATCGACTTTTATTTAAAACGCAAACGTTTTGTAAGATCCGTTTTACAAAACCCACTTTAAAGGAAGTCTTTCGACTAAAAAATTAAAGAAAATAGCAGCTATAACATAATGTTTTACCAAAAAACACATATGTAATATTATGTTTTCAATCTTCATTCAGAAGATCTTAACTTCACATGATCTATTTCTACAATGAAACTTAACAAGGTTTCAGTAGATCCATTCTTCTAAAGAAACTCCACAAGGTTTCTATAGATTTACCTTTAAACTCGACAAGGTTTCTATAGATATATCTATAAACTTAACAAGGTTTCAAGAATTACATCTGGTTTATAATTAAACCCGGCTAAATTTACAATGAATTACACAAGTCAAACAAACTCTTTCACTAATTTAATAAAAATAGTGTATGTAATCTGATATTTAATGATAACTCATACCATTGTCAACATCTTGTTTCAAAGAAATTATTCTTGATTACATTGAACACGTTTCAAAAGTCTAATAAAATAAGAGCTTGCATTTAATGAGATCAATGAATACGTTATAATAATCTCATAAAATAGCAACTTATCTTTTATGAGATTTGTGTCAAAGAAAATCCACTTAGTTTCAATGAATCAAAATTCACCATGATTCCAATCATGCTGTAACTGGCGCACCAATTACATTTACAAGATTCACTAGGGTCACAATTGTGTTACCACAAGTAAATTTATCAATACTCTAACGAAATACAGTTAAAAACTATTAAAACAATATGGTATCTAATAAACTCGACATGGTTTATACAAAATTGTACCAAATCTGATTCAAAGAAACTCAATCGTGGCTTCATTAAATCTAGGTTAAAACTATAACATATGTAATAAAAAACTAAACGACCAGTTTGAAAATAGACTCATCATGATTTCAACACAAACTAATACGATAAACTGTTTTTTTAAATCGTTTATCGATCTGTAACACCAGATCTGTTAATTAAAATTTTGTTTACGTGAAAACTGATTTCCCAAAGAAACACAATCTTGGTTTCGAGAGAATACTGTTTGTATAAAAATCTGTTAATTAAATTAATATGATTTTAGCATAAAAGTGTTTAATTCTGTTACACATAATCTGTTTTAAGACTGTAGGGAAACTATAACACTTTATTTATAAATCAAATAAATAAAAATAATTAAATTAACATAAACTAAATAATATAATATAAATAACAGAAAAACAAACTCAGATATAATTATAAACGATAATTAAATAAAACAATAAAATAAGAAAAGACTTACTAAATCACCAGCAAGTCGAGATACGTGTTAGACACGCTTAGCACTAAAGAGTTGAGGCACGTGTTTGACACGCTTCCATTAAAACAGATTCGCCGTCTGCTTCCCAGGGTTCAACAACCGAAACAGTAAGTTGTACTGTCGGACTTAACAAAACTGCCTGGAATTTCACCTTTACAGATGCGTACTCCATATGTTGGAAATCAATAATAATACTTACTGATTTGATGTGTGAAAAAGCTATAAAATTACGCCTCTATTTATACACAATAGACTCCCTTCCAGTTTACTCATCTCACCGATGTGGGATAAAAAATAAACTATTTTTCTTCTTTAAGCATGGTACCAAATGCCTAACTTTGAGACACGATATCTCATTCACATCACCTTCATTTTGGACACATAATGGCTCATTGCGAAGCTATCTTCAAGGAAAACGCGAACCTATAAAGTATCACTAATATATATGATACATACATATACATAATTGTGTCCAAAGTTGGTCAAAAGTTATTTTGCAAACAATATTTTCCAACAATCTCATCTCTCTTTGTGAATGAGTTCCTACTAGTGTGTGTGTTAAAAACAAAAAGACAAAAAAAAACCAAAAAAATGTTGTATATTATGTGTACTCATTTATGTACACGCGGTGTCTTTGGATAATAGTGTAGGTTATGATATTTGAAACATATGGGTTTAATACTGGTTCAGAATTAATGCTGGTGGCTTTAGTTTTAATGTTGGTAGTGTAAATTAGTTCTGGTGAGTGTCCATTAGTTATGGTATAGAGGGATTTTTACAAAGTTACCGTTTTGTCAATTACTTCAACCCTAGGTAATCTTTGGAAGATATTTACTTATTTCTTTTCAAAGAATCATCATTGCCTAGTCTTAACCTATTCTTGGTAATTTGGTACTAACGACCCAATCAAATCCCTCTAATTACACTATGAAAACACAATTCCTTTCACCCCAACATCACATTTACCTTTGTATCTTTAACCCACATACATGCATTCATTACTATTATCTTTTCACTTATACACCAACAATGACAAAACTTTGTTTCGGTGACACTCACAACCAAGTTGCTTACCTTTAAAAGAGTAATGATCATCCAGAATTTCATGAGATAGACGACTTTTTAAACCAAAGTCACATTTACTATGCCCTCACTGATAACCCAAAACTGCTAAAAAACTATTATTCATCAATTATAGGTACAATCATGGTGGAAGATATGGTTGAAGGACAACATGTGATTAAGGTTGAGGTTAAGGGTGAGGAAGTAGTACTAACAGAGGAGTTCCTAAGGGAGCAATTGTAGTTGGGAGATGCTGATAGCATTTTCACTATGCTAAATACTGAGATCATTGATGGAATGCTTGTTATTGGATACATGAGTGATGGTTCTTTCACTTTATACAAAGCAGCCTTCTCTCCCAAATGGAGGTATTTAGCTCATGTTCTTATTCACTATTTGAGTCCAAAGAGTGCTTCATGGGATCAGTTTGGGAGCAATATAGCAACTGCAATGATTTTTCTCTCAACCAATAGATTCTACAATTTTAGCCATCTAATCTTTACTAGTATGGTTAAAAACATTTTAAGTAAGCATAAGTTTCTCATGTACCCACGACTTTTAATGGCTATACTTACTAGGATGGGTCACTCTTTGGGAGATCACAAAAGGGAGTATAAGACTCCTGTCTTGACACATAGGGTGTTTGGATAGATAAAAAGGATGAATAAAACATTGTAGTAGTGCCTCTCAAATCTACCATGTTAGTCACTGCTGAAGCTAGCCTTGATGAGGGAACAACATTCCCAACTGTTCCCACTCCACATCATCCAAAGCAGCATTATCCTTTAATACTTCTCCACCAGTCTCCTAAACCTATAGGAAAAAAGAGCAGACAGGTGTCTTATGTATCTCATCTTGAGGCATCTACCTTACACCTAGATGCAGATGAGACTCTTAGTGTTGGTGTGCCTAATAAACTAGTGCAACTACTTTTACTGTCGCTGATGTAGCATAAGGGAGGAGTAACAATTATAAGACCCCAACTTGGTCCACTGATCCGTCAATAATGTTTACTTACCTTGGTAGTGGTGAGGACAGACTGATACAATTGAAATTGATGGTTACAAACTAGGTACCAAGGTGGTGACTCTAGTGCATAACAAGGAGAGCCAAGCCAAGATAATTACTACTAAAGCACAATAAATATTGATTTGATGGAATATCTTGCTCAAATCAAAAGAAATCAGCCGTCCTCTTCAAATTTTTTTTTGGTCTTTTCCTCTTCAGAAGATGTTTTTGCTACTCTTGAAGCTACTATCAATTCATGGGGGGAAATTGACGAGGGAATTGATGAGGACTTACAGGATGAAGATTGGGTAGCAGCTAAGACTGTTCTTGGGCTTAGTTCAACCAAGGTTTCAGGGGAGGAAATAGGTCATCTTAGTACTGATGGTGCAAGGCCTAATGCTGGTAAGAATCTTAATGTAACACCCCCAAAATTTATACAACTCAATACAGCGGAAGACTCGTTGGTGTTACGGGATAGCACATTACTCACATCATAGACAACACATAAAAATCGCGTCGTTTAATAATAAAGCATTTCCATTCATAAATATCAAAGTTACATAGGTCCCAAGTCATAATCATTTCATACAATTTTACAAAAGATTTGAATGGAAATTGTTATTTAAGTGCGGGCCATGAATTCTTGTCCTCTTCCCGAGAATTACCTTCAAGTACCTGAGATAAAACATGTTAAAATAAAAGGTCAGTGATAACGCCGAGTGAATTCATAGAGTTTAATGAAATCCGTCAATATAACATCGGTATAAAATTATTACCGAAAATCATTTTGTACAAATCTTTTTAATAGGCCATAAAATAGCCAAAGTCATTTTATACGAATCCTTATCAAAATCATAATATAGGCTTTCGCCTTTAAAACCATTATACGAGCCAATGTCGTAAAAATATCATACAATACGTTTTATAACGTCGTGTAGAGTTAAATAAAAACCGTTATATGAATATGGTTATATAAAACCAAAACACAAACATAATATCAATAATATGACTCCGCATTGCTAGTCAGGCAATATATATTGTAATTCGGTGCGTATAGCAGTATTTCGTTAATTGGATTATTATAAGCCGCATGACATTGTTACCTTACTATAACCAACAACGGGTAGCTAACCCGATACTCAATTTGCCCATCTAAGTTAGCGTGTCCTCACAATAATCACGCTATGGAAATCTTCTCATACATAAATTCGCTTACCAATCAATGTGGCACGACGGGGATCAACCGTCAAGGCGCGAACTGGGGTGATCGTCCCCAAATAGTACTATTATATGCATAAGCGTCTACCAAATCCCGGTAGTTCACAATTCATGCTAATGGGACTTTTAGTGACATAACCTAACTTTAATAATCCATTTCATTTCATCTATCGGGTCATTTAATCATTTATCGGGTCATACAATCATTCGGGTCCAAATCAATTAAACAGACAATCGGGACAAACAGTGTCCTAATTCATAAAAACTAACATGTTATCTCCCTCGCTGGTTTATAAAACATTTCATAAAAACATTTAAAAGAGTGCGAGGCTATGAACTCACGTTGATGTGGGAAGGTGGGTTATCGGCAATTCGGATGTACGGTACGTGCTTCAATCACGAAAACCTAGACAAATAATACTCGTCTTAGACTCTTGTCCAATGACTTTATAAAAATAACAATTATGTATACATGTGATGATTATATATATATGATGATCAAATGGGTTTACATATTCTCATTTACTCATTTTAGTATTATGTGTCGATAACTTTTATACTAGTTTACTAGTTTTACCTATTTACGTGGTTTATGTCCAATAAGCCTATTATAAGTTCATTAACTTGTATTAATCCACTTTATACTTGTATTATCAGTATTTATACTTTACATGTTGGGTCCAAATGGGTTAAGCCCAATAAATAAGTTTATAAGTGTTTTAGTCCATTTTGTTGTATTATTAGTCCAATAATGTTAACTTAGCCCGTTAATGTCCGTATGTTATATAGTTCGGGTTTTATCGGTTTTTACTTGTTATATATGTTTATATATCAGTATATGAGTTTATAAAAGTTTACATTAGACGGGTCCAACCGTCTAAGTTTTATTTAACAAAAACGTTAATTTTACGGTAATAGCCGAAAAGGTCGTAAAAATCATGTTTATAGTTTTATAACTTATAATACTTATCAAACTACCATTTTTATAAAATGTCCTTTTATTTATCCTTATACATATTTATATAAATGTATTATATGAGTTAGTGGGTTTTAATTCACATTTTATACTATTTTTATTTGAGTGCTTATATAATACTATTATACTTTAATTTCCAAAATCTGATTTTTACTTTCATGTTCACCAAAACAGCCATATCTAGAGTTCTATATGGAGATAAAAGCTCTAATTTTTATGACATAAACTACATGATATGTGCTCCATTTAACTCACCTATAGCTACTGTTGAATCAGCCTCTAAGTATTTTCTAAAAATCGTCCAAAATAGTGAACTCAGATTTGTACTCTAAACTTGTTTTCATCATATCTCACTCATCCTAATGATTCCATTGCATGGCCAACTCTCACATGTGTACAAGACATATTACTTACTGTATATCCATTAATCTATGCCATTTTATCAGTTATTCACTTGGTTCTTTACTGTTTTATACAGCCATCATTTTAAGCATGATTTTAACCTTTTTACATATAGTTTTTCATCTTTTTACCCATGATTATCAACACCAAATCCCCACAAAATATTTTTATCATCATATAATCATCATATACATATACAATAGGAAAGAAAATACATGATTACATAATCAAAATAACAAAAGGATGGGGAGAACAATCTTTATACCACCATGATGATGTAGGTTATGATCAAGACATGGATTTTGATGGAGAAACTTGTGATAAACCAAGACCATCTTCAAGACCACCATTCTTCAAGAAATCCTTGTGGAAAATCAGCCCTAAGACTCCATATTAACTCCTCCTTGGATGTTATAACTTGCACCAATCTTCATCTCTTTGAATGGAGATTAACATATGTAAATTATAACAAATGTTTGTGGTTAAATTTTGATCAAATGGAGTGTTTGTGGGAGAGAGTGGACGACACACATAGAGAGAGTGAGAGAGATTTTGAGTTGATTTGAATGAGAGAAATGAGTGAATGGTTTTGGCTAGTGGTTTTTGTCAAGTTAGTGGGAAAGTGTAGCTTTTAAGCTAAGCTAACATGTGTTAGCTTATTAGCTAAGAGTTTGACACATCAAGGGTGGTGGTGGCATTAGTTAGGCCGTCCCATGTGTGGGGTGAGGCAAGATTTATCTTGTCTCATCCCACTAATTTACGGGCACTCCTCGATTCTAGTTTCCTCGATTTGCGTGCCCTCGGGTCGTTTTACGAAAAACGTTTTTATTAATTATGAATCAACGGCACAAAACGAATCTAATAAAAATTGTCTCATCAAAACGGAGTTCGAAAACGTCAATACGTAATCCTAAGGTTTCCGGTTTAGTCGTAAAGGACGTTAAATTATAATCGTAAGTCCTAATCTCTTCTCGTAAATTTGTGAGTTTATGAACCAACACAAATTTAAAATCTTAAAATAATATTCACGGATAAATTTATTTTATGAAATGTCGGACTGTTACCAAAACGGTGTATGTAAACGTAAGGACGTAACGTTGAATCCTCCGGTTTAGACGTAGTCGATGCTACTTCAAGACGTAAATCAAAATTTCTTCCCAAAAATAAGTGAGTTCATAGTATAACATTAAAAATAATATTTTCCAATAGATATTGAGAATAAAATATCAACCATAAATTGACGGATTGTCACAGCATTTACCCCTAAACAGGATCTTTGTCCTCAAAGATCATCTTACTACTCGCTTCTTATAGAGTTAAATCCATGTGGGTATTTCCTCCACATTTGGTCTTTTCTCACAAGTGTAATCCATTACAATACGCGAGTTTCATCAAACATAACTACAGGAATAAGATCAGGCTTATTGTTGACTTACTTTCTCTATCCATGATGTTCACGGGTTTTTTATGAATGTAACTTTTCGCCAATCTAAACTTCATTAAGGAATAGTCAGATTTTCACTTGATAGGCATTTTATCAAGTTCGATATACGAAACATAATTCACGCAGCTCTTGAAGTCCTAGAGTAGATCCAACTTATATGCCTTTCATACCAACTTTTACATCATCTCTATGGTCCCATACAACGGGGACTTATATCCCATGATCTTTCAGATCATCTATTCATTTTCCATGGTTAAAATTTTTGGCATAACTTCGCTACCCATCTGGCACTTCAAGATCTACATTTCATATTCACATAACTTCCTGCCCACTACCGGCAGTCAATATTCAGATTCTAATTTCAACAATCATTTCAAGTCTCGCGGGTCGAGTATTTTGTAAGGTTAGGTTCGCCATCATAGGAAACCTTAAACCTAAAAGACATGTCCAACTCACAATAGGTGTATGTCGGGTGTCTTCATCCCAAATCCTGCTTACAGATGCTCTAATTTTTAAATCTTAACAAATTCGATCTCGATCCTAATACGATAATTATCAATGATAATCTCTCCAAAGAAAAACGATTATACGGTTTATTACCAAAGGTCAATCATTCAAACATAAAACAACACTTATAGTATTTTGTATCGCTACTTTACCTCGTCCCTTCGATTGGGGTGGTACATAGTACTCTCATCAAGGTTCGTTCTCAATGACTTCTGAGCAAATCTCTAGAAATTCGATGCGAAGCGAGGATCTTGATAGATATGATCGATACATGCACATCATGCTTAAATAACTCCTTTAAATACAAAAAGAGTCAATTTCTTCATCGAGAATCTATCATTAACAGGAATGATATTATCAGATTTGGTCAGTCTGTCGACGATGACCCAAATCGAATCAAATTCAGATGATGACCTTTGCAATAGCTAGACATTTACTAATGTATGAGGCGATCTCTGCCTTCATAATTTGCCATTAGTTCAATTTCTTATGATAATGATACATTAAATCAGAAATGACAAGAATAGTATACTTATACTTACAAGATTCCAACATAACTATATCTCACAATCCTTCATATTTAGACAATCACAAGTGGTCTTTAAAACATTTAGCGCCATCGGCTTCTCAATTCTAATGGTTCACATTAGCCGCGAACCCCCTTTTTATTATTTATATTATCCTTTTTTACAAACATCGTTTATATTTAAATTGTTCGGCAATTTATTTTGCACATTCATTATTAAGAAATACATCGTAATTGATTCTTTATCCTTTTTATATAAGGTGTCAGTATCTACATTCATCTTCCCTGATGAAATAATTATCATGACCGTATTCATTCAAAATTTCTTTCTTCATATTTTCCAGGTTTTAGGTTCTTCTCAACTATCATTTTTATCCGTTTTACTCAATCCGATGTCTAAAGCGTCGATACTTATTACAACTAGTTAAATATTAAATATTCAATTTTTATGAAACGTAAACGTAAAGATTTTAAATTTCTTAGTCCGTCCAATTATATGAAAATGTTCAAAATAATTTTAAATTTAATTAACACGATTTTTGTTGATTTATCGAAAATAATTAATAGGATTCGTAAATGTTTGAAAAATCTTTGGTTATACTTTGGTCAAAATTTTCTTAGTTAAAAAGCAAAAGTGTCGTTTCAAATGTCAAGTCATAAATTATATAGTTTCCTAAATTCTTCTTAAGTTGTCTAAAAGCACACCAAACATTTACCCCTAAACAGGAGTTTAGTTAAATGTTCTGGGTATAAGGGAATAATCCCTCAAAAGTTCTTTTGATAAAACATTTGTCAAAACATTTTTGCACTTTTTCTTTTTGGTATAATCCCAAAGTCTTAATAGCTCTAATCTTTAAAGAGTCAATATATATATATATATATATATATATCTTACCATCATTAATCAAACATTCATTTTATGTAAAGCATCAAGCCTTAAATCTTATGTTAAATATTCAAGGTACAAGTTTTCATTGTTCGGCCAATTTAGGGCAGTCTATAACTAATTATTAACTCATTATTATTCTTATATACAAACAAATGGTCCTTAATGATCTCAAGCATGAATTTATCAAATTACAGCCTACACACATGATTCACCCAAATTATGAATGCTACATGTGTATTAGTCAATCCAAACGACATCACGTGAAACTCATAATGTCTTACAAGTTTTGGATGTAATGATTGGAATAGATAATCTTCTTCGCGGACGCGAAGTTGATAATAACCATGTCGTGGATCAAATCTTTAAAACATACGCTAGAACCTTGTAAATGATCGAACAAATCTTCCATTTCGAGTTATGGATATCGTTTTCGACTGTCAATTTACTCAGTTCACAGTAATCTATAAACATAAGGAATGATAACACCATAGCTCTTCATGATGACGAGCTCGGTAGAATAAAATCTTTCTCCGACAACTCTCTCAGTTGTACGGTAATTCCTTTAATTCAGATGGTGCTGACGTACAGTGCACATGCCACAGGTGCAACACCGGGAATATAATCAGTACCAAATTCAACTTGCCTTAATGGTGAAAGTCTAGGTAATTCACCAGCAATACCTCTTAAAGTTTCAGATAACATAAACTTCTTTTTAATAAATTCATATTAGGTTCTTTCTAGATTATAATATCTATGACTAATTCACAACCATTCATGGTATAATTTCGAGTCTAAATACATGATATGGTCATCCATCAAGAATTATTTAGATCACTTTTGATAATCAACATCTTATCATTTAGGGGAATCTTATTCGAGTTCTCATCAATTAAGACAATGTCGTCATGTCATAATCAATCAATCCATTCTACTGGCACTATCAACTTTCCAGTTTCATTGTCGTCGATAAGATGTGAACTTCTCAAAAGACTAATAACAACTCATAATCCTTCACAAACTCAAGGATATTAGGAGACATAACTAACCTTAAAAGAGTAAGGTTAACGCATAATCTACGCGAGAGAATTTCAAATCAGATACAGACAAAAACATTTAATGAATATGAATATATCCCATGTTTTCATAATTTGAGTACGCATTCGAAAGCTCCTCGGATCGTTACCTAGGTCATTCAAATGGAATCAAATCAAAAGAAATGATAGGAACGCCGATACATCCAATCGGGTATCAACACTCGGTAATCAGATACCTTTCCTAAGAATCTCACTACAGGAGAATTGGACAAGAAAGAATTGTCAATTGTCAAATAAGACAATTTCCACAGACGAGTAAATTCCACTCAGAAGAATAGACGCTACAGGAACATATGTAGGTGTCCCTAACACTATGTCCCTATTTTTCACTTCTTGCAGATCTCATAAAATTTAATCTTTCACAATCTTCAAAGAAAATGTAGTATTTATTAATCAGTTTTATGGTGACTACTAATCAGCTTTGCATGGTCCATTCCAAATTGTATGTAGGCGCGCAACTATATACAATTTCAAGATTAACGATGCAATACTCAGTTCGTCAAAATTTTATCATCATGTTTATAATAAAAACATTTTCATGCTTAATTCTTAAATAAGAATCAAAAATAAATTTACAAAGATGTCCTTTGTTATGGAAACAATTAAGTTTTCCAAGGTGTTTCATAAACAACTTCATTTCGATAATGATTACTCATAAATCTCACTTTGAATAATTCATATGGTGATGAAAATTCATTTTTCTCAAAGGATACTCTTTTATCTTATAAAAACAATGAGTGATCTGCAAAAGAGTGATGAAAAATTGTTTACCAAGAACTAACCACAATATAATAGGAAATGAGCTTAGCCAAATACTCATGAGGTTCATGACCTTGTTGGCACTCGAAAAGAATAATCCACAACGTAACTCACATCAAGATGAGTACTTGTTCAATGGTTGCATCACTAATGCGAACATTAGGATGAAGCAATAAAGGATAGATAACGTCGATACATGTAGAATTTAGCAATCAAAGGTAGTATTTTCATTAATCTCAAACAAGTCAAAATTGTACCGTAACACATCATGTGTCACTATGTCATACAATTCCAAGAACTCATCCTACCAACTGATGTCTCAGTTAAGTTAGGGATTATTTTTAAAATATACCACAATGAACACTAATCTACAAGAGTCATTAGGTGTTCCACATGTCCCGAAAGATCCATCGGTCCCAATTCAGAAGAAGATTTCTTCAATTTATTTATTGGACACTGGGCATCCTCATCATTGGACAATGGCCTAGGAACAACCCTTAACACGAACCTACAATCTTTTAAAACCTCATAATTCAATCAAAGAACTTAATGACTTCTTCTTAACAATTTCATATTCCATACGGGTTAAATTTTACTTTATTCAAGTTTCGACCAAATTATACTCAATGTGATATTCTACCTCATTCTCCAATACTTACAACCTTATTCTTAGACCTTAAAAGGGCAATAAAAGCTCGATATGGTCAACACTTAATTTCCAATCCTATAGCTCTTACAACAATAGCTAACAAATGAGTCACTAGTATGAAATGATTCATACATTCAATCAGACTTCTCGGAAAAGTACTAGTGGCATGAGGCTTTTGGGTAATGGTTCCAATGACAGCCTCAAGTGCAACATTCACCCTTTCGATTTCAAATTTAAGAATTGGGTGACAACGTATCAGATGACATCTTTCTAGGTGGTAACGTTTTGTCAAACTCCACTCTATAAGGAAAGATCATCATGACATCGATATCAAATTTAATCTTGCCAATTCTTTTTCAATATCACAATCAACTAATATCTACATTTCTACGAATATCAACCATTTGTTGGGATCATAAATATCCACAACTTGGTTTAGATCTAGGATAGCTAGAATTCCTACGAGAATAGCTTCGATTAATTTACTAGGGGATTTAAGGTTCCTTGTGACAATCTACGTCGTATAAATACCTTGTATAAATATCAAAATAATCATCAAACAATCATGTAATAAAATTTACATCATATATATATATATATATATATATATATATATATATATATATATATATATATATATATATATATATATATATATATATATATATATATATATATATATATATATATATATATATATATAATCCAAGTTATATATATATATATATTAAAATAACACTTCTCAGTCTGGCCTTGTCGGTAACTCGGGAATTCTTCGGCACCGTTATAGTCAAAAGATTTTTAGACATTTTTAGAAAAATGTTTTTAGTTAAAAGATTTTGAAATGTTTTATTCAAAACCTTTGGTTTTAAAAATCTTTCGTTCTCTATAACGAGAGCTCTGTTACCAAACTGTAACACCCCCAAAATTTATACAACTCAATACAACGGAAGACTCGTTGGTGTTACGGGATAGCACATTACTCACATCATAGACAACGCATAAAAATCGCGTCGTTTAATAATCAAGCATTTCCATTCATAAATATCAAAGTTACATAGGTCCCAAGTCATAATCATTTCATACAATTTTACAATAGATTTGAATGGAAATTGTTATTTAAGTGTGGGCCATGAATTCTTGTCGTCTTCCCGAGAATTACCTTCAAGTACCTGAGATAAAACATGTTAAAAGAAAAGGTCAGCGATAACGCCGAGTGAATTCATAGAGTTTAATGAAATCCAACAATATAACATCGGTATAAAACTATTACCGAAAATCATTTTGTACAAATCTTTTTAATAGGCCATAAAATAGCCAGAGTCATTTTATACAAATCCTTATCAAAATCATAATATAGGCTTTCGCCTTTAAAACCATTATACGAGCCAATGTCGTAAAAATATCATACAATACGTTTTATAACGTCGTGTAGAGTTAAATAAAAACCGTTATATGAATATGGTTATATAAAAACAAAACACAAACATAATATCAATAATACGACCCTGTATTGCTAGTCAGGCAATATATATTGTAATTCGGTGCGTATAGCAGTATTTCGTTAATTAGATTATTATAAGCCGCATGACATTGTTACCTTACTATAACCAACAACGGGTAGCTAACCCGATACTCAATTTGCCCATCTAAGTTAGCGTGTAGTCACAATAATCACGCTATGGAAATCTTCTCATAGATAAATTCGCTTACCAATCAATTTGGCACGACGCGGATCAACCGTCAAGGCGCGAACTGGGGTGATCGTCCCCAAATAGTACTATTATATGCATAAGCGTCTACCAAATCCCGGTAGTTCACAATTCATGCTAATGGGACTTTTAGTGACATAACCTAACTTTAATAATCCATTTCATTTCATCTATCGGGTCATTTAATCATTTATCAGGTCATACAATCATTCGGGTCCAAATCAATTAAACAGACAATCGGGACAAATAGTGTCCTAATTCATAAAAACTAACATGTTATCTCCCTCGCGGGTTTATAAAACATTTCATAAAAACATTTAAAAGAGTGCGAGGCTATGAACTCACGTTGATGTGGGAAGGCGGGTTATCGGCAATTCGGATGTACGGTACGTGCTTCAATCACGGAAACCTAGACAAATAATACTCGTCTTAGACTCTTGTCCAATGACTTTATAAAAATAACAATTATGTATACATATGATGATTATATATATATGATGATCAAGTGGGTTTACATATTCTCATTTACTCATTTTAGTATTATGTGTCGATAACTTTTATACTAGTTTACTAGTTTTACCTATTTACGTTGTTTATGTCCAATAAGCCTATTATAAGTTCATTAACTTGTATTAATCCACTTTATACTTGTATTATCAGTATTTATACTTTACATGTTGGGCCCAAATGGGTTAAGCCCAATAAATAAGTTTATAAGTGTTTTAGTCCATTTTGTTGTATTATTAGTCCAATAATGTTAACTTAGCCCGTTAATGTCCGTATGTTATATAGTTCGGGTTTTATCGGTTTTTACTTGTTATATATGTTTATATATCAGTATATGAGTTTATAAAAGTTTACATTAGACGGGTCCAACCGTCTAAGTTTTATTTAACAAAAACGTTAATTTTACGGTAATAGCCGAAAAGGTCGTAAAAATCATGTTTATAGTTTTATAACTTATAAAACTTATCAAACTACCATTTTTATAAAATGTCCATTTATTTATCCTTATAAATATTTATATAAACGTATTATATGAGTTAGTGGGTTTTAATTCACATTTTATACTATTTTTATTTGAGTGCTTATATAATACTATTATACTTTAATTTCCAAAATCTGATTTTTACTTTCATGTTCACCAAAACAGCCATATCTAGAGTTCTATATGGAGATAGAAGCTTAAATTTTTATGACATAAACTACATGATATGTGCTCCGTTTAACTCTTCTATAGCTACTGTTAAATCAGCTTCTAAGTATTTTCTAAAAATCGTCCAAAACAGTGAACTCAGATTTGTACTCTAAACTTGTTTTGATCATATCTCACTCATCCTAATGATTCCATTGCATGGCCAACTCTCACATGTGTAAAAGACATATTACTTACTGTATATCCATTAATCTATGCCATTTTATCAGTTCATCACTTGGTTCTTTACTGTTTTATACAGCCATCATTTTAAGCATGATTTTAACCTTTTTACATATAGTTTTTCATCTTTTTACCCATGATTATCAACACCAAATCCCCACACAATATTTTTATCATCATATAATCATCATATACATATACAATAGCAAAGAAAATACATGATTACATAATCAAAATAACAAAAGGATGGGGAGAACAATCTTTATACCACCATGATGATGAAGGTTATGATCAAGACATGGATTTTGATGGAGAAACTTGTGATAAACAAAGACCATCTTCAAGACCACCATTCTTCAAGAAATCCTTGTGGAAAATCAGCCCTAAGACTCCATAGAAACTCCTCCTTGGATGTTATAACTTGCATCAATCTTCATCTCTTTGAATGGAGATTAACATATGTTAATTATTGTGGTTAAATTTTGATCAAATGAGGTGTTTGTGGGAGAGAGTGGACGACACACATAGAGAGAGTGAGAGAGATTTTGAGTTGATTTGCATGAGAGAAATGAGTGAATGGTTTTAGCTAGTGGTTTTTGTCAAGTTAGTGGGAAAGTGTAGCTTTTAAGCTAAGCTAACATGTGTTAGCTTATTAGCTAAGAGTTTGACACATCAAGGGTGGTGGTGGCATTAGTTGGGCCGTCCCATGTGTGGGGTGGGGCAAGATTTATCTTGTCTCATCCCACTAATTTACGGGTACTCCTCGATTCTAGTTTCCTCGATTTACGTGCCCTCAGGTCGTTTTACGAAAAACGTTTTTATAAATTATGAATTAACGGCACAAAACGAATCTAATAAAAATTGTCTCATCAAAAACGGAGTTCGAAAACGTCAATACGTAATCCTAAGGTTTCCAGTTTAGTCGTAAAGGACGTTAAATTATAACCGTAAGTCCTAATATCTTCTCGTAAATTTGTGAGTTTATGAACCAACAAAAATTTAAAATCTTAAAATAATATTCACGGATAAATTTATTTTCTGAAATGTCGAACTGTCACCAAAACGGTGTATGTAAACGTAAGCACGTAACGTTGAATTCTCCGGTTTAGACGTAGTCGGTGCTACTTCAAGACGTAAATCCAAATTTCTTCCCAAAAATAAGTGAGTTCATAGTATAACATTAAAAATAATATTTTCAAATAAATATTGAGAATAAAATATCAACCATAAATTGACGGATTGTCACACTTAATACTGCCATTGAGAATCTTAATGCTGGTAGTCAAGATGTCGATACTGGTTTAAATGCTGGTAAGGATCTTTTCACTAGTATGAAGTATTTCAATCCTGGTGATGAACTTGTAAGCACTAGCATGGGAAAGTTACAAGAAGGGGATTTTGGGAAGCAAAGTTCAGAGAAAACTGAAGATGATGAATCGCGGTACATTATTAGTCCCAGGGTTACTCAAACAACTTCAAGAGTAACTTTTCCTCCTTTGATAATTAGAGGCTCAGAAGCATAAACATCATCTTCTAATGACCAAGCATTGATCCAAAGGACAAGGGGAGGTCTATCCTTATTGAGTAACCTAAGTAGAAGAAGAGGAAGAGAGGTCTCGCAGATACTGATCCAGAAACACAGTCTACGATCTTGCAATCCATTGTCGAAATTAATGCAGATCTAGATACTGATGCCAGGAAAAAGAAGGAGCAAGAGAGGGAAGAGGCTGTTAACAATTTGTGCGAGTGGGGAGTAAATATAGAGGTATCCCATGCCTTTAGTGAAATTAATGATGAAGAAAGATCAATGATGTTCATGGAAAGCTATGAAAGAGAAAGAAATAATGATATGTCGACAAATCAGAAAAGACGGGTCATGATGTCCTTTATCCATGAGCAAACAGCAACACCAAAGAAGGTTCTACATGGATATTCTTATGATGAAATATTTAAGTTGGACTTAATTGTTAGCAAAACTATGAGTAGCTTTAAACAGTATAAGATTGAGATTGAAGGGAAAGCGGCTCAGTCTAAGAATGCGGAAGCTATAGATGAGAAGATTATAAAAATAATAGAAAAATTGAAGACAATTGAGAAAAAGGAGGATATGAATAAAGATGAGCTAGAGAGTTTTATGAAAGTGGTAGTGTTTGATGATGTTATTGCAAAACCATCTCTGGTTAAATACTTTTAGGATTTGACAGAAGAGATTTAGAGCAGCTATGGATCTTAGTCAATACTAAGTTTGCAACTGAGGAGCCTACTAATGATAGAGAAAGATAATTATAGGTGGAATTGAAAAGTTTATTTGAGCCTAATGAATGTGATAAGTTATAAATGAGCAAAGAAGGGGATTTCATAGACTTGTACGGACTTTAAATGAGTGTTGTGGAGTACATCATGTTTGTTCAACTGGAGGGACACTTATTTACATGCATATAGATAAGGAGTATTCTTCAAGTGTTGGAACCTTAATGACATTGATCACTGAAAGACTCTCGGTACCACATGAAGTATCAGACATGGCTCTGGAAGTTGTACTTTTCATCACACGGGGCCTTGTACTGTTCGGTCCCATATTTTTTACAAAGTGGTTCATCGAACTAGGAACTGCAGGAAGAAAGGGCCTACTAGAGACAACTAAGTCGTATTTATATTCTTATACTAAGAGCACCTACTTTTAACTAAATCTCGGGACGAGATTTTATAAGGGGTAGAGACTATAACAACCAAGTATTTTCATTTATGCATTATGTACATTATTCTTGTGAGATAATTAATACTTTATTTTTGGTAAAAAAAAAATTGCTTTTCTTATATCAATTATGTGGTATAGCTTACATAGCAAGGTTAACAAACTCACACAACCCACACTATCAACTCTACTTTTGTTTATGTGATATAAAGACCTTATATATATCAAGTCTAAGTTCTAAAACTAATCTTATAAGAATAATATTCATAAGAACATCTCAAATATAACTCAAATGCCCTAAATCCTTAAGAAACCCAAGAAATCACTTATAAACCCTAATTTTATACAATATAATTACACAAAACTAATGAATAAGATATCAAAGCTTAACTACAAGATATAATACATCATTTATAAGTAAGATTTCATTCTAAAACCCTAAGAAAAAAAAAATCTTAAAACTCAAGGTACAAGTCACCTAGGCATAATAACTAAAAATCACCATATTACCCATTTCACTTAGAACCAATGCACAATATTTTAAAGAAAGTTTACCAACACTCTTAGAATTACATTTATGTCATATAAGAATCATAAAATAATGTACAAGACTCCTAATGCACAATGTACAACTCCTTAATGCATAAAATTCAAAATAGGTATTTTCTCTCTTAAGACATGTTTACTTAGTATAACATATTAAAACAAGTGTAGAAATTCTTTATGCACATTAGCTACAATGATAGGATATAAAATGAGTTTAGGTCAGTAGAAAATGGAAGAATTATGTCTATAACAAGGATTGAATCTTAGATCACTAGAAACACTAATCTAGGGTAGGTTTTCTTCCTAATTTCACTTCAAACCCATATTAAGCATCAAACCTAGGATTGAGCATGGAAAACCCAAAACCGTTCTAGACCAAAACCAGACCGGACCGAACCGAACCGGACTGGACAATTTTGATCCAGTCCTCGGTCCGGGGCTTTGGACCATTTCGGTCCTCGGTACGGTCCGGTCCGGTTCGGTCTTACCAAAAAGCTCGTTGATTATGCCTAATAGGATCGGACCGGACCGGCCGACCCAGATTGGACCGGACCATTTCGGTTCGGGGTTTCAGACCATTTTGGTCCTCGGCCTTGTCTGGTCTTGGTCGATCCGGTCTGGTCCGAGCCTGATGCTCAGCCTTAATTAAACCAATGATTCAAACTTCTTAATTAAAAATTGTAAACCCTAATTACACCTTAATCCATCACTAATCACATTCCTAACCCCTTAATCACAAAAATTACAAAGTTTGAAAGTTACAAACCCTAAACTTAATCCGACTAGGGTTTTCCCTCCAAAAACTCATTTAAAAACTTTTCCCTCCCAAATTTAAACCACGGCTAAATACTTTAGGATATTATGGCATGTCTAAAATTAGGTTCATCACCTACTTGTAGTGATACATGGGCTTATACTCCTTAATTAGTCTTGTTGTGGGCTTATTAACACCATAAACCATAGACATGTTTCATCTAGTCTTCATGAATCATCCCTAGACCTCATCACTCATCCTTAGCATGCCTTAGTCACTTCCCTACTATTCTTACACGTTTCTACCTATTAATTGGAGCCTAGGTGTTGAACAAAGTGTAAATAGGAGCCTTATGCTTCATTCTTTATTCATCCTCTATCTCCTTACATAAATACCCATACATTATGTTATGAAACCTCCATTAAAGTACTAAGAATTATCTAAGATCGGTATTAAGCTTAAGAAGAAGTTCCATGGGTGCTTGGAGAGTTTTGAAAAAGATATGGATCATACGTCCCATTAGAAAACCTAGATTCCCGGTTTTTTTATTTGTAAGTCATCACCTTTTTCTGTAAGTTCTTTTTATTTTATAAAATTTTAATAGGCTTAGTTATAATCTAAATAAACACTTTCAATAATCCTTAGTTCATAAAATCATCTAATATTTTTTTCTAAACTAAAGATTTCATAAAACCCTAGATTTGTAATTCACATAAAACAATGAGTTAAAATCCTTTTCAAAAGCTATAATTCTATAAAAGTACTTTTATTATGATTAGAAATATGTTTCCAAAATTTTTTAAAGTTCCTTGATCTTTTTATACAAATTTGAGCTTGTTATGTAATTATATACAAGTTCGAGGGTCAAAATTGTCATTTCTAAAACTATAAACATTCTGGGTCAAAAGTGTCATTTTACTAAAGTTATAACTATAATGATTGATATTGTAAATTTTGAAACCTTAAGGTTAATGTTAAAAGGTTCAAAATGTGAATAATTAAGCTATATACTTTAAGGATTGAAAGTATAATTAACCTAAACTTATAATTATAGGGGTTAAAAAACATAAATATTCCAAACTTATAAACTCTATGAATCATTTGGTCATTTATAAAACTTAATGGATCTAAAATGTAACACCCCACTTGGATAAGTGGATCGTTACGTGTATTTATGGCGTGTCATCAAAGCATATAAGGTAAATGTCCTAAAACATTAACTGACCGTAAAGGAAATACTGGAATCAAACATGGGTAATCCAAACATAAGCTCAAAACATGAAAAATAAAATACTGAAAGAAAGGACTGGACAATGTCCAAACATGCAAATAAATGTATGAAGTGCATAAAGTAAAGAAGTCTAGATAGCTTCCATCCAATGCACGTACTCTCAGAATCCTAAGAGCTTCCTGGTGTACCTGCCGTTAGAACATGAAAGGAACTACAACTGAGCATAACGCCCAGTAAACGGATATAGATCATGATAAGAAGTACTGAAACGAAGCTGATAATAAAATACTGAAACTGTAAGACTAATAAGTAAAAGCAGTGGAATAAAACTGTGTATGTTCTGAAAAGTCTGGTTTATAACTAGTAAAGCTGAACTATTATCTGTTAAACCTGAAAACCTGTAATTACTGTATTTTAATTGCCAAGAGCTTAAATAGGTCATGTGCTGTAACAACGTTTGCATAATACATAGAGGGGTGACCTCGTCATGTTGTAGAGGGGTGACCTCTAAATAATGTGCTGGCTGGAGGGATCAACTCTAATATGAAGGATGTAGAGCACACACCACATTCACCTAATAAACTGTAGCTGATAACCTAGGATGCACCTAGACACCCTGCTGATAATACTGATAAAATGGCCAGGCTGAATAAATGGGACACTACGAGAAATCACTCCCCCGTAGAGGAGTCATGACACCGGTGCCTCAAGTGTCATGGTTACGGTACCTCCGTAACTAGTACATAACTGATCATGCTTGTATATAAAGCTCAGGAAATTTAACTTAGTTATTAAAATGATTACTGATAAAACCTAGAACATATACTAGGGAAAACATTTGGCTGCAGACAGGAAATCCTAATCATGCATAGAAAGGAAGTCCTTACCGAAGGACGGAAAATCCGTACCTCATGTCCAGTAATGAAATAAGAATGAAAGCTGAAGGATCTACTCCGACTTCATGGATACTACATAAATAAGGGACGTGAATGATTTGTCTGATTACTGTCTCTTATTACTGTTTATTATTGTTCTTAATTCATTTTACGTGTTCTCCTATTATTTTACTGGTTGCGTATAAACTGATTAATTTGATTGTCTGGTGTACTTCTGATAAGCCCGACTGTTTCTTTAACTGTTTACTGATTAGTATATATCCTGTATTTCTGGTTACTTGTATAATATACATTCTCCACTTATTATTATACTGTCAATAGTGACCTGCTAAAATTAGAAAGTTTCTTAAAATAGCACGTTCTTAAATAGAAAGGTTATCCAAAATAGTTTCATAAATAATTAAATCGTTTTCTAATAATCAAGTATTAAATAAGCAATTTCATATAACGTGATTAACTTTAATAAACGCTAATTAAATTAAAGTGAAAAAGTTTATAACTTGATTAATTCATTCAAAACAATTTAATTAAAACATACTTTTAAAATCGCTAAAACGTACGCGTCTTGTTTAATTTTTTGTGTCACCCGAACCCGAACCAAAACTAATCCAAACCCCGAGACGCCCATGTCTCGGATAAGTCCAACGTCGAGCCACCACAGCCCTTGGCTGTGGTTACCCAGCTGCCGACACAAACAGTATCCACCGACTTAAGCCGGCAGCCACTGTTGCCCCTTGGGGTTCCCACTGTTTGGGTCTAGTTCCCACTGCTTTGCATTAAGTTCCCACTGCTTTACACAAACACACCTCGACTGTCTTTTTTTCTTTCTTACCCACTGTCTAGAAGACCAAACACCCCTGTTGTAAACTAAACGACCCCTTTAGGTGGCTGTTTGCTGATGTCGTCCCAAACCAAGTCCCCCCGTTTCATACTGTTTACAAACCGAACCCCCCTGATGGGCTTTTGCTACAGCCGACCGAACACATCCACCACCGAGGCTGGTGGTCGCGGCTGGTCACAACCAAACACCACCCGAACCTGATTTAATTGTTTTCATATATACTTTTACCGTTTTATGCTTTCTAGATTAAAACATGAAAGATTCAATTATTGTAAAATAAAAAGAAAAGATTTATTACCTTTATAGGTGATTAAGGAGAATCAACCAACACTCGAATCTTATGAGTAGTACAACCCGATCCCCTTTTCCAACACACCAAACGAACCCTATTTTTTGTGTGTTTACTGTTGTGTGAGAGAATAGTGGCGCAACCCCCGTATATTTTTCTCTTTTTAATTGGACCGGGCTCAAAAGCCCACTTCCTTCCTTGTTTTCAATTAAAAACCACCAGCCCTATTAGTATATTTGTGGTTCTCATTTATTTTTCGACTCTTTAATTTATCACGTGTACTCGTATTTATTTGTCGTGTTTTTAATTATTAAAACGTAATAATTCTTTCTGTATAATAATATTTACGTAATACATACGTAATATTTTCTGACACTTAATAATTATTTTCTGAATAATTATTATATTTTTTTTTGTAATATTTAATTAGAGCTGAGACTGCATATTTTAATGTTAACGTTTAATTAAAGCTGATGCTACGCGTATTTAATATTCGAGGATTTTAAATACGGGTTTTACAATTCTTCCCCTCTAACAAAAATAATTCATCCTCGAATTAAGGACGCGATATTGCTGTGGTTTTATATAAAATGTGTAGTGAAATATGTTTTTTTAAGATATATAAACTTAAAGGGTAATTTTTGTCAACTTGGAAATTTAAGGATATAAAGTACATATTATGAAAAGTATAGATACTATACATGTCATTTGAAGAAACTTTTAAACATATCATATTAGTAGAGAGCTTAATATTAAGATGTTCCATCTTGATATGACGTACTAACTGATTGGTTTTGTTTACGATTTAAAATGCCCTCGCTCCTCAAACGTTTATAGAATGACTTCTAAACTATGATGGCCCGAACAATGATATGATATGTTCATAATCTCAAAATGTTAAGTAGTAACATAAAACAATACTTAAAACTTGGAACTTACACTACAACAAAAAAGGCTATGAAAACCCCCTAATAAAAACTGGTTTTATAAAAAAAAAAGTCTTATTAGAACAAAAAACCCAAAAATAAAGAAAAAACAAGTTTTATAAAAAAAAACAAGTTTTATAAAAAAAACACAAATGTCTATAAACGAAAACCCATAGAAATTGTTATTTTAAATAAAAACCACTCTCAACATAAGCATAAAAACGAAAATTTTGATTTAATAATTGAGCGAGATCCCTCTAAATTTTCTTTTTAACTTTTGATTTTTTGAGCGGTTTTTTATTTCACCCTTTTAATTTTTTTAACTTCATCAAATTATCTCAAACACAATATTTTTTTCCTACCACTGTTCCACCATTGCTCCTCCTTTATCACCCCTGCTGATGTAATGAATAATAGGTAAATTTTCTTGTTTCCTATCACATACTGAGAATGATTTAGTTTTGTAAGATTCTATTTTTATCTAAACCTAATCACGGGTGGCTTAATTCTAATACATGTGATTCATATGTCTCAGTCAGTCAATTCTTACCTATTATAGGAAAAACAATCATGGCCGGTGAGTTGTGAATCAAACCAAAAATTTAACCGTAAAACTATCTTATTTAAGGTAAAAAAAAGTTAAGCGTATCTCTTTACATTTTCTTGAACTAATTAATATCATTTTATCATTTTTAGATATTAGAGTTTCGTGATGCCCGCCAAGTGCTCGATAGAATGTTTGAGAGAAAGTGAGTCTTTTGTGTAAGTTTTGGTTATAGATTAAGTAAGCAAAGGTAAATCTCTCATCATTTTTTTAATTTATAGTTTATTGTTATGACATACTATTTTCTTGTAATATGACCTTACCATCACCATACAAGAGCACCAAGAGTGAAAAATGAAATATTCAAGCCTTAATAAAGGGGGTCGGGGTTTGTTTGCGAAAGGGACAGAGAGTTTTGGTGGTGATAATGGTGGGTCTGTGTCGAAAACGAGAGATGATAAGTTTAGTCGTGGTGGACGAGGGGAATGGGAGGTGGCAGAGTTGGTAAGAATTTGAGTAGAGGGAGTGTGATGGTGTCGGACGAGGATGAGAGTGAGGAGGAAAAGCAGCGGAACAACGTGATTAATAAGTTCACCGAATTGATTAGTATGATGCTGACAACAATGATGATGATGAGAGTAGTGAGGAGGACGGTGAAGATGTTGGTGATGAAGAGATTATAGAAAAGCTGGTGAAAGTGAATCCGCCTAGAGTTTCACCGGATGGAAGTGAATCATATTTAAGTGAGACAAGGTATGATGCTTTAGGTTTTGAATGATTTTAAACTCAAGTGATTAAACTTTATCTTTTTAGAGGAATAATATTTAGATGTTAAGTGATGAATGACCACATTTAATAATTGAATTAAAATGCCTATTTACTGTATATATATGTGTGTTATTGCTCTGTTCTTTCTATTGTTTTGTATCAATTCTTAAATTTGTGATTGTTAATATTAATGTATGTTATTTCTCAAATTTCAATCCCTTTTTGAATAACAGATTCTTGTAGCCACTCCAGGAAGACTCAAAGAGCATAGTGAGAATACAGCCGAATGTTCCACTAGGTGAATGGGGAGGTCTTGGTTCTTGATGAAGCTGATCATCTTTTGGACATGGGATTCCGTAAAGATAATGAGAAGATAATTGCAGCTGTCCCAAAGCAGTGACAAACACTATCCTTTTCATCCACTTACAGCTGTCCCAAAGCAGCGACAGACACTTCCATTTTCGGCCACTGTCCCACCTGAGGTTTTTTTCTATTCTAGTGGCAATTTCTGTTTTTCTTATTCTAGTGGAAATTTCTGTATACCCTTGATGCTAATCAGTTGCTTATTCCAAAACGATTTAAAATGTATTATTTTATGTGAAGGTTCGTCAATTCTTCCATATTGCATTGAAAGTAGATCACGAATACATCAACATTGTCCGTGAAGATGGTGCTCAGGGTCGGTCCTGGCCAAAAGGCTGAGAAAAAGGTATGCTTATTCTCATCTGGGTGGTCACAAGATGAAGGTTATGGCGATTCAACTGAGTCATTATTAGTTGTTTTATTTATAGTTAAAAGTAATTTGAAACTCAATTTTTATGTTCCTACAATAATTTATTGAAGAGGCTGAGAAAAACCCGACCATGTGTCGTAACAAGCAGCAACAACAGTATATGTTCATGTAATTACATGTTATACATTTTTTAGAAAGAACATATATTCACGTTTTATGATGCTAAACAATTACTCGAGTATTGTAATTGTTTTTGCATGAGCCTTCAGACCTGATGAAAACTCCCTAACAGGGAAGCTGACCAATTTCAATCTGTAAGCACCTCTGGTACCTAAGCAGCACAGTAGAAAGAACATGTATTCACAAACAGCCCTTTATTACATATAATTGTGTAAGCACCTCTGGTACCACATCGCTAAAATGACATAAAAACATTCCAATATTTGGTTCATGCTATTATTGTGTGTTATGCCAATTTTCAGTTTATTTGTCCATGATTGTTATGCTTTCTTGCAACATAAACGAATATTATGCCTAGGGTCTTTAATGTATAACAAAAGCCATGAGCTATAGGTGATAATCCATATAAATATGATATGAATAAGTAATAAACGCAGCGGAAAGATCACCTATGAACGGATCCATAGAGTCATATGATTAATCAATAAAAAAAGATAAAAGTATACCTTTGTAGCGTGATTCAGTAAGATCGAACGGAGACCATCACCAACACATGATCTAACCAAGAAACCCAAGTGACCAAAGTAGATCACCTCTATGTAGAAGCACACTACACGTTACCGTATACCAAATCGATGTTAGTCTAATAACCTTTACAACGTAACTCTCTCTTGCACTACCATAGATACAAGATTATAAATTTCTTAAGAAAGAAACACATTCGTCTATGTGGCTTTTTTTGTTTTGCCGTATGTAATGAGATGAACCAAAGAAAAAAGGTATCTATTTCCTTCTCATCACAATATCAACTTTGATATATGATATATGGCAAGCTCAAATCTTGTCATGTTGTGTTCATGTTATACACGACATAACAAAGAATAAGGAAAAAGTCATGTCAAGAAATATGTAACTTCCTTTTAATTACTAGAGAGTAATTTTCATTAATTAGCCTTTTATAACTAATTAAATTACATTAATCACTACATAAGTTACACATAACCACCTTGGTCAATGCTTATTTGCTCTTTAGTTACGTCGGTTATAACTATACCGTAAATATAATAGATACGATATATTAAGTGGTACCTCTGTGTATATGTGTGTGACCCCATAGGCTCACATGTATCTAGCCATATAATTATTTATAATGACACGAGCATACTCTAACAGCTCCCACTTGCGTACGTCATAATAATCATGTAATTATACTTGTAATGGTTAGCGTCTAGCAACACGCAAATGCCCCTAGAAACATATGAGGTTAGTTTCTCAAATATATCATTTAAATGGTTTAGATATCATTCATCCCTTTGTTTCAGATACTGCATTAAACTTTAAACATTGATCAATAGTCATTCTTAAATTTAACAATTCTGTTTCTCGATATTAATATTGAACTAGATTTCCAAATTAATCAAGTATCATATTAATTACATTTGGGTGTGGCCACACATACATCTGTACAATTCATCGAGGGGCCCAGTAGTATCTAACTCCAATACATGTGGAGAAACAAATCCTATTTCGACTGCACGTGTCGTTCATGTGCTTTACATCACACTTGTAAATGGTCTTTATGGCAGGCTTGTTCAGGACAACGTTGAACCATATCAAATATTGACATTCCACACGTACAAAACCTACCACACATACAAAACCTACTTGCATCTCAAGTCTAAAGATGAGAGATTCAACCACTTACAAGATTCACTATTGACGCTGATCCATGCAGTGAATTCTCGTAGGTTGGGTCAATCCAATGTTCATCCAATGAACACATATGAGTTTGGCGACATCATCAATTAATATTCATTCCAAATGAATATGACCAAAACACTCATATTTGTCTTAATTCATTGATACTCTCATATCAATGACCAACAACGGATGATTTAGAATAAGTAAATTATTCATGGATTAAACATGCTAATATAGAACACAGTAGTACAAATGAAAACAACCATACCAAGTTTATCAATTCATTATTTAGTAAAACCGCTTAGCGTTCCATTATCCAAATACTTAAAAAACAGATATACATGAGACTACTAGAAGGTCAAAGTCCAATGTTCCTATCATGATTAACATGTTTGGTTACAAGACATTGACTTTACACAAGGACCTATTGAGTTGTCATCTGAGTGAACTTTGAGAATACTTATTTCAGAAACTCATAAATAGTGAAGATTATGAATAACACGGTGATTGTCATTTTGTATATGTGCGCTCAAGTGCTAATACAATAACACTAGCATCGCCATAGTACATTACGTAGGTTGTTGGAAGCAAGTAGAACACCTATTTAAGACAATCTTCTTAACATCTTCCTAAATTGTAAAGTATTCTTATTTTACTAATGAGTATTGCAACAGTGCTTTTCATCAAGCAAGTCTAGGTAGTAGTATTATCATTGAATATGAAATCCTACTATCACTTGGATTGAGTACCATCTCAATCAAAATAAGCATTAGTTTATAAACACAACGCTAATCTTCTTACCTATAATCTGTAAACGATGAACAAGTATATAGTATTCTAATGACTTTCAATTAGATACTTTGTGATCAGTTCATCTTGCATTCATGCAAGTATTAAAATTATTCTAATACATAACATATCATATGTATTGAATCCATTAGATAAACTAAGGGTTTCCATGTACATATTCAATCTTATCAAGTGAGATAGAACTTTGAGACTTTCTTAGTGATGTGTCGTATTTAAACTTATTAACCGCGTATGACTTTTCCTAATAAGCATATGTTATAAGGTTATATGTGTTATTTATTATATCTCTCAATAGAAATATATTCCAAACCACGGATTAAAAACTAGCTTTGATGGAATGTCATTTCCAATATGTTAACAACATATGAGATTTAAGAACAAATAAAGCAATATGCTCCTACTAGATTAAAGAGTTATCTTTGTTTTAATCATGATCATATCCTCGATTCAAACTTAATATACTAGCTCCTAGATTCATGCTCTAATCCACACTTGGATTTCTAGAGTTTTTACACCAATTACCATATTTCATATTCATGAAATCAAGTATGGTAATTAATATCTTTATTAATTTAACACTCGTAAAGAAAAGAAAGCCTTAAATCATGATCAATTGCTTGAGCATGCCATAAACTCTATTCAAAGAGAGTGTGTATAAATGTGTACAATTGTGTCCATATCTATCTGCTCATAGAAGACCACTTATAACCTATCAGTATTACTGATTAGTGAAAGCTAATCAAATTCAAAAATTGATTTTCTTTTATGGACTACATCTAACCATTCATAGTTTTGAGTCATTCATTAGATTCCAAATCTAAAAGCGAGTCTCGATAGTTATGAGGTTCACTGTGATCCTCTAACTCATATTCCTCAACATTGACATGACGTTCATATCTTCAGTTGCTTGAGGTATCCTTGCGGATATGCGAATGGGAGTTACAACACTTTGTG
Organism: Glebionis coronaria; assembly: GCA_025667525.1. Lineage (NCBI taxonomy): Eukaryota > Viridiplantae > Streptophyta > Magnoliopsida > Asterales > Asteraceae > Glebionis > Glebionis coronaria. The sequence continues at coordinate 156,973,228 of CM046876.1, forward strand.
GCTTTTGTATTTACATGCTTAGCCTTAATTGTGTCGTTCACTAGTGTATTCAGAAGGTTGTATTTTATTCATTACTTTCTTTAAAGATGCATACAGGCTCCTACTTTCTTCTTATAAGAGGAGACTGTCTCCAAGTACACAGCATGTCGAGCAAGAATGAATTGTTCTCGTTTGGGATGTATAAAATACATTGAAATTTCTTGATTCAAGTTTGTTAATAACACGTCTAACATGATTTTAACAAATTCAAGACTTCAACTAAGACTTACTGGGAGTCACCCATTCCATAAATTGATGGTTTCTTAGTTACCTTCTTGTTTGGAACCATATTAAATAAGCATGGCCTCATTCAAAATTTTGTTAACCTTAATAAGATATGAGAGAGAGAGTAGTTAATGTTATCAAGGATCAAATAATAACAATAGTATTTGATTTTACACATGAGACATAGTGTTGCGATTGTGAGACAGTATCACAATTCTTTTGATAACCCAATACTCTTTGGCTCACATATTTTATAATTTGGTCAAACTAAATTGCATAAACAATATATTCAATCCGATTGCAAGCTATAAAGTATGATTATTTTAGTAGTTCAAGAACTTCGTGTTCATGTTTTAACAAGAAAACATAACATGTTGGTCGCTAAATATACTTTATAAGATATTGAACAATTCAATAACTTCATTGTATATGCCCTAACAAGAAGACACAACAAGTCAAGTACTTACTTTATTTTATTATAAGTATTTGAACAATTCATGGAAGTTCATATTTATGTCTTTACTTGAAGACATAAACGTATTAAAAATAAAGTATTATTGAATGCCTACTTTTGGCTTCAATAGTATTTTCAAGTTAATTTACACACTTCATATTTATGTCTTTACAAGAAGACACATGCTTATTAGCTAAAACATTTAGGTAATGTGATGAAGTAGGTTTTTTTATTTCTTGACATTAGTTCTCTATTATACAACATACATCAATATGTATAAGTCCTAATAGAATATTATAAGCCATATTGTGTTGTACCTTGCACACTCTAATATTTCTCCCACTTGAGCATGGCACAACATCATATATGGATAATATTAAAGTGTCACAGATATAATATGGTTTTATACATACTCAAATCAAGCTTGTATAAAAGGGTTATGTAGAACTTTATCGTTTAATAAGCAATCATGCATAACTATTTTTAGATAACATTTCGGGAAGCAACATCAGAAAAGCGACTAGTTATCTTTTAAAGCAATATGCAATAAGGCTTAGAAAACTATGATGTTATTTCAAGACAATCTAAAAATTAAGTGGGTCACTTACAAGGTGATAAGCTCATAGCTCCCACTTAATAAGACAACTTTACAAGTGTGTTCTATGATTAAAAAAATGCATTTCTCCCATTAGTTTAGACAATATTTTGAATGTATCTATACTAGTAAAAAAGCAAGTAGCAATTTGTATACTTTCTAGTTCTTTGAATGTTTACAGATTATAGCCAATGTGAGTCTCGTAGACTAGTAAACATGTACATAGAAATTCAAAGAAACATATCAAGTTCTAATATATTTGTGATGAGGTTTCCATCGATGCCATTAACTTGAAAGTTTTGCATCCAATTCCTCTGGCTACTTTACCTCAAAGGTGTATAGAATCTTATGGAACTTGTTTGTGTAAGGAAAATATACTAGAAAAACATGCTAGTAATTTCCTTTCCTCTCACGGTTTATTGAGACTTCAATTTCTAATCAAGACTCATACAATATCTTAACACTTTAAGATGAGCAACCGTACTTAATCGTTTTGAATTACAAGACAATGTGATTTCTTGAGTAGGTGTGTATTAGGATTGACTAGAATTGAGAAGATTCAAGTGTTCCTATTACAACTTTCTCATACAAGGAGAAAGGATGGGAACGAGTCTTATTCTTACAAGGAAAGAAGACTTAGTTTGTTTTCCTTTAGCACAAAAGGAAACAAACTTTGTTTACGGTTTGTGTTGCATAAAATCATTAATATAAATACGAAGTTCATATTTAGTATTTTCGATAATTATCCTTTTAAAATTAACTACCCAAGTTTATAAAAAACAATTAATTTTACGAAAAGGCTAAGATCCTCATTTAGGTTCCACCATTACATTAGTTGATCTGCTAGCAATGATAGATTTAACATGTAGATGACGTTCATCAATTGCAAATCTTGTGCAATTATTAGATCCTTATGGGACTCATGACACAAGTAAACATTTCACTAAATGTCAAACTGTCGTTCATAGGTGATCTTTCCGCTGCATTTATTACTTATTCATATCATGTTTATATGGATTATCACATGTAATGGTATCAGAGCCATATGATTAATCAATAAAAAAAAGATAAAAGTATACCTTTGTAGCGTGATTCAGTAAGATCGAACGGAGACTATCACCAACACATGATCTAACCAAGAAACCCAAGTGACCAAAGTAGTCACCTCTATGTAGAAACACACTACACGTCACCGGATACCAAATCGATGCTAGTCTAATCACCTTTACAACGTAACTCTCTCTTGCACTACCATAGATACAAGATTATATATATTTCTTAAGGAAGAAACACATTCATCTATGTGGCTTTTTTTTGTTTTGCCGTATGTAATGAGATGAACCAAAGAGAAAGGTATCTATATCCTTCTCATCACAATATCAACTTTGATATATGTTGGAAATACGTTTTTACGTATTTAGAAAGGATCGGTCACTCCAGTGATATTGGGCTCATGATCCAATATAGCCCATATAGCCCACATGTAGGGTGGGCTATATAAACCCCCCTCCTAGCATGTTAGGAGGGGTTGGTCACTTACCATTTTTACAACATTTCATCTTTCTTCTTATTCTCTCCTTTCTCTCTCTTCTTTCTCTCTCTATGTTCTTCCATTTATCATCCATCTTAATAGATAATCCAACAATGCCTAATCCTTAGAAAAAAACGATCCTACAATTGGCATCAGAGCCTCGGTTCCATCCTTGGATCGTGTTCATGTTTTTGATTTGGTGGTCAAAATTTTTTTTTGGGGTCTCGTTCTATAGATTTGTCACGTCTTGTTATTATTTTGTCCAAACTGTTACATTGTTTTATCATTTGTCATATCCTTTTCTTGGTCCAAATCTGTCTAAACTGTCACTTTATCACTTTATCAGTTTTATCACCTGTCCAAATCCTTTATCCTATGTCACAATTTTTTTATCAAATTTTGTGTCATTGGCTATCATGTTACGGTCAAAAGTCAAACCTGCTTAAATCCATGGTTTTAAGTCCCTGCTAATGATTTTGTGACTGGATTTTGTGTGCTATCACCTTCTGGGAATTTTTTTCTGGTAATCTTTTGAAGATGAAGATGTAATTATCCAGAAAAATATTCAGTTTCACATTTCCGGATTTTCAGGAACAAGGACAACTCGTGGATAAGATTTCAGATTCCTGGTACATCGCATTGAGTGCGATGGGTTGACTACGATGGTACCATTACGATGGCTCTATTGCGATGGGTACCATTACGATGGGTACCATCGCGATGGGACATCATGATACGATGGGACATCATCACGATAGACTGCGATGGGTAAGACTGCGTTTTGTTTAGACTGCGATAGGTCATCATGATACGATGGACTCTTCTTGTTTAGACTGCGATGGGTCCATCTTGACTGCGATGGACTCATGTTATGATGGCATTTTTTTTAGACTACGATGGGTTTAAAAAGATAGACTGTTACGATGGATGTGAAAATTGACTGCGATGGCTATACCTTTTGGACTTCGATGCAGTTTAACAAATCTTGACCATGCAGTTTTTGACCTAAACCATCTCAACCGAGTCAACTCGGTAATTACCGAGTTGAATCAGTTTACTCACTGAGTCTGACTCAACTGCCACCCTTATACCTCCTCAACACCAAGGTCTAATCCCTAACCCATCGACACCTATCTCCAATCTAGACTCACACAAAAACATTAACAAGATCTCAGATTGATCAATTTTGGTTATATCTGTTAAAGAAATACCAAGATCTTTAAAGATCTTTACAAACCAAATCATGTCATCATAGATCTGTTACAAGCTATGCTTGTTTTTTTTTCAATATTCGAATAAAAGGATAGATTGTAACAAGTCTGTTAAATCTGATCCCTATTTTGTTTTAAGAAAACATGAATTAATTAATCTAAATCAACATGCAATCCGTACCAATATGCAAACCTTACCCGAGACCCCTCAATGCAGAGATCTTGCAGATTCGTTCCTTGTTCATGGACAAACTGTCAGATTGAAGGAAGAATGAGGTCTTGCTTATTTAATTAGAATGTTGAGGGTGTTTCGGATGCTTTGTGATCTATTGGTTCTTATCAGATTCGTACATGAGGTTGATTAGAGATGAGAATGCCTGATTGATATGAGGTTTTTTTATATTGGTAGATTGGGTTATTATGTTTGGTGTAATAAAGAGGGTGAGATGGGGGCGGATGAAACAAGGTAAGTGATTTAGGGTTGGTAATCTGAAGTCTGATTAGGGTGTGGTGGCATTTTATACCACATATTTTAAGTGACAGATGTGATTTTATTCAGTTATGGACCGAGTAGATATGGGCCAGTCACACATGATGCAAAAGTTAACCAAAATTTGGTCATTAACTTTGTAAAAGCCTTGTGATATGATTCAAATGTGACGGGCCTTAAAATGTCCACTTTAACGAAAATAATGGTTGAGTAGCATAATCATTTGGGCCCAAATGTTATTATTTGGCTAATGGTTATACTAATGTGACAATATTTGGAGACGAGATCGAGAAATTATTTATTCCGATTAAAGAAATTTTTCGGTTTAAAACATAATTTTTTTTTGGAATAGTTTCCAAAGTGACGTGACAAAGTGACGAGACATTGTGACGAGAATTTATTTGAGACGTGACCAAGAAAAATTTGGGTATATTTTTAGTGGCTACAGATTTCGTTTGATCGGGTATTAATTATGGGAAGTTGAAGACGGATTTTTCGAAGGCGTGTATTTATTTTATCTTTCAAAGATAACTTGCTCGTGCTTCATATTAGAATGAAGACTTGTTTATCTGGTTTCCGGGTTCGGGGTGGATGGTTGATGACTCGGATAACTATCACTTAAAGGGGTTACATTTTTGTACTCAGTGTTACGCGCTTAGTCGACGTGGATAATTTCAGGAGGTGTTGTGCCTATAGACTTCTTCAGTGATGCATTGGGTACTTAGAGATTTCTCCACCGTTCTTCATTCAACAATTGTGCAAGCTTAAGTCACAAGATCGAAGGATTCTTATTCAGTTTCACGTTTGATGTATCTGGTTCATTCTATCAGTGGTCACTTCAAATTGCTTTCACGTGGTTTGGTAAAGGTGGCCATGGAGAGTTTATGAGAAGAGATTTTCGATCAACAGCTGATTCTCACAAACTATATTATTCAGCTAATTTATTATTCTCACCAGATTTCAGGTATATGTGCGTACGATTTGTTGATGGTTCCGAGTTTCGAAACCATCAAGGAGGAAGAAGAAGACACATTGAACGCACAACAAGTACACGTGATGAACTTCATACCTTCTTTTTATTTGAAGACATTCCGGGATGACATTTGTAATAGCCGCAGAGAAAATCAGTGTTTTAACTCGTGGCGTTATCAATCTCTAAACGGTACACTACTGATTCGATGTTTAATTGTTTGGTTGTTGCAATTATTCATCATCATTATCCTATATGCATTCCCGGGACTTAATTGACTCTGGTACATCTCCGTAAGAAGATATGTGCATTTCCGGGACTTAATTGACTCTGGTGTTACGATGTCAACTTCATGAATGGGATAAAGTGTCCACTTCAGTATTTGAGCTTCATAATTGGGATTGATTTACTTTCTTCAACTATGTGGGGGAAGAAATGTCTTGATTCTTTCTGGTATGCATAACTTGAACTCTCAGGGGGAAGAAAAATTCAGAAGAATTATTCAAGCGTGAGAAGAGAAGTTGTTGATCTACTTGGTGTACCCATTACTTTCAATCCCTCTTAGCAACGTTATCATGTTATATGATGGGATTTGCTTGTTAGATTCCGCTGTGCGCATAATCATTCTAAGCTTTATTGAAAGCTTTGAAGTTGCTTACGAGGATTGTCGATTTAGGGGGAAGCTATTTAAAAGCTTCTACATCAAGTTTATGTGGCATGAATTAGGGGGAAGTTAATTCAGAAGCTTCTCCTTAACCAGAAGTGTATGGGTTACTTAGCTCGTGTCGTTACAGTATTTCTTCTACAAGTTACTTTAAAGATGAGTCGTTTTGAAGACGAAGGCCTCAGAAGACATCATCAGCATTAGGCGCTTCATGAAAGCTCTTGTTCTTATCATTATGTACTTGTTAGGAAAAATATTGTAAGGAATTCTACACGTCGTCCCATGGGGGAAGATTGTTGGAAATTCACTTTATGTGGCGACATTTAAGAATTCCCATTAATTATCATAGTCACACACGTTTAGACTAGACTAGGTTCATGTATAGTTAAGTGTATCGTGTGTGACTATATATACCCCTCCTTAGCTTCCAAGGAGGGGTGTTGCTTGTGTCATTTTCTCATTTTAATATATTTTCCTTTCTTTCACACACCCTCTCTTCTCTCTCTCTTTCAACAATGGCTACCACCACCATTTACCACCATATACCACCGGATCATAAATAGTAAATCCACAATTGGTATCAAGAGCATGGTTGATTCTTCGGATTAATGTTTTTTTATCTATTGATTTGGTGGTAAATATTTTCTTCTTTCTTTTCGTTCTCGTCTTTCTTATTTTCAATTTTATGAATTTGGTGATCAAAATTTTTTATAAAGCAACAATCTTGGATTGTTTATAAAATTTTTATCCTATTGTTGCTTATCTTTTTATATAAACTGTTTTTTTATATATATAAACAGTGTTTTTATATAAATTTTGGATCGTTGTTATTATATTTTCTTGTCTTATTTGAGTATCATTTTATATAAACTGTTTTTCTATCATTTTTATATAAATTGTGGTCATTTCTTAAATCTTGTCTTATTTGAGTATAAACTGTTTTTCTATCCACTTGATCTGGCATATCAGTTCCTCGTGTTCATCAAGGAACAAGTTTGAACGGTACGATCTGAGTTTTGAGTATCAGTTTCCTCGTTGCGATCCTTCACATATTTTCGGCTACGATCGGGATCTTTTGTGATCGCATAAACCCCGGGGGTTTCAACTTGCGATCCAAAGTTACGATCTCCACTACGATATCCACTACGATCGAAGATCGAAGCTGCGATCACGAGTACGATCGAAGCTGCGATCGGACTGCGATCGGAGTGCGATCAGAGTGAGATCGGACTGCGATCTGAGTGCGAGTACGATCTTAGTACGATCAATGACTGTGATGGTGTGTTGTTATGAATGCGATGGACATGAAAAATGATGCGATGAATGGACTCTATATTTGCGATGACTTGATTATTTCTTACGATTTAACCAACTTTTGATTCTATAAATCTCAAACAAAAGGACTCAAAATCAATTTTTTTATTTTTTTATTTTTTTACCAAACTAACAGGTTTCATCCTCGCACACAAAACCAAACACACAAGACTCGACAAACAAGACTCACCTTTACCTCTCGACAACAAACCCACTCTCTCGTCAGACCCTCGACATCTAAACAGACACAAACACTCTAAATCCCTCGTCTAACACCATCACACGAGACCAAAATCCTCATCTGACTCTTGCCCTCGACCCAAACAAATCTTGAACCCACGACTCCAACATCATCTCTCAAACAAAAAACTCATCCTCGTCTCATCAGACTCTCACTCACACCCCCTCACAACCCTCGACACCTCACAACTCTCAACTCACATTCTTGACTCAAAACCAAAATACAAAAAACTCTCACAACTCCATCTCAGTTTGCAAATCGATTTAAGATTTATAAATCTTTCATAGATCTTTAAAAAAAACCGAAAATCAATTAAAAGATCTCAGATAAGATTTCGGGATTGGCACGCATGCCAAGATCCTTTTAGATCTACCTCGAATTTAACTTTCATCATTGATCTGTGTAGGGTTCTATAACCCTTTTGATATTTGAATTTAAGAAAAGCTTATAACAAGTCTGTTATAGCTTTTTCTTTGTTTCATTCAACAAAACTAAAATTGATCACTATCGTGCAATCAACAAACAAAACCTACCTGAGACCGTTTTTACACGATCTTGAAGTTGCTCTCGTACTTCTATTTGATTCAAACTGGTGAACCAAAAGATATTGGAGTTTCGTTTCTGGTATTCTTGTGAAAAGGTGGCTGCGTTTGAGTTTACCAAGAAAAGAGCTAAGATCAATTGAGACGGAAGAGTTTGGTGATCTGGTTTTCAGATTAAGGGGCGGAGAAAGTTATGTGTGAGAAGAATTAGGTTGTGTGAGTTTAGAGAGAGAGATGAATTAGGAGTCTTATTTTAGAAGGAGGGATTTATAAATCAGACGGAGATAACAAGGTTTTTTGTTTTTGAGTTGGAATTCACGCTACGTGGGTCTGTCTTTGCCACGTTTTTTATTTTAATTCACGTGTAAGATAAAAAGTGGGATCCAAATTGAGCAGTGGTCTCAACTTTCTTTCAATCTAATTTTGATCAATCTAATTCACGTTTTTTTTATTTTAATTCACGTTTTTTAACAACTAGCCTCAAGTTTTAAGTTATTTGTGTCGTACTAAGTTAAATCGAGTCGTATCGTGTCGTGTCAACGTAATCTAGTTAAATTAATTTTAGGGTCGTTTACTAGTTTAACCGAAGGTTGGGTTAATTAGTTTACAAGCTTTCTATTTGGAGTGAGCAGTAGTCGAATAGGACTCCGTTTTTAATTCATGATCGTTTGAGCCGACAACAATATATGAACCAAGAAGAGAGTCATATCATCTATCAAGGATTTTTTAGAGTCATTTACGGATTTTTTGTTGGTTTGTAAAAACCCGAGGAATCATTTTATCGTCGAATTATACTCTCCCGTTGCCACTTACCTTTCATCGAATTTCAATGGATTCATTGGATGCGACAGTTCACGAGGGAGAACTACAACACATGCAACTCAAAGAGATAAAATTGCGTCAAAAATCATTGGAAATCTTTCACGAGCTCAAGACACATCTTGCACATCTTTATCCGCACAACATGCCTGAACTTCCAGCCACGGTTCAAATATTCTTTGGCAAAGTGGATAATTTTAAAGAGAAGATTTTTAATAATTTGAATGAGTTACGGTTGCAACTTGAAAGGGAAAATCTTCATGAGGTTAAAGCAAAGTTATGTCTAGAAATTATTTGCACACAATTTAAGGATTTCTTTGCTTCAACAATGGTACCTCCTTTTGATTATTCGACTCCAATCCTTCACCAGCTTTTCAACGCGCATACGGGTTGTCAGACTGACACTTTTAGAAGTGGTTTACTCAATCACATCAATATACTTGAGAAGTGTATTGAGGCCAGGTTCGTTAATTACAACGAGATACGGTTGAAAAAGGGTCAGATTCAAAGAATCAAGGAGTCGTCTAAATCAATGAATGCAGCAATACCTCATAAACATGAGAGAGAGACATGCTTCAAGTTGTCGTCAAAATATGATTACATCTGCCCAGAGCAAGAAATAGGTGCCAGTCTGGTCGTCAAGGTAAGCAATGGCAAGGAATCAGGAGGAACGCATGAAACAAGCAGCAAGTCACAAACACCAACTGTTCAGGTGCCAAGTTTCAACAATATACAGCATGATGAGCTTTCTGAACCTAATTAATGCAAACATGGGATGGAAAAGAGTGATAGCGATACCACTTCTGATTCATCCGATGTGAGTCATAATGAGGGAGAAAGTGTTCAAAATGCTAAACATCATGATAAGTGTCTTATGACTGCATCTTTAAATAATTCTGATTCTAGGATTAAAGAGCTTGAAACGATTTTAGCTCAGCAATCCAAAGAGCTTGAGGATGCCAAAATTAAATTTTCAAAGAAAACAGAAAAATTTGAAACGTATTTTGAAAAACTTGAAAAGTCAAACGTTGTTCTTGAACGAAAATTGGATCAAACTGTTCTAGATTCTAAAGCTGAAAAGGATAATCTTTTGAAACAAATTAAGTTGCTTGAATCTAAGTTGGCATCTCAAGATAGATTGCTCAAAGAGAATGAGACTTTAAAAGCTCATGTTCAAGAAAAGGTCTTTGCAATAGCGGCTCTGAAAAACGAATTGAGGAAAACCAAAGGAACTAGTGTGGACCATAAGCTTGAAAAACCATCAATCTTGGGGAAACCACCTCAAATACAGTCCGTTAGACAACCGACTGCATTTAGATCCGAGCGACCACAATCCTCGAGATCGCGGTTTGCCTCCCAAGTTGATATGGCTCATATTTCTAGATCAATCATTCCACCAACTAGGGCCAATGTGACTAAAATAACTTTTGCTAGACCTAATCACATGATTGCATCTAGTCTCCCTAGACATAATCCAAAGAACACGTCTCGAACTAGTTCAAATGACGTTCGCCATACATTTGGTCTAAGGGAAGCTAAGAAAAAGACACAAGTAAGAGATAGGAATTTCAAACCTAGTCAGATGCCTTCTAGTTTACCCAACCCTGCTACCCGTAGCATGTCACATCCTAGGAGCATCAATCAATCATCTAGGAATTCTAGATCTTACTCGGACATTAAATATGCTACTTGTAAAACATGTAGGAAATGTGTCTTTAAAGGCAATCATGATTCTTGTATCAAAAAATTACTTAATGAGGTGAACTCCCGTGCTAGAATTAATTCCCAGTGGGTAGCTAAAATCAAACCCATTGGTAAAATGTGGCGCCCCACTGGTAGAACTTTCACTCTTGTAGGAAACGAGTGCCCTTTAACTAGGATAGTCTCCGATTCTACTAAGACTACTAGAGAGGAAATTGAAAAGGTTGATACTTCACTTAAGCCTGAACTTAAGGTTTTCTATAAAAGGAAACGTTTGCCAACTAAGACAAGTGAATCATCTCCTCAGGTCACCTCTAGAACAAGAAAAGAAAACTGTGAACCCCCACTTGCTTCTAAGATAGATATCGCTAACCCATATCCAAGCATGCAAATTCTTAATGAGAATGCAGGTACCAAAGAGGATGTTCCAAAAGAACAAAGCGGTCCAATCATTGTATACCATTCAATTAAGGACACTCTCAGAGTTTGGTTGCTGAAGAAGCTGATATCTAAGAAACAAGTGTCTCAGGGGATTTGCAGTTAAGCTTTCAATGTATAGGACTTACAGTCACATAACAGACTGTAACTCGCTCTCAAAAGACAAGAAAGTTCATCCCAATGATGACTTATCCTCAAAACGAGAAATTAAATTTTCTCGGTCACGAGCTTACATTTAAACTATTCAATGGTTTTAAGCTCGTGTATATGGATCACATTCAAATCACAGTCTGTGACCCGATCTTCAGAGACAGGGAAGTTTATCTACGCAACGATAACTTACCCTCAAAACGAGAAATTAAATTTTTTTTTTCTCGGACACGAGCTTACATTAAAACTATTCAACGGTTTCTAGCTCGTGTAGATGGTTCATTGTTAAATGTCAGACAATGACCCGTTCTTCAAATAAAGGAAAGTTTATCGCCGATGATAAACTTATCCTTACAATGAGAAATTAATTTTTCTCGGGCATGAGCTAATATTAAAAACATTCGAAGTTTTTAAGCTCATGCACAATGACTTACAGTTAAATATCAGACTGTAACTCGGATTTCATATTTAGAATAGCTTATCTTTAAAGATAGCTTATCCTCATAACGGGAAATTAAAATTTCTCGGTCATGAGCTTGTATTAAAACATTCCAAGTTTTAAGCTCAGAAAGGAAATTGTACCTTTTAAATAAGAGAACTTTTCCTCATAACGAGAAATTCATCTTTCTCGGTCATGAGCTTTACGTTAAAAGATTCAAAGTTTTTCAAGCTCGTGAAAACGACTTCTAAGTAAATGTCAACTTAGGACTCGTTCTTCAGTTAAAAGGAAAGTTTATCACCGATGATAAACTTATCCTTAACAACGGGAAGTTTACAACTTCTCGGACTTGAGCTCGTTTTGTAAGATATTCAACATCTTAAGCTCAAGTAATTGGTTTTCAAAACATTGAACACAATTTTTCGAGAATTTCTCAAAAAGGTTTTCAAAATTTTTCAAAATTGTGTGTTCAAAAAATGTTTTGATAAAAAGAGCATGTCTTCTAGAATCGATAATATTTACGATACTAGAAATGTCATTCAATAATGACACGGGGTTGTAAATAAAGTTCGAGCAGAAGTTCAAATGTTTTAAAACATGCTCCAAATGGTTTGCTATTATTTCAGATAGTAACCCGCTTTTCATACTCAAGTCAAGCATTTCACCGGAAAGCTTTGACTCAACAACGGGAATTAATTTTCTCGGGCATGGTTTACTTTATAACCATGTAAGGGATTGTGTTTACGTTATAACACAATCTAACTCGAATATATGTACGATTCAGTGCATTTATTTGTTAAAACAAGAGAAGTCTCGTTTTTTTATGAAGTTATCATCTCCACCAACCGTAGCAATTTACAATTGATATCTACATACTCGACGATGCGACTACTCAAACGGTGACTACAGCTCTTTCAATAGAACACGGGTCAACAATGAGGGGGAGCAATTGTCCAGCATTAAGAATCTTTGACGCCGAAAGTGCCAAGTTCACATGTTGGTGTCAAGACAACGATATCAATCAAATGGAGTCAAGAAATAACTTCAGACGTGATGAGGCGACCAACATTCGTGAACAAGAACCATGTGCTTCTTTCATATGATGTTCTCCATCATTCAGGTCCAACCTCATAAATCGCTAATCTTGTGATTACATAATCATATATGATCTTTGCACGTGATAAATACCTTACACTTGTGTTTAAAAGGTATTTAATTTACGTATCAAGTACACCCTCATTAATTTGAGTGGGAGCTTGTGTAATTCATGAAGATAATTGGATTTGCATTTTTCTTCCCAAATTTTCTTAAAATGCTATTAAATCAATTGATATTAAAAACATCGATTAGGTTAATATTTTTAATATGGGGGAGAAAATGTGATTTAATATGGGAAATGATTAACCATAAATGGTTTGACTTAACGTGATAGCTCATCCCGACATGTGCGAAATGTTTTCGGATATCGTGGCATATGTAAAGGGGGAGCAAAATGGATTTGCACTTCAAAATGGATTTCATGGTGACATACACTTATCCAAAACATCTCTATTCACGACGGTGAAGATTGTGGTGACATAAGGATGGTAGGATAGGTTAAAGTCCAAAGATTCCTCTAGAACCAGAGGAATCTTCCCAAGGACATTCCATAGCTAGAAATAGTAGTCCTTAGGAAAGATGGGGAAAGATTGTGAACGTAGCTGAATGCCGACCAAGTACTTAAGTTAGCACTGGAACAATCACAACAAGGTGCTAGTTATGACGTATTGGTAAGCATTGAAGGGGTTGAAGAATGAAAAAGAATTGTAAAGATAAAGTGTGTAAAGAAAGAAGCCCTCCTTACAACCTTAGGCAGAAACCGGGTCAATACATATGCTATTAAGATCATTGTTTAAATGATTCTTGATATTGAAGACAGACATCATGGACCCAGTGATGCAAGGCACAACCCATCCCAGCTAACTCAGATATCTCTTAAAAGATATTTGTTTTAATCACACTGAGACAACGCATTATCTATTGATTTATTCACTCCGAATAAATTGGTATTGAAATGGTGGCACTCCTCTCCAGCCTCCAATCACTAAAATCCAAAATGCACGATCGAGTCTAGAGCCATTTGAGATCATCAAATATCTCATTAGGACACACTGTCATATTTCCTTGCTTCCTCACACACTGTGAAAAGTAAGAAAGATCTTAAGAGTCCTACGCATAATCTTCATGATCTTGCCTGAACATCCGAGTAATACGAAAGTATTTACAATGAAGATGGAAATCCTTCTTGAGCGAATATCAAAAAGCTCATGGTAGGTGACTTGTGCGATTCTTTATGAATCAAACTTGTGATAACTGGAAAGCAACAGTGGTTTAATTCTTAAATGAATTTAAACACGTTCCAGGCCTCTACGCAATATCTTAGTGATCTTGCCAGAACACTCAGAGTGATACCTTAGTGTTCACAGTGATGAGTGGAAATCCTTCTACTGTTAACCTCAAACAGCACTTGGTAGGTAACTTGCAAGATTCTATACGAATCAAGCTCGTGACAACTGGAAAGCAACGATGGTGCGGTTCTTAATTGAACTTCACTTGTTCCAGGAACATAAATTAACGGCTTCAAATCATGCGGATATTATTATCCAAATGATTCACTCTTTATGTTCGCAGTCAGCTTTGGACGGTCGAATAAAGAGAACGGGTTTACCCGCGAAATCTTGTCAATGAGGTTCTTAATTGAAACTACCTGCCACAAGTACGATAGTTAATATCGTCCAACGGTCTTCACCGACCGGAGGTAAAATGCTACCGATTTAGAATGAAATGTTCAAGGCCATTTCATCCGTGTATATGTTTTGTTGCTAACTGTCTTATGCAGCGTAACAAGAAGGTGGTGTTAATGCAAGTAATGCCTAAAAACATTATTAGTGTTAACTAATCTTTCTTAGTTTTGATCACAACAAACCATACAACACATTTAGTGTAGAAACACAAAATGAATTATTTAACTAACACTATCATCAAGGTAATAATCATATCACTAACCTTTCTTAATCATACTTAGTGATCATCAAAATGATTATCCTTAAAACTCACTTTTGTTAATAAGACAAAAGACTTTTTAATAAACTTTCTTTTTTAGAAAATGTTTTATTAAAATGGAAAATGAAAATTTGAAAATGGCATATTCCAAATGCTGTTAGAATATCCTTTGAAGGGTTCAAATACCTCAGATATTCCCACCCCACTAAAAGATAAAAAAATGGAGCGGAGTCTAGTGGCGGTACCTTAAGTACCTACGCGGTACCTTAGCGATATGGTACCGCGGGGTGAGATAAGTTACCGCGCACAGTAGCCGTTATAGATCCGTTGTAACTTTGTCTCCTTTAAATAGTGGGTCAAATCTCATTTTCCAGCAAGCCTCTTGGACGTTTTTCTCAGCCCTTTTTCTATTTTCTATAGCACAATCATTAGTAAATGATCACTTAATTTGTTAAGGATGTTTACATATGATTATCCTCTTGATCCCCTCCTTTACCATGTCCAATGAGAAGATCACTCACTCACTAGTGTAGTGATAAAGATGAATTTATGAGCTAGTCATATTCATCATGATACCTTTTTGTTTTAGGTCAATCCAATGTATTTATGAATACTTGGACTAGTTGTGTTCATCCAAGTTATTTATGAATACTTGGATTTGTTGTGTACATCTATTGCATATATGTTTGCTTGGATTTGTGTTGTGTAAATCCAAGCTACATGTGTGTACTTGGATAAGTCTAGTTGAGTTGTAATAGATTTGATTAGGAGTTCTCACTAAACTATAAAGTGATGTGGTTGTGTCTTGTGAGTTCTCACTAAAATTTAAAGTGATTAGTAGTTGTGTTGTGTGAATTTCTCACTTAGCTTCAAAGTGAAGAGTCGTGAAGATTGGTTCTAGCTTTCGATTAGAACTCGACATCTAGCCTTGTGTCGTAAAATGGTGAAGTAGGCAACGTCGTGAAGATTGGTTCTACCTTAAGATTAGAACTCGACATCTAGCCTTGTGTCGTTAAATTGTGAAGTAGGCAACGTCGTGTAGATTGGTCCTAGCTAAAGATTAGATCTCGACATTTAGCTTAGTATCGGAAAATAATGTAAGCAACGATGTAAGGTTTTCTCCGCCGAGAAGGGAGCTTGTGGATATAGTGGAAATCTCGAGTAGGTGTACTCGAGGAGTGGAGTAGAAACGAGGATAGAGCCTCGTTGTCGAACCACTATAAATCTTGATGTCTTCCCACTAGGTTGTCTCCTTCCTTGCTCTTTACTTATTTCATTATCATTATACTTGCTTATTATTCTTGCTAGTGCATTTCAATTGAACCTAATAATTATGCAACTTAGCTTTAAGTAAAAGATAGTTTTGATACAAACCAAATTGAAAGCAATTTTAATTTGGTCACCAATCGAAGAGAAACTATTCAACCCCCCCTTCTAGTTTCTACAATTGGTATCAGAGCGATGGTCACTCAAGATCTTTGAAGTATATTGTACTTTAAAACTTGGATCGATCCATTGTCTCCTCAAATTAGAAGGTCTAGTTGTACTAAAGTTTCTCTTTGGTCAAAACTATGTTTTCTTTGAAAAATAGGTCTTTTAATTGATAATATTGCATCCCACTTAAGATTAGTAGCCTTTATGCATTTTAGATATACTCTTGAAATGTATCTACTAGTTTACATCTTGCTTTGTGTAGGTACTCATGAAGATCAATCACTTAATTGGTTGTGGATTGAGTTACTTGCATTTGTAGAAGAATCATCTTCATTGATCTTTAACATCTTTGAATGATGATACCAAGATGATTGGGAATGATACTAGTCCTTGAAGACTTAGTACTCATCATAGTCATTGATTGGGCATAGCACTTATTCCTTCATGGATTGCTCTTTGTGGCCAAGGTACGCTTTCGTTCTCCCACACGCCATTTGATCATTCTTTTGATCATTACTTGACTATGTGCTTGTTCTCGGCATCCTTGCCTTGACATTTATTTATGGTTTGTGCTTCTTTTCCTTTATCCTCTCAAACCTTCATTGCTTGGATACTTGACTCACTATGGTGATGTAGAGTGAGTTAGTAGAAGCTTAAAGTATCAAGCATGATTTCTATGGTTTGCACCCATACGGTTAGTAGGCCCTTTGTGGGAGAGAAAGTGAATTAATACCTTGCTCATATTTTTGTTTAGACTAAGACTATTATTGAAAGTGATCTTAGTCTATACTTGAATAATTGCTTTGTGCTTATTCATCACCAAAGCCGTTTAACGTTTTGCCGGAAAGGCACGTCTTAAACCACTATATATGACACAAGCTCCTCGTTACCACTATTTGAAGACTGTCATTAATCCCTTGAGCATGGATCCTAGTCTTGATTCACTTTCCTTGATTTCTCTCCACTTAGTCGTTTTGCTACGAGTAGTCGTTTGTCCGTTTTGGTTCTTTTCGATCTTGATTTAACTCGTAATCCTTCGTTAAGGCATATTTCTTAGTGTTATGATGATCCAATGATATTCTAAAAGGCTCATGATTTAATTTTAAGTATTTTAGAAAAACTGGATTTTCAAAATTTGGCGTTTTTCAGAGATAGAAACCTGCCTCTACAGGCGGTTCCTTATCTCCGCGGCTCAAGCCCGCGGTTCCTTATCGATAAGGTGCCGCGGGCAGTAACTTTTGTCAGAGCGCCAGTTTGTGTTTTTTATTCTTTTTCAAACCAAACTCTCTCTCTCTCAAAAACACACAGCCGACGGGTTTTACCTTTTCCACCATTGTTGAAGCTTCCAAAAACTTCAATCACTCAAATTAATTGATTCCAAGTTGTGGGTTTCACTCATCCTTCATCTAACATCAATTAATTGTAAGTATTTTCTTTCAATTTCATCTATTTTGTTCTAGGGTTCATCCTTTCATAATTGGGGATTTTTAAAATTGAAATTGAATTAAAACCTTAATAGGAATGTGGGTTGACATGGTAATCTTACTATGATTCCTTAGGTTGATATTCATTAAGATTTCACTAAAACCCACTTGTAGAACAAATCCGAATTTAGGCTAAATGATTTTGGTTAAAAGATGGATTTGAGATGAACCCATGAACAAGTAGGTAATGACATTGTTAATGCTTACCTAAAAACCTTGTTTTGAAAAACCAATGTTCTAATCCATTGTTGATCTAACATAGATCATGTGTTCTTGGTCAAGGATGGAATAGACACATTTGTGAACATGAAAATGATATGGATTCAATCCTATGTTTGTCAAGAAATTGATATAACACATTTTCATTTTTCGTTTTCCTTTTATTTTTCATATGAGTGATTGGAGAAATTTTTTTTTTGCTTATTTAGGTACTAATCATGCCTTCACAATACCAAAAGGATCATCAACTCACCAAACAGTATATGCCAAACCTATCCGACTTTTGTCACTCAACTCACCTTGCCCATACTTTTTCCTCTCTCCAATCCCGTTGCTTTCATGAGGGTAGAGTTGTCCAAGAGGATATCAAGAATTATGTCTACATCAAGTCCATGTTTGAACATATTGGATTTGACTGTTTGTTGAACATTAAGGAAGACATCTATCCTCGATTCCTTTTGGAGTTCTTTAGCACATACTCTGTCATTGAAAACAATGATGGAATATTTGTTAGGTTCATCTTGAAAGATCAAATCATTCAATACTCTCTCGAAGTGTTTGGTCAAATTCTTGATGTCCCATTTGTAGGCACTTGTCGCTTCACGGATAAATGGAAGATTAGTGCTCTCCTTGAATCCAACAATTGTCCTCCAAATGATCATGAGGAAATTGATCTTGACTTCATTGTCGACATTGTCTCCAAAAAGCGTAATCGACCCGTTAAGAGAAGCCTTCATACTAAGATACGTTCGGTGAAACGTCATGAGGTTCTCTTGAGCGACCTTAATGATAATATGGTTCAATGGACCAATATCCTTAGGGAAAATGTGTTTTGTCTTGGTGGAAACCGGGATCATGTTCCGGTGTGTTTAGTGCATATGTTATATTGCATCTTTACCAACACCAATTACAATTTGGCATATTTTATCGCTCAACGGATCAATTATGCTATTCACAAGCCTAAAACAAACCTCCCTTACGCAATGCTTCTCACTCGCCTTTTTAAAAGGGTTGGCCGTGATTTTCCAAATCTTGATCTTTCTCAATTTCAACCGGTCAAACAGGTCATGCTACCTATTCGAGAGGTGTATAAGAGAAAGACAATATCTGACCGTAAATCCGATCAACAAGAGTTCAGTGATGAGGACATGGACATGCCAACAAGTGATGGTGATGGCATTGCCACAAGTGCTCCCATTGACTCTTCGAGTTCTTCTCACCACTCCACAAACTCATTCGTGGATGGTTTAGATGACATTGCTTCCCCTCCCCACCATTCCTCTAGTGAAGTTCCTAATAATCTCAATTTGGAGGAACTTTACCGTCAAAATCTTCGAACCCGAGGTGATTTGCATGAACACCAGATTGAGTCAAGAAGGGGAATCAAGTATTTGGGAAAAATGATCAAGGATTTAAGCAAGAAAAGGAGGTGAAGACTTTGTAGTGTGTCAAAGTTTGGTTATCTTTTGCAGCTTAAACATTTGCTTATTTACACTTTGGTTTAGGTGTTTATTTACTTATGTTACTTATTTGGATTACTATTTATTTTGATCCTCTTCATATTTGTGTTTTACATAGCTTTGTACATGCCATATGATAGTTAGCTTATTAGATTATGATCTGTAGTTAACTTTGGCTTGTGAAACCTTTGGGAAAAATCTGGGTTTATCAAAAACTGGAATGGGAAATTTTTGAAAACCTTCTGGTCGCGGTTCCATATCGACCCGCGGTTCCTTATCGATAAGGTACCGCCGGTCCTAGATAAGGAACCGCTGGCCACTGTGCACGACAACATCTTTGCTTTACACTGTTTTCTTAATTTTGTGTAAACCTTGCATGATTTTCAGTAATAAACTGCCCATTTCCTAAACTAGGGTATCTAAATTCATTATTCACCTAAAATGATTTTAACCCATTACTAGTTTGGATCATCCCCACAACCCTTTAAACCCACCTTGTTTGCCATGTTCTTCACACATCAAACATACTTCCCTAAACCTTAAACCACCCTAATCAACCATGGTGTGTACCAAAACCTCAAACACTTCCAAGACCTCCACCCCATGAAAAACAATCAAAATAAGGGTTAAGGTAGCTAAGCCTAACTCTTCACCTTTCCTCACACCTAAGAATGAGAATGTTCCTATCCTCATTTCTTCATCACCTTCCCCACCTCTTGCACCATGCAAGACTTCTTCCACCCATGGTACTAACCACTCCATTGGTTCTACCTCCTCTTCATTCAATTCTAGAATGAATGAGCTCTCTTCACCCTTCACTCCAAGTGCACCCTTGGAAGTGACCACACAACCTCAACCAATCCAAAGCATTCCTTTTGGGAATGACTTTGATGACATTTTGGTGACTTCACCATTTACCCCTCACAACTCACCTATTTCACCAACCTTGGAGAATTTTCCTCCACACTCACCCCTTTCCCCTTTGAGGAACATGCCTCCACTTTCACCCACTTCACCCTTGGAGAACTTGCCTCCTCCACCTCCACCCAACTCAAACATCCCAATTTTGGGTGTCCCTCTTTCCCTCCTCTTGGGTGATCCTTACTTTGGGTTTCAACAAACTCATGGTCCTAGATGTCCATGTTGTCTCTACAACCACTTCCTCATCCAAAACCTAAGGATGGATATGTATGGACTACATAGGGGTTTGCAATATTTCTTCCTTACTTTGTTCTCCATGCCTCCTCCTAGGAGATGAATGATGGAGTTGTCTTAATAAGAGTTTTCAACAAAACCAAGCCTAAGAAAACTACTTATCTAGATTTTATGATAAGCTAGCTA
Source organism: Glebionis coronaria (assembly GCA_025667525.1). Lineage (NCBI taxonomy): Eukaryota > Viridiplantae > Streptophyta > Magnoliopsida > Asterales > Asteraceae > Glebionis > Glebionis coronaria. The sequence goes on from CM046876.1 coordinate 156,994,031, forward strand.
TGTATTAGTTAGTTTTATTTATCTTTTTACTTGTTTCCTCATTAATGAATGTTTCTTGTTGTTGTGTTATGGATTTAGCTTTGTGTGTTTCTATCCTTTTGTGCACACTAATCAACTTTAATTTGAAATTAAAATTAAACCTAAATCTATCACAACCCCTAAACTTGACTAAAATTGGTTCAAAATGATATCTAAATTATTTTGTCACCCTTTGTCAAGACATTCTTTGTGAATGTGTTGCTTTATGCAACCCTAGCATATTTTGGTTCTAATAGAGGTAAAAATCCAAGATTTGCAATTTTTTGAAAAAGTCTTAGTTTTTCCCAAAACCCAGGAAAAACATGGTTTAAAGTCCTCTGGACGCGGTTCCTTAAAGACCCGCGGTTCCTTAGTGATATGGAACCGCCGGACCCTATAAGGTACCGCGGCCAGAAAGTAACTTTTGACGAATTTTTTGTCAAAACCTTTAAACCCTATTCCCAGTCAAGATTCCTTGTTTACTCAAACTGACTAAACATTTCTTGACACTACACATTTTGTATTCAAATTCTTACCTTGATTACATTTTACTTATACCCCAACCTTGAGATTTCATTCTCACACCTTCCCAACTTTGAGAATTCATTCTCACATAACCTTGAGATATCATTCTCACACACTCACAATGCCTAACTCCTACATTCCTAACCTTGACATTTCTTTGTCACAACCCCACTCACCCAAAGCTTCCTCATCCAAGCTTTCAAAGAAACCGAAAATCTCGGTTCGACCCGTTTGGGTTAAGAAGAATGAACCATCTTCGTCCAAACCACCCAAAAACTCTACCTTCTCTCCAATCAAGTATTGGAATGAGACTTACACCATAAACCCCATCACCGGAGCAAAAGAACATGTTCCACCACCACCACAATCCTTCAATACCCCCCAACTCAATGACCTTGCAACCTTCCCAAACCTCACAAGGCATTGTGAAAACATTCCCAAACCCTTTACCCCACCACCACCAAACCCTAAGTTTGATGCCATACCCCCATCAAACGATTTTGTGTTGCATCATGGATCCTCGTGTTATTGTTGCCGATTTCAACAAATTGAACTTGCTCATGTGTATAAGAAGTTAAACTTTCTTGAATTCCTCCTCACTCGACCTCCTATTCAAGTTTTCGTTCCGGTAGACAAAACTTCGAATGATGCATCGTCGTCTTTTTAGTTTTATTTTATTTTTAGCAATCATGGAAAAAAATCACTATTAGACTAGCTTATGCTTAGTGGTTTATTTTCCATATTTATTGCTTTTAGATACTCATACTATGTGTATGACTATCTTCTTTGTTGTATTATTTTTTTTAACCTTTGTGTTATTTGTGTGCTATCTAATTAGTTCTCTTTTTGAGTTGATCTTGGTTAATTTTTTACAATTGCTTATGGGTGATTCCATCAATTCTAAAGCTTTAACCCATTGACAAGCTTATCATCTTCATTATATTGAAGTTTGATTTTGTCAATTACCTCTTTGGACATACTTAGCAAAATACTTGCTTCTAATTTGAGATCTCTTCTCTTTCTCCCTCTCAAGTTACTTAGTAGGTAGTGATCATATATACATTGGTGTTTCTTTCCTTTCTACTAACCTTTGTGTAGCATGACACCTTAGCTCACAAACTTGGTGCCCCAAGCAAGGGGGAGCAACCACCAAGGGGGAGCTACTAGCAAAGTTCGATGCACTTCAAAGACTTATGCTAACCTTTTTGCTACGACAAAGGGGGAGAAATGATAGTGAAAAACTAGTTAATAATTCCATAGTTTGTGTTTCTATGTAAATGAGTTTATCGTTTGTCGTAATCAAAAAGGGGGAGATTGTTAATGCAAGTAATGCCTAAAAACATTATTATTGTTAACTAATCTTTCTTAGTTTTGATCACAACAAACCATACAACACATTTAGTGTAGAAACACAAAATGAATTATTTAACTAACACTATCATCAAGGTAATAGTCATATCACTAACCTTTCTTAATCATACTTAGTAATCATCAAAATGATTATCCTTAAAACTCACTTTTGTTAATAAGACAAAAGACTTTTTAATAAACTTTCTTTTTTAGAAAATGTTTTATTAAAATGGAAAATGAAAATTTGAAAATGGCATATTCCAAATGCTGTTAGAATATCCGTTGAATGGTTCAAATACCTCAGATATTCCCACCCCACTAAAAGACAAAAAAACGGAGCGGAGTCTAGTGGCGGTACCTTAAGTACCTACGCGGTACCTTAGCGATATGGTACCGCGGGGTGAGATAAGGTACCGCGCACAGTAGCCGTTATAGATCTGTTGTAACTTTGTCTCCTTTAAATAGTGGGTCAAATCTCATTTTCCAGCAAGCCTCTTGGACATTTTTCTCAGCCCTTTTTCTATTTTCTATAGCATAATCATTAGTAAATGATCACTTAATTTGTTAAGGATGTTTACATATGATTATCCTCTTGATCCCCTCCTTTACCATGTCCAATGAGAAGATCACTCACTCACTAGTGTAGTGATAAAGATGAATTTATGAGCTAGTCATATTCATCATGATACCTTTTTGTTTTAGGTCAATCCAATGTATTTATGAATACTTGGACTAGTTGTGTTCATCCAAGTTATTTGTGAATACTTGGATTTGTTGTGTACATCCATTGCATATATGTTTGCTTGGATTTATGTTGTGTAAATCCAAGCTACATGTGTGTACTTGGATAAGTCTAGTTGAGTTGTAATAGATTTGATTAGGAGTTCTCACTAAACTATAAAGTGATGTGGTTGTGTCTTGTGAGTTCTCACTAAACTTTAAAGTGATTAGTAGTTGTGTTGTGTGAAGTTCTCACTTAGCTTCAAAGTGAAGAGTCGTGAAGATTGGTTCTAGCTTTCGATTAGAACTCGACATCTAGCCTTGTGTCGTAAAATGGTGAAGTAGGCAACGTCGTGAAGATTGGTTCTACCTTAAGATTAGAACTCGACATCTAGCCTTGTGTCGTTAAATTGTGAAGTAGGCAACGTCGTGTAGATTGGTCCTAGCTAAAGATTAGGTCTCGACATTTAGCTTAGTGTCGGAAAATAATGTAAGCAACGATGTAAGGTTTTCTTCGCCGAGATGGGAGCTTGTGGATATAGTGGAAATCTCGAGTAGGTGTACTCGAGGAGTGGAGTAGAAACGAGGATAGAGCCTCTTTGTCGAACCACTATAAATCTTGGTGTCTTCCCACTAGGTTGTCTCCTTCCTTGCTCTTTACTTATTTCATTATCATTATACTTGCTTATTATTCTTGCTAGTGCATTTCAATTGAACCTAATCATTATGCAACTTAGCTTTAAGTAAAAGATAGTTTTGATACAAACCAAATTGAAAGCAATTTTAATTTGGTCACCAATCGAAGAGAAACTATTCAACCCCCCCCCCCCCTTCTAGTTTCTACAGGTGGAATTGCGGTGTACAATCCAGAAGAAGTCGTCACCACATGCTAATACTATATGCACTTAATACTTCATCAAATTCTAGAAAGTCTAAAAGTCAAGTCTTCCGCTGTATCAAACTCTGAAGCTTTCAATAATTTATAAAAGTATAAGTATGTGGAACATGAAGTCACGAAGAGGCAAACGTCACAAGTGATGAATGCACAAGGTCAAAGCAAGGAGACATGCTCAAGACCAAAGTCAAAGATCTCATCAGCATATTCACAAGAACAAGATCGAAGACTCAAGCATAGTATGCTAGGTTTAAGATTTTGTAAAATGGTGTGACCTCCCTTAGAGGGAGATTGTTGGAAATACGTTTTTCCAAAGAAAGTCTCGATTACATCATTATAAGCGTAGATCACGAGCTATAGACTATTTAGGACATTGTAACTTGGAGTGACCTCCCTTTGGGGAAGATTGTTGGAAATACGTTTTTACGTATTTAGAAAGGATCGCTCACTCCAATGATATTGGGCTCGTGATCCAATATAGCCCATATAGCCCACATGTAGGGTGGGCTATATAAACCCTCCTCCTAGCATGTTAGGAGGGGTTGGTCACTTACCATTTTTACAACATTTCATCTTTCTTCTTGTTCTCTCCTTTCTCTCTCTTCTTTCTCTCTCTAGGTTCTTCCATTTATCATCCATCTTAATAGATAATCCAACAATGCCTAATCCTTAGAAAAAACGATCCTACAATATATGATATATGGCAAGCTCAAATCTTGTCATGTTGTGTTCATGTTATACACGGCATAACATAGAATAAGGAAAAAGTCAAGTCAAGAAATATGTAACTTACTTTTAATTACCAGAGAGTAATTATCATTAATTAGCCTGTTATAACTAATTAAATTAATTAATCACTACATAAGTTACATATAACCACCTTGGTCAATTCTTATTTGCTCTTTAGTTACGTCGGTATAACTATAATGTAAATATAATATGTACGATATATTAAGTGGTACCTTTATGTATATGTGTGTGACCCCATAGGCTCACATGTATCTAGCCATATAATTATTTATTATGACACGAGCATACTCTAACATGAGCTTCCTCAATAACGATTGCAAACTTATGAGTAGTCATTTAAATTGTAAAACACACCTCTAAGGACTTTATGACATGCTCGTAGCATATGAACTAATGTTCACTGTTTAGTCTAGTTTGCCAATATCAGGATCTTTTTGAATGAATAGCTAAACATAAGAAAATAGTTACTGTTACGGATCCAGTTACGACAGTTTATCCTAAGTTTGCGGTCGAATAGAAGGAGATTACTTCTGCCAGTGAGCCTGATGGTATGCGTCTGGTTATTTGTAGTTGATTGGTTATTTATTGTTATGTTTAATTTTTATTATTTAGTTTAATGAATTTAAGTTGGTATTTTGTGTAATGATGTTGCATGAATTAAGTTTGGAGTTGTTTCATATAACATTCTTGCTCAGGTATGCATACCTAATTATTACCTGTCTTCGATAATTTGTTGCATGTATTATATCACATTACGAATAGAAAATAATTATGTAAGTGAAAACATATATAAATAATAATGAATGGACAAATCAAGGCCAGTAGGATGACAAATAATTTACCTGACATAATCAATGTTATATCATTTACTTTTATCCTCTGTCATATCTATTAAACTCATACTAGTCGTGTCAAATTAGACTCATGATTCATGTGTTTGATGATTCACTCATTCTTATATCAGTATAGAGTTATAGTATTATCAGTACTCATTATTGGAACCTTATACGTTCTGTTTTGTTGTTGTAAGTAAGTCTATTATATTCATTAACTTGGGTTTTGTATAACATTTCATATAACTACTATTTTTAGGAACCAGATAATCACAATAATTTCTACAAAAGAAAAGTAGGGCAGTATGATTACTCCTCTTCCCACCAAGTATATAGGGGGATTTTGATTAGAGTAAATCTTAACACCATAAATAATGTATATGAGACAAGTAAGATCATTAGTAGTATGAAGTGTAAATATAGAGTGACCACATATATATGAGATATGAACCTAGCCCTAGAGTTACGTTGAAATTCGAGAAAATGGTATCATGTAGTGCTAGTGTCACCAATTTTTTTATATATATTTATCTTTCCTTGCATCTTGAAATTTGTAGCTTATGGCTTACATGATAGTTGCGGTAATAGGAAACGTAACCCAATCAGCAACGTTTGCCAAACTGAGGGAGCCAGAACTTCAATAGATGAAGGTATGCAATATGTATGGTAGATTCTGCAACCAAGTTGGAGAATGGATAGCAAGTTGAGTGTTTGTATGTGGAAGCATGATCATCGTGTCTAGTATATCAAGCATTTATGGTGGAAATAAAGGAAGCAAAACAAGTTTCGGGTGGTGAAGCCAAATCATCATTGTTACTTCAGGGTTCGAGAAATAGTTGTATAAGCTTTGATTATCTCTAGCGTTTAGGATTTCATCATAATGTTGTAAGCGTAATAAAACAGAAGAGAGAAGTTACTTGTCTTATAACTATGTGAAAAGCATGTGAGCCTAATATATATTTGTTGTATTTTGGCTAGTAAAATTTGTAGATTATAAAATTTAGTAATTTGTTTTAAAAAATAGATTTAAAAAGACAGGTTTTGAGATAAAAACATATCTTTTTACTATATATCTAGACACATTGGATGTTTCTATAAAGAAATGTTGTGAGAGAATTAGTGTCTATTTTCAATTAAAAAATATTATTATTTTAAGATGGAGACCCATTCTTCAGGAGAGAACCTGTGTCGATTTCTCTAATAGAGATTGATTGCATAACCGGTTTTCATATACTTTGATCATGGAGATACACCCTTTGAAGAGTGGTTCAAAAACCACTCTTCATGGGTTATTTTGTTAACTCAGGTTGTGAGACCAAGCTATTTAATTTCGACTAAAATATATTTAACATAACTCACACTCTTTTGATATACGGTGAGTTCATAGCCTCACTTTTACTGCTTTCTAAATGATTCGAAAACCCGTAAGGGGGATATGTGCTAAAACCCGAATGCAAGTATTTTTAAATTGTATTCTTTCCTGAATTGTTATTGCACTAGTGCCCGAACTTAATACTTTTTATAAATTTCATAACTCATTAACACCTCTTCGTGTGTGCGCTAAATTGTTAATAGATCTATTGGAATTAGCGAATCCAGTTTATGTTACCTGACCTTGGGGTAACCTAGCATACTTTATTGGAACGAGTGGGTAACATGTGGGTTACTTGTCATGACGGTCACTTCAGTGAATTTTCGTTAGTTTAGATGTTATAAGTTTAGTGTAATAAAATACTGTTTTAGGCGTATAATAACGTAGCTCACTAATGAAACTTGTATTCAAAATAATATTTTAAATCTATAAATTCACTCAACCTTTGTGTTGACTTTTAAGCATATATCTCAAGTATTAAAGACTAATGGCATGGAGCAGCATAGGATGGCATGGAGAGGCACAGACTTGAAATTATTGTCATAGATTTTTGGGATCTCATGTTTTTAAACTCTGATTTTTGAATGATAGATAAAATTTATTAAAATACTCTTTTGAGTTGTTTTCTATCATTATGACTTGTGTTTCATGAGGTAATAACTCATATTAGCTTCCGCTGCTATATGTGAAAAATGGGGGTGTTACACATATGCTTAAACCAATGTTAAAAATATATTTTTTATTTGGTTTGCTTCATATGACAATATTTTAGCGCTGTAAAAAACATGCATACTGGCGAAGTGAAAAACTTAAAAGTATAATACATTGGTCCTCAAACGATGTTGGGATATTACTAATAAAATAATAAATATGAGGAAGCTTGTGAGACCCCCAAAATCAGGTATGGAACAACTAGGCAGCAAGGAGGCGCCACGTCATGGTACAAGAAACAATGAAATATTATTGACATAAAGTTGACGTAATAAAAATTTATTCATTAAATCATAAAGAATAAGAGTTTTTAAACAAAGGTCTCAGATTTTTATAAGCGGAAATCTATAATTTAATTATGGTTTTGTAACTTATAGTTACAAAGAATACATGATAAACTTCTAACAGTTTTTAGATAAACCAAAGTTTAAGTACACATAGAAATCTCCAAGCTGCGATAATATCCTGCGGGCTCCCATCCAAGCAAAGCTAAGTATTGATACCTGAGATTAAACATGTAAAATCGTCAACATAAAGTTGAGTGATATTTATAGGTTTAGCAGTAAAGATGTGGAACACAAGCATTCATTTGTAAAACAAGTAAATAGAGAAAATGGTTATGATCATTAACCATAGTCCGAAACCAATATTATTGATGTTTAGTTCATGAACCGAAGCTTAACTCAAAGTAAGTTCCTCTAAGGAGTATTCAGCCTAAATACTCAAGTATAAACAAATGTAAGTGCGTCAAGGTAATCGGGACGGGGATTGTCAATCCCGATGGATCCACCCACAACATTCGCGCTTAGCGCAAAGCATACGGGACAATTAACGGTTCATGATCAAGAGAGGAAACTTAAGGCTATTAACTATAAGCAATAATATCAATGAAAACTGTTGGAAAACATACAATTCTGAATAGCATACAAGTTCTGGATATCATACAGTTTTTAAATGGATGTGTTCCACCATGTAAAATCTCACCCCGCGTTTAGAAACAATATACAAGTAGTAAAAGGGGCTATGAACTCACCTTAGCTACGAGGTGAATCCATATGGAACTTGAGGGATGAGTAGTAACAACAAGAAATCAAGAAACTTTAAGTCATCCCAGACCTACGATGACGGGGCGCGAAAACTTATAAGATACAAAAATAACGTTTAGAAAACGCTTTGGTTACTATAAGTACATAAACCATCTTATAACTCGCAAGGCATTGCAACCTATTGACTCGAACCAATTTTGACTTAAAAACACTACTTACCCACTGTATGATCATGTTTATAAACATTAACAATGCTCATCAAACCCATAAGTAGAAAACACTTGGACACTTTGAGTCGAAAATTAACGTTAACAAATTGGCTGCACTAAATTTTCAGAAACATGCTGTAAAGATTGTATCATATCTAGAGTTCTATAATAGCTATAAAATCAAACTTTATGGCCCTGGAAAGATAAAATTATTACCTTTTAAAATCTTTAAGAAACACAATCAAAGCTATTACCAGTCAACAGAAAATACAGTTTTAGTGCAGACAACTCAGATTTGACTTTTTCGACAAAAAATTGCATAAAACCATTTTGACCATCATTTACATTCCGTAAAAGATTTTAACTTGAAACCAATTGAAAATGTTCACATTTGACCTATGTTACTGTAATAAGTCATAAAAATACCCAATTTTGCCTTTTATGCTTTGACCCCAAACACAAATTTGGCGCACATGTCGGTATTGACTAGTTTTGATAAAAAGATCATATTTTACTCATCCGGACACTTCCAAAAACCACCCAACTCACCAATTGTACTACACAACCAAGACTATCCAAAAATCAAGAAGTTTGCAGGTCTTATTTGCAGGAAAATTTCATGAATGGCTGTAGCAATCTGCTATCATTCTTAACCTCATTTTTGACACTAAAATTTACTTCTAACATCACCTAAACACTTGCACACCCTAAGAAATGCCTCTACAAGTAAACAAGACCTATCATGTTCATAATACCACCTTGACATCAGTAGCATATGGTCTAAATACAAAAATCCCAATTCATAATCAAAGCATTTATCAAATAGAAATCAAAGCAATACAATGGTGGCAAGAGTACCTTAGTACAAGTGTGACGGATATGAGAACCGGGCTGTAGATGGAAATGGGAAATTCTCTAAGGGCTACCCTCGACCTACAAGAGTGATTACGACCCTTAAGTATGCGTTTTATAAAAATATAAAACAATTGTATCAAAATATTTTGTAAAAAACGTAATATGTATATAACTTGCACAACCAACCGAGTTAAAGTGTGGTCATGACCTTCATGACACACAACCTGTATGAAAATGCATAACATAATATCCCAGGGTCTCAAATCAAGTAACCCAAGTGATTTACACCTAAAAACGCCAACAATTTGTTTAACCGTAGGCATAAAGTCACATTTTCTGGTATAGTTGTTTTGTAAAGGGCGTAGCTCCTAATTCATAAGTCCAACAACTATGGGGTTTTCACCACTGGAACGGGTCTCTCATGAGGTTTCCAGAATGTCTAACCATTCAATCTAAGAGTTTAGAAACTTTTTAAAAGTCCAAAACACTAATAGCCTTACCGTAAGCACCTAATAGTCAAACTGCACTAGTCAAACTTGGGGCAAAATAACCCGTTAACCTATAAGGTTTAAGGGTCTGAGATTTCCACCATTGGAAAGCCTCAAGACTATACTTTCGGCCCATACCAACCACGAGTAAATAGCTAATACCAATTGTCAGGAAAATTGCATTCTTTGAAGGTTACGAAATCAGAATTTAGGTTTTAGAACTCTGGTTTACCGTTTTGGTCATAAATTACAAACCATGATAGCAATCGATGCGAGGTCAGCGGCGTTTGTTAGGTTATAATGTATACTAACTCAAATTTTCTTAAAAGATCAATTATATGTCCCATGACCTGTAGCAAATATCTATACAAATCTGTTGGGTCAGATTGGGTTCACAACCGTAAATCGGTCATAACTCACTCATCCGGAGGAGTTGATGGCCCATCCAACTCGCTAATAACATGTAAATTGTTTAATGAATCCATCTAAGCTATAAAAACACAGCCTACGGTGGAAAAATATATGAGTTTTGGGCTCACAAACCTGATGTGCGATTTTACTTTTAAAATCTTAATTTGATCATAACTTCCTCATCCGGAGGAGTTGTGTGCCTATCCAACTCGCCACTAATATGTAAAAGGCATAAAGAATCCATTTAAGCTATAAAAAGTGCAGGTAATAATGAAAAATATGAGAGTTTTGGACTGATATACCTGATGTCCGAATTTGGGCATAATAAGCACTCAACCAAACAACTTTAATCCTACTCCAATTAACCAAAATCCTCATCATAATAATTAATTAACCTAATGCATGACCATTCCGTTGATCAAACATACAAGAACAAAATTTCTTAAATTATAAGATTTTTTAAAATCAATTGCATGGACAAATAACTCATGGGTTAGAGTTTAGGGTTTACCAAGGATGATTTTGGTATGTTTTAATTGAATAATTGGTCAAGAAAAATGATGATGTTGGTGGTTTTTGATTCTTGTTCGTCGCACAAAAGAAAAAGAAGGAGAGGATGCAAGTTTTTGGTAACAAAATTTAGTTGTGTTTGTGTTTTGTGTTTGGTGGGTGACGAAGTAAAAGAAAAAAGAAGGGAGTGGGCTTTTTGGCCCACTTGTCTATTCTTATTATTAACTTAAGCCCAAAGTAAAAATGCATCTAGTTCTAGCCCGACTCGAGTTCTTAAAACTCTAATTATTCCGACTCAGTGCAAGTTATAATACGAAAACAAAATATTTGTAGAAACATAGTATTTTGACTTCACAAAGTCGAAATATTTAGCCATCGATTCTCGTTCCGTCAATTCGGGTAAACTTTTTGTAAAACGCGCGCGAGTGCTTTTAAATCAAAAATTTTGATTTAAATAAATGTGGAAAAATAAAATAAATTTTATAATTCCGATTAAAGTATTATCAATGATCCGAAAAATAACTAAAATTTAATTTATATAAAATTATTGAGATCCCGGGATTTACATATGAAGAATACAAGAAAATGTAACCTGTTGGAAAATTCAAGAAGCATGAATAAAAGAATAAAATAACACGGGGAAAAATACGAGTTCTTACAGTCGACCCCCTAAAGGAACTCTGGTCCCTCAGAGTTCAACTTGAGACGGAAGAAGATACGAACGAATGGAGACACATAGTTTAGAATTGATTTATCCCTTTCATAAGTAATGTCTGCACCACGACGAACCTTATCAATTGGAATTCCAACTACGCTTCGGATTCTTAATTCCTTTTTAAATTAATTTCAAATTCGGATTAAGTTAATAACTTTTCAGTACGAAGAAATATAAAGAGATATAATGAACAATAGAATTGCTTAGACAGACAAGGTGCACTAAAACGAGTTAAGATTGATAATTGACAAGGAATCGCAAATCGTGCAAACTATAAAACATGACAAAATCATAAAACGTAACAATCTATTTACTAGGGAAATAGAGGGGAAATATGAATTACATATAAACATTTGAGATACGAGCTGCCACAATTATCCGTCCTGGATTTGGTATTACTTTAAAATTAAGATTAGTTGCTTGCTTGATTTTAAAAATACAAGGGTTGTTTGCTTGTGGTTTTAAAATGTTACGACACTTTCAAAATGGTGTCAATATAGCTACACTTGCTTATCAAAGCGTTTTGTGATTTGAAATCATAACTACTAGTAAAGAAAAATTGTAACTATGTTATATATGGATTAAGAAGAAATTGAATATTTAGTAAGTAAAAATACTAACTCTTTTTCTTGATCACGATTTCAAAGTAAATGTAACTCAGTTTTAAATAATTATTTTGGTCGGCTTAAGATCTTTGGATGATTGTATGAAACTGTTATTAAACCTTGGGTTCATTGTTACGATTGGAGAAAATCAAATTTCCAAATTATTTAGAATTATTAATAGAAATATAAGTTACCTCGGTAATTTCATTAACTTGAAAGTAAAGTATGATAAATCAAATAGTTTAAAAGATAAGGTATGACGTCCTTTTAAACACTAGTTATAAATTTACCAAAGATGATGCATAGATCCGACATTTAACTTGAAACGGATTTTTGGTAATTTAAACACTTGTTAAAGTGTGTAAAACGTTCTTAAAATTAAGAATAATTTTTAGAAATCCATAAAGACGTTTAATGCATCAAATGGTAAACATGTGACATATTCGGATTTTCAAAAGGTGACAAGATAACAAACGAGTATGAAACGAATAATTATCAACAATTAGTATGCAAGGAATAGCACGAGGGAATAAAACGAAATTCGTACCAATTTCTTAACGAACATGATAGAATAGATGCATCGATAATAAGGACAATAAGAAACAAAGGAGTTAGCAAATGATTAATTCACGAGCGTGGTTGGTGTCACCAAAAATGGCTTACATGATAGAATAGATACACGATCGAAAGAGAAAAGCCACACAATAAATTTTCGAATCAAAGAAAATTATTAAGAAGCCACTTGTGAGTAATTCAAGTAAAATGAACAACATTGGCAATTAAAGAGCGAAATAAACACATGGTTCACACGAGCGAATCACATCATGACAAATATATGAAAACATCGTTCACGTCCAAACATAAATCATTATTCGCGCCCGGAGACGTTTCGAAGGTCTATCAAAAAAGATAAAGAAGGTCGGTTGATGTAGAAGCATAAAAAAATGTTTAAACTTTCAAGTCTGGTATCAACGGTTGGTAATTAGCCGAGTGGTAATAAGTAGAACAGATATCGTTGAGTAAAGAAACATGTACTTGCAGGCACGTAATTTGTTCAATAAAGAGGTAAAGAAACACGTGCATATGTTACGAACGGGTGCTACTCGCATAATATGTAAAAGTTTTCAAAATTTTATTTATCTAATTTTTTCAGAAACACAAGTAAAAAGTTAGTTCTTGGCCAAATATTTAAGGTGACTGCTATACGGCCTCGCATGGCTCCTTCTAAATTACGCATAGGTGATCAGGCCATGTATAATTTAGGACTAGCTATGCGATGCTCAGTTTCGTCAAATTAGTATTACATGTCATATGCTTTAAAATATGCATATAATGTCATTAGCAAAATAGAATCTAATATATTTTATAAAACTTTTCGCAAGTAAATAATTGGCTAGATGTTTAAATCAACAATTTTGATGTTACATGAATTCTTTTTAAGACCAATGTTGAACAATTTGTGAAAATACATCTTAAAATAATGTCATTTTATTTTATAAGGTAACATTCAAGTATTTTATAAAGTCCAAGTAGAACAATTTGTAAAGTTAACCGTAAAACAGTAATGATTTTATCTATATTGTGACATTATAGCAACGTATAAAATAGCAAGTGGGTTACACGGGGGTAGTAAAGAGTAATTAATAATAAATCGATAAAAATGGTTACAGGATGACAGAGTTTCAAGGGATTTCGTCGGAATCGTCGTGAGTCACGTGCCAAAAATGATAACGAATGATGTGAAAACAACAACTTCAAAACTCGACCCAAATCAGTGGTACGATAGAAGAAAAGAAATATAATATATAATGACAAATAAGTCATGTATAAAATAAAGGATAAAGGAATCCGTATGCGTTGACATCGTAATTCAGTTGACATAAATATCCTTTTAAGAAAGTAGAACATCAGTTCTCGAATAATACAACTAACCCGAAAAGTTTATATTTTTGGAAAGTTTCTATATTAGGAAAGTTTCCGAATCTCAAAAGTTTAGGAATTGAACACATTAATAGTGACGCATAAAAATGTACACATTTTTCGAAAAATATAGTTCATCGTCGGTTTATCAAATCATTGTGTTCCAAAAGTTCAAGATATATGTATGTATGACCGGACTTAAAGTTACTATTTTTAAACGTCTTCAAACGCAATCAATGTTTGCTAGTTGTAAAATATCATTTGTTAAAGTTCTACAAGCTCAAACGAACTCAAAACGCCTAAAAACCATATTTCAAAATTCTATCAGCTTTGATTTTTTTTAGTCAACTTTGACTTTTAGGTCTGACCCGGTCAATTAACCCGTAAAATGACATTTCAGACAACTTTCGTGTTTCGGCCGAAGGCCGAAACGGACCAGAAATGACGATTTTACCCCCTGTAGTTCTGCATCAGCAATAATTTACATATACGCAGAAAAGAAGTTCTTAAATTTTACAAATTTCAAATGAGTGTAACTAATTTTATGTCTAAACGAATGTCTCAACAAGTATAAACATATTTTTAAGTCTGAACTTTATAAAAATTTATTCTCGACACCGTTAAATTACCTATAGATTTTCTGCGGAAAGTATATTTTTTTTTTTATTTTTTTTACACCTTGAAATTTAATCAAACTTCATAACGACCCGGAATTTATGTATAAACGTCACTTTTGGATTCCATAAAGACGAAAGAGAATAGATTATATAATTAAGCATATAAAGAAAAACATAGTATAAAATTTGTTTATGAATACCAACGATAATCTAAGAAATCAAAACGGCGCATGACATCCGTGTCTTCGATTTCAAGATGCAAGGTAGGAAGGTCTCTTGGCGGCGCGATTTTCCAAAAACACAAAGCATACCAAGAAAAAAATGGAACATTAAGGAGTCGCACTCCCGGGCAAGGAGGTTAAATAAAAGGGAAGGATACAAGTTTATAGAAGTAAAATCGCATTCCAAACAAGCACCACGTTATATCATATGATATGAATTACAAGATGACGATGGTGTTTCCAAGGTACAAACGAACGTTGTAATTCGAAGTCGAAACGTAGAATGGTCAATGAAATAATATTTAATCGATATACGAGTGCCGTGTAAGATGGTGACGTAAAAGTCACTCAAGGTTACGGAAACTCACGATATTATTCAGCACGGATTTTAAGGAATGCTTTGAGACGTGCGACTCACACGATGTCCTTTAGTATTTTTCGGAGACACGTTGAACTACACAATGGTCTACAGACTAATTTTCAAGGCATCCAATCACAGATGGTCGGAAAACAATTTGGATATCTAAATAGATATCTTAAAGAGGTTTAACAGTGTAACTAACGCATAGGGTAGTAAAATGAAAATCGGAAATTTCATTGAAAGCAACACTTCTTAATCCCAAACAATGGTATTACAAGAATACGCACAACATGTAGCAGTGAGTCGAGAAAAACAGACGGTTCAAAACGAACGAGTATGTGAAGTCAGTTGTATCATGCATAGACGAAATAACAATAGTACTCAAAAAAGTGAGTATGAAAAGTCGGCATCATACGCGCTCCGAATACAAGTATGTAACATCATAACAATATAAAATTATTGTAACAAGATCAAGTTTACATGAACAAGAGTTCAAGAAATACAGTAAGGGCAGATGTAATCACATAATATCCAATGATAATTCATTGAGCACAAAGGCTTTAAAAGGAGATAGTAATTATCTTCATGAGGGTAATGTAATATTTCAAATTGTAATCAAGAGATGAAATACTACAACGATAATTAAAAATAAATAATAAGGATTAGAGAGTTACCCGCGCAGATATCAAACAACAATGGCAGATTCTATGTTTGACACTTAGAAACATGAAATAGTTGAACTTTTCGGTTATAGACTAAGTTTTGAAAAATGACTTAGTTCCCTATAACCATCGCTCTGATACCAATCTGTGAGACCCCCAAAATCAATTATGGAACAACTAGGCAGCAAGGGGGCGCCACGTCATGGTACAAGAAACAATGAAATATTATTGATATAAAGTTGATGTAATAAAAATTTATTCATTAAATCATAAAGAATCAGAGTTTTTAAACAAAGGTCCCAGATTTTTATAAGCGGAAATCTATAATTTAATTATGGTTTTGTAACTTATAGTTACAAAGAATACATGATAAACTTCTAACAGTTTTTAGATAAACCAAAGTTTAAGTACACACAGAAATCTCCAAGCTGCGATAATATCCTACGGGCTCCCATCCAAGCAGAGCTAAGTATTGATACCTGATATTAAACATGTAAAATCGTCAACATAAAGTTGAGTGATATTCATTGGTTTAGCAGTAACGATGTGGAACACAAGCATTAATTTGTAAAACAAGTAAATAGAGAAAATGGTTATGATCATTAACCATAGTCCGAAACCAATATTATTGCTGTTTAGTTCATGAACCGAAGCTTAACTCAAAGTAAGTTCCTCTAAGGAGTATTCAGCCTAAATACTCAAGTATAAACAAATGTAAGTGCGTCAAGGTAATCGGGACGGGGATTGTCAATCCCGATGGATCCACCCACAACATTCGCGCTTAGCGCAAAGCATACGGGACAATTAACGGTTCATGATCAAGAGAGGAAACTTAAGGCTATTAACTATAAGCAATAATATCAATGAAAACTGTTGGAAAGCATACAAGTCTGAATAGCATACAAGTTCTGGATAGCATACAGTTTTTAAATGGATATGTTCCACCATGTAAAATCTCACCCCGCGTTTAAAAACAATGTACAAGTAGTAAAAGGGGCTATGAACTCACCTTAGCTACGAGGTGAATCAATATGGAACTTGAGGGCTGAGTAGTAACAACAAGAAATCAAGAAACTTTAAGTCATCCCAGACCTACGATGACGGGGCGCGAAAACTTATAAGATACAAAAATAACGATTAGAAAACGCTTTGGTTACTATTAGTACATAAACCATCTTATAACTCGCAAGGCATTGCAACCTATTGACTCTAACCAATTTTGACATAAAAACACTACTTACCCACTGTATGATCATGTATATAAACATTAACAATGCTCATCAAACCCATAAGTAGCAAACACTTGGACACTTTGAGTCGAAAATTAACGTTAACAAATTGGCTGCACTAAATTTTCAGAAACATGCTGTAAAAATTGTATCATATCTAGAGTTCTATAATAGCTATAAAATAAAACTTTTTGGCCCTGGAAAGATAAAATTATTACCTTTTCAAATCTTTAAGAAACACTATCAAAGCTATTACCAATCAACGGGAAATACAGTTTTAGTGCAGACAACTCGGATTTGACTTTTTCGACAAAAAATTGCATAAAACCATTTTGACCATCATTTACATTCCGTAAAAGATTTTAACTTGAAACCAATTGAAAATGTTCACATTTGACCTATGTTACTGTAATAATTCATAAAAATACCCAATTTGGCCTTTTATGCTTTGACCCCAAACACAAATTTGGCGCACATGTCGGTATTGACTAGTTTTGATAAAAAAAGATCATATTTTACTCATCCGGACACTTCCAAAAACCACCGAACTCAACAATTGTACTAGACAACCAAGGCTATCCAAAAATCAAGAAATTTGCAGGTCTTATTTGCAGAAAAATTTCATGAATGGCTGTAGCAATCTGCTATCATTCTTAACCTTATTTTTTACACTAAAAATTACTTCTAACATTACCTAAACACTTGTACACCCTAAGCAATGCCTCTAAAAGTACACAAGACCTATCATGATCATAATACCACCTTGACATCAGTAGCATATGGTCTAAATACAAAAATCGCAATTTCATAATCAAAGCATTTAATCAAATAGAAATCAAAGCAATACAATGGTGGCAAGAGTACCTTAGTACAAGTGTGACAGATATGAGAACCGGGATATAGATGGCAATGGGAAATACTTCAAGGGCTACCCTCAACCTACAAGAGTGATCACGACCCTTAAGTATGCGTTTTATAAAAATATAAAACAATTGTATCAAAATATTTTGTAAAAAATGTAATATGTATATAACTTGCACAACTAACCGAGTTTAAGTGTGGTCATGACCTTCATGACACACAACCTGTATGAAAATGCATAACATAATATCCTAAGGTCTCAAATTAAGTAACCCAAGTGATTTGCACCTATAAACGCCAAAAATTTATTTAACCGTAGGCGTAAAGTCACATTTTCTGGTATAGCTGTTTCGTAAAGGGCGTAGCTCCTAATTCATAAGTCCAACAACTATGGGGTTTTCACCAATGGAACGGGTCTCTCATGAGGTTTCCAGAATGTCTAACCATTCGATCTAAGAGTTTACGGATATTTTTAAAGTCCAAACACTAATAGCCTTACTGTAAGCATCTAATAGTCAAACAGCAATAGTCAAACTTGGGACAAAATAACCCGTTAACCTATAAGGTTTAAGGGTCTGAGATTTCCACCATTGGAAAGCCTCAAGACTCTACTTTCGGCCCATACCAACCACGAGTAAATAGCTAATACCAATTGTCTAGAAAATTGCATTCTTTGAAGGTTACGAAATCAGAATTTAGGTTTTTGAACTCGGGTTTACCGTTTTGGTCATAAATTACAAACCGTGATAGCAATCGATGCGAGGTCAGCGGCGTTTGTTTGGTTATAATGTATAATAACTCAAATTGTCTTAAAAGATCAATTATATGGCCCATGACCTGTAGAAAATATATATACAAATCTATTGGGTCATATTGGGTTCACAACCGTAAATCGATCATAACTCAATCATCCGGAGGAGTTGATGGCCCATCCAACTCGTTAATAACATGTAAAAGGTTCAGTGAATCCATCTAAGCTATAAAAACACATCCTACAGTGGTAAAATATATGAGTTTTGGGCTCACAAACCTGCTGTGCGAATTTTACTTTTAAAATCTTAATTTGATCATAACTTCCTCATCCGGATGAGTTGTGTGTCTATCCAACTCGCCACTAATATGTAAAAGGCCTAAAGAATCTATTTAAGCTATAAAAAGTGCAGGTAATAATGAAAAATATGAGAGTTTTGGACTGATATACCTGCTGTCCGAATTTGGGCATAATAAGCACTCAACCAAACAACTTTAATCCTACTCCAATTAACCAAAATCCTCATCATAATAATTAATTAATCTAATGCATGACCATTCCGTTGAACAAACATACAAGAACACAACTTCTTGAATTATATGATTTTCTAAAAATCAATTGCATGGACAAATAACTCATGGGTTAGAGTTTAGGGTTTACCAAGGATGATTTTGGTATGTTTTAATTGAATAACTGGTCAAGAAAAATGATGATGTTGGTGGTTTTTGCTTCCTGTTCGTCGCACAAAAGAAAAAGAAGGAGAGGATGCAAGTTTTGGTAACAAAATTTAGTTGTGTCTGTGTTTTGTCTTTGGTGGGTGACGAAGTAAAAGAAAAAAAAGAAGGGAGTGGGCTTTTTGGCCCACTTGTCTATTCTTATTATTAACTTATTCCCAAAGTAAAAATGCATCTAGTTCTAGCCTGACTCGAGTTCTTAAAACGCTAATTGTTCCGACTCGGTGCAAGTTATAATACGAAAACAAAATATTTGTAGAAACATAGTATTTTGACTTCACAAAGTCGAAATATTTAGCCATTGGTTCTTGTTCCGTCAATTCGGGTAAACTTTTTGTAAAACGCGCGCGAGTGCTTTTAAATCAAAAATTTTGATTTAAATAAATATGGAAAAATAAAATAAAATTTTATAATTCCGAATAAAGTATTATCAATGATCCGAAAAATAATTAAAGTTTAATTTATATAAAATTATTGAGATCTCAGGATTTACATATGAAGAATACAAGAAAATGTAACATGTTGGAAAATTCAAGAAGCATGAATAAAAGAATAAAATAACACGGGGAAAATACGAGTTCTCACAAAACTCAAGCCTTAAAACTCTAATAGATTTGTTCTCAAATGATGTTTGGATAATACTAATGAAAAAATAAATAAGACTCTAGACATTGTGCATCGATCATATCAACAAGGAGCAAACACAATCTTATGTTCAGCTTTGTTGAAAACTTCGAAAGATTTCTTTTGTTTAGTTTTATGATGACTAATAAAACGCATCTACGAGTTGTCTCGTGTATTCAAACAAATGTTTATAGTTTTTTGTTTTCCCATAATTAGACTTATACATTGTATGAATTTTTTTGATCGTCTCATATATATGCATTTCTTGCCATTATAATAACATCTTATAAAAGTTAAACTATAAAATAAAATAAAATATCATTGCGACATTCTTGCTATTAAAACATCATCTTAATAGTCCTTAAACCATATAAATTGCCATTAAAACATCATCTTAATAGTCTTAAACCATATAAATGCTCGGAGCACGAAGGGTTTTTAAAATCTTGTTTCTTGCATAGAGTCTCATTTATATATGTCCAGATATATCAACTTACCAAATACTACCAACACTGCACTTGAAGATGAAATATATATGAAATACTTTAAACCACCGTTCATGGAAATAATTCAAAAGGTTAGCTAGAAAAGCATGGCCTTCAAATGCTTTGTAATTTGAAGGTAGATTAGAATATGTGGTATAACAGACAAGGAGTTGTAAATATCCACTTGCTTTTCACAATCTACATAAGGTGTTAAAAGACAAAGCAAATAACATGAATACCAAGATTATCACACAACCATCCTTCCCTTTGTGATATTTATATAAAAGATTCAAAGTACAAAACAGGAAAAATAAAGATTAGTCCTCAATCGAGTGCTAATCAAACAAATACAAAAGAAAAGTGAGATCGTCCCAACTAGGTTGATCCGATCTCCCTCACATACATAGATCGCTCATTCACACACGATTACAAGATGAAAATCAAACTCCCAGGTCAAGTATGAACTTGAAGAGAGAGAGAGAGAGAAGAGAGAGCAGCTACACACACAGCTGTGTGTGTGTATATGTTGTTATAAGAAAACCCTAGTCAAAGACTAGGGTTATAATAGCTTCCAAGAACATATGGGCCTCAACAATTCAAAACCCCACCAAGGAGAGAACAAGCCCAACACAAAGCAACCAGCCCAAAACCTGTATGCCTGAAATAAAGAGAACAAACATAACACAATACAAAGCATCATGCGACATATGGAAAGAGTGACAAAATAACACCCTTCCTCAATCTGACATATGAGAGAGCCGAAAAATCATTTACCAAACATGTTCACAAGCCTCAGTTGTTTACGTAGTTTCAGGTGTTGGTTAATACCATGAGCCTTAGTAAAGATGTCAGCAGTTTGATCAAGTGAAGCAACCTTGATAGTGTTGATCACACCATCTTGAACTTTTTCCCTTACCAAGTGAACATCAACTTCAAAATGTTTGCTTCTCTCATAAAACACAGGGTTGGCAGCAATCTGAATAGCAGAGTTGTTGTCACTATATAGGTTCACAGGAAACAAGTTTTTCAATCTTAGATCACTAAGGAAGTTAGTGATCCAAATAACTTCACAAGTAGCACTGGCCATACATCTATACTCAGCCTCAGCTGAAGATCTAGATATTGTGGGCTGCTTCTTGCTCTTCCAAGCGACAAGAGACCTCCCAAGAAAGACACAGTATCCAGATACAGATTTCCTGGTTCTAAGACATTTGGCCCAATCAGCATCAGTAAAACAAGACACCTTTAAAGAGGTATCTTTATAAAACTGGATACCAATCCCAGGTGAATTTTTGAGGTATCTAATAACCCTGAAAGCAACCTTAAGATGAGATTGAAGGGGGGCATGCATGTGCTGGCTAAGGCAATGAACATCATAAGATATATCACGTCTGGTATGAGTCAGGTAAATGAGTCTCCCAAGTAATCTTTGATACTCAAAAATATTTAAGAGAAATTTATCATCTTTGCTTTCATCAACAACCAAAACACAATTTTCAGGTAATGGGGTTGCTGCTGGTTTAGTAACAAGTAACCCAAACTCATGAATAAGTTCAAGACAGTACTTCCTTTGGGTCATGCAGATCCCATTAGAGTTTTCAAGAACCTCAATACCTAAAAAAATACCTCATAATTCCAAGGTCTTTAATCATGAATTTGGTTTTTAGAAAGCTTTTAAATGATTCAGTTTCCTTAATGCAGTTACTAGTGATGATAAAATCATCAACATAAACAAGAAGAGCAATAAACATGTTACCATTCTGTTTAGTGTAAAGTGAGTAATCAAACTTACTTTGGATAAATCCATGCTCAACCAAGACAGTGGTAAGTTTAGCATTCCACTGCCGTGGGGCTTGCTTGAGACCATATAAAGCTTTATTAAGCTTACAAACCTTACCTTTATCCTTGCAATTGAAGCCCAAAGGAAGAGTCATATAAATGTCCTCATCAAGATCACCATACAAGAAGGAATTGTTAACATCAAGTTGAAAAAGAGGCCAGTCATTAGAGAGCTATGCTAACAAGACACCTAACAGTAACCATTTTAACAACACGACTGAAAGTCTCATCAAAATCAATGCCTTCCTTTTTACTATAACCTTTAACAACAACCTTAGCTTTAAACTTGTCAACAAGGCCAGAGGACTTGTATTTAATCTTATAGATCCATTTATTGTTAATAGCCTTTTTATCAGCAGGTAAATCACATAAGGTCCAAGTATTGTTCCTTAAAAGAGCCTCAATTTTATTGTTCATAGCCTCAACCCACCTACTATCCTTCACAGCTTCATAGTAGGTGGATTGTTCAACAGATTGATTAAGAGTGGTAGCAAAGCAAAAATTAGTAGTGTTCAACTTAGAGTAATTAACATGCTTCTCTATACCATACTTAAGCTTGCTATCAAGAACAAAATCATTAAGTTTAACAGACAGTTTAGTGGGTCTACTAGACTTTCTAACAGGCTGCTTCTCATCTTGAGGATGGTCCCCACTATGCTCAATAAAAGAGTTAGAAGAATTTTCATTTTCAAAATTGCCCTCAGAGAGGGATTGCACATTTTCACCTATAGTGGTTGCAGAGTTCTCCTCCTGATGATGCACAAAGGCATCATCAATAATGGGGTGAACCCTACCATCCACATTAGGTGTTGCTCTCTCATCATCGTTGGGACTTGAAAGTGTTTGATTATCAAAAAAGGTCAAGAGTTCAGCATCACTTGTAATGACTACATCTGTTGAATCTTATCCGAAATTGTTTTTCATTTTGAAAGGAAAAACAGTTTCATAGAACTTCACATCTCTAATACAAGCTAAACAATTTGTAAGCCTTTTTAAAGAAGAATAACCAATTAAAACACATTTCTCAGATCTAGATGTGAGTTTGTCACTGTTATTCAGACAGGTAGAAAAACATAGACATCCAAAACACCTTAAATGAGAGAGATTGGGTTTTTTGCTATAGAGCAATTCATAGGGGGGCCTACCATTTAAGACAGAAGAGGGGAGCCTGTTAATCAAATAAACAGCAGTCAAAATGCATTCAGACCAAAAATTGATAGGAATCCCACCCTGAAACATAAGACTCCTGGCTACATCAAGCAGGTGTCTATGTTTCCTTTCAGCAATCCCATTTTGCTGAGTGGTATGAGGACAAGAGGTCTGATGGATAATACCCAAAGAAGAGAGCATTGTGTGTACTTTGTTGTTAACAAATTCAGTCCCATTATCAGATCTAAAGATTTTGATTTTGTAATCAAACTGATTTTTAACGAGATTAATAAATTGAGTTAGCCAATCAAAAACTTCATCCTTAGATTTCAAAAGTAAGTCCACACAGCTCTAGAGTAATCATCTACAATGGTAAGGAAGTATTTATACCCTTCCTTACTAGGAACCTTATAAGGACCCCACAAATCTAAGTGAACAAGGTCACCAAGTTGACTGGATTTGTGATCATTCAAGGGAAAGGGTTCCCTTTTTTGTTTGGCCCTATGACAAGTTTCACAAACAGAAATGTTGGTGTTTTTGGAAAGTTTGAGGTTAGTCTTGAGAGCATTGAGCACATTGTCAGAGGGATGACCAAGTCTGCAATGCCAGATATCTTTGGAGGTATTAAAAGTCATGGCAGAGTTAATAGTACCTAAGCTCTTAGTCTTAAGGTCATCAAACAAGTAAAGCCCCCCCAGATTCACTACCAGTCTCCAGAGTGGTCCCCTTGGTCAAGTCCTGAATATAATATTTATCCTCATCAAAACCAACAACCAACTTACTATCTTTAATAAGTTTGTTAACAGAAAGCAAGCTAACACAATATCCAGGCACAACCAACACATCATGAAGAACAACATTATTAGAAAGTTTGAGGTCACCAATGTGACTAATATTGGCAATTGCCATTGGGATGACCAACATAAATGTTGAGATTATAAATGTCAACAACATTGCACATACCAACTGTGGAAGTGGTAAGGTGTTGGTTTGCCCCAGAATCAATAATCCATCCCAAAGTGATAGTTTTGACAGTAAATTTAGAGTTGCCACAAATAAACTTGGAAAAATTTATATTGAACCAAACATTAGCATTAAAGAAAGATATTCTACTTGCCATATTGGACTGAGTGTTGCCAGAGGTGTCATTGATCAGATTAAGAAGCTTCTGCATTTGTTCAGTGGTGAAAGAGTTTGGAGAATTACAAGTGGAAGCTTGTTTTTCTCCAGTTTTAATGTCACAATTAGCATTAAAATTAGATTTAAAACCAGATTGTCTTTGACTATTACCTCCCTTTTTATAACCAGCAGGATAACCAACCAATTAAAAACATCTATCAACAGTATGACCAATTTGATTGCAATGAGTGCACAAAAGGTTAGGGTTAGGACCCCTATAACTTTTGGATCCATTGCCCCTCTTAGGGGTTCTATTAGGGGTATTAGAGGTACCCCTCCTATTTTGGTTGAAGGTCTTAGCAGCAAAAGAAGTGGCATTCAACTTTGCCTCTGCATGATTAGAGTTGTTAGGAACACCCCTATGGGATTCCTCTCTAGATACATTGACATAGGCTTCCTTCACATCAGGAAGTGGATCCCTGGTGATAAGTGTAGTTCTAACAGGCTGATAGCAGTCATCAACCCCATTAAAAACTGCATAAGCCTCATGATTTGCTGATGCAAAGCCAATTCAGTGCTAGCAGAACAAGAACATTTAACAACACAAGTACACTTAGGAATTTTAGAAACAACATCAAACTCTCTCCAAAGAGAGTTCAATCTGTAATAGTAATCAGATATAGAACTACCCCTTGTTTAACATACCCAATTATTTGAAGTAAGTTATAGACAATGGAACTATCAACCTTATCATAAGTTTCATTAAGCTCTTTCCAAACATTAACAGCATTTTTAGAATAAACAAGGCCCATATAAACATCACTAGAAACAACATTCATAATCCAAGTAAGAACCATAGCATTGCATCTATCCCATTGAGCACACAAAAAATCATCAGTATAAGACTCTCTTAAACAAGACCCATAAACAAAAGTAAACTTGTTTCTAGCTTGTAAAGCAAGTCTCATAGCATTGTTCCACATTCTATAATTCTCAGTCCCCAACAACTTGAAAGGGACAAGGACATAGCTACTATTATCACTATTATGAATGTGAAGTGGGTTTCCAGCATCCAAATTGCTGATGAGAGCAACAAGATTGGTAGTGGTTTCAGGGGGGACCCCTACCACCACCATTTCCTCCTCCACCATTGGGTGGTGGAGGAGGAGCACCACTAGCACTCATGAGTCACACAAAGAAAGAGCAGAGCAAACAAAGCAATAAGCACAATAAACAGGACAACAAATTAAACCAATTAGAACAAGCCAAGGAAAAACAAGACAAATATAACCACAATATTACCAAAATGTCACCTTTGGAACAATCACTCGTCCTAAATGTCACCTTTGGTTGAGATGATTCTTCTTCACTTGGAATATTACCAAAATCCTTGATCCGGAACAAATTGGTCTGAATATGTCACTTATCCAAAACAATTCTTCGTTCGGAACTTACTGATTCGGAACTCTCACTTGTTGCCTTGATTCGGAAGTCTTTGGTCACTCCTTGATTCGGAACTTTCCGGATGAAACTCCTTGATTCGGAAGTTTATAACTTCCGAATGAACCTTTCTTGAGTCGGAAGATTTCCCTTGGTTCGGAACTTTGGAGTTCCGAATGAGTATGTTTGGTTCGGAAGTTTTGGACTTCCGAATGAAGAGTCTTGGTTCGGAAGTTTTGGCTTCCGAATGAACAAGTTTATTCTTCCGAATGAAGCCTTGATTCGGAACTTCAGAAGTTCCGAATGAACACTTTCCACCTTCTTGGTTCGGAACTTTTTCTGGAAATATCAGAAACAAAGCAAACACACCCGAAGAACAAGGAACATACAGTAGCAGATATAAACAATAAAAAGTAAACAAATCAAGCGCACGGATAGATTAAAATAGTAACGAATCAATGAAATAGCATCAACGAATAATTAAAAACATGAAATCAAACAACTTTAACCATAATAATAAAAAAAAACCACTTAGATCAAAATAAAAGCATGAACATGAACATAACATAAACACATGAATCAAAGAATAAGAAAGGTAGATAAGAGATTGACAAGATAAAGTAAAGATTGACAATATTTAAATGAAAACTTACTTGAAATTAAATGAATTTAAGGTGCGAGACAAGGTAATTAAATTGACAATTAATGTAAATGACAAGTATTTAAATTGTGGAAGAACTAGTGTCACCCTAGCCAACAAGAGTGAAAAAATAAACATCCTAATCTATTTATAGGGGAGGATTAAGGAAGCTTCCTCCCCTCTTTCCTTTCTTCTTAATTGCATAATTAAGTCCCTCCTTCTTTTAATCTTCATTGATTGCATACTTAGTCCTTTTCTTCTAATCTTTCTTTAATCTTGGACTTAAGGGACTTTTGACTTCGGGATTTCTTTTGAACTCGTCTTTAAATTCTTCAATAAAATAGACTTGAATTCTTCGGCTTTTGATAGACTTCCGTCTTTTGACTTTTTCTTCGATAAATCTTCAGAATTGGTCGTGGACTTCCGTTCTTTTTGCACTCTTGACTTCTTGACTTCGTCTTTTATCCTTTTCTTCAATAAAAGTCCATAAATGCCCGTGAATGTCCGTGTTTTATCCATTTTTCACCTTTTCATCCTAAATCACAACAAAAACACAAACCACGCATAATTCCGACATAAAAGACATAAAATACACGTTTTGGTCTGGTTATTATTGTAGTTAAGTGGTAGAAAAGATGGGTGTTTACACACCTATCAAATCCCCTACACTTGACCATTGCAATGTCCTCATGCAATGCATTAGTTACAAAGCAAGATTACACTTTTCATCGTAATCAATCCACGTTGGCCTTTATTAAAGAGATAGAAAATTAAAAACATACAAAATAAAGAAATCAAAAGCATACCTTGGGTTTTGAAAATGTTATGAATAATCATCATCCTCAAGTTTTCACTTTCTCCAAACCAAGCTTAAAAACGAGATCATTGTTGTTATAAGTTAGTAGACTATCACGAACTCATGCGGGCCAATTACTCACTTAGACTCCCTTATTCCTATGGGTATCTCTTATATTTTATTATTTGTCTTGAATGCTCACGAAGATGCATTATTTGACTTATTTCGATAATTATTTAGTCTGAAAATAAAGTGCACGATTTAATAAATAGTTAGCTAAAGGACCAAATCTTTTAAAACTGCTTCTCGGGATATCAGAAAGTTCATATCTTGGCATAACTTGGTTCACGATTTGAGACCTTTCTCGGGCCGATATTTGGCAGCGACTTCATACTTCAAATCTTGAGAGACGTTCATGAAATAATGGTCTTCTCTTCATAATTGGAATTTCTTCACTTGAAGTTTTGAGAGATTCATACTTGGACCACGACTTCTTCATTTTTCTCCAATCTTTATTTTGGACTTTAATATACAACGATCCGCCTCCTTTTATGACTTGGATCTATTTATCCTCATACCTTGTTAGGGTCTTTTCGGATACACTTCTCCATGACTTTTGGGGAGTTTTGCTTTACGTCGTGTGTCTCGATCCTTCATATTGATTTTCGATAAATGATTCTTCATATCACTTTGGATCTTTAGCAACAAAACATAGCCCTCATGCCTTGTTAGGGCCTTTTCGGACTCGCCAATCTTCGCGCCCCGCTTCATAAGTTATGCCTTGGCTATGAACTCTCGTCATTACCGAGCAACTTTTAAACGATCTGGGGATAGAAGCTAAGTAACTTTTCAAATCGTACAACCTTATTTATTAGCAAATAATTTATTAGCAAGCGATGGGAGAATAGGCTTATAATTAACTCACATAAATTCACGAAAGAATACCGAACTTATAATTGGCTCTATCATCTCTCGTTCTCCACAGTTTAAAATCTTAAGTAATGAGACTCGTGGATACTTAGCCTATTAAATCAAAGTTTTGGGTTTTCGAGTCGCCTATAGGATCTTGCAAATTCTTAGACTCTTTCAAGTTTAGAAATCGCATCTTAAAGTTCCCTTGATAAACGACTCTCTAGGATCAATTATAGGAACTTGCGAAAAGTTCTTGTTCTTAACCCGTGAGAGTTAAGACTTTCGCGTTTTATAGCTCCCTAAATAAAAGCCTAGCAAAACTTGACTTAAACACGTTAAGGATACTAGCTAGAGTAAACTCGGATTGAGTCAAAAGATTCACAACGTTTGAAAATTAAACCACTTATTCAAAGATTTATTCAAGCAAAGAAGGAAAATAACTATACAAAAGGAAAAACTAATAGGCCAAAATAGATCAAAAATTTTGAAAAATGTCGAAAAATTGATTTTCCGGTTAAAATGAGGACAAATACAAGGAAAAGACCACTTAACTTCGATAGAAGTCCCCCCTACACTTAAGATAAACATTGTCCTCAATGTTTAAGCATGTGGGAGTAAGCCCCCCTACACTTAGGACATTGTGCACGTTGTTTAAATCTCGCTAAGGAAAAGACAGCTAAAGAGATTCCTATTTTAATATTGAGAAAATATAAAATAGTGAATCGAAAAGAGTTTAGGATAGAACCGGGAAGAAGTAGAACACGGAATCACGGGTCGTCAAGAATTATCAAGAGTGGACCATTGAAGCTCAAATCCCTGATTAAGAAGTGAGGAGAGGAAATAACAATCCAAAGGGTCCCCCCTACACTTATGGTAAAGAAAGCGAAAAGATAGATGCATGGGTTGCCTCCCAAGAAGCGCTTGGTTTTTGTTAACCGAGTCATGAGCCTGACTCGACCTTGATCATCAACGGAAGTAGCATGAAACAAATCCACCAGGATCAAAGACATAGTTTTCATCCATCAATAAGCAAGAGCTTAAGGCGAACAAGGCAAGCCAAAAGAGAAATGGCAAGGTTCCCTTAAGCAGCGATGGAGCACGGTGGAAGCAAGTATGAAGTGGTGCAAGCATGTCTTCAATGGGTCCAAAGATTTTTCCTTTTATTTCATCAGGTGGATACTGAGATGGCTTAAAGACTTCAATACCGGGGTCGAACACCTTTTCCTTCAGGGGAAAATAGCACTCAGGCTCAGCCGAGTGTGAAGAAGATCCGCAAAGAAGCACAACCTCGTCCTCAGAAGTGGGACAAAGAGGTGTCAAATCATACGTGCAACGGATTTCGGTGTCAACCGGTTTCTTCTCCTTGGACAAAATGCTCTTCAAATCCAAAGTAGGATCAAGACGATAATCTTCAAAGTCCAAAGGAGGTGCATCACTCTCATGAGGGAAGTATGTGTTGAGAAATTCAGAGAAATCTTCCTCGAATGAGTAATCGTCCAAAGTAGGATCGAGTGATGGCGGAGGATCTTCATCATGTGAAGAATCGCTCGAGAGAGTATCAGCCTCATCGAAATCATCGAAAGTGGGCAGCTCGGGATACTCAGAAGTACAATCAAAATCATCCGAATCTGAGCTAGAATCATCATCATCATAAGCATCGAAGACCGGTTGAGAATCATAAATGGGAGAAGCGTCCAAAGTAGAGTGAGAATCATCCACATTATCTTCAAAGAGTGGATTATCAGTGGAAGACTCGAATAGAGGATTGTCATAGACGGTAAATTCATCGAGCACATTTATCATATTCACTGATTCTCGGCCTCCAAAAGATTTGCCTGTAAGCTTCCCCATTTTAAAAACTTTAGAATCATCCCCGACTCGTAAGATTAACTCACCTTCGGCCACATCTATTAAAGCACGTCCGGTTCTCAAGAATGGCCGACCAAGTATTAGAGGAATACGAGGGTCCATTTCATAATCAACTATGACAAAATCGACCGGGAAAGTAAATGTGCCAACTTTAAGAAACACATCTTCGGCTATACCAACGGGGTAAGCGAGAGTGCGATTTGCAAGTTCGAGAGTCATCTTTGTTGGAATGAGATCGGGCAATGATAGTGTTTTCCAAACACTCAGTGGCATCAAATTAATACTAGCCCCGAGATCAGCAAGGGCAGTAAATTCTTCAGTTTTGTTGAACACGCAAGGCAACACAAAACGACCGGGATCTCCAAGCTTTTCCGGAAGTTCTCTAAGAAGGACTGCAGAGCAGTTTTCATTTAATCGTGTGTTGGCGAGTTCAATCAGCTTCTCCTTCTTGCTAAGCAATTCCTTGAATGCTTTGACAAATTTCGGCATGTGGCAAAGTGCTTCAACAAGGCTAATGTTGATGGTCATTTTAGATAGCATATCCACATATTTCATTACATTACAGTCATTCTTGGTGAGCTCGTTGGTCTTGCCTATGCGAGAAGGGTATGGGATTCTGGGCTGATAAAGGTTAGGTGGAGGTGTAGTTGGTGAAGGTTGTGATGTTGAAGGGTCCTTCCGAGATACATCGTCATGACGAGGCGGAGACGGTAATGGTGTACTACTACTAGGTGGAAGAGAAATAGGGATACATGGTGGTGGAGGAGTTTTAGATGATGGTGGTGAGTCAGGTGGATTGACAATGGTAATTCCACTACGCGTAGTTATAGCACTCACATTAGCTCGCGGATTAGTGACGGTGTTTGAAGGTAGAGAACCCGAGGAAGAAGAAGGTTGAGCTTCGGGCAAGAAACTAGCCAATAGATTCTTTAATTCAGTTGTTTGAGTGATGAAAGAAGATTGAAGGTTTTCACGAACCTCGGTTCTGATGTCATTACCTTGCTTCAAGATATCTCCTTTCAAATTGATTATTTGGCTCTGAAGATTCTTGATTTGCTCACCTTGAGTTCTCATGATGGTGTCAACATCGGGATTAATGGGTGGGTGTTGTTGGGTGGGTGGTTGATAAGGGTTAGAAGCACGAGGTGGGATTTGGTTGCTTCTATTGTAGTTGTTGGCGGGGTTTTGGTTTCGAGGAGAAAAACCGGGTGAAAGGTAATTGTTTGAATGGTAGCTCAACAGATTTCTATCCCCTTGTTGTCTAGCTTGGTAATTTTCTGGTGAATAATTACCGTAAGCTGCATACACATTTTCCGGATTTCCTTGTGTCGAAGGACAATCGGTGTATGAGTGAGGACCGCCACATGTTTCACAAGGATTAGCGACCGCTTTAACTTGTTGTTGTTGGTTTGAAGCGAGAAGCGTAATACTTTTGCTCATTTCAGCCATCATGCGGGTGAGTTCGGTCATCTCAGGGTTTGCTGAGGTAGAAGAAACATTGACTCTCGTGTTGTTTCTAGAAGAAGCAGAGGAATCCCAGTTCTTATGATGAGTAGTCATGTTCTCTATTAACTCTCTACACTCCTCGGGTCTCCTTTTCATGAATGTGCCACCGGCGGCTGCATTAATCGTATCACGATCTCGAAAAGTCAATCCGTTGTAGAAAGTATCGATCAAGGTGACCGGAAGCATGTTGTGGTTTGGACAACGGTCGATCAAGACATTATATCTCTCCCAAGCGTCGAAAAGAGATTCATCAGGGTCTTGCATGAATCCGCTGATCTGATTGCGAAGGCTTGTGACCATGGATGGTGGAAAGTAGCGCGAAAGAAAGCGTTGAGTCATATCATCCCAAGTGTGAATAGAATTCTTCGGGAGACGATCAAACCATTTCTCGGCATGATGCGATAAAGTATGTGGGAAGAGTTGTAGGCGGAGTACATCCATTGTGGCCCCAGGCAACTTCATGCTTTGGGTGATTGTAATGAACTTGTCGAGGTGTTTGTTGGCATCATCATCAGGCAATCCTCTAAATGGGTTTGTTTGCACTTGCTGAATCATGTGGTGCTTCAACGAAAACTCAGGAGCGTTGATTTGCATCGGCGCAATCGGTCCTCCTCGTCCAAACATTGTTGGTTGACAAAGTTCCTCCATGGTCCGAAGATCGGGCTGTGGAAGAGCATTGTTGTTATTATTAAGGTGCGGTGGTTGATTATTGTTGTTAACACCTGCCATATCTAAATCTTCTTGAGGCTCGGGCTCTTGATAATTAGAAGATCTAGTACGCATACACCTGAAAATGCAAAAGAAAAAGAAACCAAACACAAAGACAATATATATACACAAGAAAGATAAAATCTTTTTGTATTTTTGAAATTTTTAATTTTTATGGTTTTTTATCAATTTTTAATTTTTTATGAGTTTTTGGAATTTTTAAGGCAAGAAAAATAACGTTCACAAGTAAACGGATCCCAAAAAGCAACGTGTCTAGCACAGAAAACTGTTGATCTTAACGAAAAGAGCCAGCAGCGGCGCCATTTGATAACAAGGCTTTTGCCGTATAAAAATTAAAGATTAATAAGTTCGTGTTCTCGGTATCTTAACGAATTGATCTAGGCTTCTATGTGTGACTAAGTTGATCTTTGGTGAAAAAGAATTTTTACGGGTGATTTTAAATTTAAATGCAAAGACTTAAAAGTAAAAGTGCTATTTAAGTAAATCTAAGTCTAAGTAAAGTAAAGTGCTAGTATTAAAAACGTGACTGAAATTAAAGGCACTAAAGTAAATTGACGTAAACTTAAATCTATCTAAGGCAAACTTAAAGTGCAACTAAAACTAAGGCAAATAATCTAAAAGTGCAATAGAATAAAAGGCAGGAAAAATAAAGCTTGAAGATAAAAATCAAAGACAAAAGCTAATAAGAACCTGAATACAGCTCATTCGGAATAAACCTTCGTTTGGAACAATCACTCGTCCTAAATGTCACCTTTGGTTGAGATGATTCTTCTTCACTTGGAATATTACCAAAATCCTTGATCCGGAACAAATTGGTCTGAATATGTCACTTATCCAAAACAATTCTTCGTTCGGAACTTACTGATTCGGAACTCTCACTTGTTTCCTTGATTCGGAAGTCTTTGGTCACTCCTTGATTCGGAACTTTCCGGATGAAACTCCTTGATTCGGAAGTTTATAACTTCCGAATGAACCTTTCTTGAGTCGGAAGATTTCCCTTGGTTCGGAAGTTTGGAGTTCCGAATGAACAACCTTGATTCGGAAGTTTTTGACTTCCGAATGAACAGCCCTGATTCGGAACTTTGGTCCTTGATTCAGAACTTTGAGTTGATTCGGAACTTTTGAAAAGTTCCGGATGAAACCCTTGGTTCGGAACTTTGGAGTTCCGAATGAGTATGTTTGGTTCGGAAGTTTTGGACTTCCGAATGAAGAGTCTTGGTTCGGAAGTTTTGACTTCCGAATGAACACTCAATCCTTTCCTTGGTCCGGAACTTTTTCTGGAAACACAGAAACAAGGCAAACTCTTCCGAAGAACAAGGAAGATGAGTAACAGCAGATATAAACTCAAATCAAGCAAAATCAACAAAACAAATTAATAAAAACAGTAACGATTCAATGAAATAACATCAACAAGCAATTAAAAACATGAAATTAAACAACTTTTACCACAATAATCAAAAACCACTTTGGATCAAAATAAAGCATGAACTTGAACATAAACACAACTAATCAAAGAATAAGAAAGGTAGATAAGAGATTGACAAGATATAATAAAGATTTGACAAGAATTAAAATGAAAACTTACTTGAAATTAAATGAATTTAAGGTGCGAGACAAGGTAATTAAATTGACAATTAATGTAAATGACAAGTATTTAAATTGTGGAAGAACTAGTGTCACCCTAGCCAACAAGAGTGAAAAAATAAACATCCTAATCTATTTATAGGGGAGGATTAAGAAAGCTTCCTCCCCTCTTTCCTTTCTTCTTAATTGCATAATTAAGTCCCTCCTTCTTTTAATCTTCATTAATTGCATACTTAGTCCTTTTCTTCTAATCTTTCTTTAATCTTGGACTTAAGGGACTTTTGACTTCGGGATTTCTTTTGAACTCGTCTTTAAATTCTTCAATAAAATAGACTTGAATTCTTCGGCTTTTGATAGACTTCCGTCTTTTGACTTTTTCTTCGATAAATCTTCAGAATTGGTCGTGGACTTCCGTTCTTTTTGCACTCTTGACTTCTTGACTTCGTCTTTTATCCTTTTCTTCAATAAAAGTCCATAAATGCCCGTGAATATCCGTGTTTTATCCATTTTTCACCTTTTCATCCTAAATCACAACAAAAACACAAACCACGCATAATTCCGACATAAAAGACATAAAATACACGTTTTGGTCTGGTTATTATTGTAGTTAAGTGGTAGAAAAGATGGGTGTTTACACACCTATCAAGCACTCAGAAAGTGAGCACCAGAAATGTCAAGCTGTGGACTGGGATTGACCAGAGCAGGTATCCACACCAGTCAAGGCTGGAGGGTCAAGGTGTTAACCGAATCCGTTTGCACCCACAAACTGAACAACAGTAGCTCACAATAGTAACCAAGAGAGAGGCAAGTGAGAAAATGAAAGAAGACTTACAGTGCATAAACACCAATCAATATTTATCAAAACACCACCCAATCTCTAGATTCACTTAGTCTAGAGGATGGGTGAGTCACCAGCAGGAACCCCCCAAAAAATATAATTAGGGTTAGTAAAACCCCAATAATCAAAAAAGGTAACGGCACCACCAAGGATGATACCAGGGAACCAAAAGAAGTAAAACCCCCAAAAATTAAATGAGGGTTTCAAGAAACCCTAATTCAATCTTCCAAGTTTCGTAACGGCACCACCAAAAATAGCACCGACACCACCAATAAAAGCTTCATGGGCACCAAAGAACCAAGATCCCCCAAAAATAAATTAGGGTTTGTGAAAACCGTAATTATTTTTAAGAGAAAAAATTAACGGCACCACCAAATCAAGCTTCCAGAACAGCAGATAAACACCAAGAGCACCACCAGAGTGAAGATCCCCAAAAAAATTATTAGGGTTTGAGAAACCCTAAATAAAAATTTTGGTGAATCAGAAGAACAAATATACCAAACGAGAGTTGGGATGTGATACA
Organism: Glebionis coronaria; assembly: GCA_025667525.1. NCBI lineage: Eukaryota > Viridiplantae > Streptophyta > Magnoliopsida > Asterales > Asteraceae > Glebionis > Glebionis coronaria. The sequence goes on from CM046876.1 coordinate 157,029,453, forward strand.
CAAAACCAGATCTAGCAACTAGGCTCTGGTACAATGTTAAAAGACAAAGCAAATAACATGAATACTAATATTATCACACAACCAACCTCCCTTTTGTGATATTTATTTAAAAGATTCAAAGTACAAAACAGGAAAAAAGATTAGTCCTCAACCGAGTGCTAATCAAACAAATACAAAAGAAAAGTGAGATCGTCCCAATTAGGTTGATCCGATCTCCCTCACATACATAGATCACTCAATCACACTATTATAAGATGAAAATCAAACTCCCAGGTCAAGTATGAACTTGAAGAGAGAGAGAGAGAGAGAAGAGAGAGCAGATGCACACACAGCTGTGTGTGTATATGTTGTTATAAAAAAACCCTAGTCAAAGACTAGGGTTGTAATAGCTTCCAAGAACAGATGGGCCTCAACGGTTCAAAAGCCCACCAAGAAGAGAACAAGCCTAAACACAAAGCAACCAGTCCAAAACCTGTATGCTGAAATAAAGAGAATAAACATAACACAATACAAAGTATCATGAGACATATGAAAAGAGTGACAAAATAACATAAAGCTTGTTATATCTCATTCATTCTTCAAAAGAAGACGATCACAGTGGAGGGAGTAATTAAAGCGGAGGTGCAGGCAAAAATTTGCCAACGATTATGATTTTTGTCACTGATTTAGGAGGGTTTTAAGTGTAGGTTGTGAACAACTCCATCTTTAACCTATATATTTAGAAAGCTTTCAAGTGACTTTTACCTTTACACTATTGCTGGACGTAATGGTGCCCCGGCCCTCTACACGCGAAAGGGGTGTCACCGTGAGCTAAGTTGTCCTTGCTACACCATGGCCATCACCACGAGTGGTGGTACCTTTTGCTTGATCCAGCGAGGCGGCCTCGAGATGGGGAGAAATAATAATGTGATAGTTGAAGGAAATTGCTGATCACTAATAGCTTTTAACAATATGACGCTTTCATTTTGATTTATATGTCCATTAAAATACCTTATCATAATATGATCACTGATAACTAACATGTAACATCAAAATTACAATCAGACAATATATAAATCATTGCATAACTACGTACATAGATCATTCAAATCATTGCCTATATTATGTCACTAATCAGCATCAAACTCGTAATTTAGTCATGAACTACTCGGCCACACCGTTGGATAAAAAGCCATAGATAAAATTGTCTCTAATTGACCCACGGAGAATCGTATATTTCCTGAGAAGCCGTTCTTTTTTAAACCCAGCCTTCTTCAACACTCTTTGAGACCCTATATTCTCAACATCTACAAACGCTCCCAACCTCAGTATTTCAGGGATTTCCTCCAACACGATCTTCACCGCCATCTTTATAGCTTGTGTCCCGATCCCTTGACCCCAGTACTTCCTAGCTAAAACATACTCTATCTCGGCCTTATGTTCTTCATGCAAATAAATTGTCACGTACCCGACTGAGCAATCATTCATGCAAATTGACATGCTCCATGGGTGGGTCATCAAATAGTTAGCTATGAAATCTAAAGCTTCATCTTCCGTAGTCAATGGTTCGTAAAATAAAAATTTTGTGACTTGATCATCGCCAACGCATTTTAGCAAATCGCGGGCATCGGAGAGTTGGAATGGCCTGAGAGTAAGGGAGTCTGAAGCATATGAAGGATTTATGATTAAGCTTCTGAGGTAGCGCCGGCGGGCGATGGCCCAGGATGTGAGTAATCTACTGTTATTAATCAGTTTAAACATGCGAGAAGTGAAAAAACGCAACATGTTGAAGCAGAAGATCGACGAAGAGTTGGAAGAAAGAATGACATAGAAGACCTCTCCCCCTCATCTCTATTTATTGAGACTGGGGGTGAAAATCCGACTCCTAATACACCTTTACTTACCAATAAACTATTAAGTCGGCAAAAAAAGTAAGGAAACAATTGTGTTTGACTCCCTAAGACCCCTTTTTACTAATATAAACACCTTTCTAAAATTATTTATACCTGATTATGTACATGAAACAGTTTCCCATGTTGGAGATATTCAGGAGCCACATACCTATAAAATGAAACCTTTTATTGTCATCCCGACCAACCAATACCAATATTTTTGATGAAAAATCTTGATCAAAATATTACCAAAATGTTCTTCGTGGCACAACAATAATATTACACGTTCAGTTTGTCTTGATAGTGACCTGGAGCTTTGTAACCTTCAGAGACTACGTACAGCAGAGCCGCCTCAAAGGGTTGTGTTCTATGGATCTCGATAGAATTAACACCGATGCTTGAGTAACCTGGTACAACCGAAAGAAAAGAAAGAATTAAATTAGAGAGATTGTTTCTATTGTTCACTGAGTATACAGTGGGATTAAAATGTCACTAAAAAAAGTCATTGATTTAGTAGACTAATGTCTAGGTTGAGAAGTAACGTAGACGTGAAACCAGGAAAGTGAAAACTGTTACCATAAGGAATGCAGCAATATAGATGACTAAATGTGGTGGCTCACATAGATTCGAAATGTGTTTATAGCGTCATATTTAATTTAATGGCTCATTAAGACACCCCATCTGCATAAGCGCTGGCATAATTGACATGGAAAAAAAATCTGAAATATATATAGAAAGAAGAAGATGATTACGTGTAAAATGACAATATTGGTACCACATTAAGCATAATGCGTATTCTAACGAACTTCGTTAACCATAAATAGCTTTACCCAAGAAAAAAATTGCCACAGATTATGATTTAGGAGGTTTTTAAGTGTAGTGTTTGTGAGGTTTCCCATATAAGCGAAACAACTACATATATCTTCAACCTAAATAAAGCTATTTACAAAGTTTTCTAGTGACTTTTACCTTTACACTAAGGCCGGACGTAATGGTGCCCCATCCACACGTGAAAGGGGTATGACAACGAGCTAAGAGCGCAGGGAGTCATCACTCCGAGTGAGTGTATTTTGGGGTGCCACGTCAGCAAAACTCACTCACTCACTCACATGAAAAAAACAGGGGAGTTATCACTCCAAGTGATTTCCAGTTTTTCAAAATTTTACAAAACACCCCCTAAACAAACTTAAACATTTCATTAAACTAAAGGGGGATAAAATGAATTTTTTTTTTCTTCTTCTTCTTCACCCCCAACCCCCAAACCCTACTTCTTCTTCTTCACCAGCCGCCACCCACCACCAGCCGCTGTTGATTGCAGGATACAAACTTGCTGATTGAATGATAAAGAATAGAAAAATATGTTTCTAAATCTGCTTTGTTTTATTGCTATGAATTGTAACAACGTTGGATAATTTACAAATGCAGAATTCTATCCTATATATACACGTTCAATCGTTTCCATCTAACAGACACAATGTTTCAACAAAAGTAAAAGATGCGACTATTCTAAATCGTTATAACCCTAACTAATAACTGCCAAACTTTCATGGGCTGGGTTTGTTGCCTGCGGCCCAAGCCAGACTATAACACTCGTTCTTTTCTTCTTTTCTTGCAGCCTTTGAGATTAAATAGATTAAAACTCCAACATATTCCCCCTTAATCTATTTAATCTTTGTTATCTTTCAATCGGTTTCTTCTAGAGATGTAACCATCAGCAATGTTGGTTCTAAGTCTTCTTCCATCAGGTTTGATATTTCTTGTCTACGGTTTGGTTTTGGGCAGTCTCTTGCATAGTGTCCAAACTCATGGCAATTATAACATTCCACTTCTTTAATGTCTCTCCTATGGTAGTTTTGATCTCCAGAATTTCTTTTCCTCGTGTCATAGTTATCTTCGTTCTTACTATCTCTTGCGAATCTTCCTCGGTCTCTTCCTTGCGTTGAATTATCATTCCTTCGTCTATTGTTCATGTCGTTGCGTTCATGGTTTCCGTAGTTCCCTTGGCTTGTGAACAGTAACTTCTCGCTATTATCCTCTTGGCTTCCTTTTCTGATCTTAATCCTTTCTTCATAAGTCTTGAGTTTCCCAATAATTGCCTACAATTTTACGGTCTTGAAATCTACAATCATTTCAATGGTTGCTACAATTGGCAGAAATTTATCTGGTACTGCATTAAGTACCTTCCGTACTTTCGTTTGTTCGTCAAACGTTAATCCACATATAGCAGCCTTTGTAATAATACCCATCATTCTTCCAGCGAATGTATTTATGGATTCATCTTCCTTCATCACAAGTTTCTCAAATTCTGATTTAAGTTGTTGCGAGTGTGCCTGTTGTACATCTTCTGTCCCAATAAATATGGACTTTAGAGAGTCCCAAATTTCTTTCGCTGTTTCACATCCCGCAACTTGCATAAGAAAATCTTCTGGTAACCCTTGAAATAGATATGCTGCCGCAGAACTGTCCTTTTTTGTATCAACTTCTTTTGATGTACCCGTTCCTTCTATCAAATCCCATACTCCATTTGCCGTAAGTATTTTCTTCATTCTTAATGCCCATATTGTGTAGTTTGTGTTGTTCAAAACTGGACATTGATATGTCTGTGTGGTATAAACCACCTTTTCGTTTTTGTCACCCGTCATATCTTTCAATTTGGTTGTCTTCTAAAACCAATACTTCTAATCGCAATCAAACTAAACCTTCTCTATCTAATAGTAATATGCAAGTCTAAAATTCTTTAATTTTACTCCTCTAATAAAAAATATTGGAAGTATAAAACCTGGGTATCCTTTTTGTTTGCTTTCCTTTCTCTAACCCCAAATAAAAACGCTTATGTCTTCCTTTTCCTTCTTCTTTTTTCTGTTTTTTTAGCGTTCTTCCTCTTTCTTTCTTCTTTCAAATCTTTCTTGTCGTTTTTTTTTGAATCTGTCTCCTCTCTTTTTTAATTGATTCCTTGAATCAATTGGTTTTCTCCCTTTTTGAAAGATTCCCTTAATCGTTTCCTATCTTTTGTGAATCTATCTCTCTTCGATATGTAGTTTTCCTTTAATTGATTCCCTAAATCAATTGTTCTTTCTCCTTTTCTGGAATGATTCCCTGAATCGTTGTTCATTCTCGTTGGAACGATTCCCTGAATCGTTGGTCTATTTGATTCCATGAATCAATTCTTCTCCTCTTCTTTTCTGAACGATTCCCTGAATCGTCTTTTTTCTTATGGAACGATTCCCTGAATCGTTGCCTGTTCTTGTTCTTCCCCTGGATCGATTAACTTTGCTCTGATGCCAATGTTGATTGCAGGATACAAACTTGCTGATTGAATGATAAAGAATAGAAAAATATGTTTCTAAATCTGCTTTGTTTTATTGCTATGAATTGTAACAACGTTGGATAATTTACAAATGCAGAATTCTATCCTATATATACATGTTCAATCGTTTCCATCTAACAGACACAATGTTTCAACAAAAGTAAAAGATGCGACTATTCTAAATCGTTATAACCCTAACTAATAACTGCCAAACTTTCATGGGTTGGGTTTGTTGCCTGCGGCCCAAGCCAGAATATAACACTCGTTCTTTTCTTCTTTTCTTGCAGCCTTTGAGATTAAATAGATTAAAACTCCAACAGCCGCCACAACCACCACCAGCCGCCACTACAACCACTGCATCAACAACAAAAAAAGAAAAAAAAGCCATTCTCAAACATCCAGGGGGTAAAAAGAATTTTTTTTTATATAAACAAGCCGAAACACACCCCTCCACGCCAAGTGGGTTGACTCACGCTCAGACCCAACGCCGTGGGTTTTTGTTGTTTGGGGAGCAATCGCGCCAATCGCGTCGTGGGTTTGGCACCCCTTGCTACACCATGGCCATCACCACGAATGGACGTGGTACCACTTTTGCTTAATAATAATCTCGTGGCTGATGGGAAGAAATATTTAAGGGAAAATTGCTGATCGTACATTATCACAATTCTTAAAATTGGACTATATTTAATTTGATATTATCATGTCACACATAATATGAGATAATATATCATCTTATAAAATATATTTTCTAAGATGATATATTATCCCATATTATGTGTGACATGATAATATCAAATTAAATATAGATGATTTGCACTTAATGGTATTTGATATCTTTCCTGTTATAATTGTTTGCAATGATGGAAATGCTAACTTAATAGTTCCTATATAAACTAGTCATCTCCCTGCCTTAAACACACACAGAAAAATACACCGTAGAATTATTTTGGCTCTCCATCAAGCTCTCTACAATAAAGTGGGTTAAGGGGGAGAAACTAGTTTATGCTCTAAGGTGTTCTTCACACCATGTCAACATCATCTATGGCTTCTGGTATGTTATCTTTTCATATTACTTATGTGATTATTATCTTATTCTAAGATCTTGTGGCATAATGATTTGATGTATTCATCATGTTAATGTTTACACATAATAATTACTTACATGTGATATCTAGAGCTAAAGTTTTGAATAAGATTCTAATCCTTAGTTATTGATCATAAAAAACTATATACCTATATAATTTAGTCACATAAGATTTTTTTTTATACTGTTTGAAACAAATGAAATCAGGAATCATATTCTAGCATGAAAAGGAATCTGAGAAGCCTATTTATTGATTTATAAAAGTAATATTGGTTTTACTTGTTTAATGAATTAATAACTTCCACATTAATGGAAAACATGTTCAAGTAATGATGAGTGAAAAATTTTTTCCCCTGTTTTTTGTATCACGTTCAATAAAATGTTAAAGATTTTTTGTTCTAAATTTTTTGTTTTTTCTGCTATAATGCTATGATATTAAATGCCCACGTTACTTGCCTTTTATGTATTTTTGTGGTCAACTATTGTATACCATCACTTTTGACTTAAGATATACATGTCTCTAGGTAAAAACGAATATCTCATATAATCTTAAGTGCTATTAATTTTATTTTGTTTTCAATGTGTATCAATTTGCTATAATTGAGAATTCATTCTTGTACATTTATTAATGGATATTAAGTAAATTGAAGGAACGGTACTCATGTATTCAAAACTTATTCAATTTTATAAGGATAGAGAATGTATTATTTTACAATGATCACAAAATTATACGCACTAGATGATATGAAATCTCCTTTACATTAAAAAAAAGGTGTATCTAAACGTAATTTTAAAGATCAACTGTTATAATTTTTCTTTACGCAAATTAACTTATAGCAAGATGATTGAATTAAGAATGTGATTATATATATATATATATATATATATATATATATATATATATATATATATATATATATATATATATATATATATATATATATATATATATTTATTTATGATCAATATTAACATAGTATGAAAGTTTTTATGCTATCTTTTCGAAAGATGAAAAGCCATTTTTTAATAGCACGAATATTATGGCTTTAAGAATCTGATGTCACATTGAATTATATCTATCGTTGGTAACGTTTTACTTTTCAAATCTCATTCGATGACTTTCAAGGTTATTCACTTATTTATTTATTACATGACATTACATGAGATTAACTTGTTAGTCACCAAAGTGGTCAAGTTGATTTCTAGTTTTAGTCATATGATGTTACTTTGTATAAAGAATGCTATTATACATTATATTAGTTGATAGAAATTATAAATTTTGCCCAAAGGAAAAATTGTCGTTCTATAACTAATAAAATTGAAAGTTGAAAATTGATACACTTTTGTCATGTGTGTGTAGTTATCCAAAGATGCTTTATACAAATGACAAAGTATATTTTATTTTCTTGTAAAGTTTTATTGCATTCTAATAATGATTATGATATATTGTTGTGTTTACCCAAAGGAGACCAATAATATATATTTAAATTATTTATCTTAGTAAATTTTATTTTATTTTAACTGGTAAGCATATACATTTTTTGCAGCAATTAACCTTCACTCGCAAGCTTCTTCTGTTACCTTATTTACGGGTGTGAATTTCTCTGAATGGAGCGAACAAGTCACTTTCCATTTAGGTGCTTTGGATCTTGACTTGGCGCTAATGGAGGATAAACCTGCTGACCTTACTGATAAAAGTACAGAGGCTCAAAAATCATACCATAAGGCATGGACGAGGTCTAACAGACTTTGCTTGAACTTTATGCGGATGTCAATTGCCAACAACATTAAGTATTCTCTTACTGATATTGAAAATCAGAATGCTAAAGATTTTCTTAAGTTGGTGGAAAAGAATTTTCGTTCTGCTGACAAAGCACTAGCAGGGACACTTATGGCTGAACTCACTACCATGAAATTTGATGCTACAAAGAGTATGCAGCAACATGTCCTTGACATGACTAATAACGCGACAAGACTTAAGGCACTAGGTATGAATGTGGATGACTCTTTCTTGGTGCAATTCATTATGAATTCACTTCCTTCTGAATATGGACCATTCCACATCAATTATAACACACTAAAGGATAAGTGGAATATTGATGAACTGTCTACTAAACTTATTCAAGAGGAGTCAAGGCTAAAGAAACAAAGAGTTCATTCTGTTAACTTGGTAAATCAAGGAGTTGACAAGAAGCTCAAACCAAAACCCAAGAACTTTAAGAAGAAACAACATGGTACAAACTCAAAGTTTGTTAATGCTGAAAAGAAGGAACAAAAGGACGACAAATGCAAATTTTTCAAAAAAGAGGGACATTTCCAAAAGGATTGTCTTAAGCGTAAGGCTTTGGTTCGAAAAGAAAGGTATACATTATGTTTCTGTATGCTTTGAATCAAACTTGTCTGAAGTTCCTTCTAATACTTGGTGGTTTGATTCTGGTGCTACTACTCACGTTTCTTATATTATGCAGGGATTCCTTACAATCTAAACCACAAGCCCAACTAATAACTTTCTCTTTATGGGGAACCGAATGAAGGCCCCGATTGAAGGCGTAGGGACTTATCGACTGAAGTTAGATACTGGGTTTCACTTGGATCGAATGAATACTCTCTATGTACCTTTAATTTCTAGAAATTTAATTTCTATTCCGAGACTTGATGTTAGTGGTTATACTTTTGGTGGTGGAAATGGTCGTTTTAATTTATATAAGAATAAATCCTTTATTGGCTTTGGTATTTTTATTGATAATTTATATAAATTAAAGCTTGATGATGTTTTTTCTGAATCTCTATTTACTGTTGAACATAATGTTGGAATAAAACGTAGCATGGTGAATGAAAATTTTGCATTTTTGTGGCATAAATGTTTGGGTCATATATCCAAAGAAAGATTACAAAGATTGGTGAAGAACGAGATTCTACCAAATCTAGACTTCACCGATTTTGGCTTATGTGTGGAATGCATTAAGGGTAAGCAAACCAAACATAGCAAGAAAGGTGTCACAAGAAGCGGCGATCTCCTTGAAATTATACACACCGATATTTGTGGACCATTTGATACTCCATCCTTCAATGGAGAAAAATATTTTATCACCTTCATAGATGATTTTTCACGTTACAGATATGTCTATTTGTTGCATGAAAAATCTCAATCTATAAATGCCCTCGAGGTATTTGTAACTGAGGTTGAAAGGCAACTAGATAGAAAAGTAAAAATCTTAAGATCTGATAGAGGTGGTGAATATTACGGAAAGTATGATGAATCTGGACAGTGTCCTGGTCCCTTTTCAAAGTTCCTCGAAATTCGTGGCATATGTGCTCAATATACTATGCCAGGCACACCACAACAAAATGGTGTGGCAGAAAGGCGAAATAGAACATTAATGGAGATGGTTAGGAGCATGATAAGTAAAACCTCTTTACCCAAAAGTTTGTGGATATATGCACTTAAAACCGCAGTGTATCTATTAAATAGGGTTCCTAGTAAGTCAGTTCCAAAAACTCCTTTTGAGTTATGGACTGAAAGGAAACCTAGTCTGAGACACCTGCATGTTTGGGGTTGTCCAGCAGAAGCACGGGTTTACAATCCACAAGAAAATAAATTTGATTCTCGAACCGTTAGCGGTTACTTCATTGGTTACCCAGAGAAGTCCAAAGGGTATAGGTTTTATTGTCCTAACCATAGTTCTATAATTGTTGAAACAGGCAATGTCAAATTTTTGGAAAATGGTGAAGTTAGTGGGAGTGTTGAAAATCAAGTTGCACCAGATGTTGTTCCTATATCTCAAAATCAAGAACAACATTTAAATAATGAAGAAACACCTCATGAAGAAAATAACTTACCAACTCAGACAAGTGAACCAGTTGGAATAGCATTAAACAAACCTACAAGGGTTAGAAAATCGGCTATTTCTGATGATTATATTGTTTACTTGCAAGAGACAGATTTTAATATTGGTATTGATAATGATCCTGTATCGTTTTCACAAGCCATAAAAAGTGATAAGTCAAAATTATGGATTGACGCTATGAAAGAAGAGTTAAAATCAATGGCTCAAAATAAAGTCTGGGATCTTGTAAACTTTCCAAAAGGTTCTAAAAGAGTTAGCTGTAAATGGGTCTATAAGACCAAACGCGACTCAAAAGGCAATATTGAAATATATAAAGCTAGACTTGTAGCCAAAGGTTGTACTCAGAAAAGTGGCGTTGATTACCATGAGACTTTTTCACCCGTCTCAAAGAAGGATTCATTGAGAATAATATTGGCATTAGTGGCTCATTTTGACTTGGAGCTACATCAAATGGATGTGAAAACCGCTTTTTTGAATGGAAATATTGAGGAAGAAGTTTATATGGAACAACCTGAAGGGTTTTCCATTGATGGTAAAGAAAATATGGTGTGTAAATTAAAGAAATCAATATATGGACTTAAACAAGCTTCTAGACAATGGTATATTAAGTTTAATGATACCATTACATCTTTCGGTTTTGAAGAAATCATCGTTGATCGATGCATATACCGCAAGATCAGTGGGAGCAAGTTTATATTTTTGGTTCTATATGTTGATGATATCTTGCTTGCGACTAATGACTTTGGTTTATTGCATAAGACTAAAGAGTATCTTTCTAAGAATTTTGAAATGAAAGATATGGATGAGGCATCCTATGTGATTGGAATTTCTATATTCCGTGATAGATCTCAAGGTACATTAGGATTGTCTCAAAAGGCCTATATCGATAAAATTCTTGAAAGATTCAATATGAGCAGATGCTCGGATGGTATAGTTCCCATTCAAAAGGGAGACACGTTTAGTCTTAAGCAATGTCCAAAGAATGATGTGGAACGAAAGGAAATGGAAAACATTCCATATGCTTCATTTGTGGGCAGTTTAATGTATCTACAAACTTGCACTAGACCCGACATCAGTTTTGCGATCGGGATGCTATGTAGATATCAAAGTAATCCTGGTATTCATCACTGGAAAGCTGCAAAGAAAGTATTGAGATATCTTCAAGGAATAAAGGATTACATGCTTACTTATAAGAGGTCTAATCATTTGGAAGTGGTTGGATATGCTGATTCTGATTATGCTGGGTGCAAGGATAGTGGAAAGTCAACGTTTGGGTATGTGTTTCAACTCGCTGAAGGAGCTATCTCCTGGAAAAGTGCCAAACAAACTATCATTGCTGCATCTACCATGGAAGCAGAATTTGTAGCTTGTTATGAGGCTACCATTCATGCATTATGGCTGCGGAAATTTATTTCAGGGCTTGGGGTTGTCGACACTATAAACAAGCCGCTGAAAATGTATTGTGATAATACCGCAACAATTTTCTTCTCTAAGAATGATAAGTACTCCAAAGGTGCAAAACATATGGATATTAAGTTCTTTATCGTCAAAGAGAAAATTCAGAAACAAAGAGTGTATCTAGAACATATTAGTACGGATCTAATGATTGCAAATCCTCTTACCAAAGGTTTACCACCAAAGGCATTTATGCAACATGTTCCTAGGTTGGGTCTTGGTTGTATTGACAACTAATTATGATGTTCTGAACACTCTTGAGCTCAATTAAATGTTTCTGGTTTTATTTCTTATTATTTATATTATTATATTATTATGCATGCATTTTGTTTTAATAAGAAATGTTTATGTAATATCATAACAATTATGTGGACTGTATGATTGTTTATATATAATTATGAATCTAACATGATGAACTCATAATGTTGTGATGTATGGAAGGGAGTATACGAGTATACTGTGTATGACCGCCATAATCATCACTATGTAGTTAGTTGTGTCAAGATACTTATGATGTATAACAGTTTCAAGATTAAATTGCTAGCCTTATGTTATACCATTAAGAAGTATCATGTCAAGTGGGAGAATGTAAGATAATATATTTTATAAGATGATATATTATCCCATATTATGTGTGACATGATAATATCACATGATTTGCACTTAATGGTATTTGATATCTTTCCTGTTATAATTGTTTGCAATGATGGAAATGCTAACTTAATAGTTCCTATATAAACTAGTCCTCTCCCTGCCTTAAACACACACAGAAAAATACACCGTAGAATTATTTTGGCTCTCCATCAAGCTCTCTACAATAAAGTGGGTTAAGGGGGAGAAACTAGTTTATGCTCTAAGGTGTTCTTCACACCATGTCAACACCATATATGACTTCTGGTATGTTATCTTTTCATATTACTTATGTAGTTATTATCTTATTTTAAAATCTTGTGGCATAATAATTTAATGTATTCATCATGTTAATTTTTACACATAATAATTACTTACATCGGTCACTCATTATGTCACTTGGTCATGGTCGCAGACTCGCGATCATGTTCAAAAAACACAACTCTATCGAGTCCTTCCTTTATTGTGTGGGAGGATGTGTTAATTAAATTGTTTTTGTGAAGGATATCCGTGCTTAAGGGAGTATGATTTTTATAATGACTACGATCGTTTTATTACACTAACTTAAACATGAAAAAAGCTGTAACCAAATAAGCCGAGTTGGTGGTGGTGACCATGATCACGCCTTAATGTATCTATAAAATAGTGTTTCAAAGTGGATTTAATACGATCTTCTATATACAAAGTAAATATCCGAAAAAGTTAAAACATGTTTTATTAGGTGAAGATCTTTGATGAAAGGGGAGTTTTATAATGTTAATGTAGTTAAAACATGCTTTGGCTATTACTACCAATGTTCTAAAACCGGGTCTTAAATCGACTCGGTCGAGTCGCCGGGTCCGGGTCAACCCGGTTCGACTCGGGTCAACCCGGGTTAACCCGGTTTTCTAAAAAAAAAAAAATTTTTATATTTTTAATAATTAACAAAATGATTCTTATAAAAACCATAAAAACTGACGTATATTGAAAATATAAATTGTTTACCAACCAATATAATATGTAAAAATAAAATTTCGTTGCAAATACGTAAAATTAAATTATTTTTTTCCAAAAAAACCCCGAAAAATTCGAAACCCGGTTGGGTTTTGAGAACCGGGTTGACCTGGGTCACCCCAAACCCGCCGGGTTTCGAAAATATAAAACCCGGGTCAATATGACCCGTTTTTTCGACAGAAAATGGATCAACCGGTTGACCTGACCGGGTCGAGGCGGGTCTGAAAACATTGATTACTACTAGATCATTTTGATGTTTAAATTGAGCAAATATGTAATTGACATAAGAAAAAAGTATGTAACTACGAGATGGAGCGGCATGATCAGAAATCGATTATTACAAAATTTATTACATTTGCTTATTAGATTAAATTTAAAAATAATAAATAATAAAATAGACGCTAAAAATATTTTCTATCAATTTTTATTAAAAAATAATCAAAAATTATTTTTATTAAGATCTACTAAAAAGAAAAAAGTTAAATAATAGAAAGGATGACTAAAAGTTTTAAGAATAAGCAAAAATAAGAAAACGAGTAAGTAAAAATGTAAAATTTTTAATAACATTTTTTTGTAGAAAAATAAATAAATAAAAGTTGTATATTTCTTTTGCACACTTTTATATTCATAAATTTTTTTTTATTGAAAAGCTAATAATATTATAACAAGAGGCTATAAAGGGGAGGCTCAAGAAAAGTTGCAATAAAAAAAATTATATTAATTTAAATAGTTATAAATTTTATTAATAATTAAAAATTTTAATAAATAAATATTTTTTATTTTATATTATATGCTCCATTTTTCATGGCACTCACCAACTCGACATTAAAGACGTTAACAGTAACGAAACTTTTGATTTCAAACTTCAAACTTCAAAATACTACTAATGAAATTGTCAAAGTTTTGTGTTAATCGAATTCATGTCCCAAATTTGTGTGTAACGTTGTACTATCCAAGAGACTGTCATACGTTAACAAGTATTTGACGAAGTTTAGATGATTACTGATTATATGATAGACTCGTAGTCATTTATAAGAGATCTGGGGGTAGTTAGGTATGTAAATGGGTCCAGCCCATTAGATTTATATGATAGACTCGTAGTCATTTATAATCGAATTCATGTCCCAAAGGTGGTGTCAAAGTCGCCACGTAGGATTTTTGGACTTTGCCACCAGAAACTCTTTGACATTATGATATGAGCTATTTTAGTCATATCATTTATATCTTAAAACATTCAATATATGCAAATAATGTATAAAAAATGCCTTGTATATGTTTTTTTTTCTTGTTTGAATGTGTGTAGGTATCAAGTTCGCGAAAACCGGCAAATATCGACACGAGTTTGAAGAAAAAGATTGAAGAAGCAAAAATCGAGCTCGACTTTAGCGGATTTCATCATTTGTCAAGTTTATGGGCCTAGTGGGTACCACATTGGAGTAAATGGGCTTAAAAGCCCATTTAGAAATGAAGAATTTGTGATCATGGGCCCTTATTTAGACGGATGAATTGTTGGCCCAATTTGATGGATTAACATGAAACGGGGCAATTCATGGACCAATTGGAAGAAATAAAAGGGGCGTTTGTTGGGCCTAAGACCCATTAGGGTTAAATCTTTTGAAAACGAAAGTTATTCGTTTGGTCAAAGCGACTTTTTCACTCTCAAACAAATAAACAGATAACCTCAACCACTCATATACCCACACACGTTACAACTCAATGAATAAATCCTACACACACACGTTTTCATTCATTTACCCCACTCACAATAAATAAACCCATTCGATATGTTCTATGTTACTTTCTCCTTCAACCTAAAAAACCTGTAAAATTTACTATTCCTATCAAAACCCTAATTACCAAAAAGTCAAAATAAATTGGGGCTTTTTATGGCACGTGTAATTCACGCGTGGGGGAATTAAATCCCCCAATTTTAAGGAAGAGATGATGGAAGAGAAGATGCTACGTGGCATCTCATAATTGGCTTTGACAGCTCAAATTCCCCATTCCACCAATCAGGAGGCTACAAAGAAACACAACTAGCACACACGGATGCCACGTTGGCAATCCGTGTGCTAGTTGTGTCCTCTCAACCGTAGGATTAATAACAAGAAAGAGAAGGATGATCTAAGGGTGAAGATTGAAGAGGAATATGCCAAGAAAGATGCGAATATTCGCTCCTCAACAGCCCTGGGATGGCTATAAAACCCCCTATTTTACTTGTAATCTCATCCCTTTCTTTTTTGTAATGTTATAATGCTAGATTTAGATTAGAAGTTTTAATTTTCTTTTTATAAAATTGTACTGATTTTAAGGAATTAATAAAATTTAATTTCAGTTTAAAGATTGTTGGTGTTATGTTATTATTTTTATTTCAGAATTACCTTTAATTCTTTATCTATTATTATAACTGTTAAGAAATGTTACGTAAGTTTTCTCTATAACTTATGGTGATGTTTGCGAAAAGATTTGGGAGATATACTTAAACCCACTGTTTAAGTAAATAAAAAGGTAGTTGGTTCGATCCATGCGAATCTGGTTCGAATTTGATGATGATGGTGGTTCGAAGGACGAAGGGTGAATGTTGGTGACTTAGTTTCGGGATCATAAGGAAGCTCAGCGCTTTCCTTCGTCTCAAAGGAATACTTCAAAAAGGTGCTCATCTCTTTTAGTTTACATGTTAAATAGATTAATTTTTGTTTAAATGATAATATGATTTAGTTAATTGAGTGGTTATTACGTTTTAGTATCTGCATGATAAATTTGAATCGTTTGCTGATGTTTAATGAATCTAGTAAGTTTAGTTCAACCTGATAAGTTTTTGTTTGAATCTTCTAATCTGTCTGTCTAAGCTGTACCGAATCTGATATATGAGTTCTTTTCAAGTTGTTTTTTAACTGATAAGTGAACTTAAATGAGTTTATGATTGCTGATATTATCTGAAATGGTTTAGACCTGTTGATTTTTGAAGACTGCTGTTTAGTATTCTTTGTACCTGCGTAAAGGATTTATTTGGTGATAATCCTTAATTTTCATAGCTGCTTAATACAGAACGAATGTTTGATCTGTTATGTAGTTTGGGTTTGTAAAGGTATAAGCAGATAGTTAAAAATAATGGACCATAGTTACTCAATTTATTGCTTACTGATTGAATGATGTTCTTGGGTATTACGGTTTGTGTAATCTGATTGAATGATGTATTGCGAGATTTTTGATGGAACTGATTTTAAATGTTTAGATGTTTTGAGTTATTTTGCTTTATTATTGTTCTAGATATAGTTTATCAGATCCATTTGATCTGATTAGTTCAAAAGTCTGATTCCTATCAGCTTAAGCTGTATTAAAAGTCATTCCTATGACTTGGATTTAGTTTTCGCAGCAACAAAAAAAATATTAGCAATATTTTGTCCCCATCAGGACTCGAACCTGTGACCTCCTGGTCACAGGCCTAGTGTGTTAGCCAACTGGGCTACATGCTATTTTGATTCTTATATCAGTAATTTGATTAATATAGTAAACTTATGTTAGGCAGATTTGGTCTTGAATTCACTTTAATTAGATATACGATTTTTTTTTTAAGTTTTATTAATATTTTAATTAAAGTAAAATTTTGAGTTTTAAAATATAAAAAAAAATTAAAAAAATGTTTTTATTTAAAAAGTTTAATTTTTTTATTTTAATAATTAGAATTTTATAATCACCTAGCTATTGTAGTCGAATACAAAACAAAAATAAAAGGCAAAATAGATAAATACTAATAAGAAGTTTGAACTCGATTTATACAAACTATAAGGTGGGTATAAGGCGACGTGCTATAAAAGGCCGTCTAAGGAAAAAGGTTTTTAAGTGCTTTGTGCTACCTCGTTTCCCCGCTTGCTTGTGCGTATATTGAGAGGGACAACCTATTATTGGTTTGCCGACTCAAGTAGTAATGAATTTTATTTTTGTAGTTTACTTATTGAACCTCGAGACATTTAGGTTTTCAACTATCGTTTCAAAGTCGACCGAGGGTAATTTACTTCCATAGTAATTATCCTTATTCCTTGTTTTTTATCGATCATTATTGATTGAGCAATACCAAATAAAATACCAAAAATAATCTTCTTCTTGTCTAATTTCTTTTCTTCAATCCTCTAAATTCTCGTCTTTGTAGTGTATGCAATTACGTTCTTCTCGTCTTGTGATTGATTTTAATAGGCTTGAAAATTCCTCGTAGAAATAGAAATCGTCAACAACGAATAGTGGAACCCGAGCTTCCACCTATTGTTGTAGAGATGTCAAATAACCGAACAATGGAGGAATTGCTTCGTGCACCCACCGAAGGATGGGGAAGAAATCGTTGTGTCGCCTATTTTGGCGGATCATTATGAGATTAAGACGGGTCTTTTATCGCTCATTCGTGCCGACCAATTTCGTGGCAATGAGACCGATAACCCGTACTCTCACATTCGGAACTTTCTTCGAATTACCTCGACTCTCAAGTTTAGAGATGTGCCGAATGACGCGAATAAGCTCATGCTTTTTTCGTACTCGCTCGAGGGTAATGCTAAGATTTGGTATGAGAAAGAACCACCGGGTTCGATCTTAACATGGGATGATTTAGTGTCTAAGTTCATGAATTATTTCTTTCCACCATCTAAGACAACACACTTTAAGAACGAGATCACTAGATTTGAACAAAAAGTGCATGAATCGTTTGGGGTTGCATGGGAAAGATTTAAAGATTTGTTGAGACAATGTCCACACCACGGTTTCTCGGAATTGCATCAAATTAATACTTTCTATAATGGGCTAAATATGATTGAACAAGATTATTTAAATGCCGCCGCGGGTGGTAATCTTTTAAGAAAAACTCCGAGAGACGCGTGGGGAATAATTGAGAATAAATCTAGAGCACAGTATTCACGAAACACACCGGGTGTTTCCAATGTGAATTCATTTAATCCCGAGATTGCTAGATTGGACTCTAAGATTGATAGTGGATTTGCGACTTTGTTGAATGAGATTAGGAAGAATTCTCATGGATCGATTAATATGGTTGAGAATGTTTGTATATCATGTGGTGGAGCACATCCTAATTATGCTTGTTTAGCCACGGGGTTTGATCAAGCTAGTGCTTTTGCCGCGACGGGAACTTATGGCTCCAACGGTCAAGTTCCTCGTCAAAATCAAGTTGCTCCACCGGTTCAAAATAGGTACAACAATAGGAACAATGGGAATAATTTTAACCATGGTAACCAAGGGAATTATAATCAAGGAAATGGGTTTAATGCTGATCAAAAGAATCAAGGTTTTCAAAGCAATAACCAAAATGATTTGTCAAGTTACATCAAGTCAAATGAGGCAAATATGAAAGCTTTACAAAATAACATTCAAGGGCAAATTAATACTTTGAGACTCGATTTTCAAAATACGATTAAAGGGCAAAATGACAAGATTGAGCTTAATCAACAAAGGTTAGAACAAAGTCAAAATCGTATGCACCAAAGTTTGGAACAAAGTCAAAATAAATTGCTTTCGATGTTTGAGGGATTTATGTCTAAACCATCTACTTCTTCGGGTTGCTTACCTAGTAACACCATTCCGAACCCGAAGTGAGAGCTTAAGGCCATAACCGTTTATGATGATTGTGAAAATTTAGATGAAGTTAAAGTGATTGAGTTTAAACCTCCACCTAAGGAAACTTTTCTAGAAGTCAGTAAGGCTACTTTGAATGTGATTAGTACCTCGGTTTTCTTTGATTTCTTTCCCGAGAAATATAAAGATCCGGGTCAATTCTTGATACCTTGTGTTTTCAATGAGCTTGGGGTTTGCAAAGGCCTAGCCGATCTAGGAGCTAGCATTAACATAATGCCCATAGACCTTTGGAAGACTATTGACTATGCACCACTTAGTACCACTCGTATGATCATTGAGCTTGCTAATGGAACCACCACTCGACCGGTTGGTATAGCGGAAAATGTCATTATGAAAGTGGGAAATTTCTTGTACTTAGCCGATTTTGCTATAGTTGATTATGAGACCAATCCTCGTGTGCCAATTATTTTAGGACGACCATTTTTGTGCACGGCTCAAATTCAAGTTGATATGAGGAAAGAGGAAATTAAATTGTTTTATGGAGATAAAAGCATTGTTTTTAAACCAGAAAAGATTCCAAGATTTGCTTCTAAGAAAGTTGAAAGTGTTAAACATGTTGAAACAGTTGAAAGTAACAAGAAAGCTCTTTTTGATAAAGGTATTTTTCCAATTTTGGAAACTCCATTTTGTGAAAGGAAAAAGTTAAATTCAAATGAAGAAGCTTGCTTTGTTGAAACATGTTGTAACCTTTCCTCATCTACACTCACTCCACACGAGGATGATAGTGCTAAGATTGAAAAACAAATTGATGATTACTTAAGTGAGCCTTTTGATGCTAGTGAGTTTGTTAGTGAGAATTTTGATCCCGAGAGTGATATTGCTTTAATTGAACAATCTTTGAAAATGGACTCATTTTCACTCTCTTTTAAAGATCATGTTGATGTTCCTAAGGCAAAATCTTCAATTGAAGAGCCTTTGATTACTAACTTCACACCGAGTGAGTTTAGTGACTGTTCATGTGATAAGTTCATCGATGAACTTTTTGCTATCATTGATCCACTTCCACGGGGAAGTGAAGATGTTTCCGATCTCAAGATCGAGCGTGATTCTAGTGTTTTACCTACCATTCTCGAGGAATTCGCCGATGAAGTGCCTTCGAATGAGAATGATGATCTTGTATCCGAGTGTGATACACTCGATACTTTGTCGGATATTTCTTGTGATGACAAGGATGACGATACTTTTGTGATCTACTCAAATCCTCTCTTTGAAGCTTCATTGAACAATAATACATTGTTTCAAGAGGATTTTGAGAGCATCATACCTCCTACATCTCACAACCTATGTGATGATGATCTTCTCATGAAGGAGGTTGATGAGTTTCTTTATATAGACATTCCTTCGGAATTTGAGGAAGAGTCTAATGACGGTGATGAAGACTCTTGGTTTGATCACCCGATTTATGACGATGACAATGTTGACCCGGAGGGAGAAATTACTTTTGCTCCAATTATCGTACCCACTCGCTTTGATCTTAATGTGTGGGTTTTTCATGCGACTCATTTTGAGTACCATGACCCCTTTGTTCACATTCATAAGAGTGACAAGGTCAACAAAGTCATGCAGGTTGAAACCATTAGTGTTGAGACTTTTGTACCACCATTATTATGTGCTTTATATGATTTAGGATTAGCATGGGGGGACGACACCTTGTTGTCTATTCCTTTCTCCACCGAGGACGAGGTATTCGACCCCGGAATCGTTGATTTAGGGAAATCTCGACCTTTCACCGATGCAATAATTGAAAACTTTTTAATCATCTTGGTGCGAGTTTATCTTGGGGAGCATGCTACATCCATACCATTGTTTGTGACTACTATCTCTTTTTAGAGATTTGTGTTAGAGTTTTATCCTTTCGTTTGTCATCCGACAAAGAGGATGTAATCTTTGACCCCGACATCGTGCTTTATGTTGGATTTTATTTCAATATGCCGGTTTTTACCACTTTCCCTAAGGACCAATGAATGCGGGGATCGAGTCGAGCTCATGACCCGGTGAACAAAAACGAGGTGCCTTGTGGGGGAGTCCCATACATTCTATATTCTTTCTATTTTCTAACACTAATAAGGCTTGATCTTTCAAGCTCGTGCTCGTGTTTTGTTGTGTTGTGAATCTTAGGTATGACCCTAATATTTGAAGACTCTCGTGTTCGGTTTTTGCCGGTCCACTTGATCTTCCATTCTTTGAATGCCAAAAGGGGCACACTCTTTCTTTACCCTTGATTTTTATCGACTAACGTTTTATCTTGAGGCATAATTAATAAACGACTTATAGATTTGCGTGCTCTTTCCATGCTAGGATTTTGCATTAGACTCTTCGTGTTTTAGCAAGGGGGTGTTACTCTTGAGCTAAGAAACATTGAGGACAATGTTTGGTTTTAGCATGGGGGAGTCAATCGATATAATCGCTTGCAATTGCTTTTGTCGTGTCTAAACGTAATTTTTTTTCTCATTTTTCAATAAAATTTTAAATTTTTAGTGTTATTTTTAAGTTTTAATAAATAAAATTAGTGCTTTTGACACGAATGTAGGCTTTCCGTTGGTGAAAATAAGAATAGTTTTTGACTCGACTCGGTTTTTAACCTTAGCTTTTCCTTAACGTATTTGAATTAAGTTTTGCTAGGATTTTATATAGAGAGCTTTAAAATGCGAAAGTCTTAATTCATACGAGTTAAGAACAAGAACTTTTCGCAAGTTCCTATAATTGATCCTAGAAAGTCGTTTATCAAGGGAACTTTAAAACGCAAATTCTAAAACTTGAAAAAGTATAAGAAGATGCAAGATCCTATAGATGACTTGAAAACCCAAAACTTTGATTTAATAGGCTAAGTATCCATTGATTTTACATTTTTGAAATTTTACAATATGGAGAACAAGAGATGACCGAGTTCAATCATAAGTTTCTAAGATTAATTCTTCTTTGTGCAAGTATTTTTGTGTTTGATTTAATCTCCTCGTACTTACTTTCCTCGCTTGAATAATAATTTCTTAATAAATAAAGTTTTTAGCGGTTTAGGCTTGATATCTTAACTCATAACTCCTTCTTTTTCTTCCCTTGTAATTAAAGTGAGAATACATTAAGGGTGTCAGCGCCATGGACTTTTGATCATGGGATTGCGGAAATTTGGCTTACTATAAATATCATATTAATAAAGAAGAATAAATAAAAACATGTTCTCTAGGAGCCTTCGGGTGGGAGTCATGTAGCACTAACCTTGTCATTAGAGACTTAGGGTGTATGTCAAGGGGCATGTTGAATAAATATTGCTTCATCATTATGATCCGTAAGGTGGGATGGTGAAGTCAATTCCCTTATTTTTGTCCAAGGAGCCTTAGGGTGTGGATTTTAAATAAGGAGCACAATTGCATCTTAAAGAGCCACAAGGTGTTATGATGTAGTTGGTGCTAACTCCATTAATAAGGTCATAATTGACTTTGGAGGTTTTATTGTTGCTTTTAAGTAGCCATATTAGCCAAATTTCGGGTCTGGGATTTATCCTTAAATCGTGTTAAGTTATCCTTGATGTGGGCTTTCTTTAGTTACAATGGTTTTTGAAGTCGAGGTTAGGTTTTGAGTGTTGAGTTTACACCGTTCTTGCCTTCATTTTTGGACTAATAAATATCAAAATAAAGTCAAATGAGCCTTTGGGTGAATGACAAATAAAATCTAGAGATACAATTAGGAATAATAGGAGATTGAGTTTAACACAAATTACTTGTATGAGTTGGTTTAATTTTGGGGCTTATGATTGACAATGATCTTGTTTTTGCACTTGGCATGGAAAAGTGAAAAGTCGGGGACGATGAATCTATTTGAGTTTTATGATCCTTAAAGTTATTTTTTAATAATGAAAGCAATACATTATGTCTTTGCAAAATTAAATGTCAAAAGTTGAATAATGGTGTAGTTAGAGTTTTATTCTATCATTGCGTTAGGACACGGCAATTGCTTAGCAAGGGGGAGTTTGATATGAGCTATTTTAGTCATATCATTTATATCTTAAAACATTCAATATATGCAAATGATGTATCAAAAATGCCTTGTATATGTTTTTTTTCTTGTTTGAATGTGTGTAGGTACCAAGTTCGCGAAAACCGGAAAATATCGACACGAGTTTGAAGAAAAAGATTGAAGAAGTAAAAATCGAGCTCGACTTTAGCGGATTTCGTCATTTTTCAAGTTTATGGGCCTAGTGTGTACCACATTGGAGTAAATGGGCTTAAAATCCCATTTAGAAATGAAGAATTTGTGATCATGGGCCCTTATTTAGACGGATGAATTGTTGGCCCAATTTGATGGATTAACATGAAACGGGGCAATTCATGGCCCAATTGGAAGAAATAAAAGGGGCGTTTGTTAGGCCTAAGGACCCATTAGGGTTAAATCTTTTGAAAATGAAAGTTATTCGTTTGGTCAAAGCGACTTTTTCACTCTCAAACAAATAAACAGATAACCTCAACCACTCATATACCCACACACGTTACAACTCAATAAATAAATCATACACACACACGTTTTCATTCATTTACCCCACTCACAATAAATAAACCCATTCGATATGTTCTATGTTACTTTCTCCTTCAACCTAAAAAACCTGTAAAATTTACTATTCCTATCAAAACCCTAATTACCAAAAAGTCAAAATAAATTGGGGCTTTTTATGGCACGTGTAATTCACGTGTGGGGGAATTAAATCCCCCAATTTTAAGGAAGAGATGATGGAAGAGAAGATGCTACGTGGCATCTCATAATTGGCTTTGACAGCTCAAATTCCCCATTCCACCAATCAGGAGGCTACAAAGAAACACAACTAGCACACACGGATGCCACGTTGGCAATCTGTGTGCTAGTTGTGTCCTCTCAACCGTAGGATTAATAACAAGAAAGAGAAGGATGATCTAAGGGTGAAGATTGAAGAGGAATATGCCAAGAAAGATGCGAATATTCGCTCCTCAAAAGCCCTGGGATGGCTATAAAAACCCCCCTATTTTACTTGTAATCTCATCCCTTTCTTTTTTGTAATGTTATAATGCTAGATTTAGATTAGAAGTTTTAATTTTCTTTTTATAAAATTGTACTGATTTTAAGGAATTAATAAAATTTAATTTCAGTTTAAAGATTGTTGGTGTTATGTTATTATTTTTATTTCAGAATTACCTTTAATGCTTTATCTATTATTATAACTGTTAATAAATGTTACGTAAGTTTTCTCTATAACTTATGGTGATGTTTGCGAAAAGATTTGGGAGATATACTTAAACCCACTGTTTAAGTAAATAAAAAGGTAGTTGGTTCGATCCATGCGAATCTGGTTCGAATTTGATGATGATGGTGGTTCGAAGGACGAAGGGTGAATGTTGGTGACTTAGTTTCGGGATCATAAGGAAGCTCAGCGCTTTCCTTCGTCTCAAAGGAATACTTCAAAAAGGTGCTCATCTCTTTTAGTTTACATGTTAAATAGATTAATTTTTGTTTAAATGATAATATGATTTAGTTACTTGAGTGGTTATTACGTTTTAGTATCTGCATGATAAATTTGAATCGTTTGCTGATGTTTAATGAATCTTGTAAGTTTAGTTCAACCTGATAAGTTTTTGTTTGAATCTTCTAATCTGTCTGTCTAAGCTGTACCGAATCTGATATATGAGTTCTTTTCAAGTTGTTTTTTAACTGATAAGTGAACTTAAATGAGTTTATGATTGCTGATATTATCTGAAATGGTTTAGACCTGTTGATTTTTGAAGACTGTTGTTTAGTATTCTTTGTACCTGCGTAAAGGATTTATTTGGTGATAATCCTTAATTTTCATAGCTGCTTAATACAGAACGAATGTTTGATCTGTTATGTAGTTTGGGTTTGTAAATGTATAAGCAGATAGTTAAAAATAATGGACCATAGTTACTCAATTTATTGCTTACTGATTGAATGATGTTCTTGGGTATTACGGTTTGTGTAATCTGATTGAATGATGTATTGCGAGATTTTTGATGGAACTGATTTTAAATGTTTAGATGTTTTGAGTTATTTTGCTTTATTATTGTTCTAGATATAGCTTATCAGATCCATTTGATCTGATTAGTTCAAAAGTCTGATTCCTATCAGCTTAATTCAAATAAGCTGTATTAAAAGTCATTCCTATGACTTGGAATTAATTTTCGCAGCAACAAAAAAAATATTAGCAATATTTTGTCCCCATCAGGACTCGAACCTGTGACCTCCTGGTCACAGGCCTAGTGTGTTAGCCAACTGGGCTACATGCTATTTTGATTCTTATATCAGTAATTTGATTAATATAGTAAACTTATGTTAGGCAGATTTGGTCTTGAATTCACTTTAATTAGATATACGATTTTATTTTTTTAAGTTTTATTAATATTTTAATTAAAGTAAAATTTGAGTTTTAAAATATACAAAATAAAAATAAAAAATGGTTTTATTTAAAAAGTTTAATTAGTTTATTTTAATAATTAGAATTTTATAATTTTAGATTTTAAATAAAATTAGTTTAAAAAAATATAATTTTGGTTAAAGTAATTTTATTTAAGATAATTAGTTTTAAAAGTTTAATTAGATTTTTAAATAGTGTAAAAGTTATTTTTATTAGATAGATTAATTTTTTATAGATTATTAAATAGCTAAATTTTTAAATAGTTTTTATTTTAAATAATTGATTTCGATTTAAATAATAGCGGGGTAAACGATTAATGCACTTTAGGATTAGATTTAATAGTTTAAAATTGGTAGATTTTAATTTTAATTTAAAAACCGAAAACCAATTCAAATCGATTGTCCAAATCAAAGCAAAACGTCTCAAATTCATAAGATCTTCGTGTACAACGAACTTGATTCACCAACGTGTTTAATTGAATTCGTCTTTGGTAATATTAGTCTATTACTTTTTCCTAAAGGTCATTTTCTAATTTACCCTATAACGTATCTTAATTATCACTATAATATCTCCACACATCACATTACATTTCTGGGGTAACTGTTGGAGCCAAAAATATGGTGCTAACGAATTCTATTTTTTTAAACACAAAATAACTTAAAATAAAAGCTTTATTAAACAAAAAAAAATATTACAATTAAAAACATAACAATTCAAAAAAACATTACAATAAAAAAACATAACAATTAAAAAATATATTACAATAAAAAAAGGTAAAATGCAAAAAACGTCCCTAAACTTTTTAAAATCCGCAAATATGCCCCTAAGTCCACACTGCAACCAATTTTGCCCCTGAACTTCCATTTCGCCTGCATTTTTGCCCCTAAGTCGACCTTTTTTTATTTTTCCTAACGTTTTGCCGTTAACTCCCACACGTGTCTGGCACGTGAAGGTATAAGCGTCATTTCCCGTTCCACCTCATCTCCCCACCTTTCATGAGATGAAAAAACGTCCCTGAATACTTTTCAAACCCGAAACTTCTCTAATACCCCTCTAAACCCACCTTTCGGGCATGCAAAAAACGTCCTCGAAACTTTACTCTTAAAATTTATTTTTCACGAATAAACATAAACTCTTGGTATCCATTGTCAGTCACACTTTCAAGGAACTAAACTCTCCTTGACTGTTCGTGAACAACAGTAGATTGATTAAATGCTATAAATAAGTTATCCTCTAATCTCATTTGAAACACACACTTCTACTTTTTACCTTTAGGTGTTATAATAATCCTAACCTAATCAATGGCAAACCAAGAGGCGGCTTCCAGGAGGTTGGTATTGTGCGATAAATTAACACGGGATGCAAACTCCTCTCGCATGGAGAGGCAACTTTTTGTCCAACTTACCAGGGAAAGACAACATAATCTTGTTGTTTCTAGGGACCTTCAGGTCCTCATCGACTTGATTCAAGAGAGGATGAACCATCGTAATCTCGTGATCAATGAGCTTAGCCTTCTCAGTGGTTGTATACCAGCGGTAGAAGGGACGGTGGAACTGAAGGGCGCTCGTGAGCGTAACGAAGACATAGTTGCGAAGTTGAACGAGCTGGTGATAGCAGCCCGACGTGCTGCGACAGTATGACTAAGATGCTTTCACGTCTTAGAGAATAAAGAGGAGTGTTTGTTTGGCTGTTATCACATCTTTTTGTATTATTAGTTCAATATCTAATGTACTACTTATGTTTGCACTAAATGAAATGATATTGAAGTTAGTATGTTCTTGCTAAAGGGGTGTTTGGATGTGCTTTCCATAATTCGATATCTTATTTCATTATCTAATTTTTCACAATAGTCAAAAGTCAATTAGGTATGCAAATGGGTCCAGCCCATTAGATTTAGGGTATTGGCCATACAAATAAAACTGACATTCATAACATTTTTAACGAATAACAAAAAAAACCCTACATTTTGTTCATCAATGGCGAATTTTGGAGAGAATCTCGAAAAGAGATTCGATGCTCTTGAAATTAGGATACAAAAACTAGAAAAGATCTTTCAAGCAGCGAATGAGCGACTGCTATTGAATAAAGGTAAACATTTCATTAATCATTATGGGTTTTGATTAAAAATGTGTTGTTCCAAACATCCTTTTTATCAATTCATTTTTAGGGATGGAAAAAAAACCCGAACCCGGCGGGGAAACCCGAAACCCGAAATAATTGGCGCGGGGCGGGTTAACTTTATTGGGTTATGGGGCGGGTTTGGGGCTTAAACGGGGATTTTTAATCAGGTTTGGGGCAAACGCGGGGAATAAGGTCCCCGACCCGTCCCGCCCGATTAATATACACATATACAAATATAAGTATTTTTATATAATATTTTCTTACTATTTACATCATAATAAATATTTCTTT
This sequence comes from Glebionis coronaria, assembly GCA_025667525.1. Lineage (NCBI taxonomy): Eukaryota > Viridiplantae > Streptophyta > Magnoliopsida > Asterales > Asteraceae > Glebionis > Glebionis coronaria. The sequence goes on from CM046876.1 coordinate 157,057,075, forward strand.
AGTATTTTATCTTTTCACTATTGCAAATTATTATTACAGAAACTTGTTTCATGTATTGTAAGTTCTTTGTGGTGTAACATATCATTATTTATGTATAATAGTATCGTTTTAAACCTTATAAGTCTTATTTGTAATTCATTATTATATAATTAGTAAGTTTTTAACACTTTAAGCTTATTTCTAACCGTCTAATAATAATAATAATAAATGTAAAATGATGCGATTTTGATAGAAAATTTCACCCAAATAGGGTACCCGATAAGATCCCTGATTAGTACGGGGCGGGTTTGAGGGAGCATTGCTCCCCAATGGGGCACCCCGATTAAATCCCCTACGGGGATCGGGGCGGGTTTGTGGAGAACTTTACTAATCGGGTTTGGGGATGGGAACGGTCGCCCCGCCCCAAACCCGCCCCGTTGCCATCCCTATTCATTTTTAACCTAGACTGATATCTTAACTGTAGAAGTTATAACAATTGACCCGGACTCCGACATTGAAAATGATCCAGTTAGGCCGTGTTCAACTTCCAATAATTATAAGGCTAAGTTGACGTCCAACAAGAAACATCAACAACCTACTGTTACAGGGAAAAAGAAACCTGCAATAAGGAATTGCATCTTAGGCTTGCGTCTGTGACGACATGGGACAAAATTGTTAAAAATGAATTTGGAAATTCCTAAACAATCTATTTTTAAACTAATGAAAATGTAGTCGTGCATCTTTTGTTTATGTTATGATTGGGTTGTATTTTTATTTTGACTTTTTTAAGTCAAACCTCTTTAAAGGTGTACCCTATGTTTTGACTTGTTAGTCTTTAATTTCAGAGATATCGGGCAAAAAGGGTTTTTTGTGCTTCTTGAATTGCTGAACTGTGGCTTATTCTGTGATTTTTTTGGCTTATTTGTTACTTGTTTGAGCTTATTCTTGACTCTCCGTAAGCAGATCGCCTGTGGGGGTGCCTTTGTCCAAAAAAAACCAAAGAAAAAGAAGTGCAAACAGTATAGCCTGCGTTTCGAACACGCGATCCCGCGATTAGGGGAGTATGTGCCTTACCAGTGTGCTATACTTATTTTCTTGTTACCATTTCATTCCAACACTTATTTAAACCTTCTTTAATTTCTACCAGCTTTAATAGGTCATGGCTTATTTCAATTGTTTTTGGCTTATTCTGTTTAGCTTTTTCATTCTTTTCATTTTTCCTAGATATTATCTAACTTTTAGGATTTTTCTGTGCTAATTTTATATTTTTCCTTTTCATAAATTATTTTTAATTTAATTTTCTTTTTCTGTTTTTTAGAAAGTCAATAAAAAATAGTAACTTTGTTTTTAAAATTACTAAAATACTTTTTAGCATTAGAATAATATAATTGAGGTTTACAAGTCATAAAATCTTTGTTGGGAATTTTTCTTTATTATTTTTTATTTTAGGTCTTTTATTAGAATAATATAATTGAGGTTTACAAGAATAAGCCCCAACAAAAAATTTATGACCTGTAAACCTCAAATATATTATTCTAGTGCTAAAAATTATTTTCCAAAAATTTTAAAAACAATATTACTATTTTTATTGACTTTCTAAAAATTAGAAAAAGAAAATTGATTTAAAAATAATTTATGAAAGGGAAAAATATAAAACTAGCACAGAAAAATCCAAAAAGTTAAATAATATCTAGGAAAAATGAAAAGAATGAAAAAGCTAAACAAAATAAGCCAGGCATAGTTGAAATAAGCCACGGCTTATTAAAGATGGTGGAAATGAAAGAAGGTTTAAATTAGTGTTGGAATGAAATGGTAACAAGAAAACAAGTATAGCATACTAGCAAGGCACGTACTCCCTCAATCGAGGGGTTGCATGTTCGAAACCCATGCTATACTTTTTCACTTTTTATTTTTTTTGTTTTTCTTTTTGGACAAAGACACCCCTACACGCGTTCTGCTTATGGGCAATAAAAAATAAGCTCAAAATAGTAACAAATAAGCCAAAATATCCACATAATAAGACACTGTTCAACAATTCAAAAAGCACACTAAAACCCATTTTACAGTTCCCTTAACAAAACGATCCACAGAATATGCTCAAATAAGCCAAAAAAATCCACATAATAGCCCATAACAAAAAGATTAGAACCAAACATCATATTCTTTCACAAACGATTTGATTTACACAAACACATTTATAGTTCCCTTTTAAGTGTTTGTGATGAGTTTTCAATATACATTCGGATTCTCTTTTGTTGGCCCAAGAAACTTGTATACTTTGTAATAAGGATCTCCATTCAGATCTCTGAACTCAAAGATTCTACTGCCTGTTTGATGATCCTAAGTATAGTCTGGTTTTGTTTCATCATATTTTAGCTTTTTCATAGCTTCATACTTCTTGAACATCCTAATAACATGTTCATTAATTACATCTTCTTTTGAACTACCTGAATCTTCTTTCTCAATTCTAACATTTTTATTGCCTTATGCTGGCTACACCTTTTTAGGTCTCCAACCATGTTCTTAGGGGTTGGACAAGTGTGAAACTTGTTTGTAGATTTTATCACCTTATCCATGTTCTGATTGGCGTTTGTATGTTTGAGCCTTTCTTTGTGAATTGTGTGTGTGTATGTGTGTGTTTGAAGCTAATATAGTGTCGCAATTAAAAAGATGAAAAATTTACCTTCGTGGAAATTACGTCCCCGAATCAAAATAGGAGATTGTAATAATGACGGGGAATAAATAGCTTTAATAATGTTTCGGGGATGTTTTTTTCTTTAACAAACCTATAGTTTATCTTTATTCGCGAAAATTAAATTCTAGGGGCAAAGTTTTGAGGACGTTTTTGTATGCCCGAAAGGTGGGTTTAGAGGGGTATCGTAGAAGTTTCGGGTTGGAAAAGTATTCAGGGTCGCTTTTTTTCATCTCATAAAAGGTGGGCAGATGGGGTGGAACGGGAAATGACGCTTATACCCTCACGTGCCAGGCACATGTGGGAGTTAACGGCAGAATGTTAGAAAAAGTTAAAAAAAGTCGACTCAGGAGAAAAAATGCAGGCGAAATGAAAGTTCAGGGGCAAAATTTCTTGTAGTTTGGACTTAGGGGCATATTTACGGATTTTGGAAAGTTAAGGGACGTTTTTTGCATTTTACCCAAAAAATACATAACAATTTAATGATTACGGCTCAAATGCTCCGCAAGATCGGCTCGAAGCTCGTTGTGCACTCTTTGATCTCAATTTTTTTTGTTTTCCTCTCATGTATTTCACATCTTTCGTTCCAACTTCGAACACTATTCGGTTAAGAATCAACATAAACATCTCTAGGATTCAATGTGAATCCTTCGTCTTCCAATATAATGTTATGTAACATGATATAACAATACATGATTCATTTCAAGTGGTTTATTTCATAAGTACGAGCCGGTTGTTGTATAATTTCTCAACGACCTTGTAAGACACCGAAAGCGCGTTCGATATCTTTTCTAGCACCTTCTTAAACTTTTTTTAAACGAAAACATTTTTTCATCCCTTGTAATCGAAAATATTTTCACAAAATTAGACCATGTTGGATAAATACTGTCGGCCAAATAATAGACTTTTTGTATGTTTTTTCCGTTTATCTCAAACGGAGAATCCGGAACCCTATCGGCTAACTCATCATCAAATAAAGGAGAACCATATCAGACATTTAGACCATTGCTTTCCCCTAGAACACCAAAGTATGCATGTCGGATCCACAACTGTTGATCCGCCACTGCTTCTAACATAAGAGTTGGGTATTTATGATCCCGTTTTTTAAATTGAGCCTATAATCCCTTGGGATAATTTCTCCAATCTCAGTGCATGCAATCAATACTCCCGAGCATTCCCGAGAGTCCATGTTTCTGGCTGTGTAATGCATATGTGATATGTTTTCTATATCCGCGGGAGAAGGTTTTCTTAAATATGTTTCAACATATAAGTCATATATGCATTTAGTAAAATTAAGCAGACATTCTCTAGCAGTGCGTCCGACAATTTGCAAATACTCGTCAAAAGCATCGGGTGATGACCCATACGCCAATTGACGAAATGACGAAGCGATCTTTAGAATGTAAAGAATACTTTCTCGACTGGTAGCATCCATCGCGAGGTGAAAATAAGAAAAGTATTCGGGAAGAGGGTCGGTATTATGATGTGAATAACATTGGCTATTTTTCTAAGAAGCCTTGAACTTATACGATACCTTCTCTATAAATTCTCTTCCGTGTATTTTGTAGGAGTTTCGTCATCGCTAAAGTAGTCATCGAAGCAACCTTTGACTCGTGTTTTCCCGTTCGCGAGCTATATATGCCCTCCTATTTATTGGCCCCGACCCCGACCCACCGGCTTCTTGATTATACATAGCCACAAATGTCTCATACTCTATTAAGCCGCGCATATAACGTTCGTGATCGTCACCATCTAAACAAAGACATCTAAAATACCTAAGATACTACGTTACACTATTATTTTTTGGTACTTCTTTTATATTATGTATTTAAAAGTATACTACACCTCATCCCAATTAAAAAAAGTCAGTTGCTTAAAATAAACACAAATTTCATTTAAAAAAAGAACAATACACATAAGAAAATAAACTTCATATATGTATGTTGATAGTTTCAATCGTAAATCTTAATTAAAAGATGACTGACCATCCAAACAAAGACACATGAATCACTCACATTCCTCAATTCCGAAACATTTTAACCAAACACATCCTAAACAAACAAACGTCTAACTTTACTAGAAAGGAAAGATAAACACGTAATAAATTCAAATTCCCAATTTACAAAAAGGAAACATTCCTTGCAAAACAAACATTAATAATTATCCCTTAAAAAACTATAAAATCAGATTCTTTTCTTGTTGTATCAATTGCTTTTTCACTTTGAAGCAAATTTACAAGTACTCTTTATTCTCCTTGATCTAAAGATTATATTTTTATATATTTTTGGAGTGTTTTTGGTATAAAAATAGTCATATTTTATGGTTTTTTTTTCTTAATTTTGATGTTTTTATATGTTGTTTAGATTTAGTTATATATTATTAGATATTTATAGTGGTTTTTTTTGTATGAATATGCTGCATTTATATGAATTTTGCTTTGTTTTTATGTTGTTTGGATTAAAGATCATATTTTAATAATTTTTAGAGTCTTTTTTGGTTAAAAAATACTGATTTTTAATGGTTTTTGCTTAATTTTGATGTTTTTATCTATTGATCTTTTTTAGTATTTTTTGGTATGAAAATGCCGAATTTTTAGGATTTTTGCTATATTTTGATGTTTGTATATGTTGTTTGGATTAAAGTTTATATTTTTAGATTTTTTTTAATTTTTTTTGGTATAAAAATGTAAACTTTTCTAGTTAATTTTTTGTTTGGATTAAAGTTTAAGATTTTTTTAAGTTCTTGTAGAACAAGTAATTTAGCAATAAAATATAGATTGAATATTGGGAATGATTTTGTTTGTTTGAAAGATTAAGGATATATGATTAGGACCATTGTATTCGTATTTTGCTTTTTAAAATTTGCGTTTTGATACAAAAGATGACGAGTTATAAGTGGTTAGATAGAAGCAACTAGTTTATGATTATAGGTGGAAGAAGCAGTTATCGAGTTGCTTATTCGAATTGAGATTTTGGATATTGTTGTTTCTTAAGCGTAGACAAACACTATCTTCCACATTGCGTTTTGCTATAGGTGATTATAGGCAATCCCACAAACAACAGCATACCCAATCCCGCCAGAGCAGTCTTCATTTGATTTCTAAGACATGCTTATTAGTTGTATCAAAACGCAATAAACAGCCCAAATTGGATGTGACATCTTGTTGCCAAATTTTGACTTTGTTTGAGATTTTGGTTTGTATCTAGTGGAAGAATATTGTAACGTAACAATATATTGAGGTAGCCTGCGCGTCTTATGGTTTCAAGTGCATATTGACAAGATGGAAGGAAGTATAGTCAGACGTGTTATTCCTTCGGATAATAGTTGTCGCTTCAATGCCGTTGGGTAGAGCCCTTAAACAGTATAGATCATTTTCATTCTTCCTTGTATTTTTTTGCAAGCTACGTGTCTTGACTCCTGTTTTGGTTGTATATACGTAGGTATGTCATGGATCATGACAAAATAAGGTTGTAGAACTAAGACATGTTAGTGATAAGACTGTATTTATAATGGTCTTTATCGACGTACAGTTTGTAATGGGCTCGGCCCGACAGGCCCAAGGCCCACACACATACCTAGCTTACCCTACAAGAAACCCTAATCCTATAAATATAGGGGTAGAGCTCATTCTTCCATCAGGTTTTCTCTAATAACTATACCTATTATACAACATATCATCATGATACTAACTTGACCGTCGGAGGTGGACCCCGGGGCTCTGGCCTCAGATCCACGTCTAACCGGTTTACCTTTGTTTGCAGCATTACTCATGATCCAGGAAGACAACGAACGGCCCAGGAGAGTCGTCGAACCAGCCCAGACAAATTATGCTCCAACAAGTCGGCGCCATCCGTGGAACCATGACTAAATAATGCTTCGTGTTCTCATGTTTAGAAAGCGCAAAAATCAATTTCAACAGTCGGTAACCCTAAAACTTACGTACTTTTTTTTTGCTTTCTACATTATGCCATGTGAAAATATTCGATTCGTTGGATCAAAAAATACTGCTTGTTTCTTAGTATCACACTTTGGTATTCATTTAATGCAAATTAACAATAGAGTCAGAACATATATGGCTCGTGTACTACAAATATACTCTAAAAAATATTGAGACTATACATGGTCTGGCGTATTAAAACCATCTATATTCATGATCATGCTATATTAATATATTATAATCTGGAACACGCATTACCTGGCCTTATGTATACTGAATTGAAAAGAGAATATATATTTAAAATTGGAATACATCATGCGATACTTTCGTTTATATACCATAACAATATTTTCTAGAATATATGATGATTTGCGATACTTTTGCTTATATGCGAATAAATCTGGTATAATATTTCAATATCTTTTAAGATAATAAAAAGGTATCGTTTACGTCTTCTATAAAAATATATACTATCTACATTTTTTATGAGATACTACGGATATTTTTTAATATATTCGTATATGTCGCGGTCGTAAACTTCGTCCGTGATAATCTGTACGGTCAGACATATTTTATTTTTTATCTGCGGTCGCAGGCTCTGTCCTACCGCGGTTCGCATGTTCGGATTTTCGTTATTTTCTACCCACGGTCATTGACCCTGATATATTTTCCTACCACAATACTCCGCGATCGAACATATTTTTTATATTCATAAAGGATATTACACATATCATTTAAATTAACACAAGATATTATTTATCTGTTAATTTGGTAAAGGTATATTCTGATATATTAAAATTTTTAAAATTATTACGTGTATCTTTTTCAATAGGCGCCAGGATATTGTATATATTTTTTTTCAAAAAAAATATAAAAAATATTAAAAGATATTTTCTATATCTTTTATATCAAAAAATTACGCTATTTCTATTACTAAGATATTACGTATATCTCTTAAAACAGGGACGAGATATTATATGTATATCTTTTAGCTTTGTGTGGACTTCTTTTATTACGATAAATATTCGCATTATTCAATAAATATCTAGATACATATTTGCATGTCTTGTATTAAGTGATTACTTATTATACTTATATATATGCTAGTTCGCACGTTCGAACATATTTTATTTTTAAACAACGGCTATGTATCGTATCCTTTCGCGTTAGTCCGAACTTCAAATATATTATTTATATTAATAAAGATATTCCGCATATCTTTTTTAATTTAATGATAAGATATTATTTACTTTTAATTTAAGGATACATTCCAATATTTTTTATATTTATAAAAAATATTACCCGTATCTTTTTAAATTGATAACAAGATATTTACATATATCTTTTAAATTCAAAAATATTATCAATATTTTTGTGTTAATAAAAGATATTGTCCATATCTTTTAAATTGGCAAATAGGTATTGCATATATCTTTTGATTTGGTTACTATATTTTCCGTATAAGTTGCGATCTGACCTACTAATACCATGTCGTGACTCGCCCTTTCCGTTCGCGGTCATGGTCCATCCATCCGTACTATTCTGCACATTCATCTATTATTACATATAATTTGGATAATATATTTTATTTTTTATCCGCTTTTAAGGTATGTCCATCCGCGCTAGTTCGTACATTCGGACGTCTTTAGCCTACGGGCGTACATGTACTTATCGTTCACATGCGGAATAAAAGGATTGAGTGAACCTAATAATTCAACTTGTCGTGTAAGAGGGTCGCAAACCCAACGACCACGGATCCGTATCCTTGTTAGACACCTTGCTATCAAGACGTTGTAGTAAGTTATGCAAACCACATGACTCATGATGGACTTGCAAAAGACACACTGTGCACGTCTAACAATATTTTGTCAAAACTTTGACCGTCCTTATGGTAGTAGCGGTACGCCGCGCGTAATGACATAGCTTATTCTATAAGTTAGTTAAAATACGTCTTATACTATGTGACAATTCACGGTTATGGCATGTCCATCCGCGTTGGTCCGCACGTTTGGACCAATTTATATCTTTTTACGCGGTTATGGTACATCCATTAGCGCTGGTCTATGCGATCGTAATTTTTTGAATACTTGATTAAGTTTAATATTGCTAATCGAGTGTAGCATCATTAAACTTGGGGGCTACCAGGGTATAAATACCATTATTTATGTGCACGTCACACAAATATCTTTGGATATATTCATTTGCCTCAGAAGTCCGCCTTCTGTCGGTTTATTCCTTTGCCATGGAAGTATCTCTTCCATTGGCTTATTCCTTAGCCGCGGAAGTACTCCTTCTGCACGCTTATTTATGTGCAATGAAAGTATCTCTTCATTGGCTTATTCCTACAACGCGGGACTACTCCTTCCCCGCGCCTATTTCTTCGTCACTGAAGTATCTCTTCTTTTGGCTTCGTCATGCGCCGTGGGAGTATCTGTTGCACGTGCTTATTATCTCTTTCTCCATGGAAGTACTATTCCACGTGCTCATTATCTTTTGCCGTGGAAGTATTCCTTCCACGAGCTTATTATCCTTCGCCGTGGAAGTATTCTTCCACGAGCTCATTATCCTCTGCCGTGGAAGTCCTCCTTCCACCGGCGCATTATCTTTCGCCGTGGAAGTACTCTTCTACGTGCTCATTATCTTTCGCCATGGAAGTACTCCTTCCACTGGCGCATTGTATTCGTCGTGGAAGTATCTCTTCCACGTGCTCATTATCTTTCGCTGTGGAAGTACTTTTCCACGTGCTCATTATCTTTCGTCGTGGAAGTACTCTTCCACGTGGTCATTATCTTTCGCCGTGGAAGTATTCCTTCCACGGGCTTATTATCCTTCGTCGTGGAAGTATTCTTCCACGAGCTCATTATCCTCCGCCGTGGAAGTCCTCCTTCCACCGGCGCATTATCTTTCGCCCTAGAAGTACTCTTTCATGTTCTCATTATCCTTCGCCATAGAAGTACTCCTTCCACTGGCGCATTGTATTCGCCGTGGAAGTATCTCTTCCACGTGCTCATTATCTTTCGCCGTGGAAGTACTCTTCCACGTGCTCATTAATCTTCGCCATGGAAGTATTTCTTCCACTGGCGCATTGTATTCGTCGTGGAAGTATCTCTTCCACGTGCTCATTATCTTTCTCCGTGGAATTACTCTTCCACGTGTTCATTATCTCTCGCCGTGGAAGTATTCCTTCCACGGGCTTATTATCATTCTCCGTGGAAGTATTCTTCCACGGGCTCATTATCCTCCGCCGTGGAAGTCCTCCTTCTACCGGCGCATTATCTTTTGCCGTGGAAGTACTCTTCCACGTGCTCATTATCCTTCGCCATGGAAGTACTCCTTCCACTGGCGCATTGTATTCGTCGTGAAAGTATCTCTTCTACGTGCTCATTATCTTTCGCTGTGGAAGTACTTTTCCACGTGCTCATTATCTTTCGCCGTGGAAGTACTCTTCCACGTGGTCATTATCTTTCGTCATGGAAGTATTCCATCCACGGGCTTATTATCCTTCGCCGTGGAAGTATTCTTCCACGAGCTCATTATCCTTCGCCGTGGAAGTCCTCCTTCCACCGGCGCATTATCTATCGCCCTGGAAGTACTCTTTCATGTGCTCATTATCCTTCGCCATAGAAGTACTCCTTCCACTGGCGCATTGTATTCGCCGTGGAAGTATCTCTTCCACGTGCTCATTATCTTTCGCCGTGGAAGTACTCTTCCACGTGCTCATTAATCTTCGCCATGGAAGTATTTCTTCCACTGGCGCATTGTATCCGTCGTGGAAGTATCTCTTCCATGTGCTCATTATCTTTCGCCGTGGAATTACTCTTCCACGTGTTCATTATCTTTCGCCGTGGAAGTATTCCTTCCACGGGCTTATTATCATTCTCCGTGGAAGTATTCTTCCACGGGCTCATTATCCTCCACCGTGGAAGTCCTCCTTCTACCGGCGCATTATCTTTCGCCGTGGAAGTACTCATCCACGTGCTCATTATCCTTCGCCATGGAAGTACTCCTTCCACTGGTACATTGTATTCGTCGTGGAAGTATCTCTTCCACATGATCATTATCTTTCGCTGTGGAAGTACTTTTCCACGTGCTTATTATCTTTCGCCGTGGAAGTACTCTTCCACGTGGTCATTATCTTTCGTCGTGGAAGTATTCCTTCCACGGGCTTATTATCCTTCGCCGTGGAAGTATTCTTCCACGAGCTCATTATCCTCCGCCATGGAAGTCCTCCTTCCACCGGCGCATTATCTTTCACTGTGGAAGTACTCTTCCACGTGCTCATTATCCTTCGCCATGGAAGTACTCCTTCCACTGGCGCCTTGTATTCGCCGTGGAAGTATCTCTTCCACGTGCTCATTATCTTTCGCCACGGAAGTACTCTTCCACATGCTCATTATCCTTTGCCATGGAAGTATTCCTTCCACCGGCACATTGTATTCGCCGTGGAAGTATCTCTTCCACGTGCTCATTATCTTTCGCCGTGGAAGTACTCTTCCACGTGCTCATTATCTTTCGTTGTGGAAGCATTCCTTCCACGGGCTTATTATCCTTCGCCGTGGAAGTATTCTTCCACGAGCTCATTATCCTCCGCCGTGGAAGTCCTCCTTCCACCAGCGCATTATCTTTCGCCGTGGAAGTACTCTTCCACGTGCTCATTATCCTTCGCCATGGAAGTACTCCTTCTACTGGCGCATTGTATTCGCCGTGGAAGTATCTCTTCCACGTGCTCATTATCTTTCTTTGTGGAAGTACTCTTCCACGTGCTCATTATCTTTCGCCGTAGAAGTACTCTTCCACGTGCTAATTATCTTTCACCGTGGAAGTATTCCTTCCACGGGCTTATTATCCTTCGTCGTAGAAGTATTCTTCCACGAGCTCATTATCCTCCGCCGTGGAAGTCCTCCTTCCACCGGCGCATTATCTTTCGCCTTGGAAGTACTCTTCTACGTGCTCATTATCCTTCGCCATGAAAGTACTCCTTCTACTAGTGCATTGTATTCGCTGTGGAAGCATTTCTTCCACGTGCTCATTATCTTTCGTCGTTGAAGTATTCTTCCACGTGCTCATTATTTTTCGCTGTGGAAGTACTCCTTTCAATGGCGCCTTATTTTAGCCGTGGAAGTATTCCTTCCATGGGCTCATTGTCTTCGTCGCGGAAATACGTCTTCCACTGTCTTGTTGTCTTTGCCATGGAAGTACGCCTTCTAATGGCTCATTCAGCCACATAAGTACGTCTTCTGTTTGTTCATATCATTGTTACGGAAGTACGTCTTCCGCGACGAATTACTCTTCCCGGCCACGAAGTGATTTCTTCAAAGTTTGCATTGTTTAACCTTAATTAGGCGAAGCCTGATCAACTACGTTTAGTTCAGAAAACACCGTGACAAATTTTTTGAAGTCATTATCGTATGTCATGGCCATAAGACGAATGTAAATATCCGCATCACCTTGCCACGGTAGTACGCATTTTTGTTGGCCTTACGCCGAATGAAATATTCGCACTATGATGCATCATCAGTGGGTACAAGAAGTACGCCCTCAAAATGTTCACGATGCAGCATACGGGTTCTACCTCCACCTTCACAAAACCTTCTTATCATCCTCACGTTAGAGATGAACAAGAAATAAACCTTACCAAATGCCAGTGTTACCCCGACTATAGAACACGTTTTCTTCTTACGGGGTCTTTTCCGTCAAGTAACGGGAAACCAAGCATTTGAGCACAATTACCCGTCTTACGTATACGTGTTTTCCCATTTCATTCGACGTGGATATGCTTACAGGTAGCGGATATGATGTGAAGTCTAGTAACCTTGGTGACAACCTCGCATACTAGACTGGGGGGACATGATGGCGTATATTGGCTATGCACACTATTCGCAGTACCATCCCATCATCTTTTTGCTAAAGAAAGCCCATTACGAGTGGAGAAATATGTTACGGATGACCCACGAGGATGTCCTAGCAACAAGCCGCACGCGGTTTTTTAGTAAGCGTGATACATGAATAAGTCTAGCATAACATGATCATGGACCATATCATACTAGACTGGGGGACATGTCGACATATAGTCTACAGTCGGCCCGACCCGACAGGCCCGCGGCCCACACATACCTAACTTACCCTTCAAGAAACCCTAGTCCTATAAATACAAGGGTAGGGGTTTCATCCTACATCAGGTTTTCACTCACAACTACACATCTTATTCCACATATTAATCCGATACTAACTTGACCGTCGGAGGTGGACCCCGGGGCTCCGGCCTCGGGTCCACTTCTAACCGGTTTACCTTTGTTTAAAGCATTACTCAGGATCCGGGACGACGACGAATGGCCCAAGAGAGTCGTCGAACCGGCCCAGCCAAAAATGATACACGAATGAGTCTAGCATAACATGATCATGGACCATATCATACTAGACTGGGGGACATGTCGACGTACAGTCGTTAATGGGCTCGGCCCGACAGGCCCACGGCCCACACACGTACCTAGCTTACCCTACAAGAAACCCTAATCCTATAAATATAAGGGTAGGGCTCATTCTTCAATCAGGTTTTCTCTAATAACTATACCTATTATACAACATATCATCATGATACTAACTTGACCGTCAGAGGTGGACCCCGGGGCTCCGGCCTCGGGTCCACGTCTAACCGGTTTACCTTTGTTTGCAGCATTACTCAAGATCCGGGAAGACGACGAACGACCCAGGAGAGTCGTCGAACCGGCCAAACCAAATTATGCTCCAACAGTCTCATCGTCCAAAAACAAGCTTAAAACGGTTAAAATATCATTAAAAGTGCCAAATATACGCTTTTGTTTGTTCAATGTGTGTTTTAGGTACGGATATCGAGAAAAAGACAAAAAGATCACAAGAATCAAGCAAAAACGAACACGGGAAACGAAGCCGCATAATGAACCGGACCCGCATGTTGAATTTCTAATGAAGTCCATGAAGTTTGAAGATTTTTTCAAGAATGATCCCTCAACTTTTGAATACTTGTTACTTTTGACCCTTGTAAATCTTAAAAGTACAAGTATGGTCCTAAAGTTTCAGAATATACAATTAAAGTCCTTGAAGAATGCCAAAATTACATTAATGGTCCTTAAATCCTTGTTTACAAAATATGAGGGACTGGATTTGTAATTTACCCTAAGTCTTATCAAAGGGAAATTACTTTATGGCTGTTTAAATATGAAGTGACACAAAAGTGGAATTCCAGGGGCCAATATTGCCAAACAACAAAACTAAATCCACCAATCACCACCATCCACATCACCAACCCCACCAACTCACCATCCCACTCAACAACCTACTAAATCATATTTATTATTAAACTAGTTTTCAAAATTAATTTAATAATAACAATTGTTGGCGCCTAACAATTCATGTATATCCCTAAATCCCACCTTAATCCCATGAACCCTAGATTCTTAAGCGCGATCAAAACATTTATTATACATTCCAGATCACTAATTGATCATGTTATTAACAAAACCTAAACCCCAAAAACACATCACCATCACCCCTGTGGCCCACCCCCATGTGCTCTGTAGCAAACTTCCAAGGTGTTGACAGCATATCAACGAACCAATGCAATTTCGTGTTTCCAAAGGATTTTCAAATGGCCAAGATCATTTTGGCACTTTTGGTAACAACACAATACAACAAAGAACCATCACATGCCCCTTTTGACTCAATTCAAAATTCGGATCTTCACAACATATTCAGATATTTCTCCAAGGGCCTTTTAGGGATTTATACATTAGGGTTGAGTTTCTTTTGAGTTCTAAAACGAATTATAAGATCATATATAAAGGCATGATAGGATTTTAGTTTTTCTCTTATCCAGATGTTGAGCCAAGTTATAATTCCTTTTTATCATGTTATAAAAGTTGGTAGCTTTGTTTTAAAAATCTGTGACTCTTTAATATCATGTCTTTGCTCTTGTTTAATCTATTTTCAAAGGTTGGTTTTAAGTTTACTCAAAAGTTTTCAAATAGGCTGTTGTAAAAAATGTGGACCTAAGCTTATTGTTTTGATCATATATGCTTGGTTATCTAGTGGATAATCAAGTATATCTGAAGAGTATAATCTTGTTTTAGTCTTTTTATTGGTTACTAAAATTGGGAGAAAAAATGTGGACCCAAGCTTATTGTTTTGATCATATATGCTTGATTATCTAGTGGATAAGCAAGTATATCTGAAGAGTATAAGCTTGTTTTAGTCTTTTTATTGGTTATTAAAATTGGGAGAAAAGTACTAGAACACCATTCCATGTTTTTGTGCTAACTGCTCAAGTTCCTAGACTTGAAGCAACCTTTCTTTGTGTTTTCTTTTTGGACAACTTGGAAGCTTGTGTGAGTGCTCACACATTAGCTCAAAACACCCTAAGGTGTGGATGTACACCTTGGAGGTTTAGACCTCATTTCTCTTTTATTTCTTTTAAAATTCTATATGCTAAGTAATTGTGTTTTAACTGCTATATCTTGGTGTTTTTCTTTCTTGAATTGATGATACATGCATTTTTGAGTGTTTCATTGAACAAGTTTTTAAGAGTTGTGCATGAAAAGTTTTGAAAAATCTTGTTATTCTTTTTTAAGGGGTGTTTGGATTTACTTTAATTTTGCAATTAGAGATAATATTGTAGGGTGATAAAGGATTGAACACCTCATTAAAGGTTTTAGATTAATTTTTTACCTGTTTGTTTAAATGGTTATGGTATAAAATTTCAAGTTAGCATAAAAAATTTGGTGAACAACACTTTCTATCAAACAGTTGTAGTAAGGTTTAGTTTTGGTGGTTTGTGTGTTTGAAACTTGGTATTTAGTTAGGTGACAGGTAGTACTTTTTAGTAATATAATAATATAAGTAATATTTCTATTTGATAAAATCATATTTTGGACATTTTGTTAATTTTATATAATTTTAAGGTTTTAATTAGCATTTAAAATTGAATATTAAATTGATAAAAAGTTTTAAAATATTTTTATTGAATTTTTTTTTTATTTTTATTATTTAGTATTTATTTTTTATTTTTAATAAATTTTTAGTTAAATTTTTAAATTCGTCACGATTTTACGTTTTACGTTATTTTTCGTCGTAGATTAAATTAATTGTAATCCGTCATTTTTCTTTATTTTCTTTTTCATCTCATCAATATTAATCAAAATAATAAATTTGACACACACTTTAGTCCTCCTTGGTGAACGAACTCATTTGGGTCATTAGTGTACGTTTTTCCTAAAACGTGCATTTAATACTTACCACATATACGCGTTTTTCCTAAAACGTGTGTTTTTACTACTATCAGTTAGACTCAACCGTTTTATCAATTTGTTTTTTCTATTGATTGTCCGCTATTTTTCAGCCTTTGTTTTAACCATGTATCAAGATGACAAAAAAAATCATAATCCAAATATTAGCTATCAAGTTTAATAGTTTGTCATGCATTTACATTTGGGCGTTCTTGAGGTGGTTACGAACTATTTATGAGAAGATTTTTTGAAACCTTAGGTATCTAATTAGAATAGAAATTAGAGATACCAAAACGAAGTTGACGAAATAGAATAATGTTATTAAATGCATGATGCAACCACTGTTACATGGCTATTGCTTACGCACACGCACATGGAAGCTAGGGTAAGCACGTGCATGCCTTGGAATTTGTGTGGTAGTAATTTGCAACGTAAATAGAGAATTTGAATATCTTTAATTTTGCACCAAGACATTGATACATACTGTTGTTTAGGTATATCTTATGCTGATGTGGTTTTCATACATGCTAGGTTCACATGTTACAGTGAGAAAGTAACTATAGTGTAGAAACTAGAAGGGGGGTTGAATAGTTTCTTATATTTACTTGTTAAAATGTGGTTTCCAAAAATCCTTTTTCAAAAAACGTAGGCTTGAGGAAATATGTGAAATCTTCTTATGCACAATATGAACAATGATAGTGTAACTAAACTAATACTAACAAAAATATATCCACAAAGAATAAAGAATGATAGTGTACCTAATCTAGTACTAACACATGTATATGCATAAAGAATAAAGAATGTAAAGAGTTAAGGGTAAAGAAAGATCAAACCGAACACCAAGGATTTATAGTGGTTCGGCAACGAAGCTCACTCCTCGTTCCTACTCCACTCCTCGAGTACTCCTTACTCGAGAGTTCACTACACAACAAGCTCCTTATGGTGGAGAAAACCGTACACGTCGCTTAACCAATTTCCGACTCTAAGCTAAAAGTCGAGCCCTAATCATAGCTAGGACCAATCTACACAACTGTACTTAGTACATACACAACTTCCAAATAGACACAACTACTTGGATCTTCACAACTATGACACAACTACAAGTGTCTAAAATTAGATCTTCAATGGATCTTTGGTGGTGGACTCAACACTTCACTAGGATAGTGTTCTTCTCTTTACACTTGGAGAGGAAGGGATGAAAGAACAAGATTCACTTCTTAAACAAGTAATAATCAAACAAATGATCAAAGATTTGAGTGATTAAAGAAGGGGTTTGAATCTGGAAATAAATGTGCAAAAGAGGTGAGGTGAAAAGATGAGAATGGTCCACTATTTATAGGACAAAGGAGCCAACGGCTATATCTGCCCGGGGTACCTTATCTTAGCCCGCGGTACCTTATCGATAAGGTACCGCCTAGGCGCTAAGGTACCGCTGGACTAGACTCCGCTCCTTTTTGTCCTTTAGTGGTGGAGGTCTTATCTGGATATAAAAAATATCCTCAAAGGATATTCTTAACCAAATAAGAATATGCCATTTTCAAATTTCAAATAATTAATTTAATAAAACATTTTTTTAAAAAGAAAGTTTAATAAAAAAAAACTTGTCACACTTAATAAAAAGTGAGTTTTAAGAAAAGATTAAATCACTTGATCACTTGATTAAGGTTAGTACTTGTTTATCCATACCTTAAGTGAAAATGGGTAAAATGAAAAATACTTGAACTCAAGAATTCGTTTTTCGTTGTTTTCGTAAATTCTTGTTTTTACATATTGTCGTAATCAAAACTAAGCGAGACCGAAAAATGCAAGTAACGTTTTTAGTCATTATTGCATTAACAATATCCCCCTTTTTGATTCCGACAATACATAAACTCAATCACACAAAAACAAGATTTTCGAAGACGAGTTTATTCATTTCTCCCCCTTTGTCGAAGCAAAAAGGTTGCGTAAGCCGGTGTTGAAGAAACGGACTTTGCAAAGACTCCCCCTTGGTGCTTACTCCCCCTAGCTTGAGGCACCGAGGAATCAAGATATGGTGACAAGCTACATAGAAGGGTTAGTTGAACAAAAGAAACAACCAACAATATATAGCAATAGGTCACATAAAAAAGATTAAAAGAGAAGAAAACACAAAGACAAAGATCCAAGATAGGTTACTAAAAGAACATCATACAAAGAAGTATGAAAAAAGAAACAAGCCAAAAGCATAAATCTAATCCTTGTTATTCTAGAATTCTAAGATTTGCTTGAAATTTGGTGTCTTATGGATAAGCAACCAACGCTTATATGAAATACAAGGTAATAGCGGAGGGTGGTGGTGGTGGCTTGTTGGAGATCTCATAATCAAAGTGAAGAGGAGGCTTGATTAAGAGACTCTTGATGTAGCTCAACTCCTCATAGATGTGTGCCATAGCAAGATGTTGATATTGACAACAATGACAATATGTTCCATGGTGCATGACATTATCATGAGAAGGAGGAATAACACTAAAGGGTGGTGGTGGAAGAAAAGATGTTCCACAATCAACATTCTTGGTAGGAGATATGTGATTAAGAGTGTTCTTGGGTGGGTTTGGATTGAAAGCAATTGGAGAAAATGGAGGAGATTCAAGGCTTTCATTGGGAGAATAAGACATTTTGGATGTGAAGTAATGCAAAATGCTTATGGTTTAAATAGGGAAGGCTTAGGGTATTTTTGGGGTGGTCAAAGGGTTTGAAACAAAGATTCTCAAAAATGTTGGAGCAAATCTGGAGTTTTAGACAAAAACCCGAAAAAGGAAGGCCACTGTAGGCGGTTCCTTATCTAGGGTGGCGGTACCTTATCAATAAGGTACCGCGGTTCACATATGGAACCGCCTGCAGAAGCAGGGTTTGGTGTTTGGAGGAAGATTTTTCAGCAAATCTTATTTTTCTAGTCTAACTTATCATATGGATATGCTTAAGAGCAAAGATAGACAAAGAAAACATATGCAAACTTACCAAATAGAGATTTGACCAAAATACATGGATTAAAAAATCGATGTAGGAGGTGTGTCAGACAAGACCTTAAGTCATGACACAATGATCCTCCATGATTCTATCTTGTTCTTGCTATGTTTGAGAGAATCATACATATGAATTATGTTAGCTCTAGATTAATAGCGAGAATCTATGAAAAATCGTTTTTAGATTGAATTAACAATGTCAAACGAATTTCTCAACCATTTTCGAAAGAGACTTTGAGAATTTTGAAAAGGAGAGGAGAAGATTTTGCAAAAGGAGTTTAAAAGACTCAAGGACTCAAAGTGGTAAAAGAAAACACACAGGAAGAAAAGAATTTTAGGAAGATGTTCCATTAATCCTAGACCTAGACGCAAGTAATTAAAAGGTTCCCTCTTAAGTGGCTTAGTGAAGATATCGGCTAAGTTGTCCTTGGAGGGCTCCTTTTCAATAGTAATGTTCCCCTTTTGAACATTATCCCTAAGGAAATGGTGTCTAATTTCTATGTGTTTGGTTCGCGAATGTTGCACGGGATTCTTGCTTAGGTCTATAGCGCCTTTATTATCGCACATGATGGGAACATCATCAAGAGAAATCCCGTAATCAACAAGCGCTTGCTTCATCCATAGAGCTTGTTGGCATGCTTTTCCAGCACTCACATACTCGGCTTCCTTGGTGGATATCGCAAGAGCGGTTTGTTTCTTGGAGAACCAAGAAGTTAAACAACAACCCATAAAGGTACAAACTCCACTAGTGCTTTTCCGGTCCACATAGTCTCCCGCATGATCCGAGTCCGCGTAGACAATGGTTTCTACGCCGGTCCCTTTAGGATACCATAATCCTAAATGTATAGTGCCTTTATTGTATCGGAAGATACGCTTAACCGCTTCAAGGTGAGAGGTTTTGGGAGCCTCTTGGAAGCGAGCACAGAGACAAACCCTAAACATGATATCCGGTCGACTTGCCGTTAGGTACAACAAACTACCAATCATAACTCTATATTTGGTGTTGTCTACCGACTCATAATCATCATCTACGGTGAGTTTAGTATCCGAGGCCATAGGGGTCTTCATTGGTCTAGATTCTTCTAATCGAAATTTCTTTAGCATTTCTTTAGCGTACTTAGATTGACTAAAGAAAATACCATCGTCCATTTGTTTAATTTGGAGTCCTAAAAAGAAGTTAAGTTCTCCCATCATACTCATTTCAAACTCATCATGCATGATTTTAGCAAAGTCATCACACAATTCTTGACAAGTTGAGCCAAATATAATGTCATCAACATATATTTGTACGATTATGAGGTGAGGACCTTTCTTCTTTGTAAAGAGTGTATTGTCTACCATTCCCATGGTATACTCATGTTTAACAAGAAACGCTTTAAGTCTATCATACCAAGCTTTGGGTGCTTGTTTGAGTCCATAAAGTGCTTTCTTAAGCTTGTAAACATGGTCCGGTTTCTCAAAATCAATGAAGCCGGGAGGTTGAGCCACATATACCTCCTCATTGATCAAACCGTTAAGAAATGCACTCTTTACATCCATTTGTTGAAGCTTAATATCTAAGGCACAAGCGTAGGCTAAAAGGATTCTAATTGATTCTAATCTAGCTACCGGTGCATATGTCTCGTCATAATCAATCCCTTCTTGTTGATTATAGCCTTGAGCTACAAGTCTAGCCTTGTTACGAGACACAACACCATTCTCATCTAGCTTATTCCTAAATACCCATTTGGTTCCTATAATGGTAGAACTTCTAGGTGGAGGAACAAGTTCCCAAACATCACTGGCAACGAATTGATTCAATTCTTCTTGCATCGCAATGACCCAACTCTCATCCGTCAAAGCTTCTTTAACATTCTTTGGTTCAATCAAGGAGACAAAACAAAAGAAGTTGCTTTGGTTTTGGACTTGAGATCTTAGGGTCCTTTGCTTTAAGTCACTAGTGACATTATTGAGAGTATGATCCCTAGACTCCTTAATGTTTACTTCCTTTTCAACACTAAGGTCTTCAACTCCTATTTTTCTAACCTCTTTGGCTTTAACTACTTCTAATTCATCCAAGTCATCATCAACCAATGGTGGTGTCTTGGGTGAAGGAGGGGTTTCGTCAAAGGTTACGTTGAGTGTTTCTTCAATAACCCCCGTGGTTCTATTTAGGACTATGTAGGCTTTACTAGTTTGGGAATAACCTAAAAGGATACCTTCGTAAGACTTTGGGTCAAACTTGGTAAAGTAGTCTTTGGTGTTGAGGATAAAGCACTTGCTTCCAAACACCCTAAAGTATTCTAATGAGGGTTTCTTACCTTTAAGAATCTCATAGGGGGTCTTTCCTAGGAAAGGTCGAATAAGAATTCGGTTGAGGATATAAGTCGATGTGTCTACGGCATTACACCAAAACTTTTGAGGCAAAGATTGCTCGTTTAACATCGTCCTACTCATCTCTTGGAGAGTCAGATTTTTCCTTTCAACTACCCCATTTGATTGTGGAGTGCGAGGAGCCGAGAAGTTATGGGTAATACCATGAGCTTCACAAAAGGCACCAAATTGCACTTCATTATCAAATTCCCTACCATGATCCGTCCTAATAGAAACAATTGAACATCCTAGTTGATTTTGAATTCTTCGACTAAATATTTCGAAGTGATCGAAAGCTTCATTCTTAGATGCCAAAAATCTAGTCCAAGTGAATCTAGAATAGTCATCAACTATAACTAGGGTATAAAGGTTACCTCCATAACTCCGTATGGCGGAAGGTCCAAAGAGATCCATATGTAGGAGCTCTAAGCACCGAGAGGTCGAAACCAAATTCTTGGCTTTGTGACTTGAGTGAACTTGCTTTCCAACTTTGCAACCATCACAAAAGTGACTATCAAACTTAATCTTGGGGAGGTGTCTTACCAACTCCCTAGAGACTAAAGATTGAATTAAACGCATATTAGTGTGACCTAATCTCCTATGCCAAAGAGTAGAACTATCATCTATAGTCTCAAGACATATGTTGTCTTTTGACTTCTTATTAACCTTCATGACATAAAGCCCATGCTTTCTAACACCTTTTCCAATGACTTTTCCATCTTTTACGATTTCACTATCATGTTCCGAAAAGATGACCTTACACTTATTATCACAAATTTGACCTATACTTAAAAGGTTAAAACCTAAGTTATCTACGTGCTCAACATTTTCAATGGTCATGGAGTCAAGAGAAACCGTACCTTTGCCAATGATATTACTACGTAGACTACTAGCGAATGTGATGTTACCTCCATCATATGCTTTGTAATGCGAGAACAAGCTTCGATTACCCGTCATGTGTTTAGAACATCCACTATCCTTAATCCACTCATCAGGCTCCAAATCAATTCCCAAGCATATCTAGGTAACAACACACAAGATCAAACATTTGGTCCCCAATATCTCATGGGTCCAAAATTGTTAGTTCCAAACATCCCTTGCATTTGGTTGGGATGCATGAATAAGGAGGGGATTCCCCATGGAGAACAAAATGGAGGAGGGTAGTAATTCATGTAACCATTTTGTTGTTCATTATTTCTCCTAGGTGTATTTGATCTAGGTTTAGAGTTATTATTATTCCTTCTAGGTGTTGGAGTTTTACTTCTAGGTCGTGAGTTGTTTTGATTATCTCTTCTAGGCGTTGTCGTTCTACTTCTAGGCTTAGACTCATTCCGTACTCTAGGTGGAGTAGAGGATAGTATAGATAAACTTTTATTTCCCATGAGAGGTTTACTTAATGGCTTGTAGAACTTACCAATAGCATTGTCGTCAAGTATGGGTAATTTTACCTTATTAACAGTAAGATGCTTTAGTTTTTCATCTAACTTATATTTTTAAGAAAGTTCAGGATTTTCACAAAATTCATCTTCTGGCCGCGGTACCTTATCTATGGCGGCGGTTCCATAGTGATAAGGAACCGCACCATACAATTTGGAACCGCGTCCAGTGGGCGTTTTTTGTGAAAAACCTGACTTGTTTTGGTTCACTAGTTGAGGCTTCATTTGAGTTAAAACCTAGACCAAGTCTTTCCGTAGAATGAACTTGTTTGTTGAACATATCATCAAGAGCACTAGTACCTTTCATGAACTTTTCCAATTTAATGGAGGTGCTCTTGAGATCTTCATTCTCTAATTTAAGTTTCTCACAACTTAAGCAACCTAAATCAACCTCTTTGTTTTTCTCAAGTTTAGCTATTTTCTCCCTAAGTTCATTGATCTCATTTTCAAGCTTAGTTTTGGTTGATTTTAAGGTTTTATTCTTTTCTATGAATTTAAGACTAAGTTTGTGTAAGCTATCATATTTGCCTTCAAATTCAATATCATCTAAAGTGGAAGTATCAGTGCTATAATATTTGGTTTCGGAATGTACCTCTTTAGAAGTGTGAGCCATAAGACATTTCTCCTCTTTGGGGTTGTCATCATCATCTTCACCGCTATCGCTCCAAGCGCCACTAACGAATGCCGTGTGGTTCTTATCACGAGTGGGCTTTGGACAATCACCAATGAAGTGATTTGGATCACCACATCTAAAGCAATTCCTATCACCTTTTTCGTTCTTGACAAACCGATTCTTTGACAATGGTTTCTTGTCATAGTTGGGTTGCCTAACGTGTTGGCCTCATCTCTTGAAGAAATTCTTGAAATCTCTCACCGCCAATGCATACTCCTCGTCATCGCTTTCCGAGGAACTATCATGGTCACTTTGTGCCTTCTTGGCTTTAAGTGCAAGAGATTTCCTTTCACTCTTGATTTTCACTAATTCCGAGTCCTTCAAAATTATCATCTCATGAACCTTCAAGTTTCCTATGAGTTCATCGAGTGATAAAGTTGAGAGATCTTTCGACTCTTCAATCGCCGTGACTTTTGCTCTCCACTTTGGATGTAAGGCCCTTAGAAAATTCCAAACATTGTTCTTGCAAGAAAAACCTTCATCAAGTGCTTTTAGACTAGTAATAATGATGTTAAACCTAGCAAATGCACTATCAATAGTTTCATCTTCTAAGATGACAAATTGTTCATATTGTTGGACAAGAAGATCGATTTTGCTTTCTTTGACTTGGCTGTTACCTTGGTGGGTTACTAAAAGAGTGTTCCAAATATCTTTAGCGGTTTCACACATAAAAATTCTTTCATACTCTTTCTTAGGCAAAGCATTATAAATCACCATTTTAGCCTCATTATTTTTTGAAAGTTTCTTTTTAGTATCGTCATTAGCTTTGTCAAAAGTGACCAATTCTTTTGTTTTAGAAACTTCATTAAATTGAAAGGGTAAAAAATCACCATTGGTAATAACATGCCAAAGATCTAAATCTTTTGATTTCACATAAGTTTCAAATCTATTTTTCTAATAAATAAAACTATCGGTTTCAAAAAGTGGTGGTCTTTGCATAGATTGCCCTTATAGGTACTTGTTGGAATCCATAGATCGATTCAAGTTTTAAAATACAATATACTTTAAAAATTCTTGAGCAACCCTCTCTGATACCAATTGTAGAAACTAGAAGAGGGGGTTGAATAGTTTCTTATATTTACTTGTTAAAATGTGGTTTCCAAAAATCCTTTTTCAAAAAACTTAGGCTTGAGGAAATATGTGAAATCTTCTTATGCACAATATAAACAATGATAGTGTAACTAAACTAATACTAACAAAAATATATCCACAAAGAATAAAGAATGATAGTGTACCTAATCTAGTACTAACACATGTATATGCATAAAGAATAAAGAATGTAAAGAGTTAAGGGTAAAGAAAGATCAAACCGAACACCAAGGATTTATAGTGGTTCGGAAACGAAGCTCACTCCTCGTTCCTACTCCACTCCTCGAGTACTCCTTACTCGAGAGTTCACTACACAACAAGCTCCTTATGGTGGAGAAAACCATACACGTCGCTTAACCAATTTCCGGCTCTAAGCTAAAAGTCGAGCCCTAATCGT
This sequence comes from Glebionis coronaria, assembly GCA_025667525.1. Taxonomy (NCBI): domain Eukaryota; kingdom Viridiplantae; phylum Streptophyta; class Magnoliopsida; order Asterales; family Asteraceae; genus Glebionis; species Glebionis coronaria. Next base: position 157,081,871 of record CM046876.1, read on the forward strand.
AGCTAGGACCAATCTACACAACTATACTTAGTACATACACAACTTCCAAATAGACACAACTACTTGGATCTTCACAACTATGACACAGCTACAAGTGTATAAAATTAGATCTTCAATGGATCTTTGGTGGTGGACTCAACACTTCACTAGGATAGTGTTCTTCTCTTTGCACTTGGAGAGGAAGGGATGAAAGAACAAGATTCACTTCTTAAACAAGTAATAATCAAACAAATGATCAAAGACTTGAGTGATTAAAGAAGTGATTTGAATCTGGAAATAAATGTGCAAAAGAGGTGAGGTGAAAAGCTGAGAATGGTCCACTATTTATAGGACAAAGGAGCCAACGGCTATATCTGCCCGCGGTACCTTATCTTAGCCTGCGGTACCTTATCGATAAGGTACCGCCTAGGCACTAAGGTACCGCCGGACTAGACTCCGCTCCTTTTTGTCCTTTTGTGGTGGAGGTCTTATCTGGATATTAAAAATATCCTGAAAGGATATTCTTAACCAAATAAGAATATGCCATTTTCAAATTTCAAATAATTAATTTAATAAAACATTTTCTTAAAAAGAAAGTTTAATAAAAAAACTTGTCACACTTAATAAAAAGTGAGTTTTAAGAAAAGATTAAATCACTTGATCACTTGATTAAGGTTAGTACTTGTTTATCCATACCTTAAGTGAAAATGGGTAAAATGAAAAATACTTGAACTCAAGAATTCGTTTTTCGTTGTTTTCGTAAATGCTTGTTTTTACATATTGTCGTAATCAAAACTAAGCGAGACCGAAGAATGCAAGTAACGTTTTTAGTCATTATTGCATTAACATATAGAATCAGTAATAGTTGAAAATATGAGCAGTGTTGTTTGTAATAGCATTTTTTTAATAATGAAAGCTTATCGTACCTACGCTCTAAATTTTTCAAAACGTTAAAGCATTCTGTGGTGTTTTGACGCTTTTAATTTTGAGTAGAACACTTCATACGGATTACAAATTATTTTATCAACTGATATGTATTATTCCTCGTATAGGTTGTAGCTGCTACAGTAACCAGTGATCCAACAAAATATATAGAAGCATTCCTTGGGAAAACGAATGAAGAATATGATGCTTGGATTCTTAACACTGATAAATGGGAAGGTATGTTTCTGCCACCTTATGTATTGTATTCAAGCAGGCATGCTTTAGACCTTCAGTAGTTGGTCCATCATGAGATATCCTACTGTTACATATATAAATAAATACATTTTCACCATGGTGTTGAATGGTTGTAACCAATTATAGAGCAATTCTTCTCATTTTTTTGTTCTTTGTAACCACATATATTCACGTCTCATATGGTACTATGTGCATCTCAACTAATTAATCCTTCGGTGTTTGAATAGGCTTTTCTTCCCATTATCTAGTTTATAATGCAAAAGGTTATTAATCATAAAAAAACCAGTTCATGTCGTGACCACGCTTTATTTTTTATTTTATTTTTTTGAAATTGTGGGATATACTGTGATCTCTTCATCGTATGAGTTTTTATTTAAAACCACTCTTATGCACAGGCGAGATAGAGCTTTCAATATTAGCAGATTATTATGGTCGTGAAATTGCAGCATATGATATCCAAACAACAAGATGTGACCTGTATGGACAGGTAACATTCATAACCATGTCAATTAGCTTGATCAAATTTTCTTATTTTCAGCTCTAACGTCTTGATTATCTATCTTTTGTTGTATATTTTGACAAGAAAAAAAATACCCAGAAAGAGTTATGTTGATATATGATGGACTCCGTTATGATTCTCTAGTTGTATGTGGTTTTGTCATTCATTTTCTCCTTGATTCCAATATCTAGCCTAACCTTGTAATTAAAGATTTGAAACAGGTTAGTTTGGTAATTATAGTGTAGCAAAGTACTTACCAGATACGAGCAAGAACACAAGAATTTTCCATGTGGTTATCGTTCTAAAGGTTTATTACTTACATTTACTTTCTACTTTGATTTATGCTTATCATATCCGTCCTTCCCCGTTGGGGACGTCGGGTTTGTTAAGAAAACATCAAAATTGGAATGTTTGGCGTGTGTATTGAATCTGAGGACGTTATCCATTATTTCTATTCAACTATACAGGGAGACTCATGTAATTAACTCAAAACTTCAATTACCAAACTAGCCTATTTGTCGTAATTTTGGTTGCCTATTTGGGAGATAAAATGTATATTTACGAAATTAGCTTGTTTTGCAAAGTATTATGTATGTCACTATTTATGTGTTAATATAATTTATTGGTATCGACAGTTAATTAGTCAAACATACAATATTAAATTTTCTGAAACTAAAATAATTATCATAATAGGGTATAATTGACGCCTTAGGATTCTTTTTCTAAATTTTTGAAAATTAGTAGTAAATGAAGGATGACATGAATTTCATGAAAGACGCACATATATCAATTTTTTGCATCATCTCCTTGTTTCTCTTTCATATAAGTTGAAATAAAGGTGTGACTATGAATCCTATTTACCAAATGAAGTTTATGTTTTATAAAATGCTTATGTATAACAGATGTCCCCTGCGGATGGAGAGATAATTTTTTCTGTAAATTTCGATAGGAATATTGGGGCGTTTGAATAACTTGATCTAAATTTTTTTAAGGATAAGCAAAGGTATAATAAATGTTAGATCTATAACCTCTTGGTCTGCTGCTTCGACACCAAATGATGGCAGTGCACGTTCTTTGATCCTGATCATTGCATCATCTAAGTTATCATGGGCAAGAGGATCGTAAAATTTCACCTGGTCAAGATCCTTTCTCAAAAGCTTTTCCTCAAACGCACGTTCCAAGCCTGCATTAGTACCCGCATCCATGGCCGCAAAGCTAGCTTCTACAAAAGCGTTCTTGATATTCTGGGCCTCTAGTGCTCTCATTGCAGCTAGTCGTAGTCCATGATGTACTAAACAGCGCTTCTCAGCCACTGTAGACATTAAGCGCATATATAGATCTTCATCAAATTTGATGCTAAAGCGCTGAATTTTGGCATCTTGGTCATGCATTTTTCTTTTACATCTGCGCCCAGAGAGTCCATGTCCTTGAAAATTTGGTCCATACCCGCCTCAAGATTTTTCATAGCCTAGGAGTTGTTGATTCGCATTGAAGATTGAAGGTTTGTTAATGGCGGATAGTATGTTTTTACTATGAGAAATCATAGTGAAAAAGAAAATCGAATATATATACTCCTAGGGTTATTGTTGCTATGGATGGATGATTGCCACGTGTGCTCCACTTGCACCATCTAACGGTGGAAGATGAATCGATATGCTGACGTGGCAGTCACTTTTTCCGATTTTCAAGGTGGTAGGTATAAAGGATGAATGTGTATGTTTTGGCGGGAACGTTTGAAACTTCCTTGTTACTCTTAGGCATTTTATCCTACCCAATACAGTTTCAAGTGCGACTCAGTTTTTATAGTCTAGTAGTCGTGACAAGCTGTGCGAATACTAGACTGGGGGACATGATGATGTATAGTCCCTAGTTGGGCTATAAAGCCCGACCCATGGGAACTACCCGTATCCATTACGTATGGATCATATACAGACAGCACTGAAGCCCATGAGTCCCAATAAGCCGCTGTCACACACGATTCCATCTCAACCGCATTCTGGTTGCACACGGACTGGATTCGACACAATCATCATCTAATTAGGATTGTGATTCGCCTAAGTTAAGAGGATATATGCTCTCTTTATTTACGTGATAAGGATCTTGTTGTATATGGTAATTATCTCTTGCTTAGGCCGCAAGAATAGGGAAGCCCAATTAGGGTTCACCAGGTATAAAACTAGAGGTTCCACAAATGTAGGATTCGCAGTATAATCTAAACCCTCACCGATTACTCAATCACACCGATTACTTACTCTCACGCCAGAGTCTAATCGTGGGATACATTCCCAATATAAGCCTAACGGTGTTTGTTATTTAGTATGCAGGGTCTTCAAACAAGTTCACTTGGTGCAAGATCCAGAGCCCTCAAGCACCCGAATTAAGCTTAATTTGGGTCAAGCGCGGTCCATCCAACTTTTATGTCAACAACTCTTTTAACTACAACAAAACTATTGCTACTAAAATATAAGCAACAACACGTGCCACAATCTTGAGTCAATTAGAACTTTCAAATCCACTTTAGTAAGGCCAATGCATCATGTTTTAATTATATTACTATTTTATTGTTATCATTATTATTATTATTATTATTATTTTGTAGAGGCTATTATTCTAATAAAGTGATGTTTATAAAGTGTGTTTCTATTTTCTAGACTTGGTTTTGTATCCAGAAAAGGGTGGGAGCGCAACTTGTTTCTCGACTCCCTTCTAATTTTGTGTGATTAATAAATAAAGTTCGTTTGTATTAAAAAATTAAATAATAATAATAATAATAATAAGAATAATAATAATAATAATCCCTTTTGCTTTCTCTACTTTTAGGGAGCTTGACAGGAAGCCTTGGTTACTCTTTCACGCCTTAAGCGCTTATCTGTTTGTCATTCGAATGATGTTAGGAGTGGTATTTTTCTATTTTCTAGACTTGGTTTTTGCATCCAGAAAGGGGTGGGAGGCGCAGCTTGTTTCTCGACTCCCTTCCAATTTTGTGTGATTAATAAATAAAGTTCGTATTAAAAAATAAAAATAAATAAGAATAATAATAATAAGAATAATAATAATAATAATAATCCCTTTTGCTGTCTCTACTTTTGGGGAGCTTGACGAGGAAGCCTTGGTTACTCTTTCGCGCCTTAAGCGCTTATCTGTTTGTCATTCTAATGATGTTAGGAGTGGTATTTTTCTATTTTCTAGACTTGGTTTTTGTATCCAGAAAAGGATGGGAGCTTAGATAGTATCTCGGCTTCCCACTAACTTTTTGTAAATCCTATTATTTTAATGAAATAATTATAATAATAATAAAAAATAAAAATAATAATAATAATAAGAATTAGAGCCGTAGCTATGAGTGCTAGCGCTAAAGGAGTGGGAGCGCAGATAGTATCTCGGCTTCCCATTAACCTTTTGTAAATCCTATTTTTTTTAATAAAGTAAAGTTTGAATAAAAAAAAAATAATAATAATAATAATAATAATAATAATTGATCTAGTGGACTCCAGTTTGATGACGCCTTACGTGTGTTTAACTCGGTTATGGAGATTGATTTTCTAAGTAATCCGAGTGAGGTCGCTGCCCCCAAACTCATGAAGAAAATGGCAGATATATATTTTGCTCGGGTTATTAAGAATGCAGAATCCACTTTCGCTTTATCTGCTCGTCAGTTGGCTTTATGGGCATCTCAGAGGGAGAATCATACGTCTGACTGGCTTAGGACGGTTCCTATCCCCGGATTAGGTCAGACTATGAATGGGAGGTCTTATCGATGTGTTTTGTGTTACCGCTTAGGTATTCCCTTATTCTCTGTTTCGAAGCCCTGTTCAGCTTGTTCGAGAGTATTTGATGTGGATATATTTGGGGATCATGCGGTATCGTGTGCTGGCATCGTTGGGATTAAGCATCGTCACAATTTGGTACGAGATACTCTTGCTGATATATGTTACCGTTCAGGGATATCTGTCGGAAAGGAAGTTAATATTGGATTAGATGGAGGACCTGATAAGGCCTTACGTCCGGCAGATATTTTGTTTTATTCTTGGGAGCGGGGTAAAGATGTGTGCGTTGATCTGACTGGTTCTTCTCCTTTGACTCGTACGGGGATGAATGACTTTGTTCCTGGCAGAGCTGTGATTGATGCTGCACAACGTAAACGATGCAAGTATTTGGCTAAGTGTGCAGCTCTCGGATATGAGTTTCTTCCTTTCTCCTTTTCTTCTTTATGGGAGTTATAGGAAGATGCAGTTGCGTTGCTGAAGCAGATCTAGAGATTTTCTAAGGCTCAATACATTGGAGCGCGCGCTGCTGTACATATTTTCCATAGAATAGGTTTTACCATTGCTAAAGGGGTGGGAGCGCAGATAGTATCTCGACTCCCATCCAATTTGTTGTAAATCCTTTTTTGTTTCTAATATAATTGATATAATAATTAAAAAAAAATAAAAATAATAATAATAATAATAATAATAATTATTATTCATTTTTTATTTTTTTAGTAATACTAATAATAATAATAAACATCACTTTATTAGAATAATAGCATTTACAAAAAATTAGTGGAAAACCGGAATACTGTCTGAGCGCCCACTCCTTTAGTTATAACAAAACGGATCCTATTAGAAATATGACTAGCAACACGTGCCCCGATATCTTAAGTAAGGCTAGTGATTTGCACACTCTCAAAAGTTATTTGCACACTCAAAATGTTGGGTGTTTTGCCATTTATACCCTTAAATCACTTAGTGGAGTGTGTAATTAATAAGGGTATAATTGTCACAACATACATAATTTGAGTGTGCAAATAACTATTTGGAGTGTGCAAATCAATTCCACTTAAGTAATGAATAACTTTCGGATCCGCTTGCAAGATAGCTTCATCCTCCTCTAATTCTCCCAAAAAAAATGCGTAGAAGTTAGTCGAGAAAAGATATTATATGAGCTCCTACTCCTTTTGCTATAATAAAACCAATCATATTAAATATTTGAACCGCAACGCGTGGCCAAATATATTTAGTCATTAATAACATATTCCGTTTGAACACGGTAACCGCGTAATAATAATAAAATAAGAATAGTTATACTTATTTATATTTATATAATAATAGTACTAATAAAATGAGTTAAAGTACAATACACTTAATTATAACATAATTCAAACTTATCCATCCAATTTTTAATGTAATTTGAATTTTTTTCTCTAGATGTAATTGTAGAGTTTGAATTACAAATATAATGTAAATCAAACAACCAATATAACCAGATGTGGAGCCAAAAAGTTCGGCTTGAGGTCAATATTTTTTATAAACTACACTAAAAAATGGTTCTTAGGAGGGTCAAACTTTAAAAAAACATGAAATTTTTCGAAAATCTATAGTACAATATTTTCGCTAGGAGATCACGTGACCTTTGTGACCCCTTCCCTCCACCTCTGAATATAATGTAATATGAGTTACATTCTTTTTATATTGCTAACTAAATAACCTACATAATATAATTTGAATTAGAATCACTACAAGTGAGCATAGAACCGAAAAATCGAACCAAAAACTAATAAACCGAAAAAACTACTCCAATTGTAAAACCGAAAGGATGGTTTGCACATTTTTGAAAACCGAATTCTTGGGAATTTTTTTGGTTGCATGTATAAGACTGAACCGAAAAACTACCCCGACCCACTTAGGTCTACAAAATTCATATATTTTTATATCTTTAAATATATGTATATGTGATATTTCTAATATATTTTTTTTAAATGTACAAATTTATATAAGATATCAAAATAATTGATTAAGATTTTTTTCACTTAAACTTTGTTAGATTTGTGATTCATATATAAGATTTTTTTTTATTTTTTTTATTTTATATGATTCGATGGTAGCTAATGTTGCTATTATTGTAGCGTATGTAACTGACTGAAACTATTATCGTTGGTTGTAACTTATGGTGTGTTTAATTTTTGTCAAAGTGATTGACTATTAATGCAGTTTTTGTATATAAGAAACCTTATGCGTAAAATGAAAAGAGAAAAAAACCGAAATAAAAACCGAAACCGAACCGCTACAATGAAAAAAACCTAAAAAACCGAAATCAAATTGTTTGCGATATGCAAAAATCGAACTTTGCGGTTTGATTTTTTGTTTTAACATAAAACCACCCCACAAAGCCACATGCTGACCTCTAACAATTACATTGAAACTACTCAAGAGTGACCTAGTGGTAAAAAGGGTTGTGATGTCACTCAAAAGTGTGTGAGGTATCAAGTTTAATTCCTGCTAGGTGCAAATAAACTTGAAGTGGCTACGCCAACTCTTTGAAAAGAGAAGGTTTTAGCTGGTTTGAGTCTGTGTGACAGTGAATTCAAACCCTGTAAGTTTTCGACCAATGTGTCAAAACCATGATTAAACAAGAATGATAATTATATTGAATTACGACGAACAAAATACCAATTAATGTATGAGGGAGTATTATGGGCCTGTTTATTTTAGTTTATATAATGTAAGCTTATTTCGCCTTATATTGTGGCTTATTTGAATATTTATGGGCTTACATAAATAATAAACATATATAATATAATAAACTTATATAAGGCTATAATTCTAACTACTTAAAAATTAGGGTTTATAAAATATAAGTTTGACATATGGCTTATTTTTTCTTATAAAATATAAGCTCTAATTTTATGACTTATTTTAAGAATTAGAGGCATACATAAGTTTATCATGATACATAAACTTATATAAACCCATAAATCGCTAAATAAGGCATAAAACTAAAACTTATGTTATATAAGTCGAAATAAGATGAGATTATACACCCTTATAATTGATTCATTCAAAAAAGTTTGTTATTAATGTTTTTGTTAAACATTTGTTATTAATCTTTATTACAATATTATTTTGTTATTATAAATGTAACAATAAAAGCATAGTAAAAGCATTTTATATTATGTAGTAGATGATGTTATTGCTATAATGAATGTATTTGTTGAATATTTGTTAGTATTATTTTGTTATTATAAATGTAACAATAAAAGCATAGTAAATCATTTTGTATTATGTAGTAGATGATGTTTTTATTATCATAAATGATTTTTTTAATATTTGTTACTATTATTTATTATTATAAATGATACAGTAAAAGCATAGTAAAAGCATTTTGTATTATATAGTAGATGATGTTTTTGTTATCATAAATGTTTTTGTTGAATATTTGTTAGTATTGTTTTGTTATTATAAATGTAACAATAAAAGCATAGTAAAAGCATTTGTATTATGTAACAGATGATGTTTTTGTTATCATAAATATTTTTATTGAATATTTGTTAGTATTATTTTATTATTATAAGTGTCACAATAAAAGCATAGCAAAAGCATTTTTATTATGTAGTAGATGATGTTTTTGTTATCATAAATATTTTTGTTGAGTATTTGTTAGTATTATTTTGTTATTATAAATATAATAATAAAAGCATAGTGATAGTATTCTGTATTATGTAGTAGATGATGTTTTTGTTATCGCAAATGTTTTTTTGAATATTTGTTCGTATTATTTTATTATTATAAATGTCACAATAAAAGCATAGTAAAAAAAATTTATTATGTAGTAGATGATGTTTTTGTTATCATAAATGTTTGACGTAAGTTCATTCGGTTACTAAACTTTATTTGGATACCAAGGAATAAATTTCTACCTTCCATATCTACTTTAATCAAAATGATGAGATTAAATACAAAATCTATTTTCACCCTCTTTTTAAAACATTAATATCTTTTAAACCGCTAATCGTTATATGAAAAAAACACCGTTACGAAGAACATTTAATTATCTTTCTATAAATATTCTATATAATACACTTTCGACAAATAGTTCATTTCTTTCACGTCTTTTCATTGTCAAAAGTTATCATATATGAGACTAATATCATATATGATGTAACACCAGTATCATATATGATACTAACTTATCATATCTGATATAAACCAATATCATAGATGATTTAATAATAATTTATGATTTAACACTGGTATCATATATGACGAAACACTGTTATCATATATGATATAACTTATCATATATGATATAAACCAATATCATATATGATTTAACAATAATTTATGATTTAACATTGTTATCATATACGATGAAACACTGTTATCATATATGATATATTACGTAAATTTTAACAAGAAGAAAAAAAGCGAATTTTTTTTCTTCAAAAGTATATCATAGTGTATATTGATAGAAAGATAATTAAATGCTCGTCGCGGTGGTATATTTTTTGTAGTTTATCACTTAACGTTTAAAAGATATTTAAATTATAAAAATAGGTAAATTAATTAAATAATTTTAATCATATATATTACATCAGGATAGAGATGGATGATAGGGATGGGTTCCTTCGTATCCAAGATAATTATAGTATCAAAAATAACTCTTCTCTAAATGTTTGTTTTGAATATTTGTTAGTATTATTTTGTTATTATAAATGTAAAAATAAATGTAACAATAAATGTAACAATAAATGTAATAATAAATGTAACAATAAATGTAACAATAAATTTTGTAATATAGTGGTCCCAAATTTCTCACAATAAAAGCATCTTTTAAGCCATTTCATTTTCACACCCAACTACACACCTTTCACTGGGAACCGGCAGCGATACAACACAACACAAAGTACAACCACAAAAGAAATGACGTCATCCATTTCCGTCGTAGCAACCTCGTTTACTTTACCGGCATCGGCAGACATGGGAGCCATCAGCTACCGTCTTCCAACAACAACCTCGTTGTCTTTTTCTGGGTCCCATCGTTCTAAGAAGCCATTCACTTGCTTAGCCGTTTCTGCTGACGTCAGTAAGTGTTTGTTTTTCTTAATCTTTTTTATGACATACATTATATATCTGAATAGTTATTTACGTTATTTATTCATAGTATTTGACACAATGTATAAAGATTAGATATATTTGAAACAGTTTCTAGTATTGAATGGTGTTAAGATATGGTATAAAAGTTACTATTGGTTAAGGGGTGTTTATTACGGCTTATATAGCAAGCTTATGGCTTATTTGGTTTTCGGCTTATCTTTCATAAACTAACTTTTTTTTGTAAAATTGACTTGTTTTGAAAAATAAAATCGGTTTGTATAAGCTTAATCATGACATGGTAAGCTTATATAAGCCGAAAAGTTTCAAAATATTTTACAAAAAAAGTGAGTTTATGAAACATAAGTCGAAAACCCTATAAGTTACAAGCCTTCTCTATAACTCAAAACAAACACCCCCCAAGGGATGAGGTTTTTCATGTTAAGGTTATCGGGGTATCCTCTTTATCTACGAGTCCCCGGGGATTAGAGAGAATTGTCGGTGGTTTTTGACCATAGACTCGATTATTTTTAAAGCTAGAAGGTTATAGACTTGTTTCTATAGGCTCATTACATGATGCCTATGTTTGTTTGGTGACATAGTAGTCGGTAGTATGTTTGGTTGTCATTATTGTAAAGTTGAGAATCAGTCGTTGCTTTCTAAAGAAAAAATAAGCTCATTGCTTGGATAAAAAGAAAGCTTTGGGGGTTAATGCAATCGGATCTGGCCCATTTGACTTGTAATTATAATTATCTGTTTAAACTTGGACCCGTTTGACTTGTTACCTAACATGCCTGATACACTAATTCTGCCACTTCTTTTAGTTTGTTGTCTTACTTTATGATAATGAATTATTAAACTGGGGAACAAAGGGGCACTTCTATTTCTTAAGAGAATTAATAATTTATTAAAGAAATGATTACACAAAAAGTTTGAGTTGTATTTGGCAAATGATGACCATTTCTATATACATACATATCTCAGGATGGATGTCTAGGATCCATTTACATCGACAGTTGAGATGGTTTATTGAAAGAATCTTATAAATAATTTAGAGAGTCCTCTACTATCTTTTTGGTTATTTAAGGATTGTATTATTGCAGGGGTTAATGTTGGATGCAAGTTGCATATCGACTTGATAAGCCAGTAAAACATGCTTGGCTTACTAATCTATTTTATTAGAATTGTGCTATAATATTGTGTACTTTTGAAGACTTTATTTCAAGTAATAAGATAGATAGATTTATTCATATTGGATTCAGGTATTAAGGAGGTTGTTAAAACAGACAAGGGTCCGGCTGCTTTAGGTCCGTATTCTCAAGCCATAAAGGCCAATAATACTATATTTATATCTGGTGTTCTTGGTCTAATTCCAAAGGTATTGTTTCATTAGCTTTCACCAATAATAGATTACTTTTAATCGACGGGTTACTTTCTTTGAATATCCAATCAAATGTACACATGATTAACTAGCCTTGTTTGGGAACTTGTGCAGACCACGAACTTTCTCTCTGAAAACGTCGAGGAACAAACAGAGCAAGTAAGTTATCCATTAACAAAGTAACTATAGTTTATCAACCTCCTATAAGATTATTATCTTGGTCACTATAATGACTTGATATCACTATAACATTTTAAAACTGAACAAAAAGAAATATTTGCGGGTCAATGCAACCTGATCTGGCCATTTGACCCGTTACCTAACCTACCCGATATGCTAATACTGCCATTTCTTTTACTTTGTTATCTTATTGTCTGTAAATTTGGCTTGCATCTTTAGGTTATGAAGAATATGGGTGAAATATTGAAAGCAAGTGGCGCTACCTATTCCTCAGTGGTTAAAACCACAATCATGTAAGCATGCTTGATCTGTTTACCTTTTTAGCATGGTCGTCTTTAAGTAAGAAAAAGGCTAGAAATTAATGTTGGAAATTTTGATTGCAGGTTGGCTGATCTGAAAGACTATAAGAAGGTGAATGAAATTTATGCTAAATGTAAGTTCCCTTTACATCATATGAATAAAGATTCTTTGTTCATTGTATCCCTCTGTTCAAAGTATTAGATAACTCTAAGGTTTGGCATTTTATAGCATCTTCATCCAATTTACTCTTAGAGAGTTAGGTGAAAAGGTAAATAACAAGACACTGAAAAAACACGGATGATTGGATGATTGGATTTAAGTAAAAAGATTTTCCAGTTGACCAAAGATTATGGAAAAGGTTAAACGCCAATGGTCAATTTGGTGGAATTTTAGGAGATTAATGAGCAATATATAACATACAACATTTTAAAAAACATGCCCACATACGTAAAATTGTAACTTTTGCAGTAGTGCTATCTTCAAAATTTGTTTCTTCTATTCGGCAGTATGGGGTGTGATAGTTAGATTTAGTAGATTAGTAGGAAGAAAATTCATCAAGACTTATAACTAAAAAACTGAGTAATGCATATCATTCACACCTACTCTCTATACACTCTTATTGATTAGTGCTATTACTAGACGAAGCAAACTAAGAGGGTTGTTTCACGGTTTAAAACAGGTGGTGTATAAAATGGACAATACTTAAGTACATGTAAGAAACTAGGAATGTCAGTTTAGTCTCACTTAGGAGTTAGGACCCCTTCTCACTTTTTTACCAATTTTTTTATTTGACTAGTTTGAGATACAAGCGGTTAAGAATAGCTATTGGAACTGAACTTTGAGATTTTTTTATTTCTCTTTTTGTCCTTTACAGATTTCCCTACACCAGCACCTGCCCGTTCAACATACCAGGTTGCAGCATTACCATCGGATGCAAGGATCGAGATTGAATGCATAGCGGTGCTCTAGTTTCTTTTTTATGGTCTTATTGTAGTGAATCGAGTTCTTCATGGAAGGTTCAACGATGTTTAGTGTAATAAAATGGGTGTATCTGAACATGGTCATTGTTGCAACCATTTTGTAGTAAAATAGACTCGTTTTTTTCAAACAGCTTTCCGAATCCCCTCATACTGTATATCTTGAGCATCTGCAATGCACCACTTTACTACACATGACTTTTTGAAAAGCTTTACTCAAAAGCTTTGGTATTTGTCAACCGGTTGAAGCATTAAGTGGTAAGAGCGTTGTATTTATTATAGTGTTGTGGTTTATTTCATTATGAAAAGCTTTTGGCATTAGAGTAAGTAGCTTTTTACCAAAGCTTTTTATACTCTTCATTTAATTGTATTCAATGCATCAAGTCATGAAATACGGTGCATTGCTGATGCTGAGTAAGCTATGCATCAAGTTATACTAAGACTTGATGCATTTATAGCATTATAACCATTTTTATTAATAAAAAGTCATTTCTTCAAACCACTTGAGAATCACCAAGTCCTTCTTCAAAATATTCTAAAAAGTCAATATCTCCAATGGTAAAAAGCTCTTGAAAAGCCTTTTTAAATAGTAAAAAGTTTTTTGTCAAATGCCCTATTGCAAATGCTCTAAGAAGGAAAATACTGATTCTCCATATTTTTAAGTAAATTTGTGAAAAAGATAAAACTTTACATTTTTATTTTATAAGTATGTAAAGATGTGTATACGTTTAAGTTTTAACACTTATAAATGCGTATGGATAATTCGGTTGAGATAAAAATAATCCCCTACTTTGATGTTTGAGATAGGTAGGGATCACAACAGGGTAGGTTTGGAAGGATGAATATTTAGATGTTTGGGATAAGGATCACAATAGGGTGGGTTTGGGGTAGACCGATAATCCCAAACCTTCTCCAAACCCGCTTTGACCCCATCAGAAATCTAACCAGGTAGTATTCACGTGTTTTTATTTATTGTACAAAGTACTCACACATCTACGATACCTAAGATACTACGTTACACTATTATTTTTTTAGTACTTTTATATTATGTATTTAAAAGTATACTACACCTATAATACACCTCATCTCAATTAAAAAAAGTCAGTTGCTTAAAATATATAAGCACAAATTTCATTAAAAAAAGAACAGCACACATAAGAAAATTTATGTTGATAGTTTCAGTCGTAAATCTTAATTCAAAGACGACTAACCATCCAAACAAAGACACAAGAATCATTCCCATTCCTCAATTTCAATACCATTTAACAAAACACATCCTAAACAAACAAACGTCTCACTTTACTAGAATATAAAGATAAACACGTAATAAGTTTAAATTCTCAATTTACATAAAGGAAACATTCCTTGCAAAAAAAACATTAATAATTATCCCTTAAAAAACTATAAAACCAGATTCTTTTCTTGTTGTCTCAGTTTCGTTTTCACTTTGAAGCAAATTACAGGTACCCTTTCTTCTCCTAGATCTAAATATATTTTTGGAGTGCTTTTGGTATAAAAGTAGTCAATTTTTATGGTTTTTTTTTTCTTAATTTTGATTTTTTATGTGTTGTTTGGATTTAATTTTATATTTTTAGATTTTTCTAGTGTTTCTTGGTATGAGTATGTTGAATTTTTATGAGTTTTGCTTTTGTTTTATGTTGTTTAGATCAAAGATCACATTTTAATAAATTTTTTAAATGTTTTTGGGTATTAAAATATTGAATTTGTTATGATTTTTGCTTAATTTTGATGTTTTATTTATTGATCTTTTTTAGTGTTAATTTTGGTATGAAAATGCTGCATTTTTAGAAGTTTTGCTTTATTTTGATGTTTATATATGTTGTTTGGATTAAAGTTTCTATTTTTAGATCTTTTTCTATTGTTTTTTTGGTATAAAAATGTAAACTTTTCTAGTTAATATGTTGTTTGGATTAAAGTTTAAGAATTTATATTTTTGTTTGAAGTTTCTTGTAGAACAAGTAATTTAGCAATAAAATATAGATTGAATATTGGGAATGATTTTGTTTGTTTGAAAGATTAAGGATATATGATTAGCACCATTGTATTCGTATTTTGCTTTTTAAAATTTGTGTTATGATATAAAAGATGACAATTTATAAATGGTTAGATAAAAGCAACTTGTTTATGATTATAAGTGGAAGAAGCAGTTTTCGAGTTGCTTATTCAAATTTATTTTTAAATATTGTAGATGCTTAAGTGTAGACAAACACTATCTCCCACATTGCGTTTTGCTATAGGTGATTATAAGGAATCCCACAAACAACAGCATACCCTATCCCGCCGGATAGTCTTCATTTGATTTCTAAAACATGCTTATTAGCTATATCAAAACGCAATAAACAACCCAAATTGGATGTTACATCTTGTTGGCAAATTTTGATTTTGTTTGAGATTTTGGTTTGTATCTAGTGAAGAAGATTGTAACGTATTAGTATCGTTATTATCATAAATTTTAAAATCTTGAGTTAGCCTGCGCGTTTCATGGTTTCAGGTGCATATTGACAAGATGGAAGGCAGTATAGTCAGACGTGTTATTCCTTCGGATAATAGTTGTCTCTTCAATGCCGTTGGGTAGAGCCCTTAAACATTACATATCATTTTCATTCTTCCTTTTTTTTGCTAGCTACGTATCTTGACTCCTGTTTTGGTTGTATATACGCAGGTATGTCATGGATCATGAAAAAAATAAGGCTGCAAAACTGAGACAGGTTAGACTCAACCATTTTATCAATTTGTTTTTTCTGTTGATTGTCTGCTATTTTTTAGCCTTTGTTTTAACCATGTATCATGATGACAAAAAAAATCATAATCCAAATATTAGCTATCATGTCTAATAGTTTGTCATGCATTTACACTTAGGGCGTTCTTGAAGTGGTTAAGAACTATTTATGAGAAGATTTTTTGAAACCTTATGTATCCAATTAGAATAGAAATTAAAGATACCAAAACGAAGTTGGCGGAATAGCATAATGTTATTAAATGCATGATGCAACCACTGTTACGTGGCTATTGCTTACGTGCACGCACGTGGAAGCTAGGGTAAGCACGTGCATGCCATAGAATTTGTTTGGTAGTGATTTGCAACGTAAACAGAGAAGTTTTAATATCTCTAATTTTTGCACCAAGACATTATTACATACTGTTGTTTAGGTATATCTTACGCTGATATGGTTTTCATACATGCTAGGTTCACATGTTACAGTGAGAAAGTTACAATAGAATCAGTAATAATTGAAAATATGAGCAGTCTTATCTGTAACGGCGTTTCTTCTGAATAATGAAAGCTTAGGTCGTACCTACGCTTTAAATCTTTCCAAATATGACACCCGGACGTCAAACGAACCGATTGCTTTAACATTCTCGGCTTATTAGGAATATTGATGTCCCAATTTAGATATTAGAATCCATAATAGAAAAGGCGCTAACTCCCCCAAGTCTCCACCAGCTATATATCTTTTCCCAAACGCACATGGCCACATTATACAAAACCAGGCTATGCTCAGAAGATTTAACACCGCTGTCACAACAAGGACATAACAACATCTCTAAATCAATTGATACTTTATCAACCTTATCTCGAATCGAAAGTCTTTTCATTAAAGCCCTCATACAAATATATTTACCTTTTTAAGACAAGTTTGTTCCATATTGTATTTTGTCTCGAAATCTCCAACTGTAGAGTTCTCTCTTCGACCATCCTTGTTATCTTTAAACGTGAATCCTCCATCATCATTAAGATTTCATCGCCATTCGTATGCAATCATTATGTAGAAGACCAGATAATCCCTCCATTTCCATATTCACTCTCCCTCTATGTTCCCTATTCCACGCTCATTCCCACCTCCAAACCCCCTCGAACACCATCCTTTCTTCACCACCCTAATATATAGTTATATAGATGATTATTAGGATTATATACTAGTAAATCCAACCAATTGACAAAAACAATGGATCTAAGATTGTTACTCTTTGCATTACAATCCAACAAAGTGTTAACATACCAATTGTTGTAAGAGTCGAACGAATATTAATCTTTGCATCAAATACTTGCACACCATTGTCCATAACTATTACACTTTTCTAGTCTTTGGTTCTTGTACATTTATGATGATGAGACAAATAAATCTACTGCTGCTAATATGGTTTAGAAACTGGAGGTTGGTGATATCTGGTGTCGTTGGACATCCCCCAAAAGCTGGACGTCCAAGCATCCCCAAACGAGCAGGATATCCCCTAAAATCTCAACATCAGAAACAAGAAGACTAAATAAAGCATTCCCCTGGATCCCGCAACCATTGCTTCCAATAAATGGAGTTCTTTCTCGACCTTCTTTGAATTCACTCAAAACTTTAAGTTGGATATCTTGAAAAATTCTATTAACACTTAAAACTTTTGCCTTAAACACGCGATTATTCCTTTCTTTCCAAATATGATACCCGGAAGTCAAAAGAACCAACTGCCATAACATTCTCGACTTATTAGGAATATTGATGTCCTAATTTAGATAGAAAAATCCATAATATAAAATGCGCTAACTTCCACAAGTCTCCACCATCTTTGTATATTTTCCTAAACGCACATGGCCATATTACACAAGTATAGGCTATGCTCACAAGATTTAACACCGATGTCACAACAAGGACATAACAACGTTACTAAATAAATTCCTATTTTATCATGATTTTCTCGAAACAAAAGTCTTTTCATTAAAGCTCTCATACAAATATATTTTCCTTTTTCGGGACAAGTTTGTTCCATATTGTATCTTGTCTCGGAATCTCCAACTGTAGAGTTCTCTCTTCGACAATCCTTGTTAGATATTTAACTGTGAATCCTCCGTCATTATTAAGATTTCATCGCCATTGGTATGCAATCATTATGTAGTAGACCTGACAACACCACCATTTCCCTACTCACTCTCCCTCTAAGTTCCCTATCCACGCTCATTCCCACCTCCAAACCCCCTCGACCACATCCTTTCTCCACCACCCTACCCTCTAATCTACTGTCTAGATGAACTAATCTAGAAAACCTATCACATAACCTAAAATCGCCAATCTACCTATCTAGCCAAAAGGATATATCCTGACCATTTCCCACGTTACAAGTAAAAGAAGTTGTGAATCGATACCCACCCCATCAATGTCCATACCAATCTTAATGATGTCTTTCCGTACCCCTCCACCACTAATCTCCCCAACTACGTCACCACGACTAGATAAACCTCCATTTTCCCCGTATATGCTCTTAATAAACCTAACCCATAATTTGTCCCCTTCTCTCTTAAACAAAATTTTTTTTCTTTTAATGATCCGATATTTAAACCTCCCTCCCCATGAGTGGCTACCAAATGATCCCGTTTAACCTAATAATTTTTTTGCTCTTACCCACCCCTCCCCAAAAAAAATCCCTAGGAATACTCTCAAGTTTTTTGTCACATACGAAGGCTCGTGGAACATCAAAAAGTAATACAAAGGCAAACTACCAAGAACAGATTTAACCAATGTTAATCGTCCCCCGAACGACATCGATTTAGCATTCCAATCGGTAATGTGGTTTTTAAACTTTTCCAAGACGGGTCTCCATGTTTTAATACCGCTCATACGTTCCCTGATCGTAATACCTAAGTATGCAAATGGAATTTCTCTCGTACTACATCTCATCCATCTCGCCATCTCATCCCTATCACCAGATTTTACACCAATACCATATAGCTTACTTGTATTACAATTGACTTTTAATCCCGAAACCTCCTTAAAATATTTTAAGATGCACATCAATGCTTTTGCTTTCTCTCTACTCCATTCCCCCAAAAATATCGTGTCTTCAGCATCTTGTAGATGCGAAACCTGTACTCTATCATAACCGATCACCAACCCCTTTCAATATACCATTTGCAACCGCCTCACAAACTAACACGTTTAAACCTTTCACCGCTATGATGAACAGGAACGGGGATAAAGGATCCCTTTATCGAACACCGCGCTGTAAAGTGAATTCCTTTGTTGCGGAACTATTTACCAAGATCGACATAGAACTAGAATTCAAACAATTCTTGACCCATTTGATGTCGAAACCCATCTATTTCATAATATCATATAGGAACTTTTGGTTGATGTTATCATATGCTAACTAAAAAATATTTAATAATTTTGTAAACTAGATTTGATACAATAATAAACTTTATTGAGCCTAAAGTTCACAATTTAGACTTGGATTATTTAATTTTATTGTCTAACATTGTTTTCAGTTTCAGCGATAAATCGCAAAAACTAACACATACAAAAACGAGCAACAACAATGCTGCAAACACGATAAAAACGAAACAAATAGCAAAAACAAAGATAATCAATACAATTCGATATCTTAGAAGGTGTTTGAGATTTCTTATTAAACGGATAATCAAATAACGAGTAGATACAAAATGTGATTTTACAATTCATTGTTTGGATTTGATTATGTAGTTTGATATCACAATAATCAGATAATCGAGTTTTTAGTATTTGGTAAACAAAATTATTTTGAGAAAATTATCAAAAAGGTCCATTGCCCAATATGCTCTTCCCAAAAAACACCTTAAATTTTCTCTTTCTAGAAATGGTCTAATGCCTTTTCGAATCTGGGCAACTGTTGCAGAAATGGACAAGTGGAAAATACTGTCAGCAATGGTCGGGTATAAATACGCCATGTACTTAAGGGCAACAAGATGAATTAGGGCAATTGGAATTTTGGGCAATAGGTTTATTAGTCATTTGATATCTGCAAATAAGTACACCCTACTTTTGGGCAGCAACAAAATTTTGGGCAACCCAAAAATTTTATTCGAGCAACAACTAAAAATTTACCCCCATGTCATCTCTCATTTGGGCCTTCTTCAAACCCAAAAAAACACTTTTTCTCTCATCTTCTCCCGCGTTCCTTCTTCTTCCTCTGTTTCTTATCCAGCGCCGGCGAATACCAAATAAATGAAAGCTCAAAGTAATTGAATATCAAAATCGTAGAATGATCCTCATAATGGTAATCACTATGTACTTTCTATTGTTTATCTATTACCATTGATCAATTTCGTGACAATAATTAAATTAAAAATCCGTTATACTGAAATTGTAATTAAATCATGTATTTGTAAAAGAACAATTTGTTTTGGCTGATTTAATTAATTGAAAAAACTATTCACTTATTTAATCTCGGTATTTTTACAACTATGTTTTCTTGTTTGATTTGTTAACTAATTTACATTATTGGGGAACATTAAACTAGTACGGTATAACATGCAATGAGTATCTTTTTTTGTATAGATCTTAATTTGTAACAGAAATCGTTGATCCTTTTTACAGGAAATTTTTTCAAAGCTCATCATTAGGAGTAAGTTGAACTATTTGTTTTTTGTTAAACAAAAGTTAAATGCAAAGCGGAGATTATTGTTTAGGAATACTTGTTTTGGAAGTTGGTTAGATTTACGATTGTATGATCATGAACCACATTTGATTGAGTATATGTTGAGAAAACAACATCGAGTTGATGATTCACATTACGATATGCCCCTTATATATTATATGGATGGTCATACTTTGCATTTTGGTCGCCGAGAATTTGCTCTTATTACTGGTTTGAGATTTGGGAACGTTAGTTTGGCTTGTATAATTCTGGTCAAATAGATTTTCGTAATAGAATATTTCCTGAGAAGCTAGGCGTAGGTGTAACTATTTTAGATGTAATCGGAGTTATGGAGCATGAAGAAAGGTTTTCCAAACTATGTGATCTGGATGTTGTACGCCTTTGCCTTTTGTTAGTTTTAGAGGTAATTTTTATGGGTAGGTTGTTGTATTCAGAAGTAGATGATAGCTTGGTTAGATTGGTGGAAAACATTGATAGTTGGAATGTAATAACGTAAATTCATTCTTTGAAGTGTGTCTAATCGAATTGATTACTGGTTATTAGTGTGACTCGGTCGTCTTTGGTGGATAAAAGAAAAGGTTGTCGTTGTCTATAACTAATTAAAAACACGAAAGCTTGAAAAGATTTAAACTAAAAATAAAGACTTAAAAAGAAATGACTAAAATATTAAAACTTTAAAAGTAAATGACGAAAATTAAAACTTAATAAAAATGTAAACTTAAAATAAATCTAAGACAAGACAATTAAAAATAAGACAAAAGGAAATGGCGGGAAGGTTTGAAATTAAAACAATGCGAGAAAATAAAAACAAAACCTAATTCGGAATCCGTGATTCTGTCACAATCTGGAATTCCAAACTTCAGCTCTATCCGGAATAAGAAAAAAACAAGTGCAATCCGGAATAAACACAACTCCCACTATCCGGAATCCATCATTTGCTCCTTATCCGGAATCTATATTCCGGATAGAATCCGGAATGTCGAATTTGCTACCAATCTGGAATCTACCATCCTCATACTTATCCGGAATCTGAGTTAACTTCACTATCCGGAATGTTGGTTCAATGGGTTATCCGGAATGTTGGTTTTCTTTAAGTTATCCGGAATCAAGATCTAGCCTTAATCCGGAATACCTTTACTTGCTTATCCGGAATGAGTGAAAGCTCCAATCCGGAATATGACGAAATATTCTGTTATCCGGAATCAGGTTGGAGGGCTTATCCGGAATAACAAGGGTTGTTATTCGGAATGTTGCGATATCCGGAATGCAAGGGTTTAAAGAAACCCGGATAAGGACAAAATTAAAGATAAAAGAAAATAATCTAAACCTAATAAGCACTTATCTAAAAAATTAACCAAAATGATTTTAAGAAAAAGCAAATAAGCCAAAATTTAAAAACTTTAAAAACTTAAATAATAAAAATATTTAAAATCAACTTTTTATAAAATAACTTTTAAAAACACTTAATTAAATTTAAGAAAAGCAAGCAATAAGCTATAAAATCAATAAGCTAGCACAATCAAAAACATAAAATCATAACAAACAATCAAATAAGCATGACAATAAGAAAATAAGCATATAGATTAAGCAAAACAAGAAAGGTAGAATGAGAGATTAATTAAGAACTTGATTAAAAGTAAAGATTCAACAACAAAATTAAAACTTACTTGAAATTAAAGACAATAAAGTAAATTGACAATATGAAAGTGCAAGGAAAATAAATTGGAAAGAATAAGTTGTCAATTTAGCTAACACCTTCTAATGACACATTAGGAGGGTATTTATAGGAGGATTAACATGTGTTGTTGCTTTCTTCTTCTTCTCGTCTTTTCGTCTTATAAATTCTTTGACGTTTTCGACTTTGTCTCGGGATTTGTCGATGGATAAATTGAACTTGTCTTATAATTTCTTCATTTATTAGGCTTGAGTTCTTCGAATTCATTAAACTTCCGTCCTTAGACTTTTTCTTCGATAAATCTTCAGAATAGGCCTTGGACTTCCGTTCTTTTTTCACTCTTGATCTTTTGAATTCGTATTTTGTCTTTTTGTTCGATAAAAGCCCGTGAAAGACCGTGTTTTCTTCCCCTTTTTACATTTTGCTCCTAAATCACAACAAAAACACAAACCACGCATAATTCTGACATTTACGACATAAAATATACGTTTTGGCTTGGTTATTATTATAATTAAGTGGTAAAAGGATAAGTGTTTTCACACTTATTAAATCCCCTACACTTGACCATTGCAATGCCCTCATGCAATGCATTAATTACAAAGCAAGGTTTACATTTTCCATCATAGTTAACTTACCTTGGCCTTTATTCAACATAAGACTTTAGGGAAACTAAAAGAGATAGAAAATTACAAGATATTTAAAGGAAGAAAAACAAGTAAAAAGATCAAAGACTTACCTTAGGGTTTTGGATGTCATGAATGTTTATCACCCTCAAGTTTCACGTTCCCCAAACCAAGCTTAAAAACGAGATCATTGTTATTATAAGTTAGTAAACTAACACAAACTCATGTGGCCCAATTATTCACTAAGACTCCCTTATTCCTAGGTGTATCTCTTATATTTCATGATTGTCTTGAATGATCACGAGGATGCATTGTTGATTTATTTCGATAGTTATTTAGGCTGAAAATAAATTAGGACGATTTAATCAATAGTTAGCTAAAGGACAAAATCTTATAAAACTGCTTCTCGGGACCTCATAAACTTCATATCTTGGCATAACTCGCTTCACGATTTGATACCTTTCTCGGATCGATATTTGGCATTGACTTCATACTTCAAATCTTGAGAGACGTTCATGAAATAATGGTCTTCTCTTCATAATAGGAATTTCTTCACTTGAACTTTTTGAGAGATTCTTCATACTTGGAACACGAATTCTTCATTTTTCTCCAATCTTTATTTTGGATTTTGATATACAACGATCCGCCTCCATTTAGGACTTGGATATATTTATCCTCATACCTTGTTAGGGCCTTTTTGGATAGACTTCTCCATGATCTTTAGGGGAGTATTTGCTTTTCGTCGTGTGTCTCGATCCTTCATATTAATTTTTGATAAATGATTCTTCACACCACTTTTGGATCTTTAGCAACAAAATGTAGCCATCATGCCTTGTTAGGGCCTTTTCGGACTCGCCAATCTTCGCAACCCGCTTCAATAAGTTATGCCTTGGCTATGAACTCTAGTTAATACCGAGCAACTTTTAAACGATATTGGGCTAGAAGCTAAGTAACTTTTCAAATCGTACAACCTTACTTATTGCAATTAAATTTATTAACAAGCGACGGGAGAAAAATCTCATAATCAACTCACGTAAACTCATGAAAGAATACCAAACTTATAATTGACTCTATCATCTCTCGTTCTCCATAATTTAAAATCTCAAAGAATGAGACTCGTGGATGCTTAGCCTATTAAATCAAAGTTTTGGGTTTTCAAGTCATTTATAGGATCTTGCAACTTCTTAGACTTTTTCAAGTTTTAGAATTCGCATTTTAAAGTTCTGTTAGTCGTATTTAAAGTGATGGTCATATAATATACCGTTGAGAAACTCGTGAAAAATACTATTCAACGGTGTCGAGAGTTCTTAGTTATTAATGTTTATGTAACGGGAATTAGTCCCGAACACACAAATGAGGAAAGCCTTTGTCAAGTTTCCTTCTTAGTATAAAAGGCCTCACAACCTCATTTGTGTGTGTGTGTTTTCCATTCCTTTGTTTGTAGAGAGAGAAACGTATGTGTTTCTCTCACTATAATTCACAACCATCTTTGTTTTTCTCTTTTCCTTCATCTAATCTAATCTTTCTTTTTTGGTTTAATCTTCATCTTTATTTCTATATCCTATATAGTCGTGTGATTCTATCCAACTAGTGGTATCATTCGCCAAGGGATTCGTATTTAAGCATTTCGTGAGTTTTTGATTGTTTTTTTGCCAAATCATCAAAAATTGTTTTCGTGTTTGTTAGTGTTCTTAAGTGGTATACCTTCTTTAATTGTGTCGTAGTGATTTTGGTATCTTGGTTTTGGTTAAAACACAAATCTTTTGGATCAAAAGTTACAAACTTTCTTGTTTTTCAACTTTCCAAATTTCTAGCAAGTCATACCATCGGAAAGTACAAGTGAGTGAGGCTTGATCGCAATAACCACAAGGTTCTACTTTGCGATCTAAGGATTCCGATACCTTATTCCGACGAGATATTCCGATCGTTCATTGCGATCGCAGATTCCGACGGTTTTTAAGGGATATTGAGACGTTACTCTGTCCAAATTGTTTTAGCCATATTGCGATCTAAACATTCCGACAGATCAATATTCCGACAGATCAACATTCCGACAGATCCAACATTCCGATAGAAGGACATTCCGATAGAAGGACATTTCGATCAACATTCCGATCATCATTCTGATAGAATATTCCGATGGGCATTCCGATGAAAATTTTGTTTGAGTAATTTTTAGACTTAACCACCATCTAGACTAGTCCCGACACATAGTTTACACGAAGATCATAGTAAAATTTATTTTTTCCCAGACTATTTTTAGGCCATTTAAGCTTCAGTTTTAAAATTTGGCAATGCGAAAAATATTTCGACCAAAAATTCAAATTTTTGGACCAAAATTCAAATTTTTAGGCCAAATTTCTGATTTTTTAGGTTTTATTTTTCATTAAAATTTCATTTTTTCAAACTTTTTCCCTACTCGTTATTGGCTATTTCTAACTCGATTTCAAAATTTAGTGTTTCAAAACTTTTTCGGCTTACCGTTTTGTCGGACTGAGGAATTTTTTGTCGGGCTGGAAAATTTAGGCAAAGTTTGATTTGGTTGACACCCCAACACACGCTTTATACGAGTTGAGATCCTGTTTATCACACGACTTCTACTATGATTTATCAACAAGACAGTGATGTTGCGGGTTTTGAGCATCGTGATAGCCATGCAAGAAAGAAGAGGAATGTTGCCCATCTCCAGTCTCAGCTTCTTATAGCACAAAAGGAAGAAGCAGGAATTCCACTTCTAGCTGAGAAGTTTGATCTCATGGCATCTGCAGCAGCATATGATGAGGAAGAAGAGGTGACTACCGACTCCATCTTGATGGCTATTTTGCAGCAATCATACACATCGGTAGTTCAACCTGACAGAGCTCCTGTGTATGATTCAGACGGTTCCTCTGAGGTACACCCACGTCTCAATGATAATGAGTTATATAATATGTCTAATCAGAAGGAAGAGTATACTGAGTCACTTGAGCCTTCCACTGAGACACACGGGGTTCAAACGAATAATAGCAATATTATTTCTAATGCGCCCAGTGTGACCTTAGTGGAGATCAAGTAGTGCAACCTACAACCCTTCCTGACGAGACGCATGCGTATTATAAATCATTATTTGATAAGCTTGCCAAGGATGTTGCTCATGCGAATGTGGTTAATAATAAATTTCAAGAAACTAATCCCAAATTAACTACTAAGCTTGCGGGATATAAGGAACGAGAGAAAAGTTTTGAGATTCATCATGCTAAAATCCAGGAACTTGAACAAGCTCATGCTACATCGGTTTATCAAGAAAAATGCACCACAAAGAAATTAAGTGCCTTACATTTAAGTAGTGCTAAAAAGATAAGCGATTTGAATGATGAAATCACCTCTCTTAATAAACAGCTTTCAACTGAAAAATCTACCATTTTGGATTTAAAAGAAGAACGAAAAAAGCTGAAAAATAATTTCAAAATTCGAGAAGATGGGCTTCTTGAGTATTTTTGCAAAGCTCCGGATAGGATTAGGGAATTAGACAACCTTTTGGTAAAACGTGGCCAAACTATGCAGACAATAAATATGCTCGCACCAAAAGTGAATGAGATAAACTACACTCGATACAAATTGGCCTTAGGTTGTCCCCTTCCTCCTAATCCAGGATATCTTAAGCAAGTCCAGGCCACTAATGAAACCTTATATAATGGTAGTGTGCTCTTGTCTGATGAGCATGATCCTTCTAGTGTGCATGATTCTGTGGAAACTACTGAACTTGCAGTAGAGACTCGTTTAAGAATTAAAAAACTTGACAAAGAAATGACACCTGTTTATTATCCGAAAGTTAATCCTCCAACTATTTTTGTTCGGTCTAAAACGAGTTCTGAAATGCTTTTGCTACCAAGTGAGGAATTGTCTGATGACCCTCCGAAACCGAGTATCACAAGTAGGTATCTAAACGAGCTCAAAGATAATTTTGTCATTCTCAAACGGGTTGTTAACGCCAAAATGACTAGAGGAAACTTTACATCACCCTTCGTGTCGAGTTACAAAAGTGCTTCATACTGAAATCAATCCGATTATTAATCAAGTTGATGCGAGGATAGGCAATCTTGAGAACGCTTTTCTAAAAGAACTAGCCAAATTTGTTGAAGACTTTAAATCTTTGGCAAAGGAGGCTGATGACTCTCTTGATAGAATTAAAGTTTTGGAAAGCGACCTTGCATGTCTCTCGAAAGCAAGTGACAGTGGTGATTGTGTTGATAGTAACCCCGTTGCGGTAAACATCTCTGTGTCAGACAATGCAACCCTCCAAAATGAGCTTGATCGTACGAAAGAGAAAATGGAGTCTTATGTCATAAAAAAGGACAACGAATTCACCGATCTTTGGAATAAATATGTCAAAAAATGTGATGAATGTAAGGATGACAAACTCTCGTATGATAAAGCTTACAATGAACTGCAAAAAAAATAATCGAACAGCTGCAAGCTTAGTTAGGAGGTGAATGTCGCGACAGTGAGCCTTCAACAAATGTTAATAAAAAAGAGTTCACGATTCTTCAACACCGATATGAGTTTCTTCAGAAAATTGTCATTCTCTTAAACTTGCTTTGCAAAACAAAGTTGGAAAAGTTCCTGATGACAGTAATTTACAAGTAAAACTCTCTGAATCATTTCGTGAATTGAATGAAAAGAGTAAGGATATTTCTGATCTGAAAGCTCAGCTGCAAGACAAAGACATCGCGATTGCTGAGTTGAAGAAACTTGTTGGAAAGATGGGTGGAAAAACTGTGGAAGCTAAGGTTGTAATATCAGTTGTTAGACAACCCAATGCGTACAAAGTACCAAAGCCATCTATCATAGGAAAACCGCCTTCTAATGTTTCTAGGTTACCTACTAATACCGATGTGCCGTCGAATGTACCAAAACCAGCCATCTCACCCTATGTTCCTCCATTCAGAAAACCTACTCTTGCTAAACACAACTCTGTGAATTCACCTTGCACTACTCCTAAGAGTACTCCCAAGTGTGTGACTCTTACGCCCATAAAGGAATCTAAAGGTTCAAATGACGTTGGTCAAACCAACAACCTAGGGGATGGTAAGCAAAAAGGGAACATTCAGAAAGTAAACCATGTGTATTAAAAACCTAGTAAACCAACAACCGCTAGAGTTCAACACACACCTAATGGTAATCAACCAAAACCTAGGACCCCTTCCCAACAACCTAGGAATTGGCAATCACCAATGAGTAGTCGTGTTTCGAACATGGTGCCTGAACGGTCAGCAAACCCTAGGTACACAAGACCTTTCGAGAATCCCAAACTTCCTGTATGCCCCACGTGCAAAAAGGGCATTCACCATGGAAACCATGCTCATTGCATTCTGCAATACCTCTATGAGGTAAACTCTCGTGCCTTCACACAGAGAAAGAATGCAGAATCCCATAAGACAACAAGGAGATTCACACCTATCACAAAGAAAAGCAATGACAAGTGTAACACCCCCAAATTTATACAACTCAATACAGCGGAAGACTCGTTGGTGTTACGGGATAGCACATTACTCACATCATAGACAACGCATAAAAATCGCGTCGTTTAATAATAAAGCATTTCCATTCATAAATATCAAGTTTACATAGGTCCCAAGTCATATTATTTCATACAATTTTTACAAAACATTTGAATGGAAATTGTTGTTTAAGTGCGGGCCATGAATTCTTGTTGTCTTCCCGAGAATTACCTTCAAGTACCTGAGATAAAACATGTTAAAAGAAAAGGTCAGCGATAACGCCGAGTGAATTCATAGAGTTTAATAAATTCCATCAATATAACTTTGGTATAAAATTATTACCAAAAATCATTTTGTACAAATCATTTTAATAGGCCATAAAATAGCCAAAGTCATTTTATACAAATCTTCATCAAAATCGTAATATAGTCATTTGCCTTAAAAATCATTATACGAGCCAATGTTGTAAAAACATCATACAATACGTCTTATGACGTTGTATAAAGTTAAATAAAAACCGTTATATGAATATGGTTATGAAGAACCAAAACACGAACATAATATCAATAGTATGACCCCGTATTGCTAGTCAGGCAATACATCGTAATTCGGAGCGTATAGTAGTATTTCGTTAATTGGATTATTATAAGCCGCATGACATTGTTACCTTACTAAACCAAACAACGGGTAGCTAACCCAATACTCAATTTTCCCATCTAAAGTAGCGTGTCGTCACAAAGGTCACGCTATGGAAATCTTCTCATACATAAATTCGCTTACCAATCAATGTGGCACGACGGGGATCAACCGTCAAGGCGCGAACTGGGGTGATCGTCCCCAAATAGTACTATTATATGCACAAGCGTCTACCAAATCCCGGTAGTTCACAATTCATGCTAATGGGACTTTTAGTGACATAACCTAACTTTAATAATCCATTTAATTTCATCTATCGGGTCATTTAATCATTTATCGGGTCATACAATCGGGTCATACAATCATTCGGGTCCAAATCAATAAACAAACAATCGGGACAAATGGTGTCCTATTTTATAAAAAATAACATGTTATCTCCCTCGTGGGTTTATAAAACATTTCATAAAAACATTTAAAAGAGTGCGAGGCTATGAACTCAAGTTGATGTGGGAAGGCGGGTTATCGACAATTCGGATGTACGGTACGTGCTTCAATCACGAAAACCTAGACAAATAATACTCGTCTTAGAC
The DNA here is from genome assembly GCA_025667525.1 of Glebionis coronaria. Classification (NCBI taxonomy): domain Eukaryota; kingdom Viridiplantae; phylum Streptophyta; class Magnoliopsida; order Asterales; family Asteraceae; genus Glebionis; species Glebionis coronaria. Next base: position 157,111,641 of record CM046876.1, read on the forward strand.
TCATGTCCAATGACTTTACAAAAATAACAATTATGTATACATATGATGATTTTATATATATGATGATCAAGTGGGTTTACATATTCGCTTTTACTCATTTTAGTGTTTATGTGTTGATAACTTTTATACTAGTTTACTAGTTTTACCTATTTACATGTTTTAGGCCTAATAGACTTATTATAAGTTCTTTAACTTGTATTAATCCATGTTATACTTATATTATCAGTATCTACACATTACAAGTTGGGCCTAAATGGGTTAAGCCCAATAAATAAGTTTATAAGTGTTTTAGTCCATTTTGTTGTATTATTAGTCCAATAACGTTAATTTAGCCCGTTAATGTCCGTATGTTATATAGTTCGGGTTTTATCGGTTTTTACTTGTTATACATGTTTATATATCAGTATATAAGTTTTATAAAGTTCACATTAGACGGGTCCAACCGTCTAAGTTTTATTTAGCAAAAACGTTAATTTTACGGTAATAGCCGAAAAAGTCGTAAAAATCATGTTTATAGTTTTATAACTTATAAAACTTATCAAACTACGATTTTTATACAATGTTCATTTATTTATCTTTATACATATTTATATAAATGTATTATATGAGTTAGTGGGTTTTAGTTCACATTTTATACTATTTTTATTTGAGTGCTTATATAATACTATTATACTTTAATTTCCAAAATCTGATTTTTATTTTCATGTTCACCAAAACTGCCATATCTAGAGTTCTGTATGGAGATAGAAGCTCAAATTTTTATGACATAAACTACATGATATGTGCTACATTTAACTCTTCTATAGCTACTGTTGAATCAGCCTCTAAGTATTTTCTAAAAATCGTCCAAAACAGTGAACTCAGATTGGTACTCTAAACTTGTTTTGATCATATCTCACTCATTACAATGATTCCATTGCATGGCCAACTCTCACATGTGTACAAGACCCATAGCTTACTGTATATCAATCTATTCAAGTCATTTTACCAGTTTACCATATGATTCTTTACTGTTTTATACAGCCATCCAAATTAAGCAAGATTTTAACCTTGTTTCTTATAGTTTTTCATCTTTTTAAGCATGTTTATCAACACCAAATCTCCACACAATATTTTTAATCATTATTCATCATCATATACATATAAATAAGTGAAAGAAATACAAGATTACATAATCAAAAATAACAAGAGGATGAGGAGGACAATCTTTATACCACAAAGTTGATGTAGGTTGTGATTTGGACATGGATTTTGATGGAGAAACTTGTGAATAATCAATACCATCTTTAAGACCATCATTCTTCATGAACTCCTTGTGGAAAATCAGCCCCAAGACACCAACAAAACTTCTCCTTGGATGTTAAAACTTGCACCAATCTTCATCTTTTTGAATGGAGATTAACATATGTTAATTATAACAAATGTTTGTGGTTAAATTTTGTATGAATGGGGTGTTCTTGGTTGGATATGGGACGGCAATCTAGAGAGAGAGAGAGGAGAGTTTGGAGTAGTTTGCATGTATGAATGGTGGAAATGAGAAAACTAGTGGTTTTGCTAGTTTTTGGTGGGTAAAAATAAGCTTACTTGTTAAGCTAAGTTACAAGTGTAATCTACTTGGTAAAAACTTGCCACCAAATTGGTGTGGTGGAGCTTTGTAGCCGGTTATGAGTGGGGGTGGGGCAAGTGTCCCACTTGTCTCATCCCATTTATTTACGGGTACTCCTCGATTCTAGTTTCCTCGATTTGCGTGCCCTCGGGTCGTTTTACGAAAAACGTTCTTATAAATTATGAATCAACGGCACAAAATGAATCTAATAAAAATTGTCTCATCAAAAACGGAGTTCGAAAACGTAAATACGTAATCCTAAGGTTTCCGGTTTAGTCGTAAAGGACGTTAAATTTAAATCGTAAGTCCTAATCTCTTCTCGTAAATTTGTGAGTTTATGAACCAACACAAATTTAAAATCTCAAAATAATATTCATGGACAAATTTATTTTCTGAAATGTCAGACTGTCACCAAAGATGGTGTATGTAAACGTAAGCACGTAACGTAGAATCCTCTGGTTTAGACGTAGTCGACGCTACTTCAAGACGTAAATCCAAATTACTTCCCAAAAATAAGTGACTTCATATTGTAACATTAAAATAATGTTTTCAAATAAATATTGAGAATAAAATATCGACCATAAATTGACGGATTGTCACAGCATTTACCCTTAAACAGGATCTTTGTCCTCAAAGATCATCTTACCTTACTACTCGCTTCTTATAGAGTTAAAGCCATGTGGGTATGTCCTCCACGTTCGGTCTTTTCTCACAAATGTAATTCATTACAATACGCGAGTTTCATCAAACATAACTACGGGAATAAGATCAGGCTTAATGTTGACTTACTTTCTCTATCCATGATGTTCACGGGTTTTTGATGAACGCAACTTTTCGCCGATCTAAACATTACTAAGGAACAATCAGATTTTCACTTGATAGGCATTTTATCAAGTTCGATCTACGAAACATAATTCACGCAGTCCTTGGAGTCCTAGGGTAGATCCAGCTTATATGCCTTTCAAACCAATCTTTTACATCATCTCAATGGTCCCATACAACGGGGACTTATATCCCATGATTTGTCAGATCATTAATTCATTTTTCCAAGGTTAAAAATTTTGGCATAACTTCGCTACCCATCTGGCACTTCAAGATCTACATTTCATATTCACATAACCTCCTGCCCACTATCGGCAGTCAACAATCGGATCCTAATTTCATCAATCAACTCAGGTCTCGTGGGTCGAGTGTTTTTCAAGGTTAGGTTCGCCATCATAGGAAACCTTAAACCTAAAAGACATGTCCAACTCACAATGGGTGTATGTCGGGTGTCTTCATCTCAACTCCTGCTTACAGATGCTCTAATAATTAGATCATGACAAGATTCGATCTCGATCCTAATGCGATAATTATCAATGATAATCTCTCTAAAGGAAAACGATTTTACAGCTTATTACCAAAGGTCAATCATTCAAACATAGAACATCGCTTATAGTATTTTATATCGTTACTTTACCTACTCCCTTCGATTGGGGTGGTACATAGTACTCTCATCAAGATTCGTTCTCAATGACTTCTGAGCAAATCTCTAGAAATTCGATGCGAAGCGAGGATCTTGATAAAGATGTTCGATACAGGCACACTATGTTTACATAACTCTTTTGCATTTATCATTAACGGGAATGATATTAGCAGATTTGGTCAGTCTGTCGACGATGACCCAAATCGAATCAAATTCAGATGATGACCTTTGCAATATCTAGACGTTTACTAATGTATGAGGCGATGTCTGCCTTCATAATTTGTCATTAGTACAACTTCTTCAGACAAAGATACTTCTAGTCATAAATGACATAAATAGAATACTTATACTTACAAATTCCAACATAACTATATCTCACAATCCTCCATATTTAGGCAATCACAAGTGGTCTTTAAAATATTTAACGCTATCGGCTTCTTAATGCTAATGGTTCACATTAGCCGCGAACCACTTTTTATTATCTATATTATCCTACTTACAAGCATTGTTTATTTTTTTTTTAAATTGTTTGGCAATTTATTCTGTACCATCATTATTAAGGAACATGTCCTAATTGGTTCTTTATCCTTTCTATATAATGTGTCAGTATTTATATTCATTTTTCCTGATGATATAATTATCATGTCCACAATTCACTCATATATTCTTTCTATATTAGGCGTCAGTAATTACGTTCACTTTTCTTCATATTTTCTAAGTTTCAGTTTCGTCTCATCTATCATTTTTATCAGTTTTTCTCAATCCAGTGTTTAAAGCGTCGAAAATTATTACAATTAATTAAATAATAATTATTAAATTTTTATGAAACGTAAACGTAAAGATTTTAAATTTCTTAGTCCATCCAATTATATAAAAATGTTCAAAATAATTTTAAATTTAACATGATTTTTGCTGATTTATCGAAAATAATTAATAAGATTCGTAAATGTTTGAAAAAAAATCTTTGCTTATACTTTGGTCAAAAATTTTCTTAGTTGAAAAGCAAAAATTGTCGTTTCAAACTTTAAGTCATGGTTTAAATGGGTTTTCTAAATCCCTCTTAGGTTGTCTTGAGGTATACACAAACATTTACCCTAAACAGAAGTTTAGTTAAATGGTTTGTGTATAAGGGAATAATCCCTTAAAAATCCTTTGTTAAAAAATTTGTCAAAATATATTTGCACTTCCTTTTTAGTATAACTCAAAGTCTTAAATGACTTCTAATTTTTGAAGAGTCAATATAGATTCCATTATGTTTTAATCACACGGTCAAAATGATTAAGTCTTAAATCACATGTTAAATATTCAAGATATATGTTTTTATTGTTCGGCCAGTTCAGGGCAATCTATAAATAATTATTAACTCCTTCTTATTCTTATAAACAAACAAATGGTCCTTAATGATCGCAAGCATGAATTTATCAAATTACAGCCTCCACACGTGATTCACCAAATTTATAAAGGCTACATGTGTATTAGTCAATCCAAACGTCATCACATGAAACTCATAATGTTCATTACAAGTACTGGATGTAGTGATTGGAATAGATAATCTTTTTCGCGGATGTGAAATTGATGATAACCATGCCGTGGATCAAATCTTTAAAACATACGCTAGAACCTTGTAAATGATCGAACAAATCTTCCATTTCGATTTATGGATATCGTTTTCGATTGTCAATTTACTCAGTTCATAGTAATCTATAAATATAAGGAATGATAACACCATAGCTCTTCATGATGACGAGCTCGGTAGAATAAAATCTTTCTTCGGCAACTCTCTCAATTGTACGGTAATTCCTTTAATTCAGATGGTGCTGACGTACAGTGCACACGCCACAGGTGCAGCACCGGGAATATAATTAATACCAAATTCAACTTGCCTTAATGGCGAAAGTCTAGGTAATTCATCAACAAATACTTACTAAAGTTCAGATAACAGAAACATCTTTTAATAATTTCATATTAGGTTCTTTCTAGATTATAATATCTATAACTAATTCACAATCATTCATGGTATAATTTTAAGTCTAAATACAGGATATGGTCATCCCTCAAGAATTATTTAGATCACTTTTGATAATCAACATCTTATCATTTAGGGGAATTCTGTTCGAGTTCCCATCAATTAAGACAATGTCGTCATGTCATAATCAATCAATCCATTCTACTGGCACTATCAACTTTCCAGTTTCATTACCATTTGATAAGATGTGAACTTCTCAAAAGACTAATAATAACTCATAATCCTTCACAAATTCAAGGATAACAGGAGAAATAACTAAACTTAAAAGAGTAAGGTCAACGCAAAATCTACGCGAGAGAATTTCAAATCAGATGCAGACGAAAACATTTAACGAATATGAATATATCCCATGTTTTCATAATTTGAGTACGCATTCGAAAGCTCCTCGGATCGTTACCCAGGTCATTCAAATGAAATCAAATCAAAAGAAATGATAGGAACGTCAATACATCCAGTCGGGTATCAACACTCGGTAATCAGATATTTTTCCTAAGAATCTCACTACGGGAGAATTGGACAAGAAGGGAATATCAGTTGTCAAATAAGACAATTTCCACAGATGAGTAAATTCAACTCAGAAGAATAGATGCTACAGGCACATATGTAGGTGTCCCTAACATTATGTCCCTATTTTTCACTTCTTGCAGATCTCATAAAATTTAATCTTTCATAATCTTCAAAGAAAATGTAATGTTTATTCATTAGTTTTATGGTGACTACTAATCAGCCTTGCATGGTCCATTCCAAATTGTATGTAGGCGCGCAACTATATACAATTTCAAGATTAACGATGCAATACTCAGTTCGTCAAAAGTTTATCATCATGTTTATAATAAAAATATTTTCATGCTTAATTCTTAAATAAGAATCAAAAATAAATTTACAAAGATTTTCTTTGTCATGAAAACAATTAAGTTTTCCAAAGGATTTCATAAACAACTTCATTTTGATATCAATCACTTATAAATCTCACTTTGAATGATCCTTATTGTGATGAAAATTAAATTTTCTCAAAGGATACCGTTTTAACTTTAAAAACAATGAGTGATCTGCAAAAGAGTGATGAAAGCTTGTTCACCAAGAACTTAACTACAATATGATAGGAAATGAGCTTTAGCCAAATAGTCATGAGGTTCATGACCTCAATGACACTAAAAAAGAATAATCCACAATGTAACTCAAATCGAGATGAGTACATGTTCAATGGTTGCATCACTAATGCGAACATTAGGATGAAGCAATAAAGGATAGGTAACATCGATACATGTAGAATTTAGCAATCAAAGGTAGTCTTTTCATTAATCACAAACAGGTCAAATTGTACCGTAACACATTATGTGCCACTATGTCATACAATTCCAAGATCTCATCCTACCAACTGATGTCTCAGTTAAGTTAGGGATTATTTTTAAAAGATACCACAATGAATACTAATCTATAAGAGTTATGGGGGTTCCACCTGTCCCGGAAGATCCATCGGTCCCAATTCAGAAGAAGATTTCTTCACTTTATTTATTGGACACTGGGCATCCTCATTTGTGGACAATGGCCTAGGAACAACCCTTAACACGAACCTACAATCAATTAAAACCTTATAATTCAATCACAGAACTTAACGAATTCTTCTTAACAATTTCTTATTCCATTCGGGTTAAATTTTACTTTATTCAAGTTTTAACCAATTTTATACTCAATTCGATATCCTACCTTATTCTCCAATACTTTCAATCTTATTCATAAACCTTAATAGGGCAGTTAAAGCTCGATATGAATCAACACTTAATTTCCAATCCTATAGCTCTTTCATCAATAGTTATCAAATGAGTCACTAGTATGAAATGACTCGATCATTCAATTAGACTTCTCGGAAAGGTACTAGTGGCATGAGGCTTTCGGGTAATGGTTCCAATGACAGCCTCAAGTGCAACATTCACCCTTTCGATTTCAAATGTAAGAATTAGAATGACAACGAATCAGATGACATCTTTCTAGGTGGTAACGTTTTGTCAAACTTCACTCTATAAGGAAAGATCGTCATGACATCGATATCAGTTTTAATCTCGCCAATTCTTCTTCAATATCACAATCAAATAATATTAACGTTTCTATGAATATCAACCATTTGTTGGGATCATAAATATCCACAACTTGGTTTAGATCTAGGATAGCTAGAATTCCTACGAGAATAGCTTCGATTAATTTACTAGGGGATTTAGGGTTCCTTGTGACAATCTACGTCGTATAAATACCTCGTATAAATATCAAAATAATCATCAAACAATCATGTAATAAAATTACATCATATATATATAATCCAAGTTATATATATATTAAAATAACACTTCTCAGTCTGGCCTTGTCGGTAACTCGAGAATTCTTCGGCACCGTTATAGTCAAAAGATTTTTAGACATTTTTAGAAAAATGTTTATAGTTAAAAGATTTTGAAATGTTTTATTCAAAACCTTAGTTTTAAAAATCTTTCGTTCTCTATAACGAGAGCTCTAGTACCAAACTGTAACACCCCCAAATTTATACAACTCAATACAGCGGAAGACTCGTTGGTGTTACGGGATAGCACATTACTCACATCATAGACAACGCATAAAAATCGCGTCGTTTAATAATAAAGCATTTCCATTCATAAATATCAAGTTTACATAGGTCCCAAGTCATATTATTTCATACAATTTTTACAAAACATTTGAATGGAAATTGTTGTTTAAGTGCGGGCCACGAATTCTTGTTGTCTTCCCGAGAATTACCTTCAAGTACTTGAGATAAAACATGTTAAAAGAAAAGGTCAGCGATAACGCCGAGTGAATTCATAGAGTTTAATAAATTCCATCAATATAACTTTGGTATAAAATTATTACCAAAAATCATTTTGTACAATCATTTTAATAGGCCATAAAATAGCCAAAGTCATTTTATACAAATCTTCATCAAAATCGTAATATAGTCATTTGCCTTAAAAATCATTATACGAGCCAATGTCGTAAAAACATCATACAATACGTCTTATGACGTTGTATAAAGTTAAATAAAAACCATTATATGAATATGGTTATGAAGAACCAAAACACGAACATAATATTAATAGTATGACCCGGTATTGCTAGTCAGGCAATACATCGTAATTCAGAGCGTATAGTAGTATTTCGTTAATTGGATTATTATAAGCCGCATGACATTGTTACCTTACTAAACCAAACAACGGGTAGCTAACCCGATACTCAATTTTCCCATCTAAAGTAGCGTGTCGTCACAAAGGTCACGCTATGGAAATCTTCTCATACATAAATTCGCTTACCAATCAATGTGGCACGACGGGGATCAACCGTCAAGGCGCGAACTGGGGTGATCGTCCCCAAATAGTACTATTATATGCACAAGCGTCTACCAAATCCCGGTAGTTCACAATTCATGCTAATGGGACTTTTAGTGACATAACCTAACTTTAATAATCCATTTAATTTCATCTATCGGGTCATTTAATCATTTATCGGGTCATACAATCGGGTCATACAATCATTCGGGTCCAAATCAATAAACAAACAATCGGGACAAATGGTGTCCTATTTTATAAAAACTAACATGTTATCTCCCTCGCGGGTTTATAAAACATTTCATAAAAACATTTAAAAGAGTGTGAGGCTATGAACTCACGTTGATGTGGGAAGGCGGGTTATCGGCAATTCGGATGTACGGTACGTGCTTCAATCACGGAAACCTAGACAAATAATACTCGTCTTAGACTCATGTCCAATGAATTTACAAAAATAACAATTATGTATACATATGATTATTTTATATATATGATGATCAAGTGGGTTTACATATTCTCTTTTACTCATTTTAGTGTTTATGTGTTGATAACTTTTATACTAGTTTACTAGTTTTACCTATTTACATGTTTTAGGTCCAATAGACTTATTATAAGTTCTTTAACTTGTATTAATCCATGTTATACTTATATTATCAGTATCTACACATTACAAGTTGGGCCTAAATGGGTTAAGCCCAATAAATAAGTTTATAAGTGTTTTAGTCCATTTTGTTGTATTATTAGTCCAATAACGTTAATTTAGCCCGTTAATGTCCGTATGTTATATAGTTCGGGTTTTATCGGTTTTTACTTGTTATACATGTTTATATATCAGTATATAAGTTTTATAAAGTTCACATTAGACGGGTCCAACCCTCTAAGTTTTATTTAGCAAAAACGTTAATTTTACGGTAATAGCCGAAAAAGTCGTAAAAATCATGTTTATAGTTTTATAACTTATAAAACTTATCAAACTATGATTTTTATACAATGTTCATTTATTTATCTTTATACATATTTATATAAATGTATTATATGAGTTAGTGGGTTTTTGTAAAACCCGCATGCTTTTACCATGAATAGTGCCCTTAAGATCGTACGTCCTAGATTAAAACTTACCTCATTTAGTATTGATCACATTCATGTGCTAATAATAAAGCAAGTGCATACGTGTATGACATGACAAGTATCGATTACGTACGAACTCATGATAAACAGTTAATAAATATGTCACGTGAACATAATTAAATCATGATCACCATTTAAAATACGAACTAGAATAATTACGTAAATACATATAATATAATTACGAGCGTTAAAATTACGATAAACGACATGATAAAATAAACAGAAACACTTTAAACACTAGCACGTTTAACCACGAACGAACACGAAACATCGGGACATGAGAAAGGTACGGGTACCCCATGTGGGGCCCCCATACCCACGGCACAACAACAAGAAATGGGCTAAGCCCATGGACTTTTACAAGTAAAGGGGGGTAAAGAGTAAAACTAGTTTTCATTTTCACTTTTTCAAGAAAGAAAACATAAACCCTAAAAAGTTTTCTCCTCCTCCTTGGTTCCTTTTGTGCCGCCACCTACATCACCACCATAGGAGGGTGTTGTTGATTTTTGACATTAAATACAAGTGGTAGAAACCGTATTTGTTCATCCCCTTTCAAGCTACGTATTGGTATATCATTCTAAACCCTTCTTTTTAATTCTTTTTAATCTTTGATTATTTTCATGAACATGTTATTATTTTTTTTATTAAAACATGATAATTAAACATTGATCAAACATGTTTTGGGGTTAATTAAAATCAATGAATGATTTAAAAGGGTGTTTGTTTTTAGCCGCCTAGCAAACAAACCCGAGGGGGGTTTGGTTTGCTTATTGCTGCCACCACCAAGACCATTTTAGGTCTTGGTTGGTGCTTGTGGGACCCACGGCAGCAAGGAGGCACACGTGCCCCGAGTTTGGCTCGGGGTACGGTGTCGAATTCATGCCTGATTCATGGTTCGTTGGTTAAATCATGATCTATGTTACATGTTAATTTTATGAATCATGAACTTAGGATATAAATTAATTAATAACATGAAATATTAATTAAATCATGACTTAGGTTATTCTAATTATTAATTTAGCATGATATTAATTTAACCTAAGTATTTTATGTTATAAGTTATAATTAATTAATGATTTAAAACATGCCTATAATTAATTAATTTAGACATGACTTAGGTTATATTATTAATAATAATAATACACATTTTAACCTAAGTATTTTCATTTCATTTTAATTAAAACATGTTATACTTTAATTAAAATGCTTAACCTATAGTTTAATTAAAATACATGAAATAATAATTAAACTATATACTATATCATATGACTTAAGAAATCAGCTTATAAACACGTAGACTTATATGTTAGCTTATGTAACCAGCTTAATTCTAAATATGAAAAATTCTATTTATAGAAACTTAATTAAATAAGGCAACTAATCTATTAATGGAAACCTTCTATATATGGAAATCTATCTAATTCAGGCAGCTAATCTAATCATGGAAACCTTCTATATATGGAAACTTATTTAATTAAGGCAGCTGATCTATTTTTGGAAACTTTCTATTTTTAGAAACTAATCTATTTTAAGCAGTAAATTCTATTTTAGGAAACTTTCTATTTTTGGAAACTTTCTATTTTTGGAAACTTTCTATTTTTGGAAACTTTCTATTTTTTGGAAACTTTCTATTTTTGGTAACTTTCTAATTTTGAAAACTTTCTATTTTTGGAAACTTTCTATTTTTGGAAACCTGCTATTTTTGGAAAGTTACTTATTATTACATAGTAAGTATAATAATACATGAAATACCAGTAATACATAATCAGATTAATCAGAATACAAGATAAACACAGTTTAAGGCTTTAAACAGTAAATCATGACCTAAAACATACAAAGTAAGCTAAGACGTGACATAAAACCAGGTACGTAATCAGTGAATCGATACTTATACACGTGTGTATTCATGTAGCGTTAGTGATCCAGAAGTAGGAGTCTTTTTTCCGTTCATTCACTGGACTTGAGGTACGGATTCCCGTCCTTTCAGTATGGACATTCTTTCCTTATTAGGATTTCCCCGTATGCAGCCAACTGTTTTCCCCAGCATTTGTTTTATTGTTTTGAACTGCTTATGTTTAATTAGCATAATCTATAGCCATATACAAGCATGACCAGTTTCACCTAGTTATGGAGGTACCATAACCATAACATTGGAGGCACCAATGTTATGACTTCCCCACGGCGGAGTGATTGCTCGTGGCGTCCCTTTTCAGTTTTGGCCATATTATTATATCAGGTGGGGCGTATGGGTGCATCCTAGTTACATGTTTTATTCAGTTTATCATGGTGAATGTGGTGTGTGCCTTGCATCCTTCACAAGGAGTTGATCCCTCCTACCCAAACCAGTATATTAATTAGAGGCATCCCCTCTAATCAGCATGATGAGGTCACCCCTCCAAGTATTCATGCACGTGACCTTTTCATGACCTATATGGGCTATGGTATATTTATGTTAAAACAGTTTTCATAAGATAAACATAAGGCTTTTCAAACTATAAAACCAGTTTTCCTAATACTTAACCAGTTTACTCAGAACTTAGCCTTCTGCTGTTATATGTTACATGTTTATCCTATTTCATGCTATATTGTACATCCGTGCACTGAGCGTCTTGCTCAGCCGTTTTCCTTTTCATGTTCCCAAAACGGCAGGTACTCAGGGACGCTCGTAGATCTCAAACGTACGTGCATATGGATTGGAAGCTTTACTGTCTTTCTTTACTTTATGCATTTCCTTTACTTTGATACAGTTGCTATGGACATTGTTTCGTCCTTTCCTTTTACAGTATTTATGTTTGTGTGTGATGAGCTTTACTTTGGGGTTACCGATGTTTGATTCCGGTATTTCCCTTTCATGGTCGAATAATGCTTAGACATTTATCCTTGTATGCTTTAATGACACGCCATGATTATGCGTAATATTCCATTTCCAAAATGGGGTGTTACAATTAGGGTATCAGAGCCAAGGTTTCGACCTGTAGGCTCTCAAATATGACCTGTGATTAGTGGGTAGTCACTACGGTCTTCCTAGAACTGACAGTTGTTTTCATGCATTCATCATTTTTAAGTATACATATACATGTCATTGTTACAGGGTTTTTGACTAAGTAATGGTTGGTACAGGACTGGCCCTATTTAGTCGCATGTGTTTTATCGAAACTTTTAAATTTGGGACCGACCCATAGGCGTCCCCTCGATATGTCTTTTATTGTGAGTGAACTGACCAGAGGCGTTCACTCTCGAGCATCAAAAGTTTTCATAAAACTGCATCATGCATTCATACAAAGATTTTCTTGCATAAAATTTTTCTCGTGAAAATTTTGGCATAAAATTTTTTTTTTATGTATATATATAATATATATCTTATGTTTTGAACTGTTAATCATATGTTTTATGTTATACTGTCAGATGGTTCTCACATACGAGCAAGAGCAGCTCAATGCTGCAATTCAGGCTGCCATGCAAGCCTTGCTTCCTCAACTGAGGAATGACATTCGTGCTGAAGTCCAGGCTGCCAACAATCAGCAGCACAATCAGCCACCTCCTCCTCCTCCCCCACTGACACTAGCAGTGTGGTTGGAAAGGTTCAACAAGCTTCGTCCTAGAGCTTTTGAAAAGACTGATAGCCCTAGCGATGCTGAAAGCTGGTTGACTCACATTGAGAAGATTTTCAATGCTATGGGATGTGACCCCGCATTCAAGGCGAGACTGGCATGCTACCGGTTTGAAGGTGATGTACTCAACTGGTGGCTAGCTTTGACGCAGTCAGAAGGAGGTGATGAATGGGTCGCTGGTTTGACATGGGCCCAATTCAAGGAGAGAGTGATGGAGCAGTTCTTTCCTAAGGCAGAGCAGGACAAACTCAAGCGAGAATACCATGGGATACGTCAGAGAGCGGGCGAGAATAGCAACGAATTCATGTAGCGCTTTCTTCGCTTAGCTGGTTTTCTGGGAGCAGCAGCTGGTACTCCTGAGGAGCAGGCACACCACTTTAGGTGGGCACTTCGCACCTCGGTCGCGAACAATCTGGTATGTGCTACGTTCAATACAGTAGCACAAGTGGCCGACGCAGCAAGGAAGCTTGAGATGTTGCAAGAACGCGATGAGTTCGGGGAAGCTGAAAGACCCAACAAGAGGTAAACATTTCGTGATCTATCGATAACCAGACCGCATCGTATCATTATATGTTCTATAATCATCTCTTAAACTGTATCTTCCAGGCAGAAAACTGGGGACCGGTCTCAGCCGGCTACCCAGCAGCAGCCTAATCAGCCCAAAGGAAACGGTCACTCTAACGACCGTTCTGTTGTGGAAAGGCGCAGCGGTAATGATAATTACCGTAACAGTAGGGGACACTCCAACAACAGCAGGTCCTACTATTTACGCATCTTCTTATGATTTCATGTTATATCTCTCATGCTGACACTATATTAATCTCTACCAGGAACCACGGTAACGGGAAGGACCAGAACCACAGGGGTTCTCAGCCTAACCGTTCAGCTAACACTGGTAAGCATCTTATGATGCATATGTCTTATACTCGTGCATATACTTTATTTTAACACATTTCGTCATCAGCAGGCCCTCAGCAAGCAAGGACTCCTGCTGGAGGATTCACTCATCCTCTTTGCAGTACTTGCCATCGCAGACACCCTGGCCCATGCCGTCGTGATTCCGACGCGTGCTACAAGTGCGGCCTCCCTGGCCATCGTATGAGAGATTGCCGTAAGGGTGAAATGGAGGGTACTTCGGGTCATGCTGATACTATACCGCCTCCTACCACTGGGCGTGTCTACACGACATCGCGCGATCAGGCAAACAAATCTACAGGTACCATTACTGGAATTTTGTATATGTACGGCCAAGCTGCATGTGTTCTTTTCGACACGGGTGCCACTCATTCAGTTATTTCCACTACTTATGCCAAGAACATCAGGACACTTCCCTTGCCATTAGAAAATAGGCTTACCATTTCCACGCCTTTGAGGGACTCTGTATTAATAACTCATGTATACAAGAGTCTTCCTCTAGAGTTTGACGATAAAGTTCGTGCAGTAGATGCACTTCCCCTAGACATGATTGAGTTCGATATGATTCTCGGCATGGACTGGCTATCCAAGCACCATGCTACCATAGACTGCCACTCATATCGGGTGATCTTCGGCGACATTAACGCACCAGAGTACATTCATAACGGGTTCATACCCGGACGGTCTGTACAAGTGATATCTACCTTGCAAGCACGTGCATTACTGTCACATGGCTGCGAAGGTTATCTAGCTACGGTTCATGACATGGATGTTGAATCCCCATCGATTCAGGATCAACCAGTAGTTTCGGAATTTCAAGACGTCTTCCCAGATGAACTTCCAGGCATACCACCTGCACGAGAAGTGGAGTTCAATATCGACCTTGTTCCGGGAGCTGAGCCAATCTCTAAGGCTCCATATCGTATGGCTCCTATAGAGCTAAAAGAACTGAAGGACCAACTGCAGGAACTTCTTGAACGAGGGTTCATTAGACCAAGCGCATCTCAATGGGGCGCACCGGTCTTGTTCGTTAAGAAGAAAGACGGCAGCATGCGACTTTTCATTGACTACCGTGAACTTAATAAGATTACCATCCGCAATAGATATCCACTGCCGCGTATAGATGATCTGTTTGACCAACTTCAAGGAGCCAAACACTTCTCAAAGATCGATCTAAGGTCAGGCTACCATCAGCTGAGGGTTAAAGAGCAAGACATTGCCAAGACTGCTTTTCGTACCCGCTATGGCCATTATGAGTTTGTGGTCATGCCTTTCGGTCTGACCAATGCTCCAGCAGTATTCATGGATCTGATGAACAGAATCTTCCATGAATTCCTTGATAAGTTTGTCATTGTATTCATCGATGACATCCTGATTTTCTCAAAGTCCACGGAGGAACACGAAGACCATCTCCGTACGGTACTACAGATTCTTCGCCAGAAGCAGCTGTATGCGAAATTCTCCAAGTGTGAGTTCTGGTTAAACAAGGTGGCATTCTTAGGTCACATTGTATCAGCAGAAGGGATCACTATGGACCCAGCGAAGGTTGAGGCTATCACTAAATGGCCAAGACCAACGTCAGCGACAGAAGTCCGCAGTTTCTTAGGCTTAGCTGGATATTATCGCAGATTCGTGGAGAACTTTTCCCGCCTGGCATTGCCTCTCACCAAACTGATGCGAAAAGGAGAGAAATTCATCTGGACGGAAGATTGAGAGAAGAGCTTCGAAGACCTAAAGCAGAAGTTAGTATCTGCACCTATTCTTACTCTCCCATCTGGTACAGGTGGATTTCAGATCTATAGCGATGCATCGGGGAAGGGACTGGGCTGTGTTCTCATGCAACATGGGAAAGTGATCGCGTATGCTTCACGGCAGCTTAAGCCCTATGAAGAAAACTACCCCACGCATGACCTGGAACTTGCTGCAGTGGTGTTCGCATTGAAAATATGGAGACATTACTTATACGGAGAATCATGCGACATTTTCACAGATCACAAGAGCTTGAAGTATATCTTCACATAGCGAGAATTGAACATGAGACAAAGGAGATGGTTGGAACTGTTGAAGGATTATGATATTAACCTACAGTATCATCCCGGGAAAGCTAATGTAGTAGCAGATGCACTCAGCAGAAAGTCCGGAATGATCAACGGCATTGAGATCAAGGAACAAAACATAAGAGACTTGGAGCGGCTAGACATCGAAATCATGGTACGTGGGCAGCACGGATACTGGGCGAATCTTAGAGTAGAACCTGAGTTACTGACTAGGATCAAGGAAGCGCAGAAGGATGATGGAGAGATTTGGGCGATAATTTAGAATTTGGAGAAGCAGACAGAATTCAGAATGGACGCAGACGGTATCGTTTGGCAGGGCACGAGACTTTGTGTTCCTGACAACCAAGAACTCCGGGAAGCATTGTTAGCTGAAGCTCACAGCTCCCCATTTTCTATACATCCTGGGTCGACAAAAATGTACCATGACATCAGACAGCACTTTTGGTGGAGTGGTATGAAACAGGATGTAGCCACGTATGTCTCCAAATGTCTTACCTGCCAGCAGGTTAAGATTGAACATCAGCGATCGGGCGGTCTCCTTCAACCGTTGGATATTCCAGAGTGGAAGTGGGACAAAATCACCATGGATTTTGTTACCGGTCTTCCGCCTACCAAGAAGAAGCACGATGCTATTTGGGTCATTGTTGATCGACTCACCAAATCAGCTCATTTCTTACCGATACGCAAGGAAGATCCGGTAAGTAAACTCGCAGATACTTACAGAAGGGAGATCATGAGACTCCACGGCACTCCCTCCAGCATCGTCTCAGACAGAGATCCTCGTTTCACGTCGCGATTCTGGAAAGGTCTGCAAAAAGCTTGGGGTACACAACATAAGCTGAGTACGGCCTTCCATCCTCAAACGGACGGACAATCGGAGCGAACAATTCAGACATTGGAAGATATGTTAAGGTCGTGTGCGTTGGAATGGACAGGTGATTGGGACGATTACATCTGTTTAGTCGAGTTTGCATACAATAACAGCTGGCACGCAAGTATCAAATGTGCTCCTTTTGAAATGTTGTATGGCAGAAAGTGTCGCGCTCCAACTTGCTGGGATCAAGTGGGAGAGCGAACACTCGAAGGACCAGAGATTATAGAAATGACCAATGAGAAGATCGAAGTAGCTAAGCAGAAGCTGCAGGAAGCACGGTCACGTCAGAAGAGTTACGCCGATAAGCATCGTAGGGACATACATTTTAATGTGGGAGATCACGTCTTCCTCAAGGTTTCGCCGGCACGTGGTGTTAAACGCTTCGGGATCAAAGGGAAACTCAGTCCTCGTTTCATCGGACCTTTTGATATCATTGAACGAATCGGTGAAGTATCTTACCGATTGGCGTTACCTCCTCAGCTTTCGCACGTGCATAACGTGTTCCATGTGTCCTTACTCAGAGGGTACAATTATCAACCCCTTCACATGGTTCAGTATCCACTGGAACAGATACGTGAAGATCTCACTTTTATAGAAGAACCCGAACGAGTACTCGACAGGCAAGAACGAGTCATGAGAAGGAAGACGATTCCATTCGTCAAAATCCTTTGGAGGGACCATACCGAGCGGGAAGCCACTTGGGAAACAGAGGAGTCTATCCGGGCTTCTTACCCTCACTTCATATTTTGAGTTCGGGTATGTTACTTCTTTTCAGCTTACTTTATCTATAATTCGGGGACGAATTATTCTTTTTAGGGGGAAGAATTGTAAAACCCGCATGCTTTTACCATGAATAGTGCCCTTAAGATCGTACGTCCTAGATTAAAACTTACCTCATTTAGTATTGATCACATTCATGTGCTAATAATCAAGCAAGTGCATACGTGTATGACATGACAAGTATCGATTACGTACGAACTCATGATAAACAGTTAATAAATATGTCACGTGAACATAATTAAATCATGATCACCATTTAAAATACGAACTAGAATAATTACGTAAATACATATAATATAATTACGAGCGTTAAAATTACGATAAACGACATGATAAAATAAACAGAAACACTTTAAACACGAGCACGTTTAACCACGAACGAACACGAAACATCAGGACACGAGAAAGGTACGGGTACCCCATGTGGGGCCCCCATACCCACGGCACAACAACAAGAAATGGGCTAAGCCCATGGACTTTTACAAGTAAAGGGGGGTAAAGAGTAAAACTAGTTTTCATTTTCACTTTTTCAAGAAAGAAAACATAAACCCTAAAAAGTTTTCTCCTCCTCCTCCTTGGTTCCTTTTGTGCCGCCACCTACATCACCACCATAGGAGGGTGTTGTTGATTTTTGACATTAAATACAAGTGGTAGAAACCGTGTTTGTTCATCCCCTTTCAAGCTACGTATTGGTATATCATTCTAAACCCTTCTTTTTAATTCTTTTTAATCTTTGATTATTTTCATGAACATGTTATTATTTTTTTTATTAAAACATGATAATTAAACATTGATCTAACATGTTTTGGGGTTAATTAAAATCAATGAATGATTTAAAAGGGTGTTTGTTTTTAGCCGCCTAGCAAACAAACCCGAGGGGGGTTTGGTTTGCTTATTGCCGCCACCACCAAGACCATTTTAGGTCTTGGTTGGTGCTTGTGGGACCCACGACAGCAAGGAGGCACACGTGCCCCGAGTTTGGCTCGGGGTACGGTGTCGAATTCATGCCCGATTCATGGTTCGTTGGTTAAATCATGATCTATGTTACATGTTAATTTTATGAATCATGAACTTAGGATATAAATTAATTAATAACATGAAATATTAATTAAATCATGACTTAGGTTATTCTAATTATTAATTTAGCATGATATTAATTTAACCTAAGTATTTTATGTTATAAGTTATAATTAATTAATTATTTAAAACATGCCTATAATTAATTAATTTAGACATGACTTAGGTTATATTATTAGTAATAATAATACACATTTTAACCTAAGTATTTTCATTTCATTTTAATTAAAACATGTTATACTTTAATTAAAATGCTTAACCTATAGTTTAATTAAAATACATGAAATAATAATTAAACTATATACTATATCATATGACTTAAGAAATCAGCTTATAAACACGTAGACTTATATGTTAGCTTATGTAACCAGCTTAATTCTAAATATGGAAACTTCTATTTATAGAAACTTAATTAAATAAGGCAACTAATCTATTAATGGAAACCTTCTATATATGGAAATCTATCTAATTCAGGCAGCTAATCTAATCATGGAAACCTTCTATATATGGAAACTTATTTAATTAAGGCAGCTGATCTATTTTTGGAAACTTTCTATTTTTAGAAACTAATCTATTTTAAGCAGTAAATTCTATTTTAGGAAACTTTCTTTTTTTGGAAACTTTCTATTTTTGGAAACTTTCTATTTTTGGAAACTTTCTATTTTTGGAAACTTTCTATTTTTGGTAACTTTCTATTTTTGGAAACTTTCTATTTTTGGAAACTTTCTATTTTTGGAAACCTGCTATTTTTGGAAAGTTACTTATTATTACACAGTAAGTATAATAATACATGAAATACCAGTAATACTTAATCAGATTAATCAGAATACAAGATAAACACAGTTTAAGGCTTTAAACAGTAAATCATGACCTAAAACATACAAAGTAAGCTAAGACGTGACATAAAACCAGGTACGTAATCAGTGAATCGATACTTATACACGTGTGTATTCATGTAGCGTTAGTGATCCAGAAGTAGGAGTCTTTCTTCCGTTCATTCACTGGACTTGAGGTACGGATTCCCGTCCTTTCATTATGGACATTCTTTCCTTATTAGGATTTCCCCGTATGCAGCCAACTGTTTTCCCCAGCATTTGTTTTATTGTTTTGAACTGCTTATGTTTAATTAGCATAATCTATAGCCATATACAAGCATGACCAGTTTCACCTAGTTATGGAGGTACCATAACCATAACATTGGAGGCACCAATGTTATGACTTCCCCACGGCGGAGTGATTGCTCGTGGCGTCCCTTTTCAGTTTTGGCCATATTATTATATCAGGTGGGGCGTATGGGTGCATCCTAGTTACATGTTTTATTCAGTTTATCATGGTAAATATGGTGTGTGCCTTGCATCCTTCACAAGGAGTTGATCCCTCCTACCCAAACCAGTATATTATTTAGAGGCATCCCCTCTAATCAGCATGATGAGGTCACCCCTCCAAGTATTCATGCACGTGACCTTTTCATGACCTATATGGGCTATGGTATATTTATGTTAAAACAGTTTTCATAAGATAAACATAAGGCTTTTCAAACTATAAAACCAGTTTTCCTAATACTTAACCAGTTTACTCAGAACTTAGCCTTCCGCTGTTATATGTTACATGTTTATCCTATTTCATGCTATATTGTACATCCGTGCACTGAGCGTCTTGCTCAGCCGTTTTCCTTTTCATGTTCCCAAAACGGCAGGTACTCAGGGACGCTCGTAGATCTCAAACGTACGTGCATATGGATTGGAAGCTTTACTGTCTTTCTTTACTTTATGCATTTCCTTTACTTTGATACAGTTGCTATGGACATTGTTTCGTCCTTTCCTTTTACAGTATTTATGTTTGTGTGTGATGAGCTTTACTTTGGGGTTACCGATGTTTGATTCCGGTATTTCCCTTTCATGGTCGAATAATGCTTAGACATTTATCCTTGTATGCTTTGATGACACGCCATGATTATGCGTAATATTCCATTTCCAAAATGGGGTGTTACAGTTTTAGTTCACATTTTATACTATTTTTATTTGAGTGCTTATATAATACTATTATACTTTAATTTCCAAAATCTGATTTTTATTTTCATGTTCACCAACACTGCCATATCTAGAGTTCTATATGGAGATAGAAGCTCAAATTGTTATGACATAAACTACATGATATGTGCTCCATTTAACTCTTCTATAGCTACTGTTGAATCAGCATCTAAGTATTTTCTAAAAATCATCCAAAACAGTGAACTCAGATTGGTACTCTAAACTTGTTTTGACCATATCTCACTCATTACAATGATTCCATTGCATGGCCAACTCTCAAATATGTACAAGACCCATAGCTTACTGTATATCAATCTATTCAAGTCATTTTACCAGTTTACCATATGATTCTTTACTGTTTTATATAGCCATCCAAATTAAGCAAGATTTTAACCTTGTTTTTTTATAATTTTTCATCTTTTTAAGCATGTTTATCAACACCAAATCCCCACACAATATTTTTAATAATCATTCATCATCATATACATATACATAAGTGAAAGAAATACAAGATTACATAATCAAAAATAACAAGAGGATGAGGAGGACAATCTTTATACCACCAAGTTGATGTAGGTTGTGATTTGGACATGGATTTTGATGGAGAAACTTGTGAATAATCAATACCATCTTCAAGACCATCAATCTTCATGAACTCCTTGTGGAAAATCAGCCCCAAGACACCAACAAAACTTCTCCTTGGATGTTAAAACTTGCACCAATCTTCATCTTTTTGAATGGAGATTAACATATGTTAATTATAACAAATGTTTGTGGTTAAATTTTGTATGAGTGGGGTGTTCTTGGTTGGATATGGGACGGCAATCTAGAGAGAGAGAGAGGAGAGTTTGGAGTAGTTTGCATGTATGAATGGTGGAAATGAGAAAACTAGTGGTTTTGCTAGTTTTTGGTGGGTAAAAATAAGCTTACTTGTTAAGCTAAGTTACAAGTGTAAGCTACTTGGTAAAAACTTGCCACCAAATTGGTGTGGTGGAGCTTTGTAGCCGGTTATGAGTGGGGGTGGGGCAAGTGTCCCACTTGTCTCATCCCATTTATTTACGGGTACTCCTCAATTCTAGTTTCCTCGATTTGCGTGCCCTCGGGTCGTTTTACGAAAAACGCTCTTATAAATTATGAATCAACGGCACAAAACGAATCTAATAAAAATTGTCTCATCAAAAACGGAGTTCGAAAACGTAAATACGTAATCCTAAGGTTTCCGGTTTAGTCGTAAAGGACGTTAAATTTAAATCGTAAGTCCTAATCTCTTCTCGTAAATTTGTGAGTTTATGAACCAACACAAATTTAAAATCTCAAAATAATATTCATGGACAAATTTATTTTCTAAAATGTCGGACTGTCACCAAAGACGGTGTATGTAAACGTAAGCATGTAACGTAGAATCCTCTGGTTTAGACGTAGTCGACGCTACTTCAAGACGTAAATCCAAATTACTTCCCAAAAATAAGTGACTTCATATTGTAACATTAAAATAATGTTTTCAAATAAATATTGAGAATAAAATATCGACCATAAATTGACGGATTGTCACAACAAGAAATCTTCCAAGCGGATCAATGCAGGAACTAGTTTCTCTCCTAAGAAGTCTTCCGCTGTGCAAGAGAACACTACTCCTAGATCTAGTCTTCAGTGGAAACCAACGGGTAGGATCTTCAAGGAAGTTGGTCTTAAGTGGATTCCCATCAAGAAGAGTGATGACACCGGCTCCAGCAAAAATGCGAGTGTTCTGAATGAAGAAAATGCATTTGTTACTCCTAATACTAGTATTTGTGCAAATTCTGCTTCTGTCATTGCAGGTACTTCAGCGGATTCTGAATCCATTTCTTCAAAGGGTTCCAATCCTGTACATTCGACATCACCTTCTTCTGTTGTACAAAGGTCTATTTTAGATTATTTTCGAAAACATTGAAAATCAAAATACAAAAATATAAAACCTATAAAAACAAAATAAAAAATGTGAAAATCTTTCAAAAATACCAAAAATATTCTTCTCGACATGTCTTTCAGTTTTGATAATATGGACGTGTCTAGAAATGTCGCTCAATAACGACACGGGTGTGTACATAAAGCTCGAATGAAAGTTCAAATGTTTTCAAAACATGTCATTTCTTTTTTTCTTCGAATGATTTGCAGTTACCTCAGATTGTGACTCATGCCTCAAATAAAGGAAAGTTGATCACGGATGATAACTTATCCTAAACAACGAGAAAATAAAACTTTCTCGGTCATGAGCTTCCGATAAAAACATTCCATGTTTTAAGCTCATGTAAACGACTTACAGTTAAATGTCAGACTGTAACTCGAACTTCAAATAAAGGAGAGTGTATCTTTAAAGATAAGTTATCCTAATAACGGGTAGAACAATCTATCATGGGTTGAGCTTGTCATAAAACATTCAACGTTTTGAGCTCAACATAATGGCTTATAGTCACATGTTAGACTATAACCCGGTCCCTAAATAAAGGAAAGTCATTGACTTATCCTCAACTATGAGAAATTTGTTTTTCTCGGTCATGAGCTTATATCAAAACATTCAAAGTTTTTAAGCTCATGAACACAATCTTCACGGACTTTTGAGCACTATTTTTCAAGGTATTTCAAAACGATGTGCTCATATACTCCCCTATTTAAATAGAATATTTTTTTCAAGGGGGAGTATAATGATTTCATAAACATTTGTTCCAAAGTTTCATGCCACATTATTCTTTCCATGTTTCATCACTAGTTTCACAAAGATTTCAATGTCATGCAATTTTTGAGGGGGAGAATAGTGATTAAAATGTGTTATCATGGATAAGATCTTTGATATAAGTGCTTTATCTTCCTAATATGTGCAAAAACCTTTCCTTTTTATGATGCACATATGTAGGGGGAGCATTTTTTGGTGATTAAGAAAGTTTTTTCTGGTTATGATATTTATACCTTCAACACAATTATTCACGACGATATTGGTGTCAAAAGGTGGTTAGGTATTCGTCCTATGATCCAACCAGAACCAGAGGGATCTTCCCAGGGACAATCCATTAGAAAATAGAAGTCCTTAGGAAAGATGGAGTAGTTGAGTGTACGGGAATAATGTCGACTAATGACTTAAGCTAGCACTGGAACAATCACAACAAGGTGTTAGTTATGACGTCTTGGTAAGCATTGAAGGGGTTGAAGAATGAAAAAGAAATGTAAGGATAAAGGGTGTAAAGAAAATATCCCTCTATACAACTTAGGCAGAAACCGGGTCAATACATCTACTATCAGAATCACGTTGATGATTTCTGGTATTGAAGACAAAGCATCATGGACCCAGTGATGCAATGCACAACCCTTCCCAGCCTACTCAAGCTTCTCTCAAAAGAAGTTTGTTTTATTGTCACGGGGTTCAACTCATTTCTATCAACTTTCTCCCTCCGAGATAGTAGATATTGAAAAGGTGGCAGTCTGCTCCAGCCTCCGATCACCAAATAAACGTGCACTTTTAGAGTCTAGAGCCAACGAGATTCATCAGAAAATCTCATTAGGACACTTATTCCTTATATCAATTGTTGTTCATCACTAGAACACATGCGATAAATTACAGAGTCCTATGCTCTATCCTTGTGATATTGCCAGAACATTCAGAGTGATACTCATTAGTATTCACAATGATGAATGGAAATTCTTCCAGTGTTAACATCACATAACACTGCGGTAGGTCATATGTAAGATTCACTTGAATTGAACATATGTTAACTGGAAAGCAACAGTGGTTTGATTCTTAATTGATTCAAACTCGTTCCAGGTCTCGACGCAATATCTTTATGATCTTGCCAGAACATTCAGAGTAATACTTATTAGTACTTACAGTGACGAATGGAAATCCTTCCAGTGTCATCATCAAGCAGCATTGCGATAGGTAACTTGTGAGATTCTATATGGATCAAACTTGTGTCAACTAGAAAGCAACAATGGTTTGATTCTTAATTGATTCAGACTTGTTCCAGGAAATTGAATTGACGACTTAATTAGCAGAATGGAACTGCATGATTCACTCCTTACTATGAATTATATTTCGATATATTCAAGTATTGAGAACGGCTACCACAGCCAGAAACCCTGTCAAGGAAGTTCTTAGAACTTACCTAATCACAGGTACAGTATTCATACTGTATAATGGGAAACCGGAGGAATGCAAACGATGGAGTAACCTCAAGAGTCGTAATTCAAGACCACATGCTCATGTAAATGAAGAAAGCTCAAGAACATCTAAAGACAAAGACTTCCGCTACTCTGATGATCAAGGGAGATTGTTTGTCAGCTTTCAACAATACTACAAAGAATGAGTATGTGGGGAAAGACACAAGATCACAAGATGGCAAAGCTTCAAGATCAAGTCAAGGCAAAGATAAAAAGATCCAAGATCACAAGTCATGAAAGGAACTATGAAAGAACTCTCAAAACATCGAGCTTCAAAGTCTGCAACACCAAAGAAGTGAAGTCACATATTACATGACCACCCCTTAGGGGGAGATTGTTAGCCGTATTTAAAGTGATGGTCATATAATATACCTTGCGAAGATCGTGAAAAATACTATTCAACGATGTCGAGAGTTCTTAGTTATTAATGTTTATGTAACGGGAATTAGTCCCGAACACACAAATGAGGAAGGCCTCATAAACATTTACTTCTTAGTATAAAAGGCCTCACAACCTCATTTGTGTTTGTGTGTGTTTTCCATTCCTTTGTTTGTAGAGAAAGAAACGTATGTGTTTCTCTCACTAGGAATTCACAACCATCTTTGTTTTTCTCTTTTCCTTCATCTAATCTAATCTTTCTTTTTTGGTTTAATCTTCATCTTTATTTCTATATCCTATATAGTCGTGTGATTCTATCCAACAAGTTCCCTTGATAAACGACTTTCTAGGATCAATTACAGGAACTTACGAAAAGTTCTTATTCTTAACCCGTAAGAGTTAAGACTTTCGCGTTTTAAAGTTCCCTATATAAAAGCCTAGCAAAATTTGACTTAAACACGTTAAGGATACTAGCTAGAGTAAACTTGGATAAGTAAACTCGGGTTGAGTCAAAAGATTCATGACGTTGAAAAATTAAAACCACTTTATTAAAATTTATTCCAGCAATGAAAGTAAATAACGCTAACAAAGGAAAAACTACTAGGCCAAAATAGATTAAAAATTTTGAAAAATGTCGAAAAATAAATTTTTCGGTTAAAATGAGGACAAATTCATTGAAAAGCCCACTTAACTTCGATAGAAGTCCCCCCTACACTTAGTATAAACATTGTCCTCAATGTTTAAGCATGTGAGAGTAAACTCCCCTACACTTAGGACATTGTGCACGTTGTTTAAATCTTGCTAAGGAAGAGACAACTAAAGTGATTCCTATTTTAATATTGAAGAATATAAAATAGAGAATCAAAAGAGTTTAGGATAGAACTGGGAAGACGGATACACGGGATCACGGGTCGTCAAAAGTCATCAAAAGTGGATCTTTGAAATCTCCAATCTCGACACATTATAAGAAAGAAAACAACAAACACTTACGAGGGTCTCCCCCCTACACTTATTATAAAAACGTAATAAAAGGATAGATTATCGGGTTGCCTCTCAACAAGCGCTTGTTTTTTGTTCACCGAGTCACGAGCCTGACTCGTCCCCTAATTAAATGGTCCATGGGAAAGCCTCGAATGTAATACCGGGATCAAAGACCATGTCCTCGTTCCCGGAGGAAAATAATAAAGTAGAGGCTGGAGGATAAGTCTGGAACGGCAGAAAAGTCCTCTCAAC
This sequence comes from Glebionis coronaria, assembly GCA_025667525.1. Taxonomy (NCBI): domain Eukaryota; kingdom Viridiplantae; phylum Streptophyta; class Magnoliopsida; order Asterales; family Asteraceae; genus Glebionis; species Glebionis coronaria. Next base: position 157,138,335 of record CM046876.1, read on the forward strand.
ATACGAAAAGTATGTGAAATCATGATCCACGGGGGGTGGGGTGGGTAAAGGAATCAAAATGTCATCCCCAAAAGACATATGCTTATCACTGAGCGGCAAAGCCGTAAAGGTGTCAATCATGGAATGGTCAATGTCACCTCCCGGGTCAAAGCACTCATCCTCAGTAATGGTCTCCAAAGTATGGGATAAAAGGTGCTCGGGAGGGGGACTTGGGACAATATCTTCATGGATCAAGGTATCAAAAAGAATATCCCCCTCCATGTCATCATCATCAATACCCAGAGGTATTGATTGAATGTCGATTTCTTCCATAAATGTGTCATTATTCTCAACGGGAGTAATAAACGGAGGTAAAGACTCGGAAATAGGAGCATAATTCAACGCTTCAATTTTAGCAATAAGAAGGAGAACTTTCAGTAATTTTTCGCGAAGAATAACGTCTTCCACCTCATCTACAAGACCAAGTTTAGAGATGAACTTCTCGTAAGTCAGAGAGAATAAATCAACATCGCCCTCATCGCCCGGAGGAGATTGAGAAATTTCAAAAGTGAAATTCTCATAGCATGGAGAAAAATCATTATCATTAAGAGCGACCTCGTCCGTAAGCTCAGCACAAGTCGGTACATCACAAACCTCCTCAAATAAGTTGTCGAGACCAAATTCACTAATCTCACTCGATGAATTACAATCCTTGGACGCATTTGGAATATCGAGAGAAGGAGGTGCAATTGCACTAGGACATTGAGCAACAACATCATTCCAAGAAATAGTATTCTCATCGTCATCATCATCATCATCGTAATAGTATAGATGCACAGGAGGAGGAGTATAAGCATTGATATTCGATATTTGCTCTTGTCGTTGATCCTCTTGACATTTTTCGATGTATTTATTTAAAGCTTCTTGAACTTTTTGACCTTGCTTAACAAGAGTGGCCCATTGTTCGTGGGGACTCAAATGTTCGAAGGAAGGTTGATGATTGACGGTGTGACGTGGGGGCTCAAAATTTTGAAAACCGGAATTATAGCACGGATGTGGCTCATAATAACTCATCGGCTGACAATAAGAAGTATCGTGAGGGCCCCCACAATTATGGCAACATGGGTATGGAGAAAAAACCCGGTGCATTTTGCGGATATGGATCGGCATATATGGGAGAGGGTGAGATATTGTCAGTGGAGGTGAAGTATGAATTGGTTGAATTGCAAAATGGAAAAAATCCAAATTGTGTGTGGTCGATATTATTCCCGCACCGCTCACATGTACACCATTGACATGTTTGAAAACCATAGAATGGTCTCCCACACCCGACGCAATATGAATCCATGAAGAATTAAAAATAAGAGGGGTTGAGAAAAAAAGCTAAACACAATAGAGGGTTAAGAGGAATATTTTTGGTGCAAAACTTTGAAAAAGAAATGATTTTTATGATTTTTTTTAAATGTTTTTGTAATTTTTAAAATTTTAATTTTTATGGATTTTTTAAAAATTTGAAAAATGCAAGAAAAATAACGTTCACGAATGAACGGATCCCAAAATCCAACGCGTCCTTCACAAAAAACCGTTAATCTTCACGAAAAGAGCCGGCAGCGGCGCCATTTTAATAACGTAAATTCATTCTTTGAAGTGTGTCTAATCGAATTGATTACTGGTTATTAGTGTGACTCAGTCGTCTTTGGTGGATAAAAGAAAAGGTTGTCGTTGTCTATAACTAATTAAAAACACGAAAGCTTGAAAAGATTTAAACTAAAAATAAAGACTTAAAAAGAAATGACTAAAATATTAAAACTTTAAAAGTAAATGACGAAAATTAAAACTTAATAAAAATGTGAACTTAAAATAAATCTAAGACAAGACAATTAAAAATAAGACTAAAGGAAATGGCGGGAAAAATAAGGTTTGAAATTAAAACAATGCGGGAAAATAAAAACAAAACTTAATTCGGAATCCGTGATTCTGTCACAATCCGGAATACCAAACTTCAGCTCTATCCGGAATAAGAAAAAAACAAGTGCAATCCGGAATAAACACAATTCCCACTATCCGGAATCCATCATTTGCTCCTTATCCGGAATCTATATTCCGGATAGAATCCGGAATGTCGAATTTGCTACCAATCCGGAATCTACCATCCTCATACTTATCCGGAATATGAATTAACTTCACTATCCGGAATGTTGGTTCAATGGGTTATCCGGAATGTTGGTTTTCTTTAAGTTATCCGGAATCAAGATTTAGCCTTAATCCGGAATACCTTTTCTTGCTTATCCGGAATGAGTGAAAGCTCCAATCCGGAATATGACGAAATAATCTGTTATCCGGAATCAGGTTGGAGGGCTTATCCGGAATAACAAGGGTTGTTATTCGGAATGTTGCGATATCCGGAATGCAAGGGTTTAAAGAAACCCGGATAAGGACTAAATTAAAGCTAAAAGAAAATAATCTAAATCTAATAAGCACTTATCTATAAACTTAACCAAAATGATTTTAAGAAAAAGCAAATAAGCTAAAATTTAAAAAATTTAAAAACTTAAATGATAAAAATATTTAAAATCAACTTTTTATAAAATAACTTTTAAAAACACTTAATTAAATTTAAGAAAAGCAAGCAATAAGCTATAAAATCAATAAGCTAGCACAATCAAAAACTTAAAATCATAACAAACAATCAAATAAGCATGACAATAAGAAAATAAGCATAAAGATTAAGCAAAACAAGAAAGGTAGAATGAGAGATTAATTAAGAACTTGATTAAAAATAAAGATTCAACAACAAAATTAAAACTTACTTGAAATTAACTTGAAATTAAAGACAATAAAGTAAATTGACAATATGAAAGTGCAAGGAAAATAAATTGGAAAGACTAAGTTGTCAATTTAGCTAACACCTCCTAATGAAACATTAGGAGGGTATTTAAAGGAGGATTAACATGTGTTGTTGCATTCTTCTTCTTCTCGTCTTTTCGTCTTATAAATTCTTCGACTTTTTCGACTTTTTCTCGGGATTTGTCGATGGATAAATTGAACTTGTCTTATAATTTCTTCATTTATTAGACTTGAGTTCTTCGACTTCATTAAACTTCCGTCTTTAGACTTTTTCTTCGATAAATCTTCAGAATAGGCCTTGGACTTCCGTTCTTTTTGCACTCTTGATCTTTTTAACTTCGTCTTTTGTCTTTTTCTTCGATAAAAGCCCGTGAAAGACCGTGTTTTCTTCCCTTTTTACATTTTGCTCCTAAATCACAATAAAAACACAAACCACACATAACTCTAACATTTACGACATAAAATATATGTTTTGGCTTGGTTATTATTATAATTAAGTGGTAAAAGGATATGTGTTTTCACACTTATTAGAATGCCTTTCCTTGGGGTGCGCACATATGGGTAAATTTGTATGAAGATCTTAAGGATGTAATAGAAAATAACTGTGATGCGCAGCTTGTACTTATGGAGAAAGACCCTAGTTATGTCCCCACATATATCTTAAAAAGCTATGTGTTTGCGTTTCAGCTAAAGTGTTTTGCTCTTAATTGTAATTATAGTTATAAACCGACACAAGTTAGCATTTTATGATGTAATTGTTTGGTTTTCTAGATATGATTAATGGAGTTGTTTGAAAGGTGCAACAGTTGGTGGATTAAAGAACCAAATGTTATACCAAGAGCAGTTTCTTGGTCGCGAGTATCTATCTTTAAAAGATTTGATATTCCTTATGTTTTTGGCAAGGTAATTTTGATAGGTTGTTTAAAACTATTGGAGATATTTTGACGAGTAATGAAGTTTAAAAATCTCTATTTTCAGGCTGGTTAAACAACTATTGATATTAGGCCCACATTAGATGAGTACGGTTCATCCGTTTGGAAAGATAACAATGTTTTTTTAAAGACTATATCCCCAAAACTCTGGTTATTCGATATGATAATATTTTTCAGACATATCTTTCTAAGTTGGAATATGCACGCAAAGAAACATCCAAGAACCCTGCTCTAAAACTCATAACAAGTGTTTCGAACTCTGGAGGCAGTTGTGAGAAACATACTATAAGAGATCGAGTTATTTTAGAATTAAATGCCCGTGTGCTAAAGTTAGAGACAATCATTAAGGTAATTGTTTTTTTATTAGTCATATGTTTTCGTTTCGTTATATATTTTGTAACTATTACATAACAGTTAACAAGTTAAATTTCGGGTGCTTTGTCGTGAGAGGCACATTGATGTAATGGTAAGTTCAACCCTTATTTTAATAATTTGATTTTGGAAATCTAGTGTAACTAATATGTAACTACTATATAGGAGAGTTTCCCATGCATTGATTGTTCTTCCAGTATCTGCAAAAATTTTTGTGATTCAATGCACACTATTTTCCAAAACTTGATGAAAACAGACAATTCTGATGACGATGTTTCAAATGTAAGCATTTTATAAACTTTAGGTTTGTTAATTTTCAGTTTATCTGTACATAGTTAATATAAGTTATTAATTTGAATGCAATTCGTGAAGTAGAATTAAGATTGGAATTGGAAGATGAAGATAGGTTTTTGTTGTAACTGGAGAAAAACATGGAAGAGGAGAAGAGGTATCGGGAGGAAGAGGCAATAAGGCTGAAGCTCGAAGAAGAGAAAATGTTGCAGGATGTAGAAAAGAAGAAAAGAAAGCGGATAGAGTTTTTCAAAACAAGTCATGCACAGAAAGCTAGGGGAAAACTGTCATACACCACGAGGATGGAAACCAATGATGTAACTGTAAAGTCAAAACCGATATTTAAGTGGGTCAAGATTCAAAAATCCCAACATAAAAATAATGATCCAACTATCGCTTATTTTCTTAGCAGAGTAAAACCGTGGGTTGAGGTATAATGTATACACAAAAAACATATTTGCAATTTGTTATATCTATTTTACATTGTCTTTGAATGGATGAAACATTTTATTGTAGGAAACATATCGATGTACTAGGTCTATGGACACAGTGTGATGTACAGATGATATCAAGCGATTTATTACTCAAGGAGTAAATATTAAAAGTAAATTTCCATGAAGCAATGAATACACTGTAGATATCAACTTTTGGCGAGCCATTGTTTGCTTAGACCGTAGTCGTCTTGGTTGGCTAACTGAAGAGGTATGTCTTTAAAGCGTGCACTGGTTTATTTGCATACGGTATTGGTATTTACCTGAGCATGTTTCTTTTAACAGCAAATAGACTTGTGGGTCAACTATTTGTGGCACATTAGACTTAAGAAAGCAAATTGGGCCATCGTTAGTTGCTACTTAGTTCAGCTTCTACTCCAGAACGGCATGCCCATGTTTTATGCTAATGGTCAACGTTATTGTATACCGTGGACTGATATTGAACAAGTAATAGTTAAATACTCCCTTAAATAATTCGATATTTGTTATGTTACAAAAGTTGTTGATACACAGTCTATTTAATCCGTTTTAGGTATATATACCAATCAACAAAACACAGCAACATTGGTGTGTTGGCCAGTTTAATATCCGGTCTTGGTTAGTTACTTTTTACGACTCGGGATGCACTTATGATTATGATTTTCGGCCTTGATATGTCCGTGTCCGCGAGTGCTTAAAGGTAAACAAAAATTCTGTTTATACTCTTCCAATCATTATATTTAAAGTTTGAAAGTATAGTGCTCTGTTTTGACATTAGTTTCATACTAACCCAACCCATACTTTCTTTTGTATTATCTTTAGTTATAATAAACATACATTTAGTTACAATGTAACTAGATACAACTAAACATTGGGTTAATAAATTGGAGTAAAAAATTTAAGTGGCTGAAATAACTTTGACCAGTTTCTTACCCTGTTAGCATTATGGCATCCTTTCTAATCACATTAATTGTGGTTGTCTTATGTTTGCAACTCTATAATTGCCTCTTGAAGCTTAATCAACACTCTTGCCCTTTGGAGTAAAAATATTATATTCAAAATTTTGGCCTATAAATAAGTTACCCCATACCTTGTTTTCATATCATCACTACTTTTCCATTACAATCCATCTACACACACACTTCCTTACTTCAATCCACAATAATGTCTCGACTAAACCAGTTGGCTGTCGATGCTAACTCCCTGTATTTGAAAGACATGATGATCAAGCTATTTGAAATGGATAATGAAAAGGACTTTAAGCTTATTAGTGACAGTTATGAGATGTGCAATGCTCTGAATGCCCGTTCTAAGGTTAGGCGTGAGCAGCTGCTAGAGTTGCAAATACTTGATCCACGAACTCTCCTTCTATCTGATTCAATCAAAGTTCTTGCTGACCTTCAGAATGAGGAACTCGAGAAAGCAAGGCAGCTGATGAAGCTAGTTCTTGAAACCCAAATCATGGTTCTGAAAAATTTCCTTCATTGCTCATTTGCACCGCCAGTGATTCATTTGTGAAGGGTAGCTCTTGGTGCTCACTACAATCTTCTGTCAAAACCAGTTTAATGTCTTTTGGTAACCAGATTATGGAAGGGTGGTTTAGCTTTTGGTTCTTAGCATTTTCTCCACCTGAACACCCTGTTTAATATTTGGTATGTCGAGTCTTATGTTTGTTACTCTTATTAGAATCTAAATGTAATCGTTGCTTTTAAGTTAGAATGTGAATGGAATCGTCCCTTTTGTGTTAATGGGATCTGGTTAGTGTTAAACATAAATGTTATTTTCTTATATCTTTTTATATTGTTTACAGGTTAACCTCCCTATAGTACTAGGACGTCCCAATGTTTTTAATAAGAAAGGCATTGATTCAACCAAATACACTATAACGTTTAAACTTGGAGAAAATGTCCCTAAACAAGGTGGTATATTTGGGGATTGTGGTGTTTGGGCGTGTATAAACTTATATCGTTTGTAACATGGTGTATCTTTGGAAGTGGATGACCCCGTTAACTTTGCTTTGGCATATCGCGAGCAGATGCTGCGATTCTTCTTCGAACATAGATTCTAGTTAAGAAACATTAGTTGTAATCCTTAATCTTCCTTTATATGTTTATATCCCTTTTATTTCTGGACACGTTTTGTGCTTATGATACTCGACGAGTTTAAACGTTACTTATTTGAGCTAATGATAATTTAGAGTAACACATAAAAAGTGTGTCCCTTATAATTACAAAGTGTATGTTTATATCCTGGCTTGGTATTTTGTTTTTGGAGGCAAATTTCCATATTTGAATTCTTTACAGGGAGGAATTCGTTTATAAAAATATCCAGGATTAGGTTTTGGTTTATATACTTCTCTCGTTATCTCTAGCATAGTGGGAATATTAGTCGATATTTCTGATGATATGTTTATCGGTTCATCTAAAATGATATATACAATGGACATGATTCAACAAAAAGTCATTCCATTTTATCTAACTAATGTCAAGTTCTAAGAAATCCACTAAGGGATTCATTCAATGTTATATATGAATACATGATGAATATAAGACGAATGAACACTTAATTGATCAATTAAGTGTTCATTCATTATGGATAACATACCTTTTATGTTCATCAGAGCGTCTGACATCGTTTATTACCAGAAAATGGTACAAAATGACTGTTTGTATTGGGCCACAATTGTAGAACAGGCCCATTAAACAATTTAGTGTATTCAAAATCTTTCCAAAGCCCATTATGTTAACCTAAATACATATAACGTACTTTCATACAATTAAGTAAGTGATTATGGCAAGTACAATTAGATAAGGTTATTGTTTGATTACAAAATCACACATAGTAGAACTACACACACTACAACCATGGAAGATTTACCTAATTATCAAGAAGAACTTAGCAGAGCGGTCGGCTGTACTAACCCGGTGTTTTCTTACTTTTATAGGTACGTTATATTTGCATGTTCAATATTTGCATTGCTTTTAATACTAGTTTGCATTTTCAATTAATTTTATTAATCATTATTGTTAATTAAGAAGTACCTTCCATTTACATGACTAATGAATCCCCCGAAAAGTATTGTGTATTTGAAATCAACCACAGTGGTGTGTTCAATGATTACCCTTTAAGGTATGAATATGGGTGAAATTTACCACTTAAGTTAGCCAAGTTCAATAGGATAAGTTTTTCTAGATTCCTTGATCTCTGTTCCTACAAACTAGAATGTGCTATTTGGGGGTTGTTTTACTGCATTTCTCAAAAATCTCTAGCTAATGGTTTGAAGGTAATTGATTGTGATGCTCAAGTAAACGAAATGTATGACATGGGTGAGAAATATGGACTGATTGAAATGTACATTGCACATGCTCCAGTTAACTTGGTTGGATACTACTATAAGAACTTGAAGGCCAATTTTGTTGATGATGTGTATCAACATATGTTACCAATCCATGAAAAAGGGAAAAATCTTGCCACACTCCCATACAAATCTGGACACGTAGCATGGTTGAAGTTAGAATCACGTTTACCTTTTCTAAGAACATCCCCTCTAACCCCTAGGAGAAAAGGTATTGAATATCCATGCGAGAATCTTTTTGGTGATTATTTGCATGTTGATAGCGTAGCTGATGACCTCTTCGATGAGGATTGGTACCATGAAGGCATGTCTTTGTCAGAATCGATTGATGTATGAGGGTGCAGCCCAGGTTGTCTAAAATGTTTAGATGATTCAAGTAACGACTTTGCTACTTTACCAAAATTTGAAACTGCAAAGTTTGAAGAGGAAGTCCTGTTAGAACCTAACAGCTCTCCTGTTGGTGCTTGTCAACGTTCACCTTTGGAATTGCTGTTAAGGAAGAAGGTAACTAGTAGGGCTAAGAAGAATGGTAGGAGATCGAGTCAGAAGCGGTTAAAGATTATCCGGTTGTGCAAAGGGTATGGAAAAAGATTATTTGCTGGAACAATATCTGGAAGGATGATGGGCTACAACATGGAAAGGGAATTACAGCTGGAGGATGTCCTATCACAAACTGGCCCCGAACCCGTCTCAGGTAAGAATCATTAACAATGTAATGGTTCTTGGAGATTTACCACATCTTTTGTAACCTTATGTATGTTGTGTACAATTACCTGTATCTAACTAATCTTTTGTACTAGGTTGATAAATGTGCACAAACTTATCATTTTGCAGCCTGCACTTTGATGTATAAGTTGTGCACAATTTTATCAACCAACTATTATTGTAACAAACTATGAATCTTGATAACGGAAATTGCAGCTACTTATGAAAGTCATCATGATTAGGTCTAAGTAATGTTACAAGGTACATCAAATGAAAACAACACCTTCGAAATGTTTTAGTTCAAAATATGATGAAGGTGTCTAGTTGTAGGGACAACACTCATAAATGTGGTCACCTATTGGTTTAAGAATTCAAATGGGGTTAAAAAGTCAGACAAGCTACCTGTAATGATAGTGTTGTTAACTTGTGGAACCATCATGTAGCTGCCTTCATTTTTTTCTTGTGGGTAGTATGCATCTGTAACTTGCGGGTGATAAGGTTCGGCATTACCACTTGGCCCAGCAGATGCATCATGCAAGGGATGTGCAAACATTACATGACTAGCATCTTCGTGGGGTTGTGTCTGTAACATTTGAAATAAAACCAGATGTATATTATTTATATATTAACGGAAAATGTTCTTATTGAATAGATAAATACTTACAACATACTAGTAACTAGGCATTGGTACGCGACAACTTGCTCTGGTGTGACCATTTACACCACATCTACTGCACTTTCTGTTTATTGGTTCTTTACCTTTAGAACGAATTCTATCAGATTTTTTTGGTCGACCAGGTTGTTTCTTGTGCATTAGTGGTTGCTTAAAAATTTCGAAATCCGCAACATCATGAAATTTGTAGTTACTAGCTACGTCGTAAAATTACCCGGCGTATGTCTCCTTAATGGTTTTGTTCAAAAACCAAGGTTTAGCAAACTGGAGTACATTATTCAAACCCTTTACTCTAGCAACAGCACATACATGACCACAGGGTAATCCTGATAGCTACCATTTACGACATGAACACTCACCTTTCTCCAAATCGACAACATGAATTTGATTAGAATCGTGTACTTGATAGACTTTGTATCTGTCTATACCCTTGACTTTCCAAGTTTTACTTTTCCAAAACCTGTCGTGGACCTTTTTAGCAGCCCATGGTGTGAGCTCATCATCAGGTGAATCTAGCATAGATGAAGGTGATATTTGTGAGATTATATGGGTCAAGATGTGTTGTTATATAATAGTTGATAGAAAGTTAACATAGTAAACTAACCTTGGTGCTTAAGTCGACGTTCGTAATACCATAGTTGTAGACGATCTAAAAACCAATCCATTAACGCAAGTACTGGCAGTTTTCTCACGTCCTTTGTTAAAGAATTAATCGACTCGACACTATTGGACGTCATGTAGTTGTATCTATTTGCGCGGCAATATGACCTGGACCAATTTCCGTATCCTGTCTCGTGAAGTTTTATATGTGCATCAGGTCGTAGGGCATGTATTTCAGCCATTAGTTGATCAAATAAGTCAGTAGTATATGCTTTGCAAGTCTTCCAGTATAAACCTTTAACCTTATCGCTTTGCATACCAACATTCATCATCAGATGACGACAACAAAAACCATGAAATGAGTTGGGAAAAACCTGTTTGCAGGTAAGGCTTATTGCATAATGCCTGTCTGAAATTATGGTCAAATTAGGTGGTTCACCAATGCATTCCTTTAGTTTCCCCAAAAACCAAGTCCATGATTCTCCGGTTTCACCTTGGCTAACACCTGTGGCAATTGGTATAATCTGATTGTTCCCATCCATTCCAACAACAACCAGGTTTGGTCCCTTGTAAGTCCCTTTCAGATGTGCAGCATCAATTATAATCAACGGCCTCATGTAGCATAGGAAGCTCTTTATCTAAAAAATATGTGTTTAGAACAAATTCAGTTAAGCTAGTAAAGTTGCAAAAAATGCAAAATATAAAGGTTAAAGTGTGTAAATATGTACTCGAATCCAATATTTGTGGACCAATTGTTAGTTGGGGCCACAAAATCTAAGCATGTGCATATCTATTTTAGGTACAACAAAAGGAAGTCCTTCAAACCTTAATATACTAACACTTACTGTTAAGGATATTGTGCTGGGACTAAATTCGACCAAACATCTTACTCAGAGAAAGGGGATAATCAATTGTTGTCTGTTGCACTTGTACAAGGTATGTTGTCTTTTTCAATGACTTCATGTTACTTTTTTGTTTTATTCTACTTAATTATTTCTAAAAGTTATTAGTTTTATAATTGGAATTTTATTTTTTAATTCAAATTGAGAATCTGCTATGAACTAATTGTTTATATATCACTAAGATTTGATTGTTTTTTAGGATATAATATTCATTGGGATGTAGATTAGTTTATGAATACCATGAGACATTAACATGTTTTTAGACTATGATTATGTAGTATCCAAATTGTTTACAAGTTATCAGTTACAAACAATACAGTTATCATCATATTATAACAATTAAATAAAAAATTAGAAGCTAGTGAAAAAAAATCTTACCACAACACCAAAGGCTATGAATAACATAGAAAACCTTCCTTCCTCATCTGTCTCAATGTGTGTTAATATTGCTGGATTTTCCAACTTTAAGTAAAGACAATAAGCTGCTAACTGAGCAAATTATTTTTTAGGACACCCATGAACTTCCGCCAATGCCTTGTGTCTTCCCGCCCAAGCTACTATGTATGAAACTTCTATACTCCGCTCCATTTGCAAATCACTAATAATATCCTTTGGTTTATAAACCCTAGTTGGCTCACTGATTTTAGGAACAAGATATTTTGACAAAAATCTAGCTGTTACGTTGCGATGTCTAGGATTGAAATCATACTTGTTACATTGATGAATATCATGGATGTGTGTTATCCGAAAAGCTTTGTTGTTTTTTACACGATGGGTGTATAAATCCCAACTACAGTCTACCGAAGCACATGCTACTTGAAATCTGTTAGGACATAATCTAACAACTTTGAACTGTGTTCCATCATTTACGCATTTTAAACTGATAAAATACACGCACTCTTGCTTGTCATCAAATCTAAATTCCTTACACCAATAAATATGTTTGGTAAATCCTACAACACTATTTTCAACTATAGGAGTAGGCTTGGAGTTAGGTGGCCAACAGTTTTGGATTCAGGAGGTGTAAAGCCTTGATTATTAAGATCATTGACATTAGGGAGAAGATTAAATGTATGGGTTACTTGCGAAGGTTGTTCGGATACAGACACATACAGCTTCATAACATCATTGGATTCAGCGATTACATTATAGAAATAAAGAAGATCATTGTTATCTATTATGTTGATGTTGTTGAATTCTAGTTTGTAGGCTATACGAATATTGATGTTGGGACCAAGCTTGAACTTTTTCTTCATATACCTGAGTAAATCCAAGTAGCTAGTACCAGTAGGCAGTAGAACACCATATTGTTGATCTTCATAGACTAGTATGACCCTAAATTTTTGTGTTGTTGTTGTAGACATTTTTGGTTCAATATCTTATCCTCCTAACCAGTTATGATAAGTAAATGAGATTTATTCTTAAATTTTTTCACCTAATAATAGTACTTGTAATTCACGAACTATGTATGCTTGTAATAAATACACTGCCAATGTAGTTGGCCTTGCAACAATTACACTTAACTTACCAATAAACATTTCATAACTATGCTAATAACCATTGACAACCAAGAGGGATAACATATCAAATAACATAAAAACTTAGTACCATAATTTACATTAATTGATTAGTTTTACAATACGGGAAAACAGAAAATACATAAGAAGTAGATAACAAAGGTTCACAAAAAGATAATGTAACTAGATAAGTTGGTTGCATAGTGAAAAAGGCAGTTGACTAGCGTTGTTGTTTATCCAAGGTTCGATGCACTCCTTAGACTATATCTTATCCCCGTCCCAACAGGTTTCACTAATGTTTTGACATAGGTACACCAAGGACCCCTCATATACTCTAAAAACCTGAAAGTCTCGGTGGTAGGATTATATAGCATTACCTGATAACCAAATGGAATTACGAGACACCCATCTCCAGTTATACATATTAGAGAATAGTATATTGTCCAGCCTTCTACGTAATGTTGTAAAGGATATAGATTATGATTTGGTGCGGGAATTCGAAACAACAATGACCATGTGTGGTTGACAGGTTTGTTAGTCATCACCCAAACATACGAAAGAGGGTCTTCATTGTAGGTAGATAGCATGGTCAGCCCTTTCCCTTGGGGCAACACCCCCAAGTCAAAGGATTTTTCTCCCCTTGGTCTATCAGGAAGCACAACCTGAGTAACTGTTTCATCAGTTAGATGAATACAAATTACCCTTTCAGAATCTGGTTGCCAATTAAAATCCCAGAAGTATACACTTCTGTCATAACCCACGCCATCTGAAAAGACACTACCTTCCCCTGGACAAACACCAATGTTTTTCCAATTCCTATTTTGGGCAGAAAACATTTTATCCTTGGCATTGCGCTTAGAAATAGCAATCAACTTGTAATCACCATCTGTTATCTTACCCAAGCCATAACCAACATAATCTGGTTTCTCTTTCACAAAACATGAGTCAATCACATATGTGTAACGGGTGGCAGGGTTGTATAGAGATATACCTGTAGTGTTAACCACGCATAACAAACCGTCGCATGAACCAACAACTCTATTGAAGTTGTTATTCATAAAAGGGTGATCATCGCCACGGTATAATGTTGAGGGGTTATTTAACAAGTCATCAGAAATAGAGTGAGTGCGTATACCATCATAAGATCTTAGCAATAATCATGGGTGCTGAGAAGCATTGGCATGCTTCCTTATGAACATCACATTAGAGATGATTGACAACCATGTTTTGCACACGGCCTTGCTAGTCAAGAGTGATGAAACAGGAAGGTTTAGTAACACAATCATCATTAGATCGAATGTTAAATCTTCAAAAGTAGCCATTTGTAAAAACTTTGAGATACAAACTTAGATGATGATTTTCCTTTGGCAAATATATTGTATTGTGTATACTTGTGTGTACTTATAATAGTTAAATGGGAAGATTATGGGATAAGTGGGTGGTTAACAGTAAAGGCCAGTTACCCAAACGTGGGTGGTTAACAGTAAAGGGCAATTACCCAAACGTTCTAGATTCACAAGTGGGAAATTAATTTAAAAAATTGGGCAATAAGGGAAACTCAGCAATTAAACTCATACTATAGGGATTTCAAATAGAAAATAGGAAAATGTATCCAAATTTTTAAAAATTTACATTTAATCTAGAAATAAAATTTGTAAATAGAATGAACATGTATCGATAACGAATAATGACAAAATTTATACACATTAACCGGTGCAGGTAACGGGTCAATGTCAAGTGAAATGGAAAACCAGTTATGTGTTTGCGATCTCCTAGTGAAAGTCTTAACTTCATGGAAATCTAGTAATCGTTGCAGATGGTTTGTTGTATGCCCAAACCGTTACAACCCAGGTAAGAAATGTGGTTACTGGGATTGGTATGATGATGAGGTTGAATCAGATTGGTACAGGATGAATTTGAATGAGATGTACACTATGTTGAATCAACAAAACAGGCGTGATCTTAGATAATTATTGACTAGTCGGCAAACAATTGAAGTACTTCATGCTGAATTGACAGACAAAAACATTCTACTGGACAAAAGTAAATCCTACGTACGTTTCTGGAAGAAAACTTGTATTTGGGTTGGAATTACCTTGTGTGTGTTACTAGCCATGAAGTAGAAGTTTATTGTCAGGAAAAACATGTTTCTATGCGTTTATGTAACATTTAGGATCTCGTAACTGGATTTGTTCGTATCTAAGTATGTAAACTTAATGTATCCAACTAACAATTAGTTGTTATGTAATATATTCCTTAAATCGGGTGTTTCAAGTGCAACTATATTTAATTTAGTAGGAAAGATTTCGTTAACATTAGTTTTGTTAACAGAATTATAAATAATATAAGCATACGTGTTTTAAAAGTTAGGCAAATGCGCGTCCGGCAGGAATTCATAGCAAACAAAATTTTGTAGAGATATTACAACATATTCGTAGGTAATTGCTAGTCTTCATATACGGCCTACTCCGTTGATCTTGAAAACATGGCCATCTACAAAGCTTGCAACCAAAGGATGAAACCTACAAAAGTATAATCTTAAATTTCAGAAAATTTGTGTATCAAATTTAAACGTATTCAAATAAGATGCCAAATGCAACTCTTACATCATGCATTCGCGTGCATATAATAAAGTGCTGCAAAAGGATGATCATGTAGAACAAGAGATTCTTTGTATGGTTCTACATATAACAAACCATGAACACTAGTGATCCCAACATTCAGAAAAGTACGATCAATCATATCGTGGACTAGAACGATATGAGCCATTGGGTTATTAGTAGCAGATTCAACAATTGGATTACCATTGGGAGTAAAACCTAGCAGTTTCAATATGGAGCGGGATTGAATGTTGAAAATGTTAGTAAAAGTTGGTGTAGTACCACCATCTAAACTAACCTTCCAACCACAGAATAGTGTTATGTCATATGCCAAAAGATGACCAGAGAACACAAGGGAGTCACCCAATACGGAAATCGACAAGGGGTTCATCAATTCAGCAAGTAATGTAAGGGCAATATCTAAAACTTAGAACTGGTGGTTAACCATATCAAATGAAACAAGCAGATACACTTTTATTGGATCCTCGTTATTATACGAATGCAACTCATGTCTGATCCAAATCACATACTTACCTACAAAAGCCTCACTAGACCTATTAAATCTTATAGTCTCACGGGGTAAGTTATCATTGTCTACTCTAGTCCAACATCTTGAACTTAAACTAAAAACCGAAGCGTACCACATACCTATTCCACTGACCGGGTAAGAAATCTTAATAGTAGTTGGATCTAGTGTATCAGGCCTAACACCAAAACCTAAACGGATTTTATCACCTATATGTTGATTCCTAAATGTGGGTATAAAGGTACCAATATACTTATTCATCGATAGGTTCCATATAATAGCAATGTTTCTTGGGATCCAATGATAGCACCACAGCCCACACGATGTGCCCATCGGATGCATATTAGTAAAAAATAGGTTAGCATTAATTCGGATTGATGCGAAGTTTTCAGCAACACATAAAAGAAAACACTGATAGTGACGGGTATACTTTATTAGATAACCAAATTGTAACGAATTACGAACACCATATGATAACAAGAAGTTCCTAAGTAAGAAGTGTTCGTCTATCGTAGCTTTCCAACTCTTTGAAACACCACGACAACGAAGTATATACTTGACAGGGAGTTTGTTCATGATATTTACCTGTAGATCGAACGGGATGTAGTCTTACATGTTTTTAGGGTTCGTTTAATTGTTTGTCAATTGAAATGAGTGGATAAAGTGATGAAGGTGGAATAAGGCATTGTGTGATAGGGAATAGAAGATTTATTAGGTAAGTAAATTAAAGTAACCATTCACTTAACTTGTACTTTATAGTGGTTGCATTTAGTATGTCTCAATCACAAATATACTCTAGAAGGTTGCAACTACAATAAAAGAAAGTGCAAAAAAATCTTGTTAGTGTGAATATACCTTAAGCTTCATCAAATGCTAACACCTTGTGCTTCCAAAAGTATTCAAAAAGTTATTCCCGATAAGCTGTGGTTGTATGAAGAGGATCATCAAACATAACAGGTAGGTTACAAGACAACCTGTATAAAAATATACACACCCAAATCCCACAGTCGCCATATTTTTTATCCTGCCTTGGAACATTTCCAAATGCATATGAGATTTTATAGTTATCGGGTGATATTCCCTTGTTCCCCAATATCCCATGAACATTTAGATAAAAGCTTAGCTTCTCAGGCAGCTTCTTTTTCATATTTCTCCACCAAGGTCTTCTGTTACCAACAACCCAACCTAGGCTATCGTAAAATGTAACCAATCCACTCCTTATGTGAAGTTCAGCTAGACACCAGTGTTTCTTTGGTTCGTTGACGGGAAAGTACACCTATAATATTTGAATTCATATCACTTTCTATGGGGTTTTTATATTATACGAGTTACTTTTCTAGGTAAAAAGAAACTACCTTCTCAACCAATCGCCATGGGACATGATACCTGATGCCATTAGAATAATAGTCTGGCATCAAACCAGCGAGAATTTGTTGTAAGAAGTGAGGGCTCGCCATTGCCCAATCAGCATTACGTGGTCTAACTGTCCACATTAAATCCACAAATAGATCAAGATGCTATGTATGGAAAAAATGGGAAGATTAATAACAACATTCATAAAGATTGCTCTAATTCACTATGAACACTTTGTTAACTTACATTGTCACCCAACCACCCATCTTTGGCAATATCAAGACACACTAATGCTCGCCAGAACTTTGCATTCACTACAATGTCTCGTTGTCCCCAGGTAAACCGATACTCTGGCGGGTCAGGCAAATTAATATATTATGCTACAGCTAGGGAAACTCTTACGGTATCCATGTTACCGTTCGGCTCTCTTGAAAGATTCTATAAACAATATCCGTGAGGTAAGACCAAGGTAAATTCATTATAAAACAAAGATGGGAACAACATTAAAAAAACAGCATACCTCCACAAATGGTGGTAGTGCAAGTAGTTCTTGGACATAACGCAATTTAGGCTTGCCGGATACATCCTGGATATAAGATTTTATTTTATTATTACACAACATGGATATCTGGATTTGTATGTTACATATGCATTGAATATACCTATAATAATTCAGGCGGACCGATATCACCATGTGCTTGATTCCTTGAAGTACTTTTATGGGCATCTAGAGTAATGTTGGGTTGCTTATCAATGGGTTGAATATAACACGCCCAGATCAGGTATCACAGTGGTGGATCGATGAACAAATGGCATACAAAGCATTAATCATAATAATATGATTTTTGAAATACAATTTATATAAACATTAATTTGGTACAATCATTTAAATCGTTGAGTATCATTTGTTATAAATGTCCCAGTAAAAAGATAGATCCCGCGTCATTTTTATGCTCCTAAATGATGCACAGTCCATGCTCATATAATCCCTGAGAAAAACATGCTTAAAACAGTCAACATAAAGTTGGTGAATTCATAGAGTTTTGTAAAATCATAGTTTAGGACTGTAATTTGTCCTACATAGTGTTGTACAATATTTGATATAAAAATCAAATTTAGTATTTCCAACATTTCCAATACACTATTTTACTAAGCAGTGTAAAATCAAGTTTAGTAACTAAGCAGTGTAAAAATCAAGTTCAGTATTTCCAATATTTCCATTACAGTGTTTTACTAAGTAGTATAAGATCAAGTTTAGTAACGCAAACATCACAGCAGTAGCAATGCACAAAGCATTTATACAAAAAGATAATTACATTCCCCTATTGCTTAAAACTGAAGCTTAACTTTCCATGGTTCTCAACAGATGAGAACCGGGGCCTTACAAAAAGGCGCCAAACCCAGTTCCAACATGGTATACATCTGTTGTCCCGGCCAAGGCACAGTGAACATGACTCACCCAGATGGGGATTGTCAATCCTAATAGATCTATTTATAACATTCGGGCAATTACAATAATTTAACAGTTTCTACAATGGGCAATCGTAATTAAGAGTACCATTCAATTTGTGTTCTAAAAAATAAATATCAATCATATTGTCAAAACAGGTTATAGTTATTTAATAGCATGTCTCCCCCTCGCGGGTTAGTAAAATCATAAAAAGATTTAAAATGCGAGGCTATGAACTCACATGTATAATACAGCTCGAGGTTGATCAAGTATATAAGTCACAAAGCACACAGTACATCGAATACCTAAGTAATTAAGTAGGACTCATTATATGCATAAATAATAAATGCATGCAGTTTAATTAGTCGTACGTTTATTCTTGTTATTAGTATATAAATATTACAGTATATTTAATTAATATATATATATATATATATATATATATATATATATATATATATATATATATATATATATATATATATATATATATATATACTGTTATGATGATGGTTAAGTGTGCATGTTGTCCGTTTACTGTTTTCGTGTACCCCCGACGTTTATAAAACATATATGATATTGTAATCTTTATAAATAAATTATTAAATTTATTGAATAATTTATTAGATTCTAAAAAAATAATATTAATTAATACCAATTTAAAACATGTTTCCTTGTTGATAAAAATATAATAACTTTATTTCAAAACTATTAAAATAGTCATTCGTATACCAACAGTGGCTTAAATAAGCTAACAGTGGGTACTCAAATGAAAACAATGGCTACATTTTAGAAAACAGTGGGTATAATATGAAAGTATGAAAACAGTGGTTACAACATGAAAACAGTGGCTAGGTTAAGCTGCCAGTGGTAATTGTAGAGCTAACAGTGGCAACTTTGTTAATATAATATCTAGCAGTGGTAAGTTTGATAATATAACACTAACGGTGGCAAACATAAAGTTAACGGTGGTAATATACTACATTTAAATCTATATTACAACATAAACATACCCATATAGCTACAAGTTCACCATCTAACATGTATTCAATGTCATCAGCAATCCCAAACGCCCTCTTAAACCTGCTGTTAATCCCAAACAGCCCCTTAACCAATCTGCAGTCCAAACACCCCCTTATCATCATATCCAAACGCCCCCGAAGCTACTAGCTACAGATCTTAGACCTAAATGTCATGCATGTCGCTTCCAACAGCAGATCCAATCATCTCCGTATGGATCTATGCTAACCCAATGCACCCTTATTTGTTTTCTGCCCAAAATCAAACACCCCTTATGCTGTTATAAACAGCATATCCAAACGCTCCCTAACTTGCTGCAAATCTGCAGATCCAAACACCCTCGACTGCTGTTCTTGAACCGAACGCAACCTAGGTTGCTGCTGTAAACGCATGCACCTGGTGGTGGTGTTTTATGGTGGCAGTAGGGTGTAGGCCAAGGGTGGGTAGTCAGGTGGTGGAGTCACGGCTGCGTGGGGATAGAGGGTATGGTGGCTGAAGCCACGAATAGGGTGGTTGCGGCTGGAGATAGTGTGGTCGAGTGGTGATGATGAGGTACATGGGTGGCAGCTACGGGTTGTGGTGGAGGAACAAAGTGGTGATGATGGCATGGATAGGGTGATGGCAGCAGCCAGTGGCTGCGAAGATGGTGACGATGGCATATGCGACGGCTGGTAGATGGCCATAAATAGTGGTGAACAGTGGCGGTGTGTGGTGGTAGATGTGATGTTGACAGCGGCGGTGGCCACCTACTGGGGGTGTCGGCCAATGGCTATGATGATGGTTTTGGGTAAAACCACAACAGTGGTCTTGATGGTAACGAGGTGGTCACATGGTGGTTGTTGTAATGATGATGAAGAGGCTGCTTGTGGGTTTTGACCACGACTGTGGTGGTTGGAGTGACAAGGTGGTGACAGCTGTGTGGTTTAGGCCATAACAGTGGTGGTGCACATCATAGATCTACTTGATCTATTGAGATAAAGGTGGCGGCATAAATATTTACCGTGGCCGGAATATGTCGCCGGAAAAGTGACGGCTGACAAAGAGGAGGGAGGAGTGTGTGTGTGATATTAGGGTTAGGGTTTGTGTGAAATGAGGGGAAACCCTAATGTTTACATTTATACAGGAGTTAGTCAAATTTTATAAAAACAAAGTGAAAGGTTTCCCATAATAGAGGGACTGAAATGTAAATTTTTATTATAACTTTCGTTAATACTTAGTTCGGAGCTCGTTTATATTTTATAAAATTTGATTCGTTTTATGAAAACCGCGCCATTGACTTTATAATAATTTCTCCAATAAATTATAGTATTTATATGGCTTATAATTATAAATAATATGCTCGTTCAATTAAACGATGATTATTTATCGTTTTAAAAAGTATATCGTTTTAATAAAATCAGTATATCGTATTAATAAAAATACTTCTCATTAATTTCTTCGTACATTATTAAAATGAAATATTAAATTATTTAATAAATCGTTTTATCAAGAATCTCTCAACAATAAATTATGGAATTTAATTTATAAACTGTCGGTACGCAGATTTGTGCGACCTTTGTCTTGTTTTCAAATCCAATAATTTTTGTATTGCTCAAATAGATTTTGAAATATACTTTATTATTATTTAATGTACGAAAAATCTCGGGTTTTACACCATCCACATACCATCTTGAGTTTCGTCCTCGAAACTCGATTATTATTACTAGGTTGAGAAATGTTCTAGTATCATTGGGTAAACTTTTATTACATTTTTATCGGGTAAAATCATGGAATTTACAGCACCACCCCGTTATTTTAGCTTCGTCCTCGAAGCTATTAAATACTTTGTCATCTGTTAAGTGTATAGATGTCATAGATCTAAAGGTTCGTATTAGACATGCTCCGAAACAAGTGGTGCCAATGATGTAAAGAGATAGTTATTCGGATCGCTCTATACATCCGATTGAGCAATATTTGGGTGCTGCTATTTATTACAGATGGACAGAATTATCCAAAGGGTTTGGCCGTCAATCTGACACATCGGTAAAAGTTAGTAGAACAATTAGATGACAATTAAAAGAGGACAATCTAGGAAGTTGTCAACTCTAAAAAGTCGATGAAGGGTTAACTACACTTAGTTGGTTAAGCTCAACAATCGATGTTCATTTGGAAACCTACAAGCCAAGATTTGAGGTTTGAGAGGTACGGGGCTACTCCCGACTCCACAATTGAGGTTGGAGAAGGTTCCGGGACTGGACATGTTGATCCTGTCCAAGCTCAATTTGCTGCTCTGGCCGCGAACCAGGAGCACGACATGTCGGATGTCCACAGCCTGTTGACAGCAGGCCAGGCGGGGTACATTGTCATGCATGAGCGCATAGACTCTCTCTCTCTTGAACCATATGGGTAGAAGCTCAGACCGCACGAGTTGTTTGGAGCCACGACCGACGAGGCCTTGCAGTGGTTGTTGGGGGAGAACTACCACCTCCATCAACATATTCACACCTTGGAGGACTTTCAGCATCAGACCCACATTTCACTCACTGCACAGGAGGAGTCCTTGTCCACCTTCTTTGATCTTACAGTTATTCGTTATGATGGAGTGACAGCAGAGACCGCCTACCTTCGAGGAGTCGTTGGCAGACTTCGGTCTCAGTTGCTGATTGTACTTAGTTTGCTTAAGGAGTCCTGATTGGCTATACAGGCATTGCAGAGTACCCTGTCAGCACCTACAGCCCTACCAGCACCAGCCACATCCAGCAGACCGGCTGGGCAGGGTTTGAGTAGATGTACTAGATCTCTTGTAAATCATGATAGGCTCCTGGGTTGTATTCCAGTTTTCATGTACAATTTTACGAGTCATTTGGAAGTTTAAGAAATCATTCGCCAATACACAATAAGTCTTGTGATGATATATTGTAATGGTGATCCGTCAAAATAGGATACGATAAATGATAACAATAATGAAGTCGGCGATGTGTGTAAACCCAAATTTTAGGGGCTTTACACCACCAGCTATTAAATGAAGTTACTCGTCCAGGGAACAAGTGAGTGCACTTTTCCTTGAATGTGTAATCTACTCGAGTTTAAAATCATAGGTGACATTTAGAATGTAGTTATTACTACGCTCGTGTGTCAACAATTATACGCGAAAGGCTTTCTGATAAACTTCTAGCCTGTGGAATGTAGACATTAGTTTGACAGTAAAGCTTCACTCAGCGGAATGGTTAAGATTATGGTTGATGGTAATTGGGTAGGAAGTTGCAAAGAATCTGATTCATTTGTGGTTGAGCTGGGATACAAGTGGTGTAGAAAAGAAGTACCTCAAATGGTGGACATAAAAGAAAATACCAAGAATAAAGAAGTGTGCATTTCTGGTGAGATGCTGAAAGGGTCATGCATCTACTGTTGGTGGTCCAAAAATCTGCATAAATTTCCACTTTGAAAAGGAGGAAGTCATTCATTTCAAGGCTAGTTGGACAATGGTATTGTCGAACTAATTGGATCCAAAGAGGAAGAAGATTGTCCAAAAGTATGGGACATCAAATATCTCTTTCTGGAAGGTGACAAACATAACCTTACAAAATACACCCATTGTGAGTTGGGCATGTATTTTACGCTTGGGTTTGTTTTCCTCGTCGATTTGAGAAATGCGAGCTTAGAAGATAAGGCATTGATTGTGGTAAAATACGACCTTTAGGAAAAGGTGCGTAAAAGCGGTAAGTATTAAGTGATGATTTAGAAAAATCAAGCACTAATGACCCAATGAAGTTCGTTTCCCAAGGAGGTATATGTGTGTGACTAAGATGTAAATGATTTGAGATTAATATTGGTTTAGAAGGGGATGAGAAAAGAAGATGACGAAGACGTGAAATTAATACTACGACGACAAAACGTAAAACCGTAAAAACTACAAAAATAAAAATTAATTCTAAAAATTACCAAAAATCAAAATAAATAAACTAAGAGTTTACCAATAATCAAAACTTTTTCAAACCTTTTAAATAATTAAATATTCAATTTTTAAATGCTAATTAAAGCCCTAAAAATCAAATAAATTATAAAAAAGCCCAAGTAAAGATTTTTCAATTGGTAAACCTCTAAAATGACCTAAAAGATTAAAAACTATTTTTAGAAATTTTTAAATTAAGAAAAACTATTTAAAATGATTTAAAAACTATTAAAACTTAAAATAATTATAAAAATTAATCTAAAAGTGATAAAATTATTCTAAAAGTTGCTAAATTCCTATTTTAATGTATTTAAGCTAAGAAAAATGTAAAAAGTTGAAAAATGTGAAATTTGAAAAATAATAATAAAATAATATTAGAATAATATTAAAAATCCAAAAATTATAAAAAAATTCTAAAAACTTGCAAACTAGTTTATTTTAACCTAAATAATCAGAAAATGAAAGTGAAATGACCAGAATACCTCTATTGGGCCCTCAAATGGGCCAAAACCAAAAACAGTCCACTTAAATGGGCTTTTTAGCCCAAAAAGTCAAACCTGTCCCAATTAACTTGGAAAATCCCAATCTGACTCAAAATTTGATTCTAAAAACAAAACTCTAAAGGCCCAAAAGCTGAAAGTGAGCTTATCACAGCTTATTATGCAAACAGCTTATCCTTATTGGGCTTTTTAGCCCATTAAGCAATAAGCTAATTCCATAAGCTCTAATTTGACACACAACCTTCTTTTGGGATGCTTAAGAGATCTGTAAAAAGAAATTTTGAAAAAGCACGCTCAATAAGCCAGAAATAAGCAAAGTATTATTTCACAAAAGACAAAATAGTCGTTTTTGAGAAATAAGGCACCTCAGGACTTGATTCAACTTGCAAAATGTCACAAATGAACTCAATAAGCCAAAAAAATCAACAAAATTCCAATAAGCAAAACCAATAAGCCAGAATAAGCCAATAAGCACTTATGAAAAAGTCAATTAAGTTGGTTTTCTAGTCAAACCCTAAAGTCAACCCACCAAATGCTCCAGTATGAACAAATGGGTCAAATAATGAGCACCTATTACAAAATCCAAGTTATTGCTGGTTAAAATAAGCTATTATAGCTTATTGATAAGCTGAAACCCAATTAGCACTAGCAGTGGCAACTTTCAGTAGGAACTGGTTCCCACTGCTTTGACTATTTGACCAAGCTTTTTAGAGAGATTTAGTTGGATTCAATTGGAAATAAAGGCACCCTTGTGATCAGTGAATCACAAGGAGTCAATAGCAACAAGAAAATCACAATTTTGTTCACACAATAAGCCAGAATCAATCAAACAGTCACCAGATGATGCACAGACATGGGAAATAAGCAGTTATGCACAAATAAGCAGATTTAGCCTGAATAAGCAAACCAAACTCAACAGGATGCATACACAAGCTATATAAACTATGAATAAGCACAAATAAACTTATATCAAACACTGAATCAAAGTAAATAAGCAGAATCAAGCACAAGCAGTTACTGATAAGAACATGAACAATATGCAGACAGTTTTGCTGATCTATTTGACCACAGATCCAAATTCAGGCACTCAAATCTCTTTCCCTGGTGTAGTTAACCTAGATTTAACACTTGTTATCCCTAGTCTATGATTAGATCTAGGTGTCCTCAAAATCCTAGCCAATTTTACCAAGTAACAAAGATTTTATACCCTTTTTATGAATCAAGGTGTTTCAAACCACAAAATATGCAACAATATGACCAAGTATATCAGACAAGCATGTACCGACAGATAGCAACAATAAACAACCACTTAACAATACACAAATCCAACTCAAACAGTTAACCCAAACACCCTTAAAAACCTGTTTTCACAATTTTTCAAAGGATTATCCTGTTTCTAACCCACAAATCCAGTCAATAACAACTCATAAACATCAAACAAGAACAGATTAACAATATTCAACCACAAAAACACAGATTCACCAATAATCATGCAATAATCACAAAATTTAGAAAAATAAGGAGGAAATTGAAAAAGGAGAAGGTGCAAACCTCCAAGACCTACATCCAGGCCTTGGATTGTTTGAGCTTAGGTACTAGCAGAACAAGTACCAGCTTCCAATGCTGCTAAGATGAACAAACAATAAGGTGAGATTAAATAAACAACCACTTTCTGATTTTTGAAGCACAAGCTTTATCACTTAAAACCTTGCCTCAAAAACCTTCAAACAAGATTATGGAACTCAGATTTTAGCTTATCAGATACCAAACTTTTATAAATAACAATTGAGAATTCAAAATTTTCAGAAATTCAAACTTTATTTCATAAAAAGGAATTACAAAGATTTAAAAGCTAAAATCTGGAACAAAAGCTCTCTCACAGGTTGAGGAGTCTATTTATAGGCAAATGCCAAGCTAGCACTATTCATAAACCCTAGAAGTGAAATTCCTATTCTATCCTTGAGTCTTCTAGACGAATTCTTGGTGTGAGCTGTCCAAAATGATCCTGAGTGTTCATTTTAGCTTTGAGATGAAGCAAGGACTCTCAGCTGTTGATTTGGCCACGTTGGATGACTTGGAGGTGAAGTTGCGTTTTGATTGGTTAAAAGGGAATTGGGGGTGGGGTCCATAGTGAGTGGGAGTGAGGGTTTTGATGTGGGCTGTGTTTCTACACATGTGAATCAAGCATGGGAGTGGGTAATTGCTTTTTACCCTTTGTTTAAGTGATGTAAAATCTGGGTGGTGAAAAAGGTGAACAGTGGTGATTTTGATCCGAAATTGGGGGAAACTTGTTGTTTGGCGCGTGTTATGGGATTCAAAGTTTTGAAATGGCAACTTGGGTCCTTTGTTTTTGGCAGATGTGGTATAAAACGTTTTTCAGCCTAAATACTTGATTCCCTTTGATAATAACTTTCATAACTTTACACTTTTGGCACCAAACTTTGGAAAAGGGTTACAAGGGTTGTTTTTGCCATTTTTGGATAATTCAAGGACTGATCTTGGACATTGTTGATCTTCAGAGGTCTTCAATGTAACTTTGACTTCATGAGGGACCATAATTGGCAATTTAGAATTGTTGAGGGACTAAACTTGCCATTTCTTCAAAGTTGAAGGACCATTTGTGTAATTTTGACAAACTTAAGGGACCAAACTTGTAATTATGAATATACAGGGGTTTTAAGTGTCATTTCTTCATTTATTGAGGATCAATCTTGCATGTCTTCAAGTCTTCAAGGGTATTTGTTGGATAAATCATGATCTAGGGCCCGGTTCTTTGTACGGCTTCGTTTCTCTTGTCCGTTTTTCCTTGTTTCTTGTGATCTTTTGTCTTTTTCACGATATCCATACCTAAAATACACAAGTAAACAAACACAAGCATATATATGGTATTTTATGACATTTTTATGCATTTAAAGCCCGAAAAGAACGATGAGATCATGTATAAATGCCATCTCATCACTCCCCCATACTAAGCCATTGCCGTGCCCTCACGCAATGCTAGAATAAAGTATCTAAGCATAACCAAAGTTCAATTTTATTAACCTTTATTGAAGAGTAAAAGACTTGCAACATACTACGAAGATGTGTAAGGACATAATGTATGATTTTCATCACGAGTGTGACTTTTAGGGTCAAAGAATAGAAACAAGTAAGTGTCCCTTAGAGTAAACTTCGTCATCCTTGATTGTCATACATTCCATGCTAAGTGCAAAAACGAGATCATTGTTGGTACAAGTCACAATGCTAACACTACTCATACGTCCAAATTGTGTAATACTTTTTCTCCCCGCAATCCTAGTTATTATAAAAGGAAATGGGTTACTAGCATTTTTTAACTATTTGTCATGGATCACAAGTGATTCATATTGACTCATTTGAGTAGTTATTAGTCCGAAAGCAAAGTAGCACGATTTAATCGATAGTTAGCCGAAGGACAAAATCTTTTAAAACGGCTTCTCGTGTATCTCCTTAAGTTCATATCTTGGCATAACTCGTTTCACGATTTGAGACCTTTCTCGGACCGATATTTGGCATGTACTTCATACTTCAAATCTTGGGAAGACTTTCTTGAAATTATGGTCTTCTCTTCATATAGTTGGAATTTCTTCACTTGACGTTTTTGAGAGATTCTTCATATTTGGACCACGACTTCATCATTTTTCTTCAATCTTTACTTTGGATTTCGATATACAACGATCCGCCTCCTTTTCGGACTTGGATATATTTATCCTCATACCTTGTAAGGGTCTTTTCGGATAGACTTTCTCCATGATCTTTAGGGGAGTAATTGTTTTTCGTCGTGTGTCTCGATCATTAATATTGATTTAGGAATAATGATACTTCACATCATCTTGGATCTTTAGCAAAAATAGAGCTCCTCATGCCTTGTTAGGGCCTTTTTGGATGGTCGCCAATCTTCGCGTCCTGCTTCAATAAGTTATGCCTTGGCTATGAAATCTATTCAACCGCGAGCAACTTTTAAACGATCTTGCGCTAGAGGCTAAGTAACCTTTCAAATCGTACGACCTTACTTATTGCAATTATATTTATTCCTAATGCATTGATCTTATGGGAAGAAAAAGCCACAATTAAAAACATATGAGTTTTTGAAAGAACATTTTCATGTTCTACGTTTAGCATGATCACTTGTCTAACTCTATCGTCTCTCGTTCTTCACTATATAAAGACCTCTAATTAAAGAGACTCGTGAATACTTAGCCATGCAAGTCAAAATTAAGCCAAATTTGGATTAGCTTTCATTAAGACTATATCAAATCAAAGTTTTGGGTTTTCAAGCCACCTATAGGATCTTGCACTTTCTTGGACTTTTTCAAATTTAGAGAATGCATTTTATAGTTCCCTTGATAAGTGACTTTCTAGGATCAATTATAGGAACTTGCGAAAAGTTCTTGTTCTTAACCCGAATGAGCTAAGACTTTCGCGTTTTAAAGCTCCCTATATAAAAGTCTAGCAAAACTTGAATTGAGCAGGTTAAGGAATGTAAATGGCTCCAAATGCCCATCAAGTCAAAAATTAGCTCTTATTCTACCCATCGGAAAATATACATTCGTGTCTTAAAAACACTTATGAAAACTAAGAAAAAAATTAAATTTTGGCCATTTTTAGCCTTATTAGCAACAAAAACATTGAAAGTTGGAAAGCGTGAGGGCGTAGCAAAGCAAGTACCTATTCACCCCCTCATACTAAAAGTAAACATTGTCCTCAATGTTTCGAGTCTAAAGGTGGAGCACCCCCATACTAGAGACGAAGAGTCGAATGCTTAGGATCTAGCATGGAAAGGGTGATCAACAATATATCCAAAGCCGTTTATAAGGTATGCTAAAAGATAATTGTTAGAAAAATAAAGGATATGTCAATGGATTCGTGAAAAACTTCTTCAAGCAAACGATGGAGGCTCACGTAAACGAACACGAGAGTCTTCAGTCGTAGATGATGATGACGATCTAGATAACACAATCACAAACAACCACGAGACAACGAGTTGGAAGGGTACAAGTCCCCTTATTAGTGAATAGTAAGCATAAAAGGATAAGCATGGGATCTCCCCCACGAGGAACCTCATTTTTTATTACCGAGTCATGAGCTCGACTCGATCCCCTCAATGCTAATTATCATTGGGGAAGGTGACTTGGTCGAGGGCAACCATTGAAGGAATTTCCCCACCAAAGTAGTGCTTAAGCCTATGTCCATTCACCTTGAAGTTAGGACCATCATCTTGAGCTAGCTCGATGGTCCCATAAGGAAACACTTGTGTAATGGTGAACGGACCCGACCAACGAGATTTCAATTTCCCGGAAAATATCTTAAGTCGATAGTTAAAAAGTAACACTTGATCACCAACGTTAAAAACCCGGTTTTTAATCTTTGCATCATGAAACTTTTTAGTCTTTTCTTTGAAAATTAATGAATTTTCATAAGCATTGTCTCTTAATTCATCTAATTCATTCAATTGTATTTTCCGGTGATCTCCCGCGGTCTTCAAGTCAAAGTTTGCATGCTTAAGGGCCCAATATGCCTTGTGCTCCAATTCAATGGGCAAATGACAATTCTTCCCATAGACTAACTTATAAGGAGTGCAACCGATAGGTGTCTTATAAGTGGTCCTAAAGGCCCATAAAGCGTCATCGAGTTTGTCGGACCATGAAGCACGGTTTTCTCCAATCGACCTTTCTAAGATCCTCTTCAAAGCTCGGTTCGAAACCTCGACTTGCCCACTCGTTTGCGGGTGATAAGCCGTAGAAAGACGATGAGTAACTCCATATTTCGTTAAGACCTTCTCGAATTGGTCATTACAAAAATGGGTTCCACGATCGCTTATAAATAGTACGAGGGGTTCCGAACCGAGAGAATAGTTGCTTCAAAAACTTCACTACCACACGAGCATCATTAGTCGGCAAAGCCTTAGCTTCAACCCACTTAGAAAGGTAGTCCACCGCGACGAGGATATATTTGTTGCCATGAGACGATGGGAACGGCCCCATAAAGTCTATTCCCCATATGTCGAAAATCTCACACACTTGAATTATGTTTTGCGGCATTTCATCACGTTGAGACGATTTTCCTTGACGTTGGCACGAATCACACGACTTCACAAGTGCGTGTGCATCACGATAGATAGAAGGCCAAAAGAAACTAGCATCGAACACTTTCTTAGCCGTGAGATTAGCACCGTGGTGACCACCCGTGGGTCCCTCGTGACAAGCTCTAAGGATATTAGAAGCTTCGGCACCAAACACACAACGTCGAACGAGTTGATCCGCGCAAACCCGAACGAGATAAGGGTCGTCCCAAAAATAGAACTTGACGTCACGAAAGAATTTTCGTTTTTGTTGTGTCGTCATACCCTTGATTATGAAATTGCTCGCATGGTAATTTGCAATGTCGGCAAACCATGGGGTGGTGTATTTAGAATTCACTACACCGAGAGTCTCGAGAGGAAATGTCTCGGTGATTTCCTTGTTCTCGAAGACATCTTTGTGAGGATCTTCTAGACGAGAGAGATGATCGGCCGCTAGATTCTCGGCTCCTTTTTTGTCAAGCACGGTGACATCAAATTCTTGGAGGAGGAGCATCCAATGAAGCAATCTCGGCTTAGCATCTTGCTTAGCTAAGAGATACTTGATAGCCGAATGGTCGGTATACACAATGCTTTTAGTTAAGACAAGGTAAGGTCGGAATTTCTCAAAAGCATAGACCACAGCAAGGAATTCCTTTTCCGTTGTGGTGTACTTTAATTGAGCCCCGGTCATCGTCTTACTAGCATAGTGGATAGGACGGAAATGCTTGTCATAACGTTGCCCTAAGACGACCCCTATAGCATAATCACTTGCATCGCACATGATTTCAAAGGGTAATTCCCAATTAGGAGCAACAAGAATGGGAGCTTCGGTAAGTTTCCTTTTGAGAGTTTCGAAAGCTCTAACACAATCCTCATTGAAGTTAAAAGGAAAATCCTTCTCGAGAAGGTGTGTCATAGGTCGAGAGATTTTCGAAAAGTCCTTGATGAAACGACGATAAAAGCCCGCGTGGCCTAGGAAACTCCTAACTCCCTTAACGGTTTTGGGATGAGGTAACTTGGCGATGACGTCTACCTTAGCTTTATCGACCTCAATCCCCACTTTCGACACCTTATGTCCTAAGACGATTCCTTGTTTACACATAAAATGACATTTTTCCCAATTAAGCACAAGATTGGTTTCTTCACAACGTTTTAACATTTGCTCGAGATTAGATAAACACGACGTGAACGAATTGCCAAATACCGAGAAGTCATCCATAAACACTTCCATCGACTTCTCGATCATATCGTGAAAAATCGCCATCATACACCGTTGAAACGTACCCGGTGCATTACAAAGTACGAAAGGCATCCTACGATAAGCAAATGTTCCATAAGGACACGTAAACGTAGTCTTCTCTTGATCACGAGGGCCGATAGGGATTTGAAAGTAACCGGAAAAACCATCTAAAAAGCAATAGAATTCATTTCCCGCGAGTCGCTCCAACATTTGATCCATGAAGGGCAAAGGAAAGTGGTCTTTACGAGTGCCGTCATTTAACTTTCGGTAGTCAATACACACCCTCCAACCGGTCACAACACGATTGGGAATTAACTCGTTGTTTTCATTAGGCACAACGGTCATTCCTCTCTTTTTAGGGACACAATGGATTGGGCTCACCCATGGGCTATCGGAGATAGGATAAATCATTCCCGCGTCAAGGAGTTTCAACACTTCCTTTTTAATGACATCGTGAATTTTGGGATTCACCCTTCTTTGACTTTGAATTGCGGGTTTGTAGTCCTCCTCCATTAAAATCTTGTGAGTACAAAATTTTGGGTCAATATCCTTAATGTCGGAAATTTTCCACACAATTGCCCCTTTATGAGCTTTAAGAACTTTGAAGAGCTCGGTTTTTTCATCATTAGCAAGACCTCTTGCAATAATAACCGGCAACTTGTCATCACCTTCCAAGAATGCGTATTCAAGGTGAGAGGGAAAATCTTTCAATTCAAAGATAGGTGGTTCCTCGATTGAAGATTTTGGTTCAACACTCATAACTTCCATCGGCGGAAGAAATGGTGGAATAGAAGTATCATCACTAATCAACACCTCATCTTCATTGTCGATTTCATTCGAAGTGAAATCGCCTCCTTGGAATGGAGTGAGATTTGGTGTGGAATTAGCAAGAATCGGATCCAAAATAGTGGGAATGCCACTTGACGAGCTATCAGAAAAACCTAACATTTCTTGTGAAAACTCATCGCAAACCACATCAACGATGTCAATGTGATTGATGGTAGCGATTGCATAAACATGAGAAGGTTTCGAGTTTTGAGTAGCGTTTATAACAAGTTCCTCTTCGTTGAATCTCAAAGTGATAGTTCTTGCATGAACGTCGATAAGCGATCTCGAGGTGTCTAAAAATGAACGACCTAAAATTAGAGGAACTTGAGGATCCGCGGGGATGTCAACTACTATAAAATCAACGGGATAGTATAACTTCCCCACTTTCACGAAAACATCTTCGGCTACTCCACATGCTAAAATCGTAGAATGATCGGCCATCTCGATACACATGTTCGAAGGAATAAGAGCCGGAAGCGAAAGCGATTTCCAAATGGAAAATGTCATCAAATTAATGCTCGCGCCAAGATCGGCCAAGGCGAGGCATTCTTTCATATCTTGTATGTCACAAGGAATGGGAAACTTTTCGGGGTCACCAACTTTTTCCGGTATGCGGTTAAGATAAACCGAAGAACAATTAGCAAGCTTTGAAAGCTTTTCCTTATCGCTCATCATACTTTTAAAAGTGGAAGCGAAACGAGGCATATATAACAACGCGTCGGCTAAACTCACATCAAAATGCACTTGTTGAAACATTTTTATAAAAAGCTCGATTTGTTGTTTGTTACGTTCTTGTAATTTCTCTTTTTTTTCGTCTCGAAGGGTAAGGTAAGGGTGGTGTAGGTTGGACATTAGGCAACGGCCTTGGAATCTCGGGTTCCACAATTAGTATTGGTTCAACCGTAGGTGTGGTATGATCGGTACTTCGTGGGATTGTAATGTGCTCCTTTTCGACCATCACCTCGGGCTCTTTCTCGATTTCCTTCTC
Source organism: Glebionis coronaria (assembly GCA_025667525.1). Lineage (NCBI taxonomy): Eukaryota > Viridiplantae > Streptophyta > Magnoliopsida > Asterales > Asteraceae > Glebionis > Glebionis coronaria. The sequence goes on from CM046876.1 coordinate 157,171,493, forward strand.
CGTAGAAGTACTTGGACGAGAGATTGGTTCCTTGAAAGTTTTACCACTTCGTGTAGTAATAACCTTCATTTCTCCCTTCGGGTTTGTAATGGTATCACTAGGAAGACCACCCGAGGAAGACGGTTTACACATGATTGCTTCAAACATCTTAGCCATTCGGTCCTCAAATTTTGATTGCCTAGCATCCGCTTTTAACAACTCTTGCTTAATCTCATGTTGTCCTTGTTCCATCTTTTGTTGATTTTGTTGAAGACGTTGGACATTTCCTTCCATTTTATTAGCATGAGTTTTAAGTTCATTAGCAAGTTCATTTTTAAGCTCGTTTTTCAACTCGGATCTTAAGCTAATCATCTCACGTTGCATGTTATCAAATTTAGCATCATTTGCTTTAGCATAATCCAAAAATTCTCCTTGAAGATTTTTAGTGTGAGCATTTTGAAAACCTTGTGTAGTGTTTTGAAAATCACGGTTTTGGTTTTGATTAGTGACTTGTCCATTCCCACTGTGATAATTCCCCTTGTTGTAGTTACGTGAATTGCCTTGGTAATTACCACCTTGGTTGTTGTTTCGATAGTTATTAGCATTTTGATTTGGTGGAGCTTGATTTGAGCGGGAACCTTGACCGTTTTGGTTATAAGTTCCCGTTGCTACATAAGCACCCGAAGTGTTACCATCCGCGGTAATGCACTCGGAAAGATCATGAGCTCCACCACAAGACAAACAACTCTTAGCAACCGCTTTAACCGAAGCGGAATTTGAAGCTTCTTGAGCTTTCCAATGAGACATAAGATTAGCAAATCTATCGAAAAACCGATTTTCCTCATTAGCTTCATCATGTAAGGCATTAATGCTACGAGACGATGACGACGATGACGAACCCATATTGGCAACACTCGTTGTGTTACGAGGGCTATAAACCTTAGATCTATTCTTGATAATCTTTAAAGCTTCATCGGTCGTTTTGCACAAAAAATTACCACCCGCTGCGGCATTCAAGTAATCTCGTTCATGATCATTAAGCCCATTATAAAAAGTATCAATTTGATGCAATTCCGAAAAATCATGGTGTGGACATTCATGTAACATTTCTTTAAAGCGTTCCCATGCCATTGAAAAACTTTCATTATTTCTTTGCACAAATCGTGAAATCTCATTTTTCAAATGTGTTGTTTTAGATGGTGGAAAAAACTTGTTCACAAACTTAGAAACGAGATCACCCCATGTCAAAATCGTATTTGGCGGTTCTTTCTCAAGCCAAATTTTTGCGGGTCCATCTAACGAGTATGGAAACAACATCATCTTAGTGGCGTCATGTGGAACATCCTTAAACTTGCTAGTAGCGGTGAGACGATTAAAATTCCTAATGTGATAGTGCGGGTTGTCTTTCTCATGACCTCTAAACTTATTAGCTTGCAACATCGACATTAACCCCGTCTTAATCTCGAAGTTCTCCGCAAGGATGGCGGGAATCATAATGGCCTCTCCAAAACCCTCGGTGGGTGCTTGTAGTAACTCCATCATAGTACGATTAGCCATGACGACTTCTTGTTCTACAATAGGTTCAACAATTGGAGTTTGTTCTTCAATCAACGTCTCTTGATTAGCTTGCTTTTGAAGACGTTTACGAGCTCGTTTTGCTTGATTACGAGTGATCATAAACTTCAGGAAGAATGGGAGGTGAGCGAAGAAGATTTTTTTTGGGTGTTTTGTGAATTTTCAATTTTTTGTGTTTTTGATTGTTTTTAATTTTTTTTTTGGATTTTGGTGTATCTTTGTAGACAACAATCTACCAAATCTCTCCTCGAATGAAACTCTTGATTAAAGAAGCCTCAAAGGAATGAAAACGATCACATGGAGTGAACGCCTTCGAATGACTTTAGAACTTTGGTGAAAACCAAATTGTTCAAGAGGGTTTAATCACAAAGAAACCAAGCAAATATATTATACGTAATAATACTTTGGGCGGAAAAACCCTAGATTAGCCTTCAATCTCAAAATACTCAAAAGCAAGCGGGGAAACGAGGCGGCGCGAAGCACTTAAGAGCCTTTTTCCTTAGGGTATATTTTATAATACCCGTCTTATACCCACCTTATAGTTCGTATTTTTCAAAATCGAGCTTCACGAAAGTATTTATCTATTTTTGCCTTTTTCTTTTTGTTTGAGATTCGAATACAATAATTAGGAGATCTAATCCCAATTAAGGTAGTGTTTTCACACTTTTGGAGATACTTTGTATTGATTCTGATACTTAATACAATATAGTAATAATAATTTCACAAGAAAAACCAAGAAAACCGATAATACGTATTAGTAGAGTTCTACTAATACAAATACTATATATGGTTAATATTAAAAACAACAAGACAAATTAATCACGACACACCTCCCCGGCAGCGGCGCCAAAATGATTGTGGTAAAATACGACCTTTAGGAAAAGGTGCGTAAAAGCGGTAAGTATTAAGTGATGATTTAGGAAAATCAAGCACTAATGACCCAATGAAGTTCGTTTCCCAAGGAGTTATATGTGTGTGACTAAGATGTAAATGATTTGAGATTAATATTGGTTTAGAAGGGGATGAGAAAAGAAGATGACGAAGACGTGAAATTAATACTACGACGACAAAACGTAAAACCGTAAAAACTACAAAAATAAAAATTAATTCTAAAAATTACCAAAATTTACCAAAAATCAAAATAAATAAACTAAGAGTTTACCAATGATCAAAACTTTTTCAAACCTTTTAAATAATTAAATATTCAATTTTTAAATGCTAATTAAAGCCCTAAAAATCAAATAAATTATCAAAAAGCCCAAATAAAGATTTTTCAATTGGTAAACCTCTAAAATGACCTAAAGGGATTAAAACTATTTTTAGAAATCTTTAAATTAAGAAAAACTTTTTAAAATGATTTAAAAACTATTAAAACTTAAAATAATTATAAAAATTAATCTAAAAGTGATAAAATTATTCTAAAAGTTGCTAATTTCCTATTTTAACGTTTTTAAGCTAAGAAAAAAGTAAAAAGTTGAAAAATGTGAAATTTGAAAAATAATAATAAAATAATATTAAAATAATATTAAAAATCCAAATTATATAAAAAATCTAAAAACTTGCAAACTAGTTTATTTTAACCTAAATAATCAGAAAATGAAAGTGAAATGACCAGAATACCCCTATTGGGGCCTCAAATGGGCCAAAACTAAAAACAGTCCACTTAAATGGGCTTTAGCCCAAAAAGTCAAACCTGGCCCAATTAACTTGGAAAAGCCCAATCTGACTCAAAATTTGATTCTAAACACAAAACTCTAAAGGCCCAAAAGCTGAAAGTAAGCTTATCACAACTTATTATGCAAACAGCTTATCCTTATTGGGCTTTTTAGCCCATTAAGCAATAAGCTAATGCCATAAGCTCTAATTTGACACACAACCTTCTTTTGGGATGCTTACGAGATCTGTAAAAAGAAATTTTGAAAAAGCACACTCAATAAGCCAGAAATAAGCAAAGTATTAATTCACTAAAAGACAAAATAGTCGTTTTTGAGAAATAAGGCACCTCAGGACTTGATTCAACTTGCAAAATGTCACAAATGAACTCAATAAGCCAAAACAATCAAAAAAATTCCAATAAGCAAAACCAATAAGCCAGAATAAGCCAATAAGCACTTATGAAAAAGTTAATTAAGTTGGTTTTCTAGTCAAACCCTAAAGTCAACCCACCAAATGCTCCAGTATGAACAAATGGGTCAAATAATGAGCACCTATTACAAAATCCAAGTTGTTGCTGGTTAAAATAAGCTATTATAGCTTATTGATAAGCTGAAACCCAATTAACACTAGCAGTGGCAACTTTCAGTAGGAACTGGTTCCCACTGCTTTGACTATTTGACCAAGCTTTTTAGAGAGATTTAGTTGGATTCAATTGGAAATAAAGGCACCCTTGTGATCAGTGCATCACAAGGAGTCAATAGCAACAAGAAAATCACAATTTTGTTCACACAATAAGCCAGAATCAATCAAACAGTCACCAGATGATGCACATACATGGGAAATAAGCAGTTATGCACAAATAAGCAGATTTAGCCAGAATAAGCAAACCAAACTCAATAGGATACATACACAAGCTATATAAACTATGAATAAGCACAAATAAACTTATATCAAACACTGAATCAAAGTAAATAAGCAGAATCAAGCACAAGCAATTACTGATAAGAACATGAACAATATGCAGACAGTTTTGCTGATCTATTTGACCACATATCCAAATTCAGGCACTCAAATCTCTTTCCCTGGTGTAGTTAACCTAGATTTAACACTTGTTATCCCTAGTCTATTATTAGATCTAGGTGTCCTCAAAATCCTAGCCAATTTTACCAAGTAACAAAGATTTTATACCCTTTTTATGAATCAAGGTGTTTCAAACCACAAAATATGCAGCAATATGACCAAGTATATCAGACAAGCATGTACCAACAGATAGCAACAATAAACAACCACTTAACAATACACAAATCCAACTCAAACAGTTAACCCAAACACCCCTTAAAAACCTATTTTCACAATTTTTCAAAGGGTTATCTAGTTCTAGCCCACAAATCCAGTCAATAACAACTCATAAACATCAAACAAGAACAGATTAACAATATTTAACCACAAAAACACAGATTCACCAATAATCATGCAATAATCACAAAATTCAGAAAAATAAAGAGGAAATTGAAAAAGGAGAAGGTGCAAACCTCCAAGACCTACATCCAGGACTTGGATTGTTTGAGCTTAGGTACTAGCAGAACAAGTACCAGCTTCCAATGCTGCTAAGATGAACAAACAATAAGGTGATAGCAACAATAAACAACCACTTTCTGATTTTTGAAGCACAAGCTTTATCACTTAAAACCTTGCCTCAAAAACCTTCAAACAAGATTATGGAACTCAGATTTTAGCTTATCAGATACCAAACTTTTATAAATAACAATTGAGAATTCAAAATTTTCAGAAATTCAAACTTTATTTCATAAAAAGGAATTACAAAGATTTAAAAGCTAAAATCTGGAACAAAAGCTCTCTCACAGGTTGAGGAGTCTATTTATAGGCAAATGCCAAGCTAGCACTATTCATAAACCCTAGAAGTGAAATTCCTATTCTATCCTTGAGTCTTCTAGACGAATTCTTGGTGTGAGCTGTCCAAAATGATCCTGACTGTTCATTTTAGCTTTGAGATGAAGCAAGGACTCTCAGCTGTTGATTTGGCCACGTTGGATGACTTGGAGGTGAAGTTGCGTTTTGATTGGTTAAAAGGGAATTGGGGGTGGGTTCCATAGTGAGTGGGAGTGAGGTTTTTGATGTGGGATGTGTTTCTGCACATGTGAATCAAGCGTGGGAGTGGGTAATTGCTTTTTACCCTTTGTTTAAGTGATGTAAAATCTGGGTGGTGAAAAAGGTGAACAGTGGTGATTTTGATCCGAAATTGGGGGAAACTTGTTGTTTGGCGCGTGTTATGGGATTCAAAGTTTTGAAATGGCAACTTGGGTCCTTTGTTTTTGGCAGATGTGGTATAAAACGTTTTTCAGCCCAAATACTTGATTCCCTTTGATAATAACTTTCATAACTTTACACTTTTGGCACCAAACTTTGGAAAAAGGGTTACAAGGGTTGTTTTTGCCATTTTTGGATAATTCAAGGACTGATCTTGGACATTGTTGATCTTCAAAGGTCTTCAATGTAACTTTGACTTCATGAGGGACCATAATTGGAAATTTAGAATTGTTGAGGGACTAAACTTGCCATTTCTTCTAAGTTGAAGGACCATTTGTGTAATTTTGACAAACTTAAGGGACCAAACTTGTAATTATGAATATACAAGGGTTTTAAGTGTCATTTCTTCATTTATTGAGGATCAATCTTGCATGTATTCAAGTCTTCAAGGGTATTTGTTGGATAAATCATGATCTAGGGCCCGGTTCTTTGTACGGCTTCGTTTCTCGTGTCCGTTTTTCCTTGTTTCTTGTGATCTTTTGTATTTTTCACGATATCCATACCTAAAATACACAAGTAAACAAACACAAGCATATATATGGTATTTTATGACATTTTTATGCATTTAAAGACCGAAAAGAACGATGAGATCATGTATAAATGCCATCTCATCAGGCATCCTCTTACCAAGTATTTCTGGGCTTCGGTACAAGAAATGACACTAAGTCTAGTGTCGATAAAGTCTATGTTACCGTCTCCTCGAATGATCGAAGTTTCATTTCTCCATGGCAGACGAACCAGCTTTATTCTTGGTGACTCCCCAAAGGGGTTAAATACAGCGGGATTGGACACCCCCAAAGGGTTCGGATGCAGCAGAAGTGGACACTCCAAAAGGGGTCAAATGCAGCAGAAAAGGACACCCCCAAAGGGGTCATATGCAGCAGAAGTGAGTATCCCCGAAGGGGTCAGATGCAGCAGAAATGAACACCCCCAAAGGGGTCAAATGCAGCGGAAGTGATATTTGGATCACAATAAGTCAAAAATCAATAGTACAATGCTATGATCCAAAAGAGATGAACACGAATCTTTCTTCGGTTTCTTGATGAGGATGTAATAATGATAAGATATTTCTAGAGGAAATCGTGAGTCAACAGTAATGCGTTCCATAACTAGATAAATAAATAATATCAATAATAAGTTATGTCGAATATATTTAAGCCTACTGGGCTATAAAATTTTATTACATTGATAAGCGTCCTCAACCATGTAAAATAAAAATTTACAACTCCATTCGGTGACCTATGATTTCTTTATTCAAACGAAAAAACATCCTGTAGAAACTAGAAGGGGGGGGTGAATAGTTTCTTATATTTACTTGTTAAAAGGTGGTTTTCAAAAATCCTTTTTCAAAAAACTTAGGCTTGAGGAAATATGTGAAATCTTCTTATGCACAATATGAACAATGATAGTATAACTAAACTGATACTAACAAAAATATATGCACAAAGAATAAAGAATGTAAAGAGTTAAGGGTAAAGAAAGATCAAACCGAACACCAAGGATTTATAGTGGTTCGGCAACGAAGCTCACTCCTTGTTCCTACTCCACTCCTCGAGTACTCCTTACTCGAGAGTTCACTACACAACAAGCTCCTTATGGTGGAGAAAACCGTACACGTCGCTTAACCAATTGCCGACTCTAAGCTAAAAGTCGAGCCCTAATCGTAGCTAGGACCAATCTACACAACTATACTTAATACATACACAACTTCCAAATAGACACAACTACTTGGATCTTCACAACTATGACACAACAACAAATGTATAAAATTAGATCTTTAATGGATCTTTGGTGGTGGACTCAACACTTCACAAGGATAGTGTTCTTCTCTTTGCACTTGGAGAGGAAGGGATGGAAGAACAAGATTCACTTCTTAAACAAGTAGTAATCAAACAAATGATCAAAGATTTGAGTGATTGAAGAAGAGTGTTTGAATCTGGAAATAGATGTGCAAAAAAGAGGTGAGTTGAAAATCTGAGAAAGGTCTACTATTTATAGGACAAAGGGCCAACGGCTATATCTGCCCGCGGTTCCTTATCAATAAGGAACCGCCTAGGAGCTAAGGAACCACTGGACTAGACTTCGCTCCCTTTTTGTCCTTTAGTGGTGGAGGTCATATCTGGTTATAAAAATATCCAGAAAGGATATTCCAAATCCAAAGGGAATATGCCATTTTCAAATTTTCAAATATTTAATTTAATAAAACATTTTCTTAAAAAGAATGTTTACTTAAAACTTGTCACACTTAATAAAAAGTGAGTTTTAAGAAAAGATTAAATCACTTGATCACTTGATTAAGGTTAGTATTTGTTTATTCATACCTTAAGTGAAAATGGGTAAAATGAAAAATACTTGAACTCAAGAATTCGTTTTTCGTTGTTTTTGTAAATGCTTGTTTTTACATATTGTCGTAATCAAAACTAAGAGAGACCGAAAAATACAAGTAACGTTTTTAGGCATTATTGCATTAACAATATCCCCCTTTTTGATTCCGACAATACATAAACTCAATCACACAAAAAACAAGATTTTCGAAGACGAGTTTATTCATTTCTCCCCCTTTGTCGAAGCAAAAAGGTTGCATAAGTCGGTGTTGAAGAGACGGACTTTGCAAAGACTCCCCCTTGGTGCTTACTCCCCCTATCTTGGGGCACCGAGGAATCGAGATATGGTGACAAGCTACATAGAAGGGTTAGTTGAACAAAAGAAACAACCAACAAGATATAGCAATAGGTCACAAAATAAAAGAGAAGAAAACATGAAGACAAAGATCCAAAATAGTTTACTAAAAAACATCATACAAAGATGTATGGAAAAAGAAACAAGCCAAAAGCATAAATCTAATCCTAGTTATTCTAGAATTCTAAGATTTGCTTGAATTTGGTGTCTTGTGGATAAGCAACCAATGCTTATATGAAAGACAAGGTAATGGCGGAGGGTGGTGGTGGTGGCTTGTTGGAGATCTCATAATCATAGTGAATAGGAGGCTTGATTAAGAGACTCTTGATGTAGCTCAACTCCTCATAGATGTGTGCCATAGTAAGATGTTGATATTGACAACAATGACAATATGTTCCATGGTGCATGACATTATCATGAGAAGGAGGAAGAACACTAAAGGGTGGTGGTGGAAGAAAAGATGTTCCACAATCAACATTCTTGGTAGGAGAGATGTGATTAAGAGTGTTCTTGGTTGAATTTGGATTATGATGGTTCTTGGGTGAGTTGGGATTGAAAGCAATTGGAGAAAATGGAGGAGATTCAAGGCTTTCATTGGGAGAATAAGACAATTTGGGATGTGAAGTATGGCAAAATGCTTATGGTTTAAATAGGGAAGGCTTAAGGTATTTTTGGGGTGGTCAAAGGGTTTGAAACAAAGATTCTCAAAAATGTTGGAGCAAATATGGATTTTCAGACAAAAACCCGAAAAAGGAAGGCACTGTATGCGGTTCCTTATCATGACTGGCGGTACCTTATCACTAAGGCACCACGGTTCACATATGGAACCGCCTGCAGAGGCTGTGTTTGGTGTTTGGAGGAAGATTTTTCAGCAAATCTTATTTTTCTAGTCTAACTTATCATATGGATATGCTTAAAAGCAAAGATAGACAAAGAAAACATATGCAAACTTACCAAATAGAGATTTGACCAAAATACATGGATTAAAAGAAATTTGATGTAGGAGGTGTGTAGGACAAGACCTTAAGTCATGACACAATGATCCTCCATGATTCTATCTTGTTCTTGTTATGTTTGAGAGAATCATACATATGAATTATGTAAGCTCTAGATTAATAGCGAGAATCTATGAAAAACCGTTTTTAGATTGAATTAACAATGTCAAAAGCATTTCTCAACCATTTTCGAAAGAGACTTTGAGAATTTTGAAAAGGAGAAGAGAGGGTTTTTCAAAAAGAGTTTGGAAGACTCAATGACTCAAAGTGGTAAAAAAACACACAAAAAGAAAAGAAGGTAATTAAGGAAGATGTTCCATTAATCCTAGACCTAGACGCAAGTAATTAAAAGGTTCCCTCTTAAGTGGCTTAGTGAAGACGTCGTCTAAGTTGTCTTCGGAAGGTAACTTCTCAATTGAAATGTTCCCCTTTTGAACATTATCCCTAAGGAAATGGTGTCGAATTTCAATGTGTTTGGTTCGCGAATGTTGCACGGGATTCTTGCTAAGGTCTATAGCACCTTTATTATCGCACATGATGGGAACATCATCAAGAGAAATCCCATAATAAACAAGCGCTTGCTTCATCCATAGAGCTTGTTGGCATGCTTTTCCGGCACTCACATACTCGGCTTCCGTGGTGGATATTGCAAGAGCGGTTTGTTTCTTGGAGAACCAAGAATTTAAACAACAACCCATGAAGGTACAAACTCCACTAGTGCTTTTCCGGTCCACATAGTCTCCTGCATGATCCGAGTCCGCGTAGACAATGGTTTCTATGCCGGTCCCTTTAGGATACCATAATCCTAAATGTATAGTGCCTTTAATGTATCGGAAGATACGCTTAACCGCTTCGAGGTGAGAGGTTTTGGGAGCCTCTTGGAAGCGAGTACAAAGGCAAACACTAAACATGATATCTGGTCGACTTGCCGTTAGGTACAACAAACTACCAATCATACCTATATATTTGGTGTTGTCTACCGACTCACAATCATCATCTACGGTGAGTTTAGTATCCGAGGCCATTGGGGTCTTCATTGGTCTAGATTCATCTAATCCAAATTTTTTTAGCATTTCTTTAGCATACTTAGATTGACTAAAGAAAATACCATCATCCATTTGTTTAATTTGGAGTCCTAAAAAGAAGTTAAGTTCTCCCATCATACTCATTTCAAACTCATCATGCATGATTTTGGCAAAGTCATCACATAATTCTTGACAAGTTGAGCCAAATATAATGTCATCAACATATATTTGTATGATTATGAGGTGAGGACCTTTCTTCTTTGTAAAGAGTGTATTGTCTACCATCCCCATGGTATACTCATGTTTAACAAGAAACGCTTTAAGTCTATCATACCAAGCTTTGGGTGCTTGTTTGAGACCATAAAGTGCCTTCTTAAGCTTGTAAACATGATCCGGTTTCTCAAAATCAATGAAGCCGGGAGGTTGAGCCACATATACCTCCTCATTGATCAAACCGTTAAGAAACGCACTCTTTACATCCATTTGTTGAAGCTTAAAGTCTAAGGCACAAGTGTAGGCTAAAAGGATTCTAATGGATTCTAATCTTGCTACCGGTGCATATGTCTCGTCATGATCAATCCCTTCTTGTTGATTATAGCCTTGAGCTACAAGTCTAGCCTTGTTACGAGACACAACACCATTTTCATCTAACTTATTCCTAAAGACCCATTTGGTTCCTATAATGGTAGAACTTCTAGGTGGAGGAACAAGTTCCCAAACATCATTGGCAACGAATTGATTCAATTCTTCTTGCATCATAATGACCCAACTTTCATCCGTCAAAGCTTCTTTAACATTGTTTGGTTCAATCAAGGAGACGAAACAAAAGAAGTTGCTTTGGTTTTGGACTTGAGATCTTAGGGTCCTTTGATTTAACTCATCAATGATATTATTGAGAGTATGATCCCTAGACTCTTTAATGTTTACTTCCTTTTCAACATTAAGGTCTTCAACTCCTATTTTTCTAACCTCTTTGGCTTTAACTACTTATAATTCATCCAAGTCATCATCAACCAATGGTGGTGTCTTGGGTGAAGGAGGGGTTTCATCAAAGGTTACGTTGAGTGATTCTTCAATTACCCCCGTGGTTCTATTTAGGACAATGTAGGCTTTGCTAGTTTGGGAATAACCTAAAAGGATACCTTCGTAAGACTTTGGGTCAAACTTGGTAAGGTAGTCTTTGGTGTTGAGGATAAAGCACTTGCTTCCAAACACCCTAAAGTATTCCAATGAGGGTTTCTTTCCTTTAAGAATCTCATAGGGGGTCTTTCCTATGAAAGGTCGAATAAGAATTCTTTTGAGAATATAAGTCGATGTGTCCACGGCATTGCACCAAAACTTTTGAGGCAAAGATTGCTCGTTTAATATCATCCTACTCATCTCTTGGAGTGTCCTATTCTTCCTTTCAACTACCCCATTTGATTGTGGAGTGCGAGGAGCCGAGAAGTTATGGGTAATACCATGAGCTTCACAAAAGGCACCAAATTGCACTTCATTATCAAATTCCCTACCATGATCCGTCCTAATAGAGACAATTGGACATCCTAGTTGATTTTGAATTCTTCGACTAAAGATTTCGAAGTGATCGAAAGCTTCATTCTTAGATGCCAAAAATCTAGTCCAAGTGAATCTAGAATAGTCATCAACTATAACTAGGGTATAAAGGTTACCTCCATAACTCCGTATGGCGGAAGGTCCAAAGAGATCCATATGTAGGAGCTCTAAGCATCGAGAGGTTGAAACCAAATTCTTGGCTTTGTGACTTGAGTGAACTTGCTTTCCAACTTTGCAAGCATCACAAAAGTGACTATCAAACTTCATCTTGGGGAGGTGTCTTACCAACTCCTTAGAGACTAAAGATTGAATTAAGCGCATATTAGCGTGACCTAATCTCCTATGCCAAAGAGTAGAACTATCATCTATAGTCGCAAGACATATGTTGTCTTTTGACTTCTTATTGACCTTCATGACATAAAGCCCATGCTTTCTAACACCTTTTCCAATGACTTTTCCATCTTTTACGATTTCACTATCATGTTCCGAAAAGATGACCTTACACTTATTGTCACAAATTTGACCTATACTTAAAAGGTTAAACCCTAAGTTATCTACGTGCTCAACATTTTCAATGGTCATAGAGTCAAGAGAAACCGTACTGTTGCCAATGATATTACCACGTAGACTACTTGCAAATGTGACGTTACCTCCATCATATGCTTTGTAGTGCGAGAACAAACTTCGATTACCCGTCATGTGTTTAGAACAACCACTATCCTTAATCCACTCGTCGGGCTCCAAATCAATTCCCAAGCATATCTAGGTAACAACACACAAGATCAAACATTTGGTCCCCAATATCTCATGGGTCCAAAATTGTTAGTTCCAAACATCCCTTGCATTTGGTTGGGATGCATGAATGAAGGAGGGGTTCCCCATGGAGAACAAAATGGAGGAGGATAGTAATTCATATAACCATTTTGTTGTTCGTTATTTCTCCTGGGTGTATTTGATCTAGGTTTAGAGTTATGATCATTTCTTCTAGGTGTTGGGGTTTTACTTCTAGATCGTGAATTGTTTTGATTATCTCTTCTAGGCGTTGTCGTTCTACTTCTAGGCTTAGACTCATTCCGTACTCTAGGTGGAGTAGAAGATGGTCTTGATAAACTTCTATTTCCCATGAGAGGTTTACTTAATGGCTTGTAGAAATTATCAATAGCATTGTCGTCAAGTATGGGTAAATTTACCTTATTAACAATAAGATGCTTTGGTTTTTCACCTGACTTTTACTTTTCAGAAAGTTCATGATTTTCACAAAACTCTTGTTCTGGCCGCGGTACCTTATCTATGGCGGCGGTTCCATAGTGATAAGGAACCGCCCCATACAATCTGGGACCGCGTACAGTGGGTGATTTTTGTGAAAAACTGACTTGTTTAGGTTCACTAGTTGAGGCTTCATTTGAGTTAAAACCTACACCAAGTCTTTCCTTTGAATGAACTTGTTTGTTTAACATATCATCAAGAGCACTAGTACCTTTCATGAACTTTTCCAATTTAATGGAGGTGCTCTTGAGATTTTCATTCTCTAATCTAAGTTTCTTACAACTTAAGCAACCTAAGTCAACTTCTTTATTATTCTCAAGTTTTGCCAATTTCTCCCTAAGTTCATTGATCTCATTTTCAAGCTTAGTTTTGGTTGATTTTAAGGTTTTATTCTTTTCTATGAATTTAAGACTAAGTTTGTGTAAACTATCATATTTGCCTTCAAATTCAATATCATCAAAGGTGGAGCTATCATTGCTATAATATTCGGTTTCGGAATGTACCTCTTTAGAAGTGTGAGCCATAAGACATTTCTCCTCTTTGGGGTTGTCATCATCATCTTCACCGTTATCGCTCCAAGAGACACTAACGAACGCCGTATGATTCTTATCGCGAGAGGGCTTTGGAAAATCACCAATGAAGTGATTTGGATCACCACATCTAAAGCAATTCCTATCACCTTTTTCGTTCTTGACAAACCGATTCTTTGAGAATGGTTTCTTGTCATTGTTGGTTTGCCTAACGTGTTGACCTCATCTCTTGAAGAACTTCTTGAAATCTCTCACCGCCAATGCATACTCCTTGTCATCGCTATCCGAGGAATTATCATGGTCACTTTGTGCCTTCTTGGCTTTAAGTGCAAGAGATTTTCTTTCACTCTTGGTTTTCACTAATTCCGAGTCCTTCAAAATTATCATCTCATGAACCTTCAAGTTTCCTGTGAGTTCATCGAGTGATAAAGTTGAGAGATCTTTCGATTCTTCAATCGCCGTGACTTTTGCTCTCCACTTTGGATGTAAAGCCCTTAGAAACTTCCTAACATTGTTCTTGCTAGAAAAAACCTTCATCAAGTGCTTTTAGACTAGTAATAATGGTGTTAAACCTAGCAAATGCACTATCAATAGTTTCATCTTCTAAGATGACAAATTGTTCATATTGTTGGATAAGAAGATCGATTTTGCTTTCTTTGACTTGGCTATTACCTTGGTGGGTTACTAAAAGAGTGTTCCAAATATATTTAGCGGTTTCACACATAAAAATCCTTTCATACTCTTTCTTAGGTAAAGCATTATAAATCACCATTTTAGCCTCATTATTTTTTGAAAGTTTCTTTTTAGTATCGTCATTAGCTTTGTCAAAAGTGACCAATTCTTTTGTTTTAGAAACTTCATTAAATTGATAAGGTAAAAAATCACCATTGGTAATAACATGCCAAAGATCTAAATCTTTTGATTTCACATAAGTTTCAAATCTATTTTTCCAATAAATAAAACTATCAGTTTCAAAAAGTGGTGGTCTTTGCATAGATTGCCCTTCTAGGTATTTGTTGGAATCCATAGATCGATTCAAGTTTTAAAATACAATATACTTTAAAAATTCTTGAGCAACCTCGCTCTGATACCAATTGTAGAAACTAGAAGGGCGGAGGTTGAATAGTTTCTTATATTTACTTGTTAAAAGGTGGTTTTCAAAAATCCTTTTTCAAAAAACTTAGGCTTGAGGAAATATGTGAAATCTTCTTATGCACAATATGAACAATGATAGTATAACTAAACTAATACTAACAAAAATATATGCACAAAGAATAAAGAATGTAAAGAGTTAAGGGTAAAGAAAGATCAAACCGAACACCAAGGATTTATAGTGGTTCGGCAACGAAGCTCACTCCTCGTTCCTACTCCACTCCTCGAGTACTCCTTACTCGAGAGTTCACTACACAACAAGCTCCTTATGGTGGAGAAAACCGTACACGTCGCTTAACCAATTTCCGACTCTAAGCTAAAAGTCGAGCCCTAATCGTAGCTAGGACCAATCTACACAACTATACTTAATACATACACAACTTCCAAATAGACACAACTACTTGGATCTTCACAACTATGACACAACAACAAATGTATAAAATTAGATCTTCAATGGATCTTTGGTGGTGGACTCAACACTTCACAAGGATAGTGTTCTTCTCTTTGCACTTGGAGAGGAAGGGATGGAAGAACAAGATTCACTTCTTAAACAAGTAGTAATCAAACAAATGATCAAAGATTTAAGTGATTAAAGAAGAGTGTTTGAATCTGGAAATAGATGTGCAAAAGAGGTGAGTTGAAAATCTGAGAAATGTCCACTATTTATAGGACAAAGGGCCAACGGCTATATCTGCCCGCGGTTCCTTATCTTAGCCCGCGGTACCTTATCGATAAGGAACCGCCTAGGAGCTAAGGAACCGCTGGACTAGACTCTGCTCCCTTTTTGTCCTTTAGTGGTGGAGGTCATATCTCGTTATAAAAATATTCAGAAAGGATATTCCAAATCCAAAGGGAATATGCCATTTCCAAATTTTCAAATATTTAATTTAATAAAACATTTTCTTAAAAAGAAAGTTTAATTAAAACTTGTCACATTTAATAAAAAGTGAGTTTTAAGAAAAGATTAAATCACTTGATCACTTGATTAAGGTTAGTACTTGTTTATTCATACCTTAAGTGAAAATGGGTAAAATGAAAAATACTTCAACTCAATAATTTGTTTTTCGTTGTTTTTGTAAATGCTTGTTTTTACATATTGTCGTAATCAAAACTAAGAGAGACCAAAAAATGCAAGTAACGTTTTTAGGCATTATTGCATTAACACATCCTAATTCGTTTCAATAAGGATTTCATAACCCACCCTACTTAAATATTCCCGGCAAGGCTTATCATATAAAAGCAATATAGTATCTAAGGAAATAGATATTATTAAGATATTTTACAGCCCGTTTGTTTATAACTTTCGTCTTCAGGCGTTCACATAACGTCTTAATACGTAATTATAAATAAACTTCTGGTCCGGCGGCTTATGATTCCACCTTTAGACGTCCCATAACATCGTAAGATGAGATCATAATTAACTTAGAATCAAGGGACTCAGGTTCTATATATAAAATATACAATCATAAGTACCTTGATTTAGGTCCCACCGCATCATTTAAAGATGCAAATTTATCCAAATAATAACACATGAAATTATCAAAAGCAAAATAGTATGAGTCATTAATAAGTTGTGTTCCGTAAGTAGGAGTTCATATTATGTGTGGCTAAAGATAGAAGGGTTGGGGGAACTAGGATCTCCCTGGTTGGATCTCATGTGCCAAGTGTAGCTTCCTTGACAAAACCTAAGCATCCCTTGATCTCCCTCCCTTTTTGCCGTGTAAAAATGACCAAAACGGAGGCAAGAAATTGCCATGTGTTGTGTGAGGATTTAGTCAATGGACAACCATGGATATTACCAAATTTTTACAAGAAAAGTGCATGCATACATGCATGTACACGGCTAGAAATAAAAGTGAGGTAGAAACATGTTACATTTTGAAGTGTTGTATATAATCATAAGTCTAGGAATTATATCATATAGTTCCTTCTAGTAAGGTATGTGCATATATATATATATATATATATATATATATATATATATATATATATATATATATATATATATATATATATATATATATATATATAGATAGATTTGTGTTCAAGTGCGTCACACCTTAGAATGTGTTATAATAGGCACCACTAGCAACGTGATAAGTGACATTATCATTTAATAAACATAATAACTAGTTATAGTATATATTTATAATTTAACAATAAATAGTGATTAAATTTTATATAATAAAGGGTATTATGGTAATCTTCTTTATTACTTCATACACTCAGTAATATTCGTAAAAACATTACCACAATTTTCAATATGTATTTCTCTCTTTATAGATGACTACCATTTCCTTTATATATTGAATTAACCGGCAACACCGTTTTCATAAATTCATCCTTCAGATATTTAGATCTTGTCTAATTTAGTCAAGATTTATTTCGATTCGTGTTCAGATCTGTAACCGGCGACAAGCGTAATTTTCTTGTTTTCATATTTATAACCGACGAACATCGTAGTTTTTCCGCTTTCAGATTTGTAATTAGCGTGAACCAGGTTTATCTCATTTTTTATGTGTACCAGATCTGGCTATTTGTTTCTTCAATGTGTCAGTTATTTGTTTCTTCAACCAGATCTGGCGTCAACCAGGTTTAACTTATTTTGGTTATGTCTATCGGTTGGCTACAAATGTGTCAGTTTAAGTAACACATCGAAAGTCCAAAAAGTCTTTATCCATTGTTTATTCAAGAAAAATCAAAAGTTGGAGTTTATTCCATGAAGCATTCGCATTTTCATTTCTTGATTATCGAATTTTGGGATTCTTTTTCTGTTTCATATCATGCAAATTGGTTGTGTGGTGTAGTTTTATTATCGGCATGTGTAAATATTTTATAAAAGGGAATTTTATAAAATCATCTTCTATTTGATTTTGAATGTATTTGAATGAATGGTCTCATTTTTTATTGTAGATATTTTATATCGATAGTTGTTTGAGATTGTAAAGTTGGGATGAGCATTTCGTCTCGAATTTCGTTTGATACGATACCGGTACTACGAAATAAGGTGAAAAAAAGGTTCGGTATTACTAATTTGGTATGGGATCGGTATTAAATCGGGAAATTCCCGAAAAAACAAGAAACACCCAATTTTCAGGTACCGGCACCAATACCGATATCCGAATTCTATTCGGTACGATACCGGTACCATTTATTTATACTCGGGAAAAAATCGGTAGCACTAATTCAGTACGGGATCGATATGGTACCGGTGTTAAAAGTAATACATGTTATTCGGAAATAATTATACATCTTTGTTCAAGACTACACATGCTCTTTTAAATTGACGCATCTTTGATTGAAAATGTCACTATCTTCGATTGATCGGAACTACGTTGGTTGTCCATTTTGTATCTCTTCTAGTTTTGTGCATAAAAGCCTGTATGTGTTTTTGTGTAGTAAATATTACTACTTTGGTGTTTTAAGGAATTGTATCATCGAAAATTGGCTTTTATTCAAATTTTACGGTTCTCAAAACAAGTGTTAACATGCATCTATAATTAAAAATGCTATGCATTAGCCCATGTGTACCATTAATAAAAGAGAAATTGTATCATACACAAAAATAATCAAAAAGGTATTTCATTATAATGTACCATTAATAAAAGAGAAATTGTATCACTAATAATGTGCCAGTATATACAAAAAAATAAGCAAAAAAAGGTATTTTATTATAATTTGTCACTAAAGTATATGTCACTAATATATACAGAAACAAATACGTAGTGCTAGTAAAAATAATGTGTCACTCATGTTAGAAAATAATAAGTCAAACTTGATAAATGCGTCACCTTTTTCACCACTGCATGTCTGCATGCGTTTTTCACTTCTGTTTAAGAAAGGCTATTGTGCTTAACTTATTTACAAGATTGCCATTATTAATTATTTATTAAAAAAAATAATTTTGATCTATAATAGTTAATCCAATGGCTCACAACTGTGCATATTATAACCTATTTTAAAGCTGTACACCACAAGAACACTCCCCTATATATATATATATATATATATATATATATATATATATATATATATCTTTATATTATATATAGGTATAATTATGATTTGAAACCACACTTTTTAATCCAGTCATATCCCAGTCACATCTTTAAACCAATAGGATTTGATATTTTCCTAAAAAATCTCAAAACATTCCTAAATTTCGCCACTTTTGACTAAAAAACGTCTTATGAAAATGTGCTTTTTAAAAAAATCACGTTTTCATACCGCATGTATATATAATAATAGAAACTTTATTCTTTTCATTTGCACAGCCTGCGTGAAAACACACACAACCTCCCAAACACACACACAAACCCTAAAACAGCCGTCACCTCTAGAATCCTATGTTTTGATCGTAGGTTTCTTGTCTTCCATTCATATCATGAAATCATGAATCATAAAAAAGAACAATGGTGCCTTCAAAACCTTTGAGCCGGGGGTGGCAGAATACGTATTTAACACATATCAAGTAAGAACAATGGTACCTTCATCCACCATTAACCGATCCCTATTTTGACAATGGATTTTTCATTAAACATCACACCCTTGATTCATCATTTTATTTTAAACAACTGATCACAATTTGCATAATCAACCTCCATGGATCCTCTCTATCCCCCATAATCAAGTAAGTTTCATCACACCCACATTCCAATTCGATTAATCCCTAATTTTCCAATTCAATTTATCCCTAAATTAATTTAATTATGTTTTCTACAATTTCATTTTCCATTTAATTATGTTTCAATTCGATTTGCCCTAATTTGATTGTGATTTTCCCTAATTTGGTTGTGTGTCTTTTCTGCAATATCACTTTTCGATAGTCATGATTATCAACCAATTACAAAATACGCAACCCAAATAGATTGATTTATGATTTATTTTTTGATTTTCCCCAAATTTAATTTCATTATGTTATCTTATGTGCCCTAATTTGATTGTGAGTAGTATAACAAGTAAAATCAGGGCTGAGGTTTTATTGGGTAATCATACACATGTTACAGGATGATAACTATATGTACACGCCCCGATTAGTTGAGCCCAGTTGGTAAGTTATAGTTCAGCTTCTTGTGGTGGGTAGTAGTAGTCCTGACGGCGTTAATAGGTAAGTTATAGTTCGTACATTTAATTGTATATTACTGGACCAGAAAATCATATTTTTTTCCAAGTAATAACATGTTTGGTACTTAAGTCCGGATAATAGCGTGAGCAATCACTGTCTCCAAAACGTAAAGTGTCCAGTTCTCATCTTAAAGACCTGCGTGAACTAATCATGGTGTTTGTTATATATGGAAAATTATTATTGCATATCACTATTTGTGACTTTTCGTCGCCAACTTCTACTTCTAACTGCCGTATTTCTAAAATCTACAATTGAGTTTTATTTCTTTTTTCTTAGGTTTTCTCACTAGGGATGTTGCTGCAGGGGTGTGCTACTGCCCATACAATGTGTCTGACCCACTTGACAAGAGCTGTATTCAATAAGCTATCTCAGCATCATCAATGGGTATTTTTCTCTTTCTATCCCTCTTTCAGACATGTTATGCACAATTAATAATAATTGTACCGCAAAAAAAATCTCGAAACCTTTTTGATGTCAATAGGTCAATTCAGGTTCTGTTTATCTCTAATAGGTGAAATTATTTAGACCCGTACCACGTGAAACTGGATGTAGAATTGAAGCACGAGAAAGGATAAGACATTTTCCACCATCATTACCAGTTTAATAGACTTTGAGCGTTATATGCAGTAATGTGATCTGGTGCATTTATTGGATTACTTAGAACTAAAATACTATGCTCTTTAAATGTTGTTGATGTCTATCTTGAACTTGCAGGTTTTTGGGACATGTTTGATCCTGAGGGCTACTTTCTATCGTTCTGCACATACAAGTACAATGAGAACACAGTCTCATTTGTGACCATGAACAAGGTTGGTGGATTCCTGGCGACTCCAATAATTCTTCAACGGAATTGAAGGCAGGTTAGCCGTGTTCTATACTATGCAAGACATGTGGAATTGAAACACCATTTACCCAGCCTTACACGCTCTTTCCCTCTCAATAAAGGCTACAAGTCTAGCGTTGGTTTAAAGCATCTCAAAAGCAAGCGTAAGTTCACCTTTTTTTTACTTTTTACCATTTTTTCATTTGTGACAAGTGACTGACCGTAACTATTGGTCAATTACACAAATTACATTACGACCATGTTAACGGTAATTTTATTGGCATTGTATGTGCTCTATCCACAACTACTGTTGCTTCCACCCCACCACCGCCACTCCCGCCCCACCACTGGCACATCACTACCACTATTGTTGTTGCCCATACACTTATTTACATAAGACTATTTAAGAGTAAATCAACAGTAATAAACAATTAAGTTCATACGCCCAAAGTAAGCTTAAACAAACATCCCTCTATGAGATGTTCATACAAGCTTATTTTTCAGCTTTAAGTCATTATAAGCTGATTCATCAGAAAAGGCCCTAAACAGCGCACTGAAAATAAGCTCATAAGCATGAAAATAAAGACAAACACTAAAATAATTTTGACCATCTGTATATGTGACAGCATAAAAAACCTACATTGTTAGAGAGTTGGAGGGTATTTCGGTTTGATTTTACATTCTTAAAGAAAACACATGCTTGCAAGGAGAGTGGAGATATATCCAAATGGAATGAATATTTTGATTCTCTGAAGGCTCAAATCCACAGCTCTAACAAAAAGGTGAATGATATACTCTAATTTTTTGATTTCCCTTTATAAGCTAATATGAGATTGTAGTTGTTAGACGTATAGGCCTGTTGAATATATATTAGAAAAAAATTCTAAAACAGGTTGAGATATGTTGGGTTGACCCACTAACATGTTTTGTTCACCTCTTTTGAAAATCAAGAGGTATAAAGGTTGGCACCATCTATAAACCAAGACGTTTACTAATAGGTAGGTTAGTTGCTGTTAGTTTTATTTGTTATGGGTCAATTTGGATTAAAAAAATTTTGATAGGTTAAATGATGGGTAGGTACATGTATACTTTTTAATGTTGTAGGGATTATTACACTAATGCATATATAAATCATGCTGACCTATGAAATATAGTTGACAAAAAGCTGAAAGATGATAAATTCAATGGTTTTACAGTCAATATTTTTGACTCATATGTGCATTGGCTAGAAGAAGTTTTATTAACCCATTATACGCAACCCCTTAGTATTTCGTAACCCACAAACCTGCATCTTTTAGTATTGAATCTCAACAACATTCCCAGTCACAACAACAGACAAGTTTTAGTGCGTTCACAGGTGGCTTTGCGAGTAACAACAATCAAAGTGCTTGTGGACAAGTGTTTGGGAAGCCTGCTAAGATTTATTCAAGTCAATAAGCTCTAGGTTCCGTCATTGGTTATTTTGGACAGTGGGGTTGCTGTTGTAGTGAAATCCTTTAGCTTAATGCGTTTGACCTGTTTGAGGAAACAAAATCCCAAAATGACCCATTTATAAGTGAATGTTCGAAATAGTCACTGCTACTTGCTATAGTAAAATCACTCTCAAACACTATAATTTAGAAGAGGTGCATTCACTTTGAAAAGATGGCTTCATGTAATAGCATCAACAGCGCCAAAATGATCATCAAGTAGATAATTATCAGTATCTTGATATAGAGCACGTGCTGTTTGTAGTCTTTGTTTCAGCCCCTCATTTAAATTGATTCTTCTCTCACCTATAATCGTTTGATCACCGAACGATAGATCTTCAAGGTCTTTTAGCAAATCGCACGCTTCAAGTACCTTATTATACCTTTCTCTTTCCATTTCCTTACCAAACAGTATGTTCTCTTCTATCTTTCCACTTTGTATCCATGGTGTTTGACCAATGTAAGCCTTTGTGCCACTAAGTTTAATGCGTCTTGCTAATTTAGGAACTTCTCTTAGAATACATGACAATAAACTTGACTTACCTGAGCCAACGACACCAGGAACAACTCTAAATTTATATTAATCAATGTCGGGTACATAGATGTCTAATCCCATGTGAAATTCCTATTAATTATCCTAACCGTTGTGTCACAACTACCTCGTGAGACTATTTCCACAAGATGAGAATCCAACTTTGAAGACTAAGGAATGATGTAATACAATTAAGTGAGACTTTAGTCTGTGCTCTCTTTGATGATATTGTACTGGGAAGATTATATGCAAGATTTTGGAGATTTTTAAATGTTGCAAGTGCAGAAAATAATTTTCCTTGATCAAGTGGGACGGCAGACCACACAGGTGACACCAAATATAGCACCGGTTGTGATGACAAACAAAAACCAGTTGAGGAAGCTTGCAAGTGATTTTGCTTCTTTAGGGTCACTTTGGTCAAACTGGTCAGCTCCCAATGAAGGCATGCCGCTTTAATTCCACCTGTGCCAAATGCAACTAAATATAGACCTGTGAATAGTATCACCTTGTGACCACTTTCTGCTTCCTCACATTCCTTCCCTAGGCTAGCGTCACAAGGAATCAGTCATAACTGTTGAGTGAATCACCTATACCTTCTGAACATGAGCATTAGTTTTTTATTCCTTTTAAGTATTGGAACTTTAGAAGTATAAAAGGTTTACTACGTCTCATTGGTTATGTCCTCACGTGGGACTGAAAAGTTTGAAGGGGGCAAAATTGGCGTTGTGGGGTAGATTGGATAAGGGGTCAAAATGGTTAGTTTACTGGTACACGTCTGGTTTGGTTGTATGCAAAACGTATATAATTACAAGAAGTATGTTATTTCAATGTTAATGGGTACTTCCGAGTTGATATATCTGTTCGTTCATGGGCACCAAGTTGATAACTTGTCTTGTGTATTGGATTTGCAGTATGGGTTGTTGAGTGAAAAGTTTGACCTTTTGTATGTATACCCTGAAAAATGTCGTTTTTAAATAGATCTTTACTACTAAAATGGTGATCAAGGCATTTTTTACAGCTGGAAATTAGTCTAGGCCTTTTTGCTGCACTCGTGCGAGACTTGCATCCAAAAAATTATCTCTGCATACCATTTGATGAACTAAAGTTGCATGATATCATGTCAAAGTGGCAAGATAAATGGGTTGTGAAAATTGAGATCTTTGATCATCTTAGGCAACCCCAAGAACTATACTTGCTTTTATTCACACACTTGACGATTCATATTTATTTTTTTGGGTAAAGTGGAATATGACCCCGGTAAAATATTGACGATTCTTATTTATCATTTGCTCTTTTCATGTGGGCTTCTAATGACATTTTCCATAGGTTGTCTTAGTTATGTTTGTAAGTTGTAAGCATGGCCATCAGATAAATAAATTTTTGATCGAAAGATTATGTTTCTATTTGTGCATGTATAGGTGGTTAGTACATGATAAATCAGGTTTCAAGATCTAAAGGCGAGGCCCACTAATGGGATAATGCATAAATCTCAGTTTATTAGACAAAAATTTACAATGGTTGCAAATGATGGAATTTTTAATAAAGTGTCTGTTCGACCATGTTCACACATTGGTGGCAGTAAGTTATTATATATGTTTCTAAAGATTCAGGTGTTTACGACATTTTATTGATGATTGTTTTTGGATTTTGCTATATATGAAAGAGGAGGTTATTGAAGAAGGCGAATCAGATTAATCCAATAACTCATATGTCAGCTTAAGTTAATTGCTATCTTTAAATATGTAAATGAAGTGTAGGGAAGACTTTGTGTGAGCTTTTTTTCTTTGTTTTGAACCTGTTCTGGCGTGAGTTTAGATTTTAGTGATTGATTAAGGTTGTTTGCCTATTGTTTAAGTGATGGTTTTTTTACTTTGTTGAACTTTTATGCTATATTGGAAGCTTCTCATCAATTTTGTGTCTGGTTTTTGCAAGGGGTCCTCTTAAGCTCTCGAAATATGTTCATATCCTATTCAATGGTTTGATGAATTTCATATCGTATTATGTGATTAATAATTTTACATGACATGTTCCTTTTATCGCTAGACCAACACAATTGAAAATTTTGACTCATTGGCAAAGCTTAGTTGCATGTGAACCCATGTACCAAAAAATAGTAACGTATAAACAAGGTAAACGCATATGAATATAAGTTACTGACCTTACAGAAGCATCACAGGGTCGATTTATATATGGATGTTGTACATGTCGCATCCACAGAGCAAACAATCATTCAATAAAACGCTTAATATCTTTCTTGTGTAACTTGACCTTATGTTCATTAAACTTATGAATACTATGATCAACACATGATCAACGTTGCAATCAAACTTTTATAATCTTGAACAAGTTACGGATGCTATTGCTGTAAGCTCCTACTGAAATCTCAGAACCTTTATTTATATATATCCAGATCGGTTATATGTATGCTTATTTATTTTTGAATACTTTTCATTGTTGTTTACGTTGATCAGGCAGCCAATAGGCATTTAATTCAGAGGATTAAGAATTTGGAGGGTAGAATGGATAAACAAGTTGAGGTACCGAAGTTAAATCTAGAGCAGGTACATTAGGTACCTGACTAAAAGATGATCATCCTCCGTAAAGAAAACCATATATGTTTAAGTGTTTAACCATCTGAGAGAGGAAAATAAATCAATAAATAAAAACAAAATATAATGGAAACATGCTCATACTTATGTGATGACCATCATAGTTTGAGATTATCTTTTTGATCGGGTTTAGCATCGTGTTCAGTAGCAATAATATCATGTGAAGAACTTTTAATAAGTATCATGCATGTTACTACAAATCTTAGAAGAGTTAACTCCGTCTTTTAAAGAAAGACAAAGAGCAACAAAATCTTTATTGTAATACTACTTCTTGTCTTCTTGAAATGTGCCTACACCGAGAAGACTAATTACAAAACATTTATAATGGGGTTCTTTTTATGTACTTCTTAGACTCTGCCGACACCCAAGAATGCTAATTATAATAGGCTCATTTTGATCATTTATAATAGGCTCCTTTTGATGTAGTTTTTTTTTATAAATTAATAGCATTATACCCCTTATTTTTTTATAATTTTATTTATGTTATAAAATTGAGATCCTGAAAATACACAAAATTATAAAGTTTAATAAGTAAAATGTAATAAACAGACGAAAATACGAACCCGAAACTGATAAAAAACTGTGTTGTACTGTAAACTGGGGAGAAAAAGCGACAAAAAGTCCAAAACTTTTGTATTTTTTATACTTTTTAAAAGAGTAGAGAGGATATTAATAACAGAACCCATTATAGTTTTAATAAAAGAAAAGTTCATATTGTACTTCTTATGGATTATAGGTAATCTATCTTATTCGTCCGTTTTACATGTGCATGTAACACTATGCAGTCTGTGTATTGATCAATAATATTTTAATTCATTTTTTTGTAAAAAAAATCGTTAGGCACTAACTCGGCAGACGGGTAGCGTTTAGCGATTAATCGGTTAGACAAAGATTAATCAGGCTGGATTTATATATAAAGTTATAAAGTTCTGATATTATAGGCCCAATTTGGCCGATTTAGTCAAATTTGACCTAATTATGCCTGAGTTGACCGAATTCTATTTGTAACCGAGTTGGTCGACTTAGCCAATTTTTTTCCGATTTGACTAATTCATGCTTGATTTGCCCAATTTTTATTTGATATGTGATATGTTGACCGATTTTGGCCAATAACGATTAATAAAGATGATTAGTGAAAATCAAGACAATTGATGAGCTTTTAGCGTCTAGGTGGGGATTAATCCGACGTCTAAAATGATTTTTGCAACATTGGTAAAACAAGTGGGTGTGTTTGACTATTGTATTGTTGTAGACTAATTAAGAATGGTTAATCGTAGTTAATTTGTAGTCATGAATCAAATGATGTTCACACGTAACACATGCTAAATTGCCAAAGATCCGAAAATCTAAGAGAGTACAAATATGATGTATCCCTTGATCGTTCATCATATTACGACACCAATTTAATAGGAGAACATTACATTACAAACGGGCCAAATAAACACATAAAAAATCAGTTAACCTGCGGCATTCTTCTTCTTCAACGCAAGTACTCCACTACCCAACTACTCTGTAAACTTGCAGACGCATACATTTATTTATTTCTTCTTTCTAATAAGAAACAATGAAAGAAAGAGAAACCTTGGTTGTTTTGGGTAACAACATATTAAAGAGAGAACAAAAGTAAAAGAGGCTTATCACTGAGATTTGGTGTTGTCAGTAAACTAAGTTAAGTGTTCCTCTCGGACAAGTGTGATCAAGGAAGCCCGACCTTAAGTTAAGTAGCCTTCAAATTCAAGCTGAATATAACATTTACAGAACAAGGTGACAGTGTGCAACAACCTACAAAAGAACGTAATTTAAAAAAAAATACGAACTGAACCCAACACCCAAAATAAAAAAAATTAGTTTTCTTTTAACAAAAACGAGTCACACTACAAACAGATAAAACTAATACCCAAACGTACGTTGAAAAAAATTCCGAAACGACCCCGCCCGTTGGGCGGGTTACGACGCTAGTATATATATATATATATATATATATATATATATATACATAACAGCAAGTTCAAACATTTAATAAAATATAGTGCATGAGATAAAGTTATCCAGTCTGTTTTAAAATGATCCAATATGTACTGGTGTTGTAAATCCGTGTTTGTTATGTGGACAGTCAGTTGACCAAGTAGTCAAAATAGACTAACAGGTTCATAATTATTAAATAACTATGTAAAGATATTACGCTCAAGAAGAAATAACACTTCATGAAATTATACGTAGGTGGCGATAATTACGTTCTAGAATCATTGAGTACAATGGTTTATAAAACCAAAATGGTAAAATCAGGGACTTATAATATAAGGATATATTATAATAGTTATCAATTAATTATATGAAATAATCAGCGTATATGACATAATCAGCGTATTAGCTTAAACTAATACACAATCAATCGTGGAGGATTTTAAAAATCTTAGTATAAGATTTTTTTTTAGGATTTATTTGGATTTCATTACAGTATCAACTCGTTTTTAGATAGTTTATTAACGTTACTGTGTTTTAGTTAAATACCTCGTACAAATATTAATAACCTCTATAGAAACTAGAAGGGGGGTTGAATAGTTTCTAGTTAGTTTTCAAAACATTTCGGCTAAATCCACTGTGTGCGGTTCCTTATGTGTACCCGCGGTTCTTTATCAATAAAGAACCGCCGGTCCATTTAGAGAACCGCTGACAGTGAATTTAACCTTTTGTTACATGTTAAACTTTGACAATCCTTTGTATCAAATTCTCGATCAAGCTTGACTAGATTTGAGATGTGTTTGATTGAAAGATAAATACTACAAGTAAGTAAACACACAAACACATCAAATCAAGAGTACATCAAGCAATAGTCTAAACACTAAGCACACACGTACTAAGCATAAGCTTTTCCGCAACTAGGATGTTTAGACTAAGTGATATACACTTGACCATAATCTAAACACGAAGCACACACGTACTAAGCCTTAGCTTTTCCGCAACTTAGATGTTTAGATTATGAGATGCACACAACACACAACATATAAATACATCTATAATAGTAAAGACATAAATGTAAAGGAAAGTACCGACACGATGATTTATAGTGGTTCGGTCACGAAGCTCCTCTTCGCCCTACTCCACTCCTCGAGTACACCTTACTCGAGAGTTACTTCACTAGTCAACAAAACTCCTTTCAAGGCGGAGAAAACCATACACGTCGCTTACACAATTTCCGACACTAAGCTAGATGTCGAGTCCTAATGTTAGGTAGGACCAATCTACACAACGTTGCACACTTCACCATTTAACGACACAAGGCTAGATGTCGAGTTCTAATCGAAAGGTAGAACCAATCTTCACAACGTTGCCTACTTCACCATTTTATGACACAAGGCTAGATGTCGAGTTCTAATCGAAAGGTAGAACCAATCTTCACGACTCTTCACTTTGAAGCTAAGTGAGAACTTCACTAGACACAACTACATCACTTTATAGTTTAGTGAGAACCCACAAGACACAACCACATCACTTTATAGTTTAGTGAGAACTCACAACTCTTACCTATTACAACTCAATAAAACACATATCCAAGTGTACACATGTAACTTGGATCTACACAACATAAATCCAAGTATACACATATACAATGGATTTACACAAGACTTAATCCAAGTATTCACAAATACAATGGATTAACACAACTAATCCAAGTATTCACAAATACATTGGATCTACACAATATTGATCCAAGTATACCCATATACATTGGATCTACACAAGATTGATCCAAGTATATACATATACATTGGATCTACATAAGACACAAATAAAAATGATGAACATGATGATCTTCATCAAGACTTCATCTTTAATCACATCACAAATGTGTGAGTGATCTTCTCTTCTCACTTAAGAGGATGAGGAGATTGAAGGAGAGAATCACATATTAAACAAGATTAATCTAAACTAACTAATCAAGGGTTTAAAGATGTTTTTGTAGAAACTGTGCAAAAAGGGTTGAAAGAAAACCTGGAAATGATTCATTATTTATAGGACAACATTGCAACGGTCAAAAACACCCGTGGTTCCTTATCTCTACCCGTGGTACCTTATCAATAAGGAACCACGGGTTCCTTTAAGGAACCTCCGCGTTGGAGTCCGTGCCATCTGGGGTAGTTTATATCCTCAAAGGATATTCCTTTGGCATATGGAATATGCCAAATTCAAATTAAAGAATATTCTTTGGAATATACCTTAGGGAATATTCTTTGGAATATTCCAAATTCAAATTACCATTTTTCTTTATAATAAAACATTTTCTTAAAAATAAAGTTAATTAAAAATTACTTTGTCACTTTGTATAAAAGTGAGTTTTAAGAAAATATTAATCCTTGATCACTTAGTTCGGTTAATGACATGTTTGTACATACCTTGAGTGATTCATGCCGAATGCGACCTTGGAGGTGTCAAGAGAAGTATACAAATGTATTCTTGAGTGATTACCAGTACCTCAACATTTTACATAATGTATTACGAATTATACGTTTGTCATCAACAAAACATAAAGAGATTATATCGACAAAGCATCGTAATGTTTGCACTAACAATCTCCCCTTTTTTGATGATGATAAACAAGTAAACCGCAACACATATTAAAATGCATAAGTTACTCGTTTACACTTACTTCTCCCCCTTTTGTCGAATCAAAAAGGTAGTCTTCATTTATAGAATAGGAGGATTGACTTCGAGAGAATATGCATCCAAAAATCTAATCATCCATAGTGGTTGTCGTCTGAGAGGCGAGTATCCAAACCATAAACCCATCATACAAAAATATTGAGCTTGCGTCATCCTAGTGAAGTCTTCAATCACCATCGGTTAACCAACTCCAAGCATAATAATATGCTTATCTACGAGTGTCCAAAATGCATTACTTGCAAGATGTTCGATGAATGCAATTTGAGTGAGTCAACGATCGCAAATGTAATGACTTGAACTCTTGCAAATACTCCCCCTTGATATGACCTCCCCCTTGCTTGAGGCACCAACAAAGCAAGAATAGTAATGAGCTACAAAAATGGGTTAGAAGTGTCCTACAAAACAAGGTTAGTAGACAAGAGCATATATAAAAAGAGATGTCACCCAAACGGGGATGATAAACAAGTCGTTTGCACAAACAATGTCAAGCAAAGAAGTGTGCATGCGATGCTATCAATCCAAAAACAAATCAAAAGAGAGGATCTTGACAAGATCAATTCACAATTGTTGGAACAGAGATAGAAAAGAAACATCCATACCAATTGTAATGATAATATGTCAAAGGGTAAAAAGCTTAGAATTTTTGGAATCACCCAAGAAAATTCAAGATTTAACCATCAACTCTCAAAAAAAAATAAAGGAAAACCAAAAGCGGATAAATCGACGCTTTAATAAAAAATCGGGATATAGGACATTATAGGCAAAAATGCGTATGAATGTCGACACCAAATGGTGTTTAGCATACGATAAACTACATGCTCAAAGTTTCGTAGCTCTTCTCAATCATTATGGATATTCAAAGAACAATTACATGATGAGGAAAGGGTAAGGCTCGACTCAACTTAGTTTAGAAAGACTAGAAGAAAGAGACTCGACTTAGAAGAGCATGATTAAAATGAATTGAGAGAGACTCAACAAAGAAGTTAAGGATAACTTCACAAATTGATTCATGAATACTATACCTTAGAAGGTGATAGTGAAATCTCGAAAGAAAATGAGAGAAGAAACTCAAAAGAAGCTCAAGAAGACATGAAGAGTTAGTACAAAAACTAACAAATAATCAAGTAAGCACATAGGATAATTCATGCAATGCCTAATGAAGTCTACAATAAACCAATGTAGAGAAGGTGCGTAATTAACACATATGGCATGCAAGAAACATGATTACTTAAAAAGAGAAGACTAAGTAAAATATGTTAGCACTTAGCATTTAAGGACATGCATGAGTTAGACACATCTAAGAGATATTATATCGGAATTGCTTGACAAAGACAAAACCTTTATAATAAGCATGTATTCATTAACTAATCAATTAAGCATATAGCATACAGATAAGCAAGAAGATATAACTAAGTCATCTATCTAGATATCACAAATCAAGCTACAAGTAATGTAAATCTCCAAGAAGATTCCTAATTCTTATTAGTTTAAGAAAAGGACTCAAATTAAGAGAAAATAAAGAAACATAATAACAGCAAGATCTAAGACTCAAAGAAAAATCATGTTGAAAAACATGAAAGGAAATACAAGAGAATAAAGATCATACAAAGATGTATAAAAAACAAGCCTAAAACTTAAGCATAATTTAAATCTTAGTTACACTAGAATCCTAAGATTTTCTTAAATTAGATGTCTTAGCAATAAGCAATCCACATGCTTAAATGAAAGACAAGGGTGGTGGCGGAATTTGGTGGGGTGAAAGGTGAAGTCACCAAGGGTTCAACAAAGTCATTCATAACGGGAATGCTTTGGATGGGTTGAGGTTGGGTAGTTACATCCAAGAGAGTACTTGGAGTGAAGGGTGAGGTTAGCTCATTCATTCTAGATTGTAATGAAGAGGAGGTAGAACCATGAGAATGGTTGGTACCATGGGTTGAGGTAGTCTTGCATGGATCAAGAGGTGGTGAGGGTGATGAAGAGATGAGAATTGGAACAATCTCATTCTTGTGTGTGTGAAAGGGTGAAGAGTTAAGTTTGGGTAACTTAATCTTAATTTTGAGGTGCCTCTTTGAAGAGGAGGTTTTGGATTAATTGGAGGTTCTTGTAGAAACCATGGTAGTAATGGGTGGTTTAAGGGGTAAGGGTGAATGGTTTGAGGTGTGAAGAACAAGGCTAACAAGGAGGGTTTAAAAGGGTGAGGGGATGATCCAAACCAGTAAAGGGTTAAAAAGGGAAAGCCCAAGATATTTTGGGAGTGATCAAAGGTTTGAAACAAAGATTCCAAAGGGTGTTGGAACAATTGGGAAGTTTCAGAAAACCCGAATTTGAGAGCTTCTGCCCACGGTTCTTTATCTCCACCGGCGGTTCCATATTGATATGGATCCGCGGTCAATTTAAAGAACCGCCTATAGAGGCTTGGTTTAGGTGGTGAATGGAGGATTTTCCAATTAAGAAAATCCTAATGTTCTAGTCTAACTTATCATAAAGTCATGCTTAAGACAAATAAAAACTAGAACACACACAAAGGAAAAACACATAGGCTCAAATAGCACGTAGGAAGAAAGTTAAGAAAAACCTAATGGCTACAAAAGAAAAAGACTCCTAATGACATACAAAGTTCATCAAAGTAAACTATCATTAGTCATATATAAGAAGAGCCATTTAGCCAATTTAGAGAATGAGTATGAGACTATCACTAGAGGTGCTCAATTAAGGCTAAACACGACCATTTTTACGAGTTATACACCAACTCAACTTCCCACATGGAAGTAATTCAACCGTTAGGTCAAATTAAGATCCTAGTGCATAAATTCTCTAGTAGTCATTCTCAAGTTAGACAAAATGTAATTCCAACATTTGCCTAATAAAGTTTAGCAAGGATGAAACTTGCATGGCGACACAATGCATGACCTAATGAGGGTTAAGAATGCATCATTGCATATCTTGTCAAACAAGTCTAGTTAAGGTTATTTACCTTAATAGAACTTGAGGCCAATAACTTTGAAGTGTATAAACAAAGTTTACACAAACCAAAGGAACACTCTTGATTGGTCTTTCGGAAATGACACATTTATAAATAGCATAGCAATGTAAATTACTTGAGTATTTCAGATGAAACATCCAAGTTATCAAACCGACTCTATTGTGTATTATAAGTAATTATTAAACAAAATATGTCTAACAATTTGAACAAGTAGATTCAATATAACACCATCAACACAAGTGTGAGTTATGATCCGATGTATATTATTAATAAACCACATTCATGTCTACACTAAAAAAACATGTCAATTAGATTCGATAATGATACCAATCATAGTTTGAATAATGCATTGATATTTAATCGAAATATTTCTTGATTCCCACAAACACTCTTTTAAGAGAAAATAGCTAAGATTTTCAAAGGGTGTTTCATGTTTTATAGTGAGACATTTATCTACTTGAACTAATAACACAGTGATCGAGTAAGACAACCTAAATCAATAGATTTGACAAGCTCCCAAAGCTTTCAAACCTAAAAGTGTTAAAGAACATCCGGAGGTGTACAAGATGTTTATGTAACATTTGTAAACTAAGGGATGTTAATCCTATAT
Organism: Glebionis coronaria; assembly: GCA_025667525.1. Taxonomy (NCBI): domain Eukaryota; kingdom Viridiplantae; phylum Streptophyta; class Magnoliopsida; order Asterales; family Asteraceae; genus Glebionis; species Glebionis coronaria. The sequence continues at coordinate 157,205,045 of CM046876.1, forward strand.
GCAATGCACACATAATGTTGCAACTAAAATGCAAGAAATCTAGCATACATCCTAATTAGGAAAAACTAGATACTAACAAATACCAAGCAAGACACAAGAGACTAGACATATAAGCAATACTACTACAAATAGCAAGGAACACTTAATAATGTCTACATATAATAATAACACACAAGGAAACATACACAAACAATTAGCTTAACACATAAAAGCATTCGTCCATGTTTTGAGTGTTAGATACAACAAAGTATTCATAGCTTGATTTTATTTGAAAATAGTCTTTGACCCATTTAAAATTTAATTAAGTTTAACACTTTGTAAATATGTCAATTTTCAAAGATATATCACCAAGAGATGTCCAACTTAATAGAAAAGAGTAAAACACAAGTTTTACGACAAACCGACGCTCAATACTTTGGACAAAGTATGGAACTTAGAAACCATCCAAATTTTAAAATTTTAATAAAGGTTTGGAAACATTTTTAATTGAAAGAAAATTCAATTACGTTCGAAATGACGGGTGGCACGACTTCTACGGACTTACGGTTGATTTTATATGATTTTTCAAATTTTTCAAAAATCTGAGTCAGACTGACTGCGGTTCCTTAATGATAAGGATCCGCGGGGAACAATAAAGAACCGCGGTCAGAGGACAAAAAATGTGTTTTTGACCAAAATTATTTAGAAACAATTTGGAAGGACTTAGGACTCTAAAAAATCATTTTAGACACTCAGAACTCATATATTAGAGTTAATTATGACACAAAAGATTTTTATACTTCCAAACAAGAAAAAATTTAATTCAAGCTATTATACAAAGTTTATTTAACACCAAAACTTGTACGAATGAAACAACAAAACACATTTCATAAGTAATCACTCTTCATGAATAATTTGATACAAAGATCGTCTCTATTTTTAAAAACCGTTTTCATTTTAAAAACCATTTGTTTTGAAAAAGAGAGCAAAGATCGATCCAAGCTTTAAAGTACAATATACTTCAAAGATCTTGAATAACCTCGCTCTAATACCAATTGTAGAAACTATAAGGGGGGTTGAATAGTTTCTAGTTAGTTTTCAAAACATTTCGGCTAAATCCACTGTGTGCGGTTTCTTATGTGTACCCGCGGTTCTTTATCAATAAAGAACCGCCGGTCCATTTAGAGAACCGCTAACAATGAATTTAACCTTTTGTTACATGTTAAACTTTGACAATTCTTTCAATCAAATTTTCGATCAAGCTTGACTAGATATGAGATGTGTTTGATTGAAAGATAAATACTACAAGTAAGTAAACACACAAACACATCAAATCAAGAGTACATCAAGCAATAGTCTAAACACTAAGCACACACGTACTAAGCATAAGCTTTTCCGCAACTAGGATGTTTAGACTAAGTGATGTACACTTGACCATAATCTAAACACGAAGGACACACGTACTAAGCCTTAGCTTTTCCGTAACTTAGATGTTTAGATTATGAGATGCACACAACACACAACATATAAATACATCTATAATAGTAAATACATAAATGTAAAGGAAAGTACCGACACGATGATTTATAGTGGTTCGGTCACGAAGCTCCTCTTCGCCCTAATCCACTCCTCGAGTACACCTTACTCGAGAGTTACTTCACTAGTCAACAAAACTCCTTTCAAGGCGGAGAAAACCATACACGTCGCTTACACAATTTCCGACACTAAGCTAGATGTCGAGTCCTAATCTTAGGTAGGACCAATTTACACAACGTTGCCCACTTCACCATTTAACGACACAAGGCTAGATGTCTAGTTCTACTCGAAAGGTAGAACCAATCTTCACAACGTTGCCTACTTCACCATTTTACGACAGAATGCTAGATGTCGAGTTCTAATCGAAAGGTAGAACCAATCTTCACGACTCTTCACTTTGAAGCTAAGTGAGAACTTCACTAGACACAACTACATCACTTTATAGTTTAGTGAGAACCCACAAGACACAACCACATCACTTTATAGTTTAGTGAGAACTCACAACTATTACCTATTACAACTCAATAAAACACATATCCAAGCGTACACGTGTAACTTGGATCTACACAACATAAATCTAAGTATACACATATACAATGGATTTACACAAGACTTAATCCAAGTATTCACAAATACAATGGATTAACACAACTAATCAAAGTATTCACAAATACATTGGATCTACACAATATTGATCCAAGTATACCCATATACATTAGATATACACAAGATTGATCCAAGTATACACATATACATTGGATCTACACAAGACACAAATAAAAATGATGAACATGATGATCTTCATCAAGACTTCATCTTTAATCACATCACAAATGTGTGAGTGATCTTCTCTTTGCACTTAAGAGGATGAGGAGATTAAAGGAGAGAATCACATCTTAAACAAGATTAATCTAAACTAACTAATCAAGGGTTTAAAGATGTTTTTGAAGAAACTGTGCAAAAAGGGTTGAAAGAAAACCCAGAAATGATCCACTATTTATAGGACAACATTGCAACGGTCAAAAACACCCGTGGTTCCTTATTTCTACCCGCGGTACCTTATCAATAAGGAACTGTGGGTTCCTTTAAGGAACCTCCGCGTTGGAGTCTGTGTAAATTTTTCCTTTAGTGGGGATATGCCATCTGGGGTAGTTTATACCCTCAACGGATATTCCTTTGGCATATGGAATATGCCAAATTCAAATCAAAGAATATTCTTTGGAATATACCTTAGGGAATATTCTTTGGAATATTCCAAATTCAAATTTCCATTTTTCTTTTTAATAAAACATTTTCTTAAAAATAAAGTTAATTAAAAATTACTTTGTCACTTTGTATAAAAGTGAGTTTTAAGAAAATATTAATCTTTGATCACTTAGTTAGGTTAATGACATGTTTGTACATACCTTGAGTGATTCATGCCGAATGCGATCTTGGAGGTGTCAAGAGAAGTATACAAATGTATTCTTGAGTGATTACGAGTACCTTAACATTTTACATAATGCATTGCGAATTATACTTTTGTCATCAACAAAACATAAAGAGATTATATCGACAAAGCATCGTAATGTTTGCACTAACAACCTCCATTTAAATTTGTTATTAATATCGTCGTTTAAGTAAAAATATTTTACTCACAATTGTTGTATTTTACTTTTATAATCGATGTATATTAAATTTTATATAATTTATATAACCAATTTATAAAAAAATACTTTATTAATTTTAATTTAATGTCCCCAAGGTTTCCATAAGTTAATAAATAGCCCTTTGATTACAAGTTTGAGAAAATAATGGTTCTAGTCCTTTTAGTTTAGGATTTATTCAAGTTCTAATAAACTAGATGAAATAAGGGTTTTAAAGTTTGTTTGAGTTTCGAATATAGGCGAAACAAGTCCCTCCATATTTTATCAAATGTATAACTTTACGAATCTTAACAGTTTTAGTCCTTAGGGCTTCTAATATTTTCGGGATACTGTGAAAATAGTCCCTCTAGTTAAAATTAGGTTTTATAACTTTCATTTAGTGGCGAGAATAATTCCCTAGGGCTCCTAAATGTTTCGGCTAATTACACAATTAGTCCTTAGAGTTATAAAATGACAATTTATCTTTCAAGAATTTACAAAAGTGGTCCTTAAGGTTTAATAAGCCACGAATGGCATTTATTAATCCCTAGACTTTCAAATATTTAGAATATTAGTCCTTGAAATTTCTGTTTTATTAAAACAAGTTTCAAATGTCACGGTTTTAATCCATAAGTTTTATAAATTGAAATTTTTAGTCCAAGAGTTTTTATAAGTTATATTTTTGGTATAAAAACTTTATTTAAGTATAAATTCACTAAGTCGGCTTATTTGAATGTGCCAAAAGAGCTAAACATATTTTAAGTCCATTAATATTTCAATATTTGCTAAGTGGGCTCACAAGGCACTAAATGGGCCTAGTGTGCTCTTGCATATACACGACTATATTGTATTGGGCCTATTCAAATTTTGGGCTATTGCTGCATGGGTTTAACTAGTCCATTAATAATACTTAACCATTTATTTAGGTATAGAATCTATGGATTCTTACAAACTTATTATTGGTTTATGAAAATTAAGTCAAGATCTCCAAATAGAGAGTAAAAACCCACGGCTATAATTTAATACATAAAATGTTTTCATGATTCTTTTTATTAGATCATTATACAAAGTTAATCACGTATTCCTTTAATAAAACCGTATTACACAAATCTTGAGTTTTTAACTAGTTTATTATAAGTTCAACAAAGTTAATTGAGATCCCCCAAAAATTTATCAATTCAAATTTTTAAATTTTTCCAAGACTTTTCTTTTTAGATTTTCCCAAGATTTATAAGAATCTATTTAGATTTTTCAAGATTTATAAAATCTAATTAGGTTTACCAAAGATTTCCAAGATTTTCAAAAGATTTGGTTAGATTCCTCAAGATTTATAAAATCTAATTTAGATTTCCCAAGATTTTGCAAGACGTATAATATTAAGTTAGATTTTATAACATCAATTTAGATTTTCCACTGATTTAGTAAAATAAATAAATCTACTTAGATTTTCATTTAGATATTTCCAATGGTTTGTTATGTATTATATTGTTCGTGGTTACAATACATTGTTCGGGCCATCATACTTCAGAAGCCATTCTATAAACGTTTGAGGAGCGAGGGCACTTTAAGTCGTAAACCCAACCACTCAGTCAAACGTAATATCGAGATAGAACATCTTTAATATAAAGCTCAACATGGCATGTTTATATGTTTATTAAATATCTTGAGTGTTTTAATATTTTTATAGTAAATATTAAATAGTAATAATACGTAAATACGTACAGAGTTAGCATCTAATATCATCAACCATTATAGATGCATAAAATAATGAATGCGCATTTAAATCATATAGCTATGCATGCACTCTATGCTATATGCTCTCTAAATATGTCCCAAAAAAATCCCAAAAGATTTTTGTAAAGTTATAGTCTAGTTTTAAATAAAAGAAAAAAAATTTATTCTTATTTTATTTAAAATTTTATCTGGTTCGCTATAACTAATGCTCTGATACCATTATCTGTAACACCCCCAGATCGGGTATCACAGTGGTGGATCGATGAACAAATAGCATACAAAGCATTAATCATAATTATATGATTTTTGAAATACAATTTATATAAACATTAATTTGGTACACTCGTTTAAATCGTTGAATATCATTTGTTACAAATATCCCAGTAAAAAGATAGATCCCCCGTCATTTTTATGCTCCTAAATGATGCTCAGTCCATGCTCATATAATCCTTGAGAAAAACATGCTTAAAACAGTCAACATAAAGTTGGTGCATTCATAGAGTTTTGTAAAATCATAGTTTAGGACTGTAATTTGTCCTACATAGTGTTGTACAATATTTGATATAAAAGTCAAATTTAGTATTTTCAACATTTCCAATACAGTATTTTACTAAGCAGTGTAAAATCAAGTTTAGTAAGTTTTACTAAGCAGTGTAAAACTCAAGTTCAGTATTTCCAATATTTCCATTACAGTGTTTTACTAAGTAGTATAAGATCAAGTTTAGTAACGCAAACATCACAGCGGTAGCAATGCACAACGCATTTATACAAAAAGATAATTACATTCCCTATTGCTTAAAACTGAAGCTTAACTTTCTATGGTTCTCAACAGATGAGAATCGGGGCCTTACAAAAAGGCGCCAAACCCAGTTCCAAAATGGTATACACCTGTTGTCCCGGCCAAGGCACAGTGAGCATGACTCACCCAGATGGGGATTGTCAATCCGAATAGATCTATTTATAGCATTCGGGTAATTACAACAATTTAACAGTTTCTACAATGGGCAATCGTAATTAAAAGTACCATTCAATTAGCGTTCTATAAAATAAATATCAATCATATTGTCAAAACAGGTTACGGTTATTTAATAGCATGTCTCCCCCTCGCGGGTTAGTAAAATCATAAAAAGATTTAAAATGCGAGGCTATGAACTCACTTGTATAATACAGCTCGAGGATGATCAAGTATATAAGTCACAAAGCGCACAGTACATCGAATACCTAAGTAATTAAGTAGGTCTCAATATATGCATAAATAATAAATGCATGCAGTTTAATTAGTCGTACGTTTATTCTTTAATATATAAATATTACAGTATATTTAATTTATATATATATATATATATATATATATATATATATATATATATATATATATATATATATATATATATATATATATACTGTTATAATGATGGTTAAGTGTGCATGTTGTCCGTTTACTGTTTTCGTGTACCCTCGACGTTTATAAAACATATATGATATTGTAATCTTTATAAATAAATTATTAAATTTATTGAATAATTTATTAGATTCTAAAAAAAATTAATATTAATTAATCCCAATTTAAAACATGTTTCCCTGTTGATAAGCTAACAGTGGGTACTCAAATGAAAACAGTGGCTACATTTTAGAAAACAGTGGGTATAATATGAAAGTATGAAAATAGTGGTTACAACATGAAAACAGTGGCTAGGTTAAGCTGCCAGTGGTAACTGTAGAGCTAACACTGGCAACTTTGTTAATATAATATCTAGCAGTGGTAAGTTTGATAGTATAACACTAACGATGGCAAACATAAAGTTAACGGTGGTAATATACTAAATGCAAATCTATATTACAACATAAACATACCCCTATCGCTACAAGTTCACCATCTAACATGTATTCAACGTCACCAGCAATCCCAAACGCCCTCTTAAACCTGTTGTTAATCCAAAACAGCCCCTTAACCAATCTCCAGTCCCAAACACCCCTTATCATCAGATCCAAACGCCCCCGAAGCTACTAGCTGCAGATCTTAGACCCAAACGTCATGCATGTCGCTTCGAACAGTAGATCTAATCACCTCCGTATGGATCTATGCTAACCCAAAGAACCCTTATTTGTTTTCTGCCCAAAATCAAACACCCCTTTATGCTGTTGTAAACAGCATATCCAAACGCTCCCTAACTTGCTGCAAATCTGCAGATCCAAACACCCCCGACTGCTGGTCTTGAACCGAATGCAACCTAGGTTGCTGCTATAAACGCATGCACCTGGTGGTGGTGTTTTGTGGTGGCAGTAGGGTGTAGGCCAAGGGTGGGTGGTCGGTGGTGGAGTCACGGCTGCGTGGGGATAGAGGGTATGGTGGCTGAAGCCACGAATAGGGTGGCTGCGGCTGGAGATGGTGTGGTCGAGTGGTGACGATGAGGTACATGGGTGACAACTACGGGCTGTGGTGGAGGAAAAAAGTGGTGATGATGGCGTGGATAGGGTGATGGCAACAGCCAGTGGCTGCGAAGATGGTGACGATGGCATATGCGACGGCTGGTGGCAGATGGCCATAAATAGTGGTGAACAGTGGCGGTGGGTGGTGGTAGATGTGATGTTGACAGCGGCGGTGGCCACCTACTGGTGGTGTGGGCCGACGGCTATGATGGTGGTTGTGGGTAAAACAACAATAATGGTCGTGATGGTAACGAGGTGGTTACGTGGTGGTTGCTGTAATGATGATGACGAGGCTGTTGGTGGGTTTTGACCACGACTGTGGTGGTTGGAGTGACAAGGTGGTGACGGCTGTGTGGTTTAGGCCACAACAGTGGTGGTGCACATCATAGATCTACTCGCTCTATTGAGATAAAGGTGGCGGTAGAAATATTTACGGTGGTCGGAATATGTCGCCGAAAAAGTGACGGCTGACAAAGAGGAGGGAGGAGTGTGTGTGTGATATTAGGGTTAGGGTTTGTGTGAAATGAGGGGAAACCCTAATGTTTGCATTTATACAGGAGTTAGTCAAATTTTATAAAAACAAAGTGAAAGGTTTCCCATAATAGAGGGACTGAAATGTAAATTCTTATTATAACTTTCGTTAATACTTGGTTTGGGGCTCGTTTATATTTTATAAAATTAGATTCATTTTACGAAAACCGCGCCATTGACTTTAAAATAATTTCTCCAATAAATTATAGTATTTATATGGCTTATAATTGTAAATAATATGCTCGTTCAATTAAACGACGATTATTTATCGTTTTAAAAAGTATATCGTTTTAATAAAATCAGTATATCGTATTAATAAAAATATTTCTCATTAATTTCTTCGTACATTATTAAAATGAAATATTAAATTATTTAATAAATCTTTTTATCAAGAATCTCTCAACAATAAATAATGTAATTTAATTTATAAACTGTCGGTACGCAGATTTGTGCGACCTTTGTCTTGTTTTCAAATCCAATATTTTTTTATTGCTCAAAATAGATTTTGAAATATACTTTATTATTATTTAATGTACGAAAAATCTCGGGTTTTACATTGAATAAAAGCCATTGCCAACCTCTTCATCATCTTCCTTCTAACTTTGAGAGACCTGGGTACACGCTTCTTTCTAGATCCCAATTTGTGATTCATTTTTACACCGGAAAAAACTTTAGCCAGAGATGGTTTGTAATCAGGTGTGACAACATTCACATACTGATGTAAGAAAAATATATTCGTCACAAACTTGTAAAAAGAAAACAAAATAGTGATTCTGACAAATTCCGTGAGAAAGTACCTTAACTTCAAGAGGCCGAATCGTTCCTTTTTGAAGGTCAAGATCCTTAAACTCGGAAACAAGTTTTGTGTCAAACAATTGTTGTTTCTGAATGTCGTCTGCGTCAGGTTTGTCTACATCCATGGCATCAAGAGAAATAGCAGCCATGTCTTCTTCATTGCTCAACACATCCATGAATTCATCTTTAAATTCAACCTCCTGTAATGAAGATCACAAAAATATAAATGGAACACGTATGAATATCAATGTCTATGCCACACATATGTAAAGGGGAACACATACGTCGTTGACAGCAGGGCTGTAGCTAGATGGTTCATTCAAGTTTACGGATGTTGTTCCAGATAACTTAACACCGGTTATGGAATCTATTCCTGGGTTTTCATCATTACTATGTAAGGCCTTGATTCAGTGATCTGGGAAGTTGTTTGATCATCATTACCTAAACTTTGTTCGTCCATCATACCTTCTGGATCCGCATCTGCTCCAATATCAGACACTACCTGCTTTAGGGTACAAAACCATTACAACATTAGGGAAACAGTTGGTACACATCATGGATTTAATAATTTTGTATTAGGGTATACTAACCGTGTTATTGGTTGGGAGCCGGCCACACATGGCTTAGGGTATGACTTTTCACCTACATTTATATCAGCAACTAACACGCCCTCAACAACTTTCTTCTTAGAATCAGGGGATGGTTTTGGCGATTCATTCCCTAAATTGTCTTCGTCTACCATAGTTTCTGCTACATCTTCTGATGTGATATCGGTCGAAGCCGCCTGTACATAATATAAATAAAAGAATTACCAAATCTTGTTGTTTAGAATAATTGCTTTATTTTTCAATTCAGTGAATACTAACCATGTAATCGGTTGATTCGCCTAGAAATACTGGCTTCATGGAAGAATTCTCAAATCCATTTATATCATTAACTAAAGCGCAGTCTACGTCTTTTTTCTTAGTATCAGAGGTCGTTTTGGAGAATCTTTGCAAACTCTCTGCACCCACCATACATTCAGTTTCATATTGTTTTGGGATATCAGACGGAGTTGGCTGTGAGTAAAGTGAGTCAAACAACTAGCAAATCATTTAGGTTATGAATTTGGTATAAATATGAAATAACTGTATACTAACCGTATCATCTGTTGCTGAAACTTCCACTAATAGCATAAGGGGTGATTGCTCAGATCGGTGAAGATCGGTAACAGTACCGATGTCGACATCTTGCTTCTTACGATCTGGGGTTGATTTTGGAGACCCATTCCCATAAATCTCTACGTCCACAATACATTCTTCTTGATTGTGTGTCCCAATATCAGACGAAGACGGCTGTGCCTATAATAATATAAAAGATGAAGAAACTTATTTGAATTATACAAAACTGGATTTAAATATGAAGTCATAGTATACTAACCGTATTAGCACTTGCTGAACGGGCACCTGCTTGGTTAAGGGATCAATTGTCAACTGCATTCACATCACTAACTGATACGCCCTCCCCGTCTTGAAACTTATAATCAGGGCTTGATATCTTACAACGTTGTTTGTCCTTGAGTTTTTCTTTCAGTAGCTTCTCCATCTTTTCAAGCCTAGATGTAACATCTGCAACGGTAATCAACTCTACTTGTTTTCTAATGGACTGGACTACGGCTAAAATATCATGTAATGAAATAGTTTTGGCACCACACGTGGTTTCATTATAACTGTTCCCTTGTTCGAAATCAAAAACACCATCCGGGTGCTCCATAGACATATCATTAGATTGGTCATCAGGGTGCTCTGTATCCATTCCATTAGATTGGTCATCAGGGTGCTCCGTATCCATCCCATTAGATTGGTCATCAGGGTGCTCCGTATCCATCCCATTAGATGTAACGACTGTCGTTTCCATAGTTTCCAAAGTTGGTTGCTTTTCATCACTTAAAACAGGAGGATTACCGGCATCCATGCGGTTTATATATCTAAGACTAGCAACATACCAAGGTTGCCTAAACTCATCTGGTGTTGGAATAAGTTCAGGAAAAGGTCTTGAATCCTAAAATATAAATTCAATTAACAAAACACATGAGGACACTAACCTTGACAATTAGTGGGATGTATTCAAACTAAAATACTTACCGGTCCAAAAAGGGTAACGTAGTCTGCTTTTTGAAACTTAATATTATTAGACCACGAAACACCTCGCGGTAACACATCATGCTCTTTAATCCAGAATGAAGTGCTAATGGGATAACTCTCCAGACTCCATATCTGTATAAAAAAAATCATCCTGTTGAAATACTTCGTGTTCATATCTAGTACTAAAAAACAAAAACAAATTTCTAACCTTGAAATCCCAAGCAAATCCATATAAATTATATAGAGGATTGTAACATCGGTTTTGCTTCCTCTTGGATATATGAGTATCAGCATGATTACAACCAACATTTACAGTCCTTTTATAAAATTCATCCCACATGTACTCACCCCACGGATAACCATTCCATGCTTCAAAATCATCCACCATAGTCACTAAATGGTTTTCAATACAATTCCTATCCTTTTTGCCCATAAATACTAACTCGGCAACAATTAAAAGACACACCCTAACAGCATCAACATCCGATAATCCTAACCACTTATCTTGATTTCTAATAATTTGCAATAGTTCAAAAGCATGAATTTTTTAAAACCTTTATTTTTTATTTTTCCTGGGAAAACCCTATTGCAAAAAGATCTATTTAAACCTACACTAGTTGAAACATTACCAAATTTGAATCCAGTAATTAAACAAAATTCCTTCCTACCAAATCGTAGCGAATGATCAATAATTTTTAATATCATAGGGGGCATGACTAGGATATTCTGATACATATACCTGGTGTTGCAAAACATAATTCATCAAATGACAATCATTATCCACGAAAGGGATATCCAACCACGGGCCAAAAACAGTACTTCTAAATAAATTGTTCTGGACTATATTTGTTAGCAATAACCATTTGATTTCTTGAAGCAATTTAACGGTTGACCTGAAAACAACTCTTACATCGTAAAAAAAAAATTAACTCGCTCATCGAAGAACAGAGAGGGTTGTTTTTTATTTATTCGGGGACTTTGAATGTTTGTGTTTTGATTAATTATAGGTCATTTGATATTCAGATATGATGGGTTTGTTAGATTAAGAACATAGATGGCATGGTTTATTTGATTGAAGAACAGAGAGTACCTGAATGTGTGTTTTTTTGATGAATTTTGGTTAGTTTTGAAAGAGGAGAGTGACGGGAGTAGAAATAATAAAATACTAGGTTGCCCAAAAATTCTAGTTGCCCAGAGTACAATTCCCCTAAAAAAATACTATAAAATAGTCAACCACTTTTTACTAAAATGACTAAAAAGCCTAGTTGCCCAATATTTTAATTGCCCATATATGTGCAGTTGCCCAAAAATATCTCTTACACAATACGTACTTTATACGGAGACACATGGCGGATTCTTCCACCATTGCCCATTTTTTGTTTCCCTGGACCATATCAAGAAAAACATGTTTTTTGGAACCAATCGAGAATTGCTCAAAACTGAAGGACTCTTTTGATAATTACCTCAATTATTTATTGTGTTAATATACAAAATTACCAAAATAGACATGTTTATATATGAACAAACATAACATTTAACTAGAAGGGTACCCGCGCGTTGCAGCGGTGGGTACCCATGTAACATAATTTTTGGCAAATTTTTATGTTTTCCTTACAACGATATCACGAAAACGATAATTTGAGGTTTGGGTATCTTTATGTAACTGTCTAGCTGAACTGATGGCAACTCTGGTTGCCAGTTGAACCCGTTTGCCCGGTTTGATTTTTAAAACTATATACACTGTCATTTTAGGTAGACAACATATGCACGCTTCTTTATAAAAATATGCTTTTAATTGTTGTACAACATAAATATATACTTGTATTTTAAATTGTTGCTTTATTTATATATTAAGTTGTATTAATTATATTTATTTTCAAGTGTGTGTTAATTATTATGTATAAATTAGTATTAATATGAGTGTAAATTACTTGTATCATGTGTTATTTTAATTTTAAAATGAGGTGATGGGATAATTTAATTGTATAATTTAATGTAGATATGTTATAATTAAATGTTTGAAATTATTATTTTACTATGTAACCTTTTTATTATATGTTATATTTATTGTAAAATAGGGTGATAGAGTATTTTAGATATAATATTTAATTTCTTTTGTTACAATTTTAGGTTTTAAATTTCTATTTTGATTAGATAAGCTTATTTTACTTGTACTATGTGTTATTAATATTAATGTTATATGTTGAAAATTCAAGTATTATATTATATTAATAACCTATTAAAATGTTTTATTAAAAAATTAGATTATGACCAATTTTTGAACACCTTATTAACGTTAATACATGTAAATATGTAATAGTAGAAATTTACTTACTTTTTTAGTTTTTTCAATGCCATTTAACATTATAGACTAGGGCTTTTTAAGCCAAGAAGTTAGGAACACCTTATTAACTTCATTGCATGTACACAGTTAGCCGCACTTCATCAACATTCTTTTCTATCTTTACTTTGTTCGTTTTTTTCTCTGTTACTTTTCATGGCTGCTTCTCTCATTTTCTTCACCCATTGTTTTGCAATGAAGTATGTTTGAAGATAGTAGAGTGCCCTACTTTTCTCATTCAACGACAACAAGTAAATTATTTTGGTTAATAATAAGTGTGGCTGTTCTGGTAATTTGTCTCTATATACAAAATTACGTTTGCAAGAATTATAGCAGGGGTTGCTTTTGCAAACGGCATTTTAAGCTTCTGAAAACGCAAAAAATTGAGTTTTGACTCTTTTTACCCAAACACTCATTTTCGATTATATGCGTTTCAAAAACGTAATAATCTGATAATCCATATCAAAATGCAAAGGCAAACACCCCTTAGACTTCTTATTTTAATTACTAGTTATCTAGTAATTGTTTATTTTATTACTTCCCAAATAAATGAACAGGCAACTATTACCAATTCACACTAATATCACTCGCTTTTACCAAACTCTTATCCAACTATGTAGACCCAGCTACATTATACTCTTTCTCAAGTTACCATGTTAAGCTGTTAACCATTTATTTAATATGTAATATTCATAAGGTCTCGGATGAGTGTACAACAAATATAGTCGTATAGGACTTTTATTTTAAAATGGCCACATTTTGATTAGTTTTGCATATAAATACGTATAATATTAAACATGTATGAGTTATATAATTTAATTCTACATGCAACTTTTATTTATTTAACGCGCGAAAAAGAGCTTTTTTGTTATTATTGCTTAGGGTTACCAAAAGACAACGAGACAGCCGTGATAATATTCTAGTCGAATCTTTTACGTCCAGACGTGTATAAAGCACCAAGTCAACTAATTCACGTGCATGATGCATTCAAACTAGGGCTCCTTCAAATTATGCGACAAATTGAATTGGAAATTGTAGTGGCAAGACTGTTAGAGGGCTATCTTTTCAATACTTATTCACTTTTCGTGACACACATAAATTTATAAAGTTTAGACAAACGTATTCTTGTAATGCAAAATCCAAATATTATAGTACAGTGGTGGTATTTTTCACTATAGTATTTAAACTTTTTACGCAATATGAAAGAAAGAGCACATAGGTCATAGGTTTAATCTCAATTTTCACAAGTTTGTAGAAATAACCGAACGTTCTTGGTACTTAAGAAGAAGAGGCCGCGTTAGTTATAAAAAGAATCTCGAACAAAAGAGTTTTTAGCTTATTTGATATCCATTTTTGAAAAAACTCATGAGTTTACTAATAAGATTTTGTATATAAAATATTAAGAGTTCGAGTCTTGATTCTTACATACTTTAGTTGATGCCCTATTGAAACAAGAGAGTTGTTAAAGCTAATTCTTATAGGCTGAATTGTGACTGATGTCAAAATACACTCACCCCACATTTTTGAATAAAACGAATTTTCGGTTAAAATTCAACGACAAACTAACATTTACGTAAAAATATACTGCAAAATACTATAAAAAACTTCAGAAATTTTCTAAAAACTAATAAAAGTTTTCATATTCACTAATACATGCTATAATTGTTTTTCTCCATTACTAAACGAAATGTGAGTTCACCTTTCGAACACAAAAATAGTTTTCGAACAAAACCTACGATTTTAAAAAGAACTATTTACATATATAGCAACCTACAATTTAGGGTCCTAAGGCGGATCATAACGGTGAGCCATAACCCTCGCCCTTATCATCACGCGCCACCTATTAAAACGTCTTTCTTAAAAAAAAGACAGTCGTGACATTTTTACATTTCTTTTATATATGAATGTTTTGTGAGATATACTTATATAAAATAAGTATTTTTAATAATAATAACCGTTAAAGCTAAAAAGTAAAAGAAAATATAATATGTCAAATAATGATGGACACTAATATGAAGGTGGGAAAAGAAGTAACCATTATCATTACTTTAAACTTTTAAAAAAACATTGTTACACTTTTAGAAATAAATTTACATGTATTGGTAATGTACGGATCTAAGTGGTAGGTGTATTCGTAATGACAAGGTGAGTTGGTTTAATCATGACTAAAGACAGACGATTAAGATTGAATTTAAATAAGTAATGAAGACAATCATGAGATTACCACAAATAAATTGACATGCTACTACATTTCGTGCCGCAAAGTTAGTAAAGCAAGTGTTTTATGCCACATTTATAATAAAAAAATTCCAAATATACCTCAAACATCTAACCTAAACATTCTTACACAAAACAAATCAAACATCTGATCACAACTACACAACTACGAACCTCAAAACATTAAACAAAACAACAACCCCATTGCACTATAAGAGGCACACACCCAAAACTAAGAAACATGAAATATTCTCCTCAACTTAGACAAACTTGAAAAATACAATGAAACCATACTTCTACAACCACACAACCATATAAGCTGGAGACAAGACTAAATCATTGATCAACTGTCATAATCGTGCCACAACTGAAAAATCTCTCAATTCATTTTTCCGAGCTGAATGCTTACTGGACCTCCTACTTATTCATTCAAACGTGAAACACTCTCAAAGCCGAGTCACACTTATTTTTAAACACATGAACATTCCTATTTTTTCATATATAATAATCCATAAGACCTCTTGCCATAACTCTTTCGTTTTATTATTCATCGCGGTTTCACCCTTATGCTTTAGAATCTCACATGTAATGAACCGATCAACCAGACTCCTATCCCAACAAGCAAAGATCAACTCCCATTCTTTTTGAATATTTTCACATAGGACCATACAATGATCAACCGACTTGACACTATTGTTATAACATGGGCAAAGCATGAAGTCAAGATCAATATCTTTACTATCAAATTCAACTCTCATCGGAATTCTCCTCTATAACACCTTTCATATGAAAACATTTACTTTTTGAGTAATAATTTTTAACTACCAAGTTTAAGTAAAACCAAAAAACTCTACTTAAGCTTCTCTTCCCAACCTATTTTAACAGTAATTTATATTGTATCATGTTTTCTTATAGCAAAAAATTTGTAAAACATCTTTCTATAGCTACAACATGTTATTTTTTTACTTTTTCTACAAAAACCTGGTTAAAAAAAACTTAAATAACATGTGTTAAGAGTAAAAAATATGTACCTATAACTTACCTACAACACCACCAAGATGTAACTTGGCGATGTATAGATCCAAAAAATGCCCTATTACGTGGCTTATATAGCATTTGCACTTACAAAACCCATCTCGAAACATGTTTTTGAAGACTACAAATGTCGAGACAACCCTCACAACATTTTACATATTTGATATTTCTTGCAAAATTAGTCTTTAAAGACCAATTGTGTAGTTCATATATTAGTGATATGTTGCAAAATTAGTCCTTAAGGACTAATTTTGCAGCGGAAGACTCAAAACGATAACAAAAAGGTTATTGCTTTAAAAAAATTTATATGTGATTTACAAAAGTAGTTTTTAGGATTATCAATTTCTTTTTTCTTTTTGTGATAATTTATTAAGGTTATTATTTGCAAAAAGAACATGTTGGGTATAGTTGGGTTGTTGGTAAGATACTAAGGGGTGTTTGAAATTATTTATTTAAAATAGATTATGTGTTTTGAAAACGAATAATCAAATAATCAATTATTTAAAATAGATTAGGAGGGGCATTGACTTGGACTCGACTCTTTGCCCTTTGTGTTTGGAAGATGTAGAAACTGTCAATCACATTTTTTTCTCTTGTGAATTGGCGTCTATCCTATGGGGCAAGTTCGCTTCTTGGTGGGAAATTGATCTTCCAGTTTGCTATTCTATTGACGATTGGTACGGGTGGATTGACTCTTTACACATCTCGCGAGGGTCTAAGGCTGTAATCGAAGCAGTGGGAGGTACGATTTTATGGTGCATTTGGAAGTTTAGGAATGATCTTCTCTTTTCGCATACTCCGATGAAGAAGTCCTGTGTATGGGACTTGATCCTTTCGTTCTCTTATCTTTGGATTTCTTCTCGAAATCATAATTGTAAGTTTAGGTAGGATTGTTGGCTGCGTAAACCTTTAGATTCTTTTTCTCCCTTATAATGTTTTTCTAGCTTTTAGCTAGCCTTGATATAATTGCCGTTCAAAAAAAAAATAATCAGTTATTATAAAACGTGATTTTAAAATATAGTGTTTGGTTGATTATTGTGTTTGATATTGATTATGTTATATTATATTAATATAATTATTGTAAAGTACAATATTTATGAAAAGTAAAAAAGAGACATTATATGAATAGACAAAAAGAGACAAAAGACAAAATAGACTTTGTGTTATGCCTAAGGACAATATCGTAAATTGATAACAAGACAAACTTGCGTTTTTGAGAAAGCATGTACCAAGGTGCTTTTATCAAAACTGCGTTTTGCCTCCTCAAAACGTAGATAATCACCTACAACATATATTTGTCAAACACTAAATTTAGCTTTTCCACGTTTTCGAAACGTAATAATCAAATAATCTGTGTGTAACCGCAATGCCAAACACCCTCTAACATGACAAGGACTAGACGTTGAAGGTGCACAAATAGTACCACCAATAAAAGGGATCATTTATGTTCACACTTGTTAGATCCGATTCTTAACATCTTTTCACACCTATAATATATCTGTTCGATATTTAATAAACCCGCCTTTAAAAATTAAGTAGGCAAAATCGCCTTTTTAATATACAGTGGACTTTTGAATGTATGTTTTTTTAATTGATTAAATAATTTAGGCTAGTGATATATACACGGAAGTATTTACTTTGTACACAGAAATTGAATGTGAATTGACCATCATACCCAGTTCTATTATTTTACTCACTTTCTGTGTCTTTGGATCTTTGATGAGTGGTGATTTGCACACTCTAAATATTGATTGGTACACTCAAATTATGTGTATGTTGACATATATAGCCTTACATTAATTAGTGATTAATTAGTGGAGTGTGTAAAATTAAGGGTATAATAGACATAGCACAAACATTTAGAGTGTGTCAATAAATTTGAAGAGTGTGTCAATCACCTCCCATCTTTGATAGCATCCAAACAACTTCTTTTCCTATTCAAACTCCACCAGTGCTGCAATGAACACTTGTGCCTAAAATCCTTGTGGACGAGACATTTAAAACTTTTGCATATTCTGATGAATGAATCTATAGTTTTCTATGGTACTTGACCCTATTTTTTTGTCACCGTGAAAAACAGATACTGTACAAGATACCAGCGAGGTTTACCAATGGCCATTAAGGTATGTCGTTTCCGGTGATAAATTGTTATCGTCCCCATTCGACGGCTAACTAGTTTCCCACCTAACTTACAACCACAGACATCGGTATGGAAAACCAAGATCAAATCGGGCCGTGAATAACATGACATTTTTAAGCACTCAAAGGTTTCAGAAGCAAGAGTTCATATTGTAAAAGATTTTGAGTGTGCCATGAATGTTCATGGCGAGTTACATTATTTCTTAGGAAGAGATTAAACTCATCAAAACAACTCGTAGATAGGTCTGTTTTACTGTTTTAGTTAATTAATGTTGAGGGTATAGTAGTCATTTCCTTATAAATTTCTGTGTACCCAGTAATGAGTTCCGTGTAAATATCAACTCCCAATAATTTATGTGATCTTAAATAGTAATTACCATTTTCTAATCTTTGACAGTTAAGTACATATGATTATTTTAATCTTCATAACTTTTTACCGATCTTTTATAAAAGACATAGGAATTCTTGAACCGGAACAGTCGGATTCGCTTGAGTGAAAGAAATGACGCGCGGCATTTCGCATCTTAAAACCAAATAACCAAAAGCATCTTGGTCTAGCGGTGTGTGAGTTACCTTCTAACCTCAAGGTTGTGGGTTCAAGTGACATGTGAGATAGAAATTGTGAGATATTTATGTGAGTTGTAAAAATTACCGTTTTAAAAAAAAAATTAAAAAAAAATCTTAAAACTAAATAAATGTTTATATTTGATATTTGAATCTTTTTCCTTTAACTTTTATTTTAGATAAGTTTTTTTTGTTGCGTAATACTTGATAAGAATTATATTAATGAAATTACGTTAAAAAACTAATTCATTTATATAAATTTTATCAAGTAATATATAACACAAAAAAAAACTTATTTACAATCAAAGTTGAAAAAAAAAATTTCAAAAATTAAACATGAACACTTATTTTGAAACGGAGGAAATAATAGTTTTCACTACCTACGTAAATAACTTTCACGTCCCGCCTTAGATTACATATGAGACATAACCGATGTTTAAAACATGAGTTGATCTAACTGGTTGAATCAGTTAAACCGTTAATCAGTCGCGTGATCGAACACCGTTTTGATCAAAAAACTATTAAATCAGTTGAACCGTGAACCTATCGCGTGATCAGATACCGATTTTAACCGTAACACCCGAACAAACCGTGACGCGATGATTAAATCGATTCAATTAAAAAACCAGATTTTAAAACATCAAAGATAATAACTTGACGTTGTAAACTTTCTTATTCTCAAAAGAAAATAGTTGAAGAAAACTCTAGATATATGAGTAAGACGCAACGTTTGATGTCACAATATATGTTCAAGAATACTTCTTGGTCTACTTACATGTCGATAATTTATGCGTCTTTTATGTTTTGCCGTTTGCATTTGGATATGATTAAAGTACATTTGACCACACATGCTTTTAAACTATTTGTACTACTTTATAAAGCATATACACCATTTCTAATTATAGAAGTCTTAAAAAATTAAAAGACTAACATTTCTATATTAAAACCCCTTCCAGAAAAACTCCATTCCAAGCACAATCTTGACATAAAAATCTAAAAAAATGACACCTGTAAAATCATAAATAATCGACGACTGTTGTGCATTCTTAATTTAAAGCATTCAACGAAAATAAAACCCCTTCCAGAAAAACTTCATTCCAAGCACAATCTTGACATAAAAATCTAAAAAAATGACACCCGTAAAATCATAAATAATCCACGGCTGTTGTGCATTCTTAATTTAAAGCATTCAACGAAAATAAAACCCCTTCCAGAAAAACTCCATTCCAAGCACAATCTTGACATAAAAATCTAAAAAAATAACACCTGTAAAATCATAAATAATCGACGGCTATTGGGCATTCTTAATTTAAAGCATTCAACGAAAATAAAACCCTTCCAGAAAAACTCCATTCCAAGCACAAAACACAAAGCACGGATCGACTGAAATTAACAGTCTGGTCAATTTTATTCATTGATTACAAAAAAAAAAAAAAAAACTCCCAAATCAATCCATTTTCTTGAAAATATCGGCATAAACAAATGAACCCGAAACCCTAAAAACATAACCCCTAAATTCAATTTCAATCATTACCGAAACCCTAAATTATTCGAATTTGATGGTTTATTACCAGAAATATGTTTTCTTATGGTTTTTGTTAGCTTCATAATCTTCAAATGATTATAGGTTTGTTTTTTTTTCAATTCCTAATGTTAACCTTGATTCAGTAAACTCTAATTTATATCACTGGGTGTTTTTGTAGTTAACTATTAATTGTATATCTACTAACCCATGGATGTATGTTTTCTTATGTTAATTGCAATTGAATGTTTGATTTAGGTTTTATTAGATGTTTTTAGTTATAGGGTTTGGAATTGGGTGGATATAATGAAACGAACTGAGACAACATATATTGTATAAAAAGCTAAAAGATGTTTACTTTATGATAAATTAACAATACTTCATATAACACAATTTGCATTTTTGTAGTCAACTGAGGAAATGTGGTTATGCAAAAGAAAGTACCTCAGTGTTAAAGAATGGTCTAAAGAATTGTACTTTAACAAAGACAGTTCGGCCATTGAGAAGCTTTTGGCGAATATCGATAAATACTTTCGATAAATACTAAAGTATTTATTACCTATATTCTGGTAACTATGCTAATAGTAAGTTATGTTTATTGTTTGTGTAGGTTGGTGTCAACCAGCCCTTGAAGATTTATCGTTCAAGTGAACCATAATTTCAAGTAATTCTTTTTTTCCTTTCCAAATGCCTCTTCACAATAGTGGTTGCAACTGATTTTACATGTGGTGATTTTTGAGATATTGTTGGTCAGAATATAGTCGTTCACTGGTGTAAGACCATATGGCACATATGGTTGACTTGACCAACAGATGTTTATAAGCATTCTACTTTATGCATATATTTGGTCCAATATATGGTTTTTGCTAATTTACTTCTATGTGCAGCCTTGCTAACCGAGATATGTTGCTCCTCCTTCTGAACATTGATTGGAAACACCACTATAAATTAGCAACATGATGAATGTGTTTGCTGATTTAGGTTTAAACCATAAAGTTGATGTTGTTGTCATTGCTACTACAAATAGACTAGATAAAATTGACTCGGCGCTTTAGAGACCAGGTATAATTTCCTAACTCTATGTGAATGTTAATGTGTCTCTTAAAGTTGTTCATGTGATGGTAACTTATCAAATATATGTAATAAAGTTGAGATACATATCTGGTAATGGAAGGGAGACCGGAATTAAACAACGTTTTTTGAGTTTTACCTTACATAAGATGTTAACAAGTGTTGTTTGACCTTTCGATGAATTACCCAAACCTAATTATTAGATAAATTTAAAGGTTACAACATGTAGATTGAAAAAAAAAATGATATTGTGATTTGTGACTATAAGGATGTTAATTTTGGAAAATGCTAATATCAAAACTATTTTTGCATAAAGATTTCTGATGTGATCCTATGTGACTTGTGTGTGTGTGTGTGTGCTGAGAGCAAAGGTAAAGTGCAGTCTAATATCTTTTTTTCTTCCATCGAATTATTTGGAATGTGAATTACTACTGGTTTCTTATTTTATGAAAGCATGGCCACTTTTTTGACCATTAGCTAAAAAAACCAATGAAATGCTAAGGTGGTTGTTGTTGGATAAATATGGAATTGTGCTTCTGAAAAAAGCTTGCATAAGATCTCGACTTTATCTAATAGCAAATTGCATAACATATATATGGTCCTGGGATAATAATATAAAAGACTTTAACTTTCTTATTGACTATGATATGCGAATTCGGTGAGCCGTCTGGGATTGCTTATATTATATTTGTCAAAAATTTTAATTGTCAAATTTTGGATTCTTTGTTGCATATGATGTACATGTATTAATTTTATTATTATATTATCAGACTATGGTGAAGAATTACAAAACAATGTTTTTTCTTACTAAATGTATCACACATTTTTTAGAATTATATTTCACGTATTTGTTCTATAGAATCAGTACATGCAAATGAGTTTTAATAGTCTTTTATATCCTTGCTATTATGATTTTAAATTAGATTCTAAAACTGCTTTAAATGTGGTTATAGTTGTGGCTTATGATGGAATCTAATTGAGAAAGAGTGGTACCATGGAAGCAAGGTTACATACATGGGATGACATATAAGCATAGAGGTATGTGGGGGAATTTAGCTAAGTTATTAGTCTTATTGCAGTGTTATTTACACGAGGCCTTTTTTTTGAAGCAAAGTTGTAAGAGTTTGTGTACGTAAAGGAGATGTCTGTAAACGAGTCTAAAGCTTCTGTAAATATCGGCTCCAAAAGGTTGTTTAATTACAGCTGTTTGTTTCTAATGGTTAAATTAGCCAGAATGGTCTAAAGTTGCTATGTTGTTGCAAAGATGACAACAGACAACTACAACAATTCTACTAACGACGTACAAAAGTGTGCTTCATGGATTCTAAGTGACTAACTGTTATACTCTTTTTTGCAATCAACTATATATTGTTTTTTCTTATATCATTTTTTTAACATAAGTTCATTGTTCGTTTAATATTTATTACATATATAATGGTGTTAGCTTTGTACTCTATATTTTAAAAGAATTGTTGGAATGGGTCAATATCTCATTTTCTTTTCTTTCTAAAATGACGTAAGTCAGTAAGCAGGGGCGGACATTAGTGGAGACTGGGGAGGGCTCCGGCCCTCCCAAAGATCGTGACGAATAGTGTATATATTATGCATTCCGTCTGAAAGTTATTGTCCATTTTTTTATTTTGTTATGTAAAATATAACTCGGCCCTCCCAAAATAAATGTTTAAGGTCCGCCACTGTCAGTAAGTGTATGGATAGTAAAAAAATGTCCTATCATTTTGTCTTAATTACAACATTTTCCTTTTAATTAGAAGTTTATATAATAACTATATACATCTTACAGTCGTGTATATGGTAATGGTATTAGAGGTGGAGAAAAAAACGGTTCATGTTCCGATCCTGAAGGAAAACCAAAACTGGTTATAAAAAACCGGTTTTTTTAAATCAATTTTTCGCAATCCGATCCAGTGGTTAGTAACAGGTTTAATAAAATAATCGAGATCAGACTAAAACCGGTGAAATCTGATTAAAACCGATCCAATCCAGTTAAAAATCAGTTAAAACCGATCCGATTTTAAAAAAAATCCGGTTTGCCCACCTCTATATGGTACTTCTGTCTTACAATTACATGTTCTAAATGATAACGTTAAATACAAATCTAACGAATGTATGTAAGTCATAGGCAATAGTTGAAACAGCCAAAACAATATCAAAGTACTATCAAAATATATATGTTTTTTCAAACTAAATCTTAAAGCTAGCCGCCCAATGAGCGGGCCTTGAAGCTAGTTTAAAATAATGTAACATCTTATTTATAACGGTCAAAATTGAGTCAAATAATCTTTGTAACTTATTAGTATCATAAAATCTAGAATAATGCCAATTATTAATTCTGTATTTGTAACAACATATTTTAAGCCAACTAACACTACTATATAAGAAAAGAATGTATAAAAAACTATCGAACCAAAACAACGGCAGATTCCGCTTACACTTACTATTCATTTTCAATTTTTCATACATAATTGTGTATCAAAATCCGTGTATTTCTACCATCTTGTATACACGAACAAATCGAACCACATCAGAATATTATGAACATCATAATCCATGTGTTTTATTCATAATCTGGTACACTTACGGTTTTCGTGGTGTTTCCCAACATCCTTAGACGATCAGATTCACTTGATAGAAAACCACTTGATATGAAAAAAGGGTTTGGTGGCATCGACTAGATCTTAAGGCGGATGAAAATGGATCTTTTAGGTCTCGAGCAAGCATCGACAGGATTGAGTTTCTGTGAAGATTCTTCGACGGGTTTTAGAAATAACACCACATATTTTGTTTTGATAAAAGAGGTTGCTAATTAACATCATCCATACTTTGTTGTTAGTGTGTCATTCTGGTGACGTGATTTTGTTGTTCATAAAAAAAAGTTATCGGAGACCCGCCGCCGCATTGCGTGGGTACCCGGCTAGTATTTTTAATTGTGTTAAACCGATGATAATCTCGAAACTTTATTCAGATCATTGGACCCAAATCTATACATTCTATTAAAACCCAGTTTTGAATGAGGTCATGTTTTGTAACTTTTTCATACGTGTCATTTAATTAGACAGCCAATTCAAATATGCTGACCTCATAAATGTTTTTGTTTAACTTTATCTTATGTACATATGTTTTTGTTAGTTGTGAGGTTAAAATATTTCAAAAAATGGATTACTGTATCTGAACTTGCTTTTTCACTACTACCCACGTTCCGTTTACCAAGAATTCAAAATTCAAACAAAACACTTTGCAACTCATCTTTTTGCAACTGATTTTTATGGGAACTTGAAACCTTGTGATTCTATATTTGAAATTCAAAATTCATAACATTTTTACACACAGGATATTGTCACTATTGCTTTTGATCACTTAATAAATCTTCAACATCTAGGAGAACAAGAACATACACAAGAAACTCAATACTATGGTAAGTATTAAATCATGTTTTGTTGGTTGATTTTTGTGGTTTACATTCTCGGTAAGTTTTTATCCTTGCACATTAGGTGTTTGATAAAATGCTTGAACAGGAGGATTTTTTTATTAATTAGATTTAACTTGAATTTATGATTTGATATGAGGTCAGTTTGTAATGTAGTTGTTTATTACTGTATCAATTTGGGTTTTGAAGTGTTCTTTTTATTTTTATTAACAGAGCATATTACATGGAGGTCATTGTCGAAATGTAATGAAAGTCACTCAGGTATACTTCTAATCATGCACACTTACTATAGCTTTCTAAACAAGCTCCTGAGAATAACATAGACTAAAAGATACCTTTGACTGCGATCACCTTTAACTACCCTGTTACTGATAAGAGCATAGGCTAAAACATAAATTTGACTTAACATGATAATGAGTTTTTGTGTATTAGGTTTGACTTCAGTAGTTCTAAAATTGATTTGAATTGATTTTTGTAATTTTTTTGCAGAACGATTTTTGTCACCAAGAAGCCGTGATTCACTGGATTATAGAATAACTTTTTTTCAGCCTAACGTGGTTCAACACGTTAGGCTAGATAAGAACGCGTGTTCAACACGGGCTGTAGAAAGAAGCATTGAAGTCGAGTAATTATGTATATTTGGTTCTTACAAAGTATATTTTGACCAAAGTCAGATAATCAAAAGCAACATCTGTGAGTTTTCGACTTCTATTGATATCCTTATGCACTTATGTTTCCATATATTCATGATTGTCTAATTTTTTTTATGATTATGGTTACAAAATTTCGTTATTTCTCTTTATTTAGCTTATATAGATGAACATATATAAGCCTATCTTCTTAAAAATCGACAAGTATTTGCAGTAGGCGTACTTTATCTTCAATGCACTCAAAATGTTTGTGAGAATGCCGATTCCATTTTTAGTTGTTGATTTTGTTTTGTGTATGTGAATGTTTAGGTGGAAGGATCACTTTTACCCAACAAGTTTCAAGTTCCTTGAACCAACAACGATTTATAACTTTTATACGAGCTGGTTTTCATTTCAAAATTGATTTTGATTGTAATAGATAATGAAATCCACTCTTTTTCGTATATTTTGAATTTTTTAATTAACCTGACTTTGATATGTGGTCATTATATAGTTCCATCGGACTGTCTCTACTACTACTATGGAGAGTTATCATATAAAGTTAGCCTATACTTCACTATTAACCTTTATAAGAATTGATTAAGTTCTTAAGCTATACATGTACATGGTTACCCAATTTTAAGAATGTTATTGGTGCTCTTCAGATTAATAGCTTTTAGGGTATCTTTTTAACTTCGAGTAAGGGATGTCATCAAAGAAAAACTCAAATAGCCACGATAAGTCGATGACTAGCATCAAGATAACTTTTAGAAGAAATAACTAGGATTAAGATCTATTTGACTTTGATAAAGTTCTTGCTAAACTTCCTTCTAATGGATTTTGACATTTCCATTTTTTCAGATGACAATACTTTATATTATGTAAAACTTGCTTCTATGAATGTTTAGCAATTACTAATGGGTTTTTCAGTCAGTAAACTATGTGGCTTCTATTGAGCAATGTTGAATATCTCATTGAACTGATAAGAAGCCAATTAGCTGATGTGGGTTTTATAAGCTCTTGTCACTGATTTATGGATTTTAGTGTGTCGCCGGGAACTCTAATTGTTGCCTTGTAGTATCTTTTTATACACAATATTCTACTCTCTACGTAAAATGTTTGTGAATAAACAGAGGCGGACCCAGAATTAATATACGAACTGAACTTATGGAACAAACAATGACATTTACTTTTTGTATTGTACCCATTTGCTCAAGATTATTGAAAACGTCATGAACTTTCTCTCGATGAATTGTCGCTTACATTATTAATACCGATTGTCCAATGTTATTGATCTTGAGTTCATGTTTGTTAGTTTTTATCCCTTAATCATGTTTTTCTCATATAGGTTGTAGGTATCATGCTTCTTCAGCAAGCCATGATATCAAGAAACACTTTAGGGCCAATATATGTCTTTTTATAATTTATATACTTACTATTGATTTATATGTTGTATTAAGCAAATGTATTATGTTCTTCAGGGACAAGAATATGACACTGCTATTTTTGAAGAAGTGACTAGGTGAAGTCGCTAGAAATCAGGAAAAATTGAAACAGCTTTATTGTTAACTTGGAAGCTTCTCCTTCAAGTCACAAGGTTAGATTTGAACACATACAACCTGATACGAACCGGATCGATTATAGGGGATAAAAGAACAATAACGATAAATAAGGATAGGTGATCAACTTTCGAGAGGCCGATCTCTCTCCCAATAATGATATTAAATCACTAATTCATTCATATTAATCTGCATAATGAAATTACAACCCTAATGATCTTTATATAATAATCCTATTCTTGTAGAACAACTGGGATCATAATCTTTACCTAAATAAAACATATCTAGTAAATAAATAAAATTATACTAATACTTATTTAATAATAATTCCATAATTAATAACTCCAGATCGTATCATTACTCCGCCCGCAAAAACACCTTGTCCTCAAGGTGTTGCTCCAAAATCTTGCCTCGCGTGATTCCGGGATCCCATGTTCTTCGTTGTAAGCCTTTTGCGTGCTTCAAGTGCATGTAGCAGTCCTCCAATATCTTCTTAAGCTTCTTAAGATTTCTTATGCGCACTTGTAGTTGTCCATAAGATCCACAACTTTCAAATCCGGTAAGTGAAGTACCTAGATTTATAGGTTTTCTGGTTCGGACAAACTTTTTCCAAAACAACCTTGCCTTCACCTTCCTGATAGGACTCCGCTGATTTAGTCTGACCCTCCATGAATGAACCTCTCCTTCGTGTTTGATGTCTTCTTTTACTGCATTTATCCTCCCTTGAAGCTTCTCAAACCACACTGAGCAATCTTGACGTGCCAATGAGAATTCTTGTCGTGCCAATGAGAAATCTTGTTTCAAATCTTCACACGCCGATTGTAACTGTTTCACCAACTTTGTGACCTCAATTAACCCTTCTTCAAAACTCTTTACTTCCATTCCTTCTTTTGAGCAACAATCTGGACCGAGTGACAACTGCTGATGAACAGTAGCCGTACGCCAAACAGTAACAGATGAATAGTTTTTTTTTTTTTTTTTGCAACCCTAGAATCGAAACAGCTCTGATACCAGTTGATACGAACCGGATCGATTATAGGGGATAAAAGAACAATAACGATAAATAAGGATAGGTGATCAACTTTCGAGAGGCCGATCTCTCTCCCAATAATGATATTAAATCACTAATTCATTCATATTAATCTGCATAATGAAATTACAACCCTAATGATCTTTATATAATAATCCTATTCTTGTAGAACAAGTCGGATCATAATCTTTACCTAAATAAAACATATCTAGTAAATAAATAAAATTATACTAATACTTATTTAATAATAATTCCATAATTAATAACTTCAGATCGTATCACAATCTTGTGATGTTACATTTTATTTGTAATACTTGGTGTCAATGGGTTATGGGATACACAACTATATATTGTATTCTTTAAGTGTTTGATGACTAAAATATGTCATTTTGCAGGCTGTAAGAGAATATGTAGCTTGGTAATTTGAAGCTGCCAATACTCTTTAAAATGTGATGGACTAATATCTACGGTATTGCATTTTTTTATGTAACTATAGTTCTTTTTCTATAGTAATTGCTTTTGTTCAAACGACATTATTATATTGCTTAAACATCTATGTATATCAATATATCCTTTAATTTTGGTTAGTGCATTTTACAGAATATACTTTGTAAGAACCAAATATACATAATTACTCGACTTCAATGCTTCTTTTTACAGCCCGTGTTCAAATGAGAATACTTTTGATTGTTTTTGTATCCAACCTAACGTGGTTCTTGGTCATGAGTAATTCACAGGTCCGTAATCTAAGACCATTATGCAATCGAAAGAAAAGAGGTCACGAGTCACGAGCCTCTCAATTACTAAAGGCCGTTGACGGCATTTGAAGGTGACTTTGTAGTAGCTGATGCAACAATATATGTAAATGTCGGTCAAAGGGCATTTTGTTATGTTAGTGGTTTGGGTCAAAAGGCAATATATGTAAATCTCGGAGTACAAACTTTACATAGTTTTAGATCATCGAACAATCTTATTAACTTCGATTGTTTATATTTATTATTTTAATTACTTTGCTATGATAAGCATTCAATATTTACACGCTACATCGGTATTGGATTATTGGGTATGTTGTTGTTGTATAAGCATTTCATATCGCCCAACTGTAGCAACAAAAAGAGGTTTCTAACTTTGTGTATTTTGTATGAAAACACGTTATGATAAACTTTGTTGTTAGTGCATATGTAAGTGTTGATAAAAACAAAACAAAATTATACCGCCCGTGTATTACACAGGTTCTTAGCTAGTGATAAAATAATATTGGAGATTGAAATTCAACTTTTTATGAGTAGCTCAAAAGCTTGAACATAAATACATAATCAAAACAATACTTGACTGGAATCCTTTTAGTGATGGATGTCCATATTTGAGCAGGGCCGGCTTTTGCACATCTAACATGACTACCCATGTTTTCATGTTTGTATTACGAACTAATTATATTGTTCTGATGGCTTTTAACATGTTTCTATTGTGAATTAATTATAGTTATTAAACATAGTCATACAAGATCAGATTGACCCTATAGCAATTTAGCAAACAATGATGGTTATCAATTAGGGGCCGTTTGGTTCACATAATATTTTTGAAGGAATTGAAATCTTAAGAAGGAATT
This sequence comes from Glebionis coronaria, assembly GCA_025667525.1. Lineage (NCBI taxonomy): Eukaryota > Viridiplantae > Streptophyta > Magnoliopsida > Asterales > Asteraceae > Glebionis > Glebionis coronaria. Next base: position 157,234,959 of record CM046876.1, read on the forward strand.
GTAATTTGATATAATTGTAATTTAAAAGGTTTGTAATTTATTGTAATTGTAATGTGTTATAATTGTAATTGATTAAATTTTTTGATATGTTTGGTTGACTTGCAATGTAATGTAAATCATATTTTATATTAAATTAAAAAAAATTAAAAAGTAAGAGTTAAAATATAATATTATAATAAATTATAAATTAGTAATAATAAAAATTATTATAATTAAAAAATAATATAATAAAAAGTATTTATATTTTTTTTATTATTTATATAAAAAAAAGATTAAAAAATAATTGTAATAAAAGTAGTAAAAAATATTTTTATTTTTTATTTTATTAATAAAAATATTTTTTATTTTATTACTTTTATATTAATATTTTTATAAAAAATAATTTTTTTAATTCTTTTTATTTTAACTAAAAAATAAAGAAAGATTTTGATTTTAATAAAAAATAAAAAATAATAATAATAAAAAATTATTTTTTATAAATATTTTTATTTGTATTGTTATAATAAAAAATAAAAAATATTTATTTTTTATAAAAATATTTATTTTTTATAAAAATATTTATTTTTTATAAAAATATTAATATAAAAAATAAAAAATAAGAATAATAACTAAAAGTAATAAAAAAATAAAAAAAAAAAAAAAATAAAAAAAAAATAATAATATAATATTATTATTAACATTAATATTAATAAATAATATAACTATTAATACTAATAGTAAAATTAATTATTATTATTTTTTAATTTATATAATGTTAATAGGAATATTATTATTATTATTATTATTATTATTATTATTATTATTATTATTATTATTATTTATTAGTATTATTTTATAAATAATCATATTTTAATATAAAAATATTGAATTACGACGTAATTCAAAACTTTTTATCCAACTTCTTATGTAATCTCAATTCCCTCATTAAATGTAATTGTAATTTTTGAATTACAATTACAATACAAACCAAACACTTTACGTAATGTAATTCGAATTACAATTCCGTTTATTTGTGAACCAAACAACCTATGTAATGTAATCTTGATTACAATTACATCCAATTACAATGGATTACACCGAACCAAACGCACCCTAGTATTATTCTTTTGGAAAACATTGATAAATAATGTTGATATGTTTACACTCTTTCCCGGTATTTTAGAAAATCTTTTCTTACGGACAAACAATTGTATAAACTGTAAGATAATATATTATTATAAGATGATATATTATCCCATATTATGTGTGACATGATAATATCAAATTAAATATAGATGATTTGCACTTAATGGTATTTGATATCTTTCCTGTTATAATTGTTTGCAATGATGAAAATGCTAACCTAACAATTCATATATAAACTAGTCCTCTCCCTGCCCTAAATACATATACAGAAAAATATACCGTAAAAATATTTTGGCTCTCCATCAAGCTCTCTACAATTAAGTGGGTCAAAGGGCAGAAACTAGTTTATGCTTTAAGGTGTTCTTCACATCATGTCAACACCATCTATGGCTTCCGGTATGTTATCTCTATCATCTTTTCTATGTGGTTATTATCTTATTCTAAGATCTTGTGGCATAATGTTTTAATGTGTTTATCATTGATGTTTAATAATGTTCTTACATGTGGTATCAAGAGGCAAAGTTTTGAATAAAATAATAATTCTTATTATTTATTTTTATTATTATTATTTAAAAAAAATTAAAAAATTAAAATCTTTTATCACGTTGTTGAAAAGCCAGTTTGAATCACGCAAGTTGGTTACTCCGTGTTACATTTCTATTGCAATTTAGCAGTTAGATATTAGGGTTAATGAATTTGAAGGTCATTTATGTGTTTATTTTGTACAATATTACGGAGTACTGGAAATTGGAATTTTTAAGTAGTTTGGGGTATGGATTAAAGGAAGTTGATGAACATGATTGGATCTCCCCACATGATAATAATAACATAGGCCAAAATACTGTAAAGGGACGCTGTGAGCAATCACTCTCACTACGTGTAGTAATAACACTCACATTAGCTCTTGGGTTGGTCACGGTATTCGAAGGAAGAGAGCCCGAAGTAGAGGGTTGAGTGTAGGGCTGAGCATCGGGTTAAACACGAACCGAACCGAATTGGCCCGAACCGAAACCGAAGCCGAAAAGTGACGATATGCTGAACCGAAACCGAACCGATTAAGACCTGGTTCGGTTCGGTTTTTATTTGGTTTTTGCGGGTCGGTTTCGGTTTTAAACATAAGGAACCGAATTTCTAAAAAGTGGGTGACAGGTGCAGAATACTTTTGGAGGGAACTAAGCAAAATACTTTTGGAGGGAACATAAGTACAAAAGTGTTAAAAAAGCATGTTGATAAACTTATTAAAGTGATGGTGCAGATACATGTTCACAGTTTGATACATGTTCACACTTCACAGTTTGATTTTGGTGCAGATACATGCTCACGTGACCCATTGACCCATTGACAAAATTAGCCAAATATGTACATGAATATTACTAAAATTGCACTAGAATGCTATGAAATAATACTTTACTCACATGACCCAATGACCCATTGACAAATTTAACCAAATATGTATAGGACTAAATGTACATTTGTACACACACAGCATACCAAATAGCACTAGCAATGCTATATTCATCCATTTAAGGAAACAATTTGTAGCAGAAAACAAAAATACCATAAAAAGAAAATTCAAGTGTTCACCACCACTTCACTGTTTAACAAAGTAGCAGAAACAAAGATACCACAAAGGCACAAACTAACTGCAGGGCTGTAATACATTAGCATATTATGTTCCAAAAGTTTTATTTGGATCATTACAGAAACAAAAGTAGCAGCTGAGAGTCTTCAAAAAAATCAGTAGGCCTGCAACATTTTTGCCACTTCACTGTTTAACACTTCAATGTTTAACATAGTAGCAGAAACAAAAGACCAAGTGACCGACAGTGACTTCTGCAATCAGGCTGCAACATTTTTTCCTTTCCCATTTTGTTGGTCTAAGCACTCTTGGATTTCTTTAGCAATGTCGTCGTCTTTCATCAAATCTTCTAACGTATCCACATTGATGTTTTTACTTGATGTACAAATCCAATCTTGTGTGCATACCAAAGCCTCTATAATGTTTGGCGCTAAAGCATTCCTATATGGGTCCAAAATGCGACCACTAGCGCTAAAGGCCGATTCGGAAGCAACGGTGGATACTTGGATTGACAAGATATCTAGAAAAACATTTATAACAAATAATAAGTTAATCCAATTATCAATCTTAATATATAAGCAAAAACAGAAATTTATTACCTTTGGCCATCCTTGATACGATTGGAAATATTGGACTATTTAATTTCCACCAATTGAGTATGTCGAAATCTTCTTCATCCTCTAGCTCAAGACGCGGTTCTTTAAGATATTTGGTCAACTCGTCTTCACCCCCAATCACTTTATTTCCAACTTTATCTCTAAATGCATTGATGAAAGCATTACCACAACGACGAGTTGTGGTAGTGCTTTGACTTGACGATGATTTTGGTGTGTCACTTGAAGCAATGTTTGTGCCATATTTTTCTTTGTACATGGAAAACAATACGCTCATATCCTTCTCAACCTTCTTAACCAACTTCTTACATAATTCTGCGTCGGTTAAAAACTGGATTGGAGTCTCCTCACTTTCTTCCTCGACCTCGAAGGGTATGACACCATTTTCTATCAAATGCTTAAAACCATAGCCAATTATTTTTGACTTCATTGTCGGATCTAAGATAACGGCAAAGTACATATAATGGTTGATTTTTTTGTAATCCCCCAATATTTGTTATACTTCGGTCTCATTTTGGAAATCATTCCCGTAAAGGAAGCAATATCTTCCCACTCGCGTAAATGCTTATCAATATCTAGTATCTCTCCAAACCACAAGTGAGCTACGGGACTTGATACACTTGACACAAGTTCCATTGTTTCCTTAAACTTTTCCAAAAACACAACCACCTTCTTGTAAACCTCAAAATCAGCCCGCTTAGGAATTTCCTCTAGGTCTCGGGCAAAACATGAGTTCTTAAAATCATAATCAAAAATGCATCTTTTAACTCGATAGCCGTTTTCAACATATCATTGGTGGAATTCCATCTTGTAGGGCATTCGGAAATCAAAAACTTATTCGAAGTACAAACATTTTCAACACTTTCTTTAAAGTTAGTAACTCTTTGACTCGAGTGTTTTATGTATTTAATGGCCAAGGCTATGGTGTCTACTTCCTTTTTGCACACTTTCAACCCATCTTTCACAACTAGATTTAAAATATGGGCCATACATCTAATGTAAAAGTGTTTACCATCATCGTACTTCCTTGGTAAATTTTCTATCAAGTACTCAAGAGCTTTGTCATTTGAAGCAATGTTATCAACTGTCATTGTCATGACATTCTTTATACCCCATCCGTTTATGCATTCTAAAAGTGCCCTACCAATATCCACCCCTCTATGGCTATGAATTGGTCTAAAATTTATTATTCTTTTATGCAGTACCCAATCATCATCTATAAAGTGAGCAGTTAAGACCATAAAATTCATTCTTCTGCAGCTAGAAGTCCATGTATCCGTGGTTAAGTGGACTGTGGTAGACTTATTGCTTAAGAAATTGACAAGGTCCTTCCTCTCTTCAAGATAAAACTTTGAAATATCCCTAGCTATAGTAAAACGAGAGGGCAAATTGAACTTAGGTTGCATGTTCGTGGAATATTCAATGAAAGCCGGGTGTTCTACAAACTTAAATGGAAGTTCCGCTAGAATAATCAACTTATTCAGAGACTTTTTTATACCTTTTTCATCATATTTCCAATTTTGTAATATTCCACTAGTGCTACCACCCTCGTCAACCCCACCAATCTTTTTCTTAAATGCTAGTTTTTTTTGTTGACTACGTACCTCATTTGCCGGGTTCTGTCACAGTCAACATAATGCTTATTCATGTTGCCGGTACCGTTTTTACGGGAGTCAGCTTCGTAAACCGCGGGACACCATTTGCAATACGCCATCTTAGTAAGTACCCCTTTTTCGTCCTTCTCAAACTTCTGATCAAAATACTTCCAACACTCAGAAGTGTTTTTCCTTGGTTTACTTGGGGCTTTCCTTTTGCGTTTCTTGTCCTTCTTTTCATCATCATTGCCATGGCTTTGCTCAGAAGCTAAATCAACATTACCAATGTCTATTGTTTCATCTTAAAAAAATACAATAAAAGAAATCACTTGTTAACATAACCATGCAAAAATAAATGGCTTTTGAATTGAGTTATGCTATACTTTGCTAGTCACAATAGCACTAGCAGATACATGGCCATATAATCATTATGAACAATTGTAGATACATAAAAAATGAATATAATGAATTTATAACCATTAGATTGGGAATAGCACTCTAGCAGATACAAAAACAAATATGAACAATGAAATTGACAATTGAATTAGTAAACACTTACATCCATTGAATTTTGTTGAGGAGAAAACGAATCATAATTGAAAGAAGGTAAAGGAGACATGTTATTGAGATCCATTGGTTTTAATTTAGGGTTTATGTTTTGTGAATGATATTGGGCAGAGAAAAAAATATGCGTAGTTTTATTTTTGATTGAGAACTAAAATAAGAAACCTTTCGTATTCCAACTTTACAAAACTGAAAACTATGAATATACGGGTTAGAATCGGTTCTATTTAGTTTTATCGGTTTTCGACCCGAAACAAACCGAAACCGAAATTATAAATAATTACAAACCGAGACCGAGCCTAATGATAGACGGTTCGGTTCGGCTCAATCGGTTTTTTCGGTTTCATCGGTTCGGTTCGTATTCGGTTTTGCTCAGCCCTAGTTGAGTGTTTTGGAAGAAACTAGCCATCATATTCCTCAAATCATTCGTTTGGTTGCTTAAAAAAGTTTGCATATCATTTATAAATCCCATTACTACCAACTATTACTCCTCCTGCACCATGTTCCTTGTTAGTACTTTTCTCATCATCATCATAAGATGAAACTCTTGTTATAACCATCATCCTCCATGACGGTGATAATGAAGAAGAAGAAGATTTAAGGGATACAAATATATATATATATATATATATATATATATATATATATATATATATATATATATATATTTGGTAACCGTGATTTCCGACTCATTGGCCGACTAATCCACGTGGTTTGAGCCCACCGCCACACAGACTCAAACCAGGTAAAGCCCTCCCTTTTCAGGAGGTTGGCGTGGCCACTTCAATATATATATATTTATATTTATATATATATATATATATATATATATATATATATATATATATATATATATATATATATATATATATATATATATATATATATATATATATATATATATACATATATATATATACATATATATATATATATATATATATATATATATATATATATATATATATATATATATATATATATATATATATATATATATATATATATATATATATATATATATATATATATATATATATATATATATATATATATATATATATATATATATATAGGGTGAGGTTATTTTCAGAAACAAAAAAATGTACAGAACTGCGAGAACTAACATCAACCAATCAGATTTTTCTAGATATTTAATTTTATTATTTAATTAAAAAGGGTATAATAGTAAATTACCAATTTTATTTTCTTTTTTGCATTTTTCTTATAAAAACGTTATTTCAACTTTTTTACTTTATTTTTTTAATAAATTCTTTTTCCAATATGGATGATTTCAAAATGGTACATGCATATGTATTTCTTACTCATATAATGTAAATTTACATACAATTTTAGTTTAGTTGCTTACACCTCTAGTTTTTTTTTGTTAAAAATATTTACACAAAATGCATTGAATAATAAACAAACATATTTTCCATGTATTATATTTCGTAACAAAAACACTATACACATATAAAATCAAGTGACAAAATTCAAATACAAAATTTCAAAAATAAGGAATAAATGGAAGTTGAGCTGATGTATAGACATGTCCACAAATCATAAACATAAGATTTGATTTTTGACGTATGTGCACATGTATTTTCTCCATCAAACTCTCGGTTCGTATGTATATATACATGCATATGATTTCATCCATACGTCATTGTATATACATACCCAGGATAGTATAGGTGCACTTGTATATATTGCATGCACTAGTGTCTTTACTCTCTACATATGTATCATAATATCTTCTCGCTTGATAATATGAACAAAATACATGTGCATTCATACTCGTTACCTGCAACAACAAACAATTAATAAAATAACCATTGATCATAATAATTAACAACAAACACATACACACTATCATTTCCTGTATCGAATTATACAAATTATTAATCATAAGTAGTGTCACGTATATACATAATCTAACAGAACACATATGCACACTTACTAATAAGCTATTTTTTAAAATAAACTAACATAACATAACATATATGCACAATTATCTTATGACATATCTACACAAAGAATAACCTCTTTTACGAAATTCATTTCTATTTACCTATCATGATAACACAACCCTACTTTAATTTAAAACCAATATAACCTACAACATAGTTTGTTCTACGCATAACAAAATATAAAAAAAAAGAGAATTGAAAAAAAGAACAGGGGTGACATCGAGATACATTTAACCACACAAACTAATACACAAGACATATTTTCCAATCAAATATCTTATAGTATCTGTTAGTACATTCTAGCAAAAAAGAATTAAAAAATAAAATCAAACCTCATTTTGAGATCTTGTTTTATAGTAATAAAATTAAACATGGCACAGTTAGATCAATTTGGCAACAGATAGTTCAATTAGTTTACACTCTCATCATGGCTTTTTTAAAGATCTAATCATATAGCATTTTTAAAGTTCGTTTATGTCATCTTTATCAATAATTACTACGGAGTACTATTTAGATCTAAACTTGATAATAGTCAGACTTAAAAATTGAACACAAATTAATTAAATAAAATACTATTAGATCTATTTGAGTTTTATAGTTTCGAGTAGTAGATCAAACAAACCAGATATATAGAACACCATGGCTTTCCGTGATTCCGAAAAATGAACCCGACCTCAGCGATATAAATTAAATATTTGTATCGACCCCGTCATGCGTAACACGAACTTGAAAATAGAGCAGTTTTGGGTATCTATTTGGTGACGGTTATTATGGAAGTTGGAGAGAGATGGAGGAAATGGGTGTTGATGAACGAAAGAGAGAGAGTATCCTTATGTTAAAGGGAAGAATTGAATTTCCTTAATTACCCTTTTATTATTTGTATTATTTATTTTCAAATTCAAGTTTATTACCATTATGCCATCACTGTTTATGACCATTGATTAGAAAATAAAAGGTTAGGATTGGTTCTCGCAGTTCTGTACTTTTTTTTAGTTCTGAAAATAACCTAACACTATATATATATATATATATATATATATATATATATATATATATATATATATATATATATATATATATATATATATATATATATATATATATATATATATATATATATATATATATATATATATATATATATATATATATATATATATATATATATAGAATTTGGTTAAAATAGTGTAGTATCTTATAATTGTTAAAATAAAAAGTTTTGTGAACCATTGGATCTACTATCTTGATTAAGATGATACTAATCTCATTAAAAGAAAGTTAAAACTAAAAATAATTCCTCTGGTATAGCATTAAGGGTATTTTAGGTAATCTTATTTAATAAAATTTCTGTTACAAACACAACACCTCTTAATTTTCCTCAAAAAACTCATGGCCCTTGACGTCATTTTTTCTACCTTCTCAAAAACCAACATTTACCTCCAAAGCACAACATTCTAGATATTTAGATCTGCTCTTATAAAAAATGTACTTTAAATCTCCATCTTGTATTATATAGCAAATCCAGGCATCAACAATAATAAAACCGAATCACTTATTAGTTTTTTTTCGCTCCATAATTTACCTACTCTTTTTGATTCATTATATGTGTCGTTCTTAATTTGTTTTAAAACATCGCTAAAGGTTTACGAAGCAGCTGCTATTGGTCTTTGTTTAACCGTTGCTCGCTTTTCGTTCAACATGATAAACAGATCAAAGTGTTGCGGTTCTTAGCCGGGGTCGTTTATCGTTTCTCTCTTTTGTTCTTTGTTCATATTTGAGCCTTTCTTGTTACAGGTATTCAAAATATGTGTCATGTTTTGTAAGATTATGAAGATATATGGGTTCAATAAAACATGAGGATTTAGAAACATGTTTCCGTATTTATTAGTTAGGTTTCTTACATGTGAAGTTGTTTTTTATGTGAATTGTACGTATCACCATTGAAAGTCTAGTGAAGGTGACGTCAAAGGTTGATGGTGGTGGTGTACGAGTGTGTGGTGCATGGGTCGGTGTTGTATGATTCGTGTGTGGCAATACCCTAGTTCACTATAGTGTACGAGTTCATGGTGTATGACTCGGTGCTTTATGAGTCGTGTGTTACCGCCGCAAGATCCGAGGCAATGTATCATCGTTTTTAGTGTATAAATCTAGGTTTAGTGTATCAACAAGTTTTGTAGTGGATGTAGACTGAAGTTTTACATAGAGACCCTAGACTTTTTATGCATAGAGTTTTTAATTTAAACATTGAACAAGTATAAGGTGTACGAGTTATAGTTGCTGACTCCAAGGAAAGTATTACGTTTAAAAATCGAACAAACATGGATTCTTATGTACCAAGACGTCGAGCTACAGTTAGGGACTCTCGGGGCAATGTATATTAGTAGATTTGTGTGTATAAGTTGATTATAATGTATACACGAATTATAATGTGCACATGGATTATTTGTGTGTACAAAGTAGATTTCTTGTGTACGAGTTATAGTCACGGACTCGCGGGGCAAAGTGTACAAGTTGATTAAAAGGTGTACACAAATTTTAAAGTGTACATGAATTAATTTTGTGTACGAGCTACAATTGTGGACTCGCAAGGCAAGGTGTTTACGTTACAATTAGTGTATGAGTTACCAACAAGCATGTGATTATAAGGTGCATGTACATGGATTGTTATGTATCAAGATAACGAGTTACAGTCACGAACTTGCAGGGCAAAGTATTTTAGCAGATTTGTGTGTACGGGTTAGAATTATAGAGGGCAATGTATATTAGTAGATTTGTGTGGACAATTTCATCATTACACAAATAATTTGTGTGTACGAGTTGGCCTGTGAATAATTTTTATATTAGTATATTGGTGTGTACAAGTTGATGGTGTGCATGGACTTTTATGTATCAAGACGACGAGTTACCGTCACGAGGCAATTGTTGGATAAGATAACAAGTAGTACTAGTAATTATGAATATTTTGAGTCATGTATCATTTGTTTATTGATTTAGCACGCAGATTATCAACAACTTTCTTCTATATTATTTTGTTTAGGTTTATTTTTTTATTGTGAACTAAGTTTTTGTTGCTCGTACATCAATTTCGTTGTTGCTCGGTGTATCGTGTATTGATGTTGTTGCGGCCTATGTATTAGCATCCTTAATTTGTTGTTGCATAAGTACTGAGTGTATCACACATTATGTATTGATGAGTTATCGAGAGTGTATTAGTATATTTTAGGTTCTTGCAGCTTCTTTGTTAGTAGTTTGTTCTTGTAAATGATGTGAGGTATGTGTATGTTCTATTAGTGGATCACAGATTCATTGTAATGCAACCACATATACGTTGAAGTTTGGTACGCCATGCATGTTCTAATATTTAACTAGCTTATTTACTACTAGTATAATGCTAACCATTTCAAATGGAATATATAAATTTAAATTCATACATAAAAAGGTGCTATTGTATTAAACTAAATTGGTGCATTAAGTTACTGACATATAAAATTAAAAAATCAGTGGTTTACATTTGTCCATCACTTTTAAGAATGATAAGTTAAGATACAATCACTGTCGGTAATAATGAAGAAAACGGTTTCGTAGTCGAACATTAGTAAACAAAAGAAAATGGTTTCATGGCAGTAATTATTTTGTGGTACATTATGCCATTGCCATTGATGATAATTACACAATTGCCATCCATCAACCATTTATTTCATCTAACACTAATTAAAATATCTAATGGTCTCATTTACTTCTTATTTTAAGAATTTTAACCTATTACACCACATTAACCTAACTCTATATATATATATATATATATATATATATATATATATATATATATATATATATATATATATATATATTTGCGTTCATGTAAGAACCAGTTTTAAAATAAAAACGATACGAACCAATCACAATCTGCCAATTGTCTTTTTCCATTAAAAGAAATATAAACTAGTAATAATATCTTTAAGGGTAGCATTGTCATTTGTCTCCACGCATTACTTTAACTACCCTCATTAAATAACAAATAAAGATTTATAACCACCGTCAATTATTTATTTGTCATAATTGGTGGAATTATTCATGTTGGTAATACTACGTAATTGTTTATTTGAAGATTTGTGTTCTACATATTTATTTGTCATAATTTGTACCACCATTCAACATGTAATATTATATAATAATGTATCACCATGTGTACATTACAATACTATGTAATATAGAAGCATGCAATAGTTTCTCCTTTTTGTTCATGTGATTGAAAACCGTCTTTTTTTTAACATATACTAGTGACGAGAACGTGTTTGTAGAGTCATATATAGTGACACATAATGATCATTTTAAGATCAAATGTCATAACATGTTGTTATATATTAGTGACGGGAACGTGTTTGTAGCGCCATATATAATGACACATTAAAACTTAAGATGCAAATTATTTGACATATATATAGTGACACATTTTTTTATATGTAGTGACACATAAATATTGACGACACATTTTTAGTGACATATAGTGACATATTAATTTTTTTAATGTACTGATTTCGTGACACATAAATATTTACCGACATACTTTAATAGATAATATAAATATTTTGACATTTTTAGTTTTATAGCATGACATTTTTAGTGACGTACTTAGTTTTTGACACATACTTTTATGAACACATGATCTTAAATATGATAAAGATGAAAAATATAAAAAGTCAGAATATGTTGATTTATTATGTTACTAGAAATGTATTGTAAAATTAAGTGTGTAAAAAATTTAATTCATTACATAAAATGTGTAATAAAAATTAATCTGTCATTACTAATATACTAATAATTTGTATGTCATTATACATGTATCAAGAAATATAATGTGATATTAAAAATATGTAAAAAATCAAACATGTCTATATACATGTAAAGGAATTTAGCGTGCCTAAAAGAAGTGCAAAAAATGAACGTATCACTTTGCTCAAAGTTGGAAAAATTGATACATTATTAAATAATGTATTTATTAGACAACGTTACAAACAGTTGACAAAAAGATAAATCAGCCATTTGAGGTGCAAATTGCCACTGTGGTTATAACCTTATTACAAAAATAATATTATTAATTATTAAATTAATTGAAATTAAACATCATCCTTAATGATTGATCTAACAGTCAGAAATGGTTCTTATTGTTTTTATTTTAAGACCGGTCACTAAAATAACGCTCCTATATATATATATATATATATATATATATATATATATATATATATATATATATATATATATATATATATATATATATATATATATATATATATATATATATATATACTCAAATTAGCATTCAAAGCATAAACAGGTAAACTCAAACACCCCTTAAACTTTTTAAATCACAATTTAACAAAGCTAATGTGTATTAACCTCCTTGAGGTGCTTTTCAGTGGGTCGTACTTGATATCGTGCACAATAACACGTAGCATGTGATATATCTGGTCGGCTTGCTGTTAAGTACATGAGGGAGTCGATCATTGAACGATATTTCATTTAATCTATGATATCTCCCACCAAATCAGCATACCAAATGATCTTCCAAAGTCGTCACTGAAGAGAACCTGACAGACATAAAGAACAATAGATATGAAGAACACGTTACAAAATAACATATTTGGTTAAAAGAAAGTAATACTAAAACACCTTCCATTCTTGTGACCTCTAATAATAAAAATATAACAATGAAATGGATATACCGGGGGCTAATTAGTGGAAGTTTTTCGGTTATTCTGGAGAATAACACTCACAACCAGCCATAAACGGTGATCATCAACAAAGGAATGTTAAACCAAGGTCGTTGAGAAGAATCTTCAGCCTTGTGTACGTTTGTTGATGTATTTTTATTGATATAACTCTTATCAAGTATTGTATAACACAAAAAAATTAATTTAAGGTCAAAGTTTACTATCAGTTGACATGATAGTATTTAGGTTCATAAATTTGATCATGTCAGATGAATCCGTGAGTTGCATATATAATTAATTGTATTAATAAACCCAAGTATTGATGCGAGGTTAGCTACTCAGATCAATACTACAAACCTGAATCATCATTGTAGGCATAGCATTCGCCTTGATAATTTTGCACTTTGTCACAATTCAAGTACGAATGAGGGCCTACAGATTTTCAGTTTTGCTTATCTCAACATTCATGAAATGCAATGACTAATAAAAGTTACTCGCTCGGAAGTCAAAACAAACACGCCTGCTATCGTTATTGAAATAAAGTTGTTTATGAAACACTTTGGAAAACTTAATTGTTTCCATAACAAAGAACATCTTTGTAAATTTATTTTTAATTCTTATTCAAGAATTAAGCATGAAAATATTTTTTAAAATTACGTTTGTGTTATCAGTTGTCAATACGATTTATAACAACAATATAATGTTTTCAAGGAATCAAGAACCGGACCGGATCACCAAGTTTAGTTGGTAAAGTCTTCAACAACTCCGCGGAACATTCTTTGTGAATGTGTCGCTTTTATGCAACCCTAGCATACTCTAGTGCTAAAAGAGGTAAAAATACAAGATTTGCAAAAATCACGCTATGTAAATTTTCTCATATATAAATTCGCTTACCAATCAATGTGGCACGACGGGGATCATCTTAATCGAGTCGTTAGAGACGTCCTTAAACTTGCAAGTGGCGGTAAGACGAGTTATATACGGCTAACCCTAACTACTAAACGAAACAGTAAGATATAAAACATGCAACGAATAAAAGAAACACCTCGTAATACAACAAACACACACACAACCAACCAATAATATTGTGTGATTGCTTATTGTAAACACTAGAGGTGTGTGGAAATTTCCACCCATTTACTTAAAAAAAAGGTATGTATTTCTATAACCTTTTAACTTCAACTTATGTGGGCCAATATAATCTTTTCAAGGAAAAGCTTGGCCAAAATTAATGTGTTCACTTTGAATTAGAGAGATCATCATAAAATACGTGTGCAGAATTTCTTCAACTTCCGTTTAAAGGCCGGGCGTGCTAGATGATAGTAAGTTATGTGATTCCATCAAAATTAATACTCTTTTTATATTCTGGACAAGTGTTAAATCATGAATCTAGCAGACTCCTTGTCGAAGGATTATTAAGGAAATTATTCCCTCATACCCAGATCATTTAACTAAACTCACTTAAGAGTACGTTTATCAGCAACATGACAAGAACTGAAGAACTACTGGATTGGATTCCTACGACTTGATTACTTGATGCAAAATATCGATTTAGAAGATGAATACATCACAACTGATTGACACCCATTGTTGATACAAAAGTTGGGTGATCCTTGCTAGACCCGAATTAGGCTTAATTCGGGTTGGCTGGACTCCGGCTCCTGCACTAAGCGAATTATCTGGTTGGGATCCTGCACACTAAACAACACGCGTTAGGCTTACCGTGGGAATGTTTCCCACGATTAGACTCCGGCGTGAGAGTAAGTAATCGGTTAGAGTTATGGGAATCGGATAAGAGTTGAAAGTGTGTAGAATGTAATACCTTTGTGGAACCCTTGGGGGTTCCTTATATAGGCAGTGAAACCCTAATGGGCTGTTACTGATACTTCGGCCCCAAGGAAAGGATAATTCATTAGATTTAGATTGATTGTTATCTTCTAATTATGGTGAGTGAATATCCTCCCCTTTGGGACAAATCCTAATCACAGTAGGAGTATGATTCTGTCTAACCCTGCACCGGGCATGCCGGGCCGTGGGCCGCACACGTGTGTGCGGTTACTGTTCATCCAAGCCCATAAGCTTAAATAACATTATTCCCACCCATTCGTAATGGGCCGGTTAAGGGTAGTACCCGTGGGCTGGGTTCATGACCCGGCTGGGGACTATACGTCATCATGTCCCCCCAGTCTAGTTGTTACAGCCATAGGCGTAACCTCTAGACTATCAAGAAGCTCCCCGGACATACCAAGAAAGATCCTTTAGGGAATGATAATTTATCAAAAATTTGTTTTGGCCACACGTGGCTGCCTGACTTAGGAATTTATTCCAATGGTACCTCAGCCGCACGTGACGACCGAGACGAATTAAATGTAGCATTGAATTTGGTCTTACGTAAGACCGCATATCCCGACATAATTGACTGTTCACCTGCCAATTGACTGACAAAGTGCAAACAGTCAGAACCTCGAGCGACGTAAACTACTGAGTCAGAAGTGACCCGTGGGTCCCACCTGACTTTTCACTTGCCACTTACTTCCTAACCACACGATTGAGGATAGTGGCAAACACGTGTCATGCATCCAACAAACCATGACTCACAAGGCAAGCCTATAAATAAGTTACCCCTACGGCTGTGTATAACACACAGTCTTTTTCTTCATTTCTGCCATTAAAGCTTTCCTCATTAGCACCACTTTTGCACGCACGGATCCCTTCCTTCGCAGGTTAGAATACCAAGCCCTTAACTTCTTTAACTTAGTAATGGACCGGGGACCTCATAACTGAGGCTCCTTAGGGAAAGATTGGCCTATATACTCGCCTTTTTGATGCGACCAACTACCGCATTCCTTTCACCCGTTTCCTTGTAGATCTCTTAGGATATTTTGATGTACATATTAGCCAACTACACTGTATAGGCGCATGCAAGGTCAGCCAGTTTGAAATCCTGTGTCGTGCTAGAAGAATCCCTCTAACCGTAGAACTATTCCGGCTATTTTACACCCCTAGTTTAGTAAATGGTTGGCTATCCTTCAAGAAACGATCTCCAAACAGCCCCACGTCCCACAATAAGGCCATGGACTCACTGAAAAACTGGTACGACCATTACTTTTTCATTGACTCAATAGTTTGGCCGGCCGATTATGTCTTTAAACATAGGTTATCTCCTGACACTCCTCCGCATGCCAGTACATATAACCCCCAACATTCCCAAGAAATAGATAGGAATAGAACAGGGTTCCATAGAAACCTTCCCGAATCATTCCTCTGTTTGCTAGGGATTAGCCGCAATTACTTCGGCTCGTCCAACAGATATCCTGTGTTTTGGAGAAGACATGGTGAAGGTAGGCATAGCATCCGCACATGAAAGACGTACATACATTTAGCTGATGTAACTAATATACTTTATTTATTTTGGCAGAAATGAACTTCTTTGGAATCCTTCGTCAAGGTGATCCAAAGCTTATACCAGAGGGATCCCGTCCCAGACGTGAGAACGAGCTACCCCTCCTCGAGCATACCCGGAATGTGACAGTTGCCCTGGAAGCCGTACCGGATCCCATTTCAGACGAAGAAGAAACAACACTCCTGAGAACCCCCGTAGATTTCGACAACGAGGATGGTGATCACATGATGCTTGAAGATGAAGCCGGGTCCTCCTCGCCGCCTAAGACTGCTACCCCCATGCACGGGGAAGAGCAAGGTGACAACATTGACGAGGAGGAAATTCAACAAGTAGATGAAGAAGATGAAGAGGCCCAGCCCGCCCCGAAGCGTACTCGTAGGAAGAACAAGCGGGTGAGAAGAGTTGCCCAGGATGAGGTTGGAGAACACAATGCCCCTCCAAAAAAACTGCGCGAGGACCACCCCCGCTATCAATCTGTTGGGAGCACCACCCAAGCTTCCGAAACGGTGCGAGTCGCACCTGTGGATCCAGTCGTGCCGTTGACCGATGCCGAGCCCGTCACTCAAGTTCCTCCGACTACATCAGAACTAGAAGGGAATAACGTGTAAGTCTACCACTTTTATTTACTCAAAATATCCACGAACTAAGTGAGAGATACGGTTTTCCTCAAACAATACTTGATACTTATTCCAATTGTGTGTTTGTAGAGGTGAACAAGCTTGTGCCGCACCTCCCACAGATGCACGGAAAGAGAAGGGGAAAGAGAAGGAGATGGAGAAAGAACCTGCGCTGCATATAGTCGCAACCAGATCCGGCCCTGCCTTTGAGGATCCCCCACAGCTTACCAAGAAATCCCAACATCCGGCCCTCATCCGCAGTTTAACCCTGACTGAAAGATCACTACTGCATCACGGATGTGAGAGGCCGAGGAGTGTCGTGAGTACCTTAATAACTGCATCCCCCTGGGTTGGTACGAGATGTGAATGCACTAAACCATACGGATCTGGTGGATGAATACAACGGCGCCTTGGTTCATCAGATGGCCATGTGCACCTCTATGAGAGTAAGATTTGAAGCTGCTTTAGAGCATGTGGAGTCCTTGAAGAGGAAGGTTGGGCAAAGAGAAAGGATGATTGAAGAAAATGAGGCTCAGATTGTCACCCTCCAGTCCCAGCTTGCTACTACCGAGGCGACTGTTAAAGAACAATCGGCCCATGCCAATGCTCATGACCAACATGTAGCCGAGCTCGAGACTAAACTTGAGGCTGCAATCACCAAGGTATGTATCCGCACCGCATCACAACTATGCCATAATAACCACCATTCTAATACGTGATGTATCACATACAGGTGTCTGCGGCAGAAGCTTCAACTAAGTCCTCCTTCGACTAAGTATCCATACTCACAAAGAGGCTTGAGGATGCCCATGCGCTGATCCAGGGTGGGGAGAAAATAAAAGAGGAGCTTGCTCATGAGAGGGCCACGACCGAACAATTGAGGGAGGCGTCCACCCAAAACGATGTGCTAGTGAATACCCTTATCACCGAGCGTGACGACGTGCTATACCCCCAACTACTAGCAGCCATTGCCGGCCGTAGGTGGATGGTGGGTCACGGGACGCGTTTAGCCGTTACCAAGGTGTTGGAAGCCCCCTAATTTGTTCAGCAATTTGTAGACCTCGTGTCAGATGGCATCGACCACGGTCGTCATGAAGGAATGGTCATGGCCGCAGAGCTAATAAGGAAGAAGCAAAACTTCACAAATCATGCCTTCTTCAACACCGGAGCTGTTGACAAGATGACTGCTTCTATGGCCGCAATGCGAGATCTCCACTACCCATTCTTGGTCGAGCTGGAAGCCACAAAAGATGCATCTAACATGGAGGTTATGGAAAAACTAAGTCTTGGTGCATTTTCTCAGGATGAGGGACATTCCCGGGCTCCCTTCACTCCCTCACATAGCCACCTCACTCTTCCTATTTATGAAGATGTGACCAGAATCGTAGTTGATGAACGACCATTAAGCGAGGTGTTGGAGAGGAATGCGGCTCAAGCTTTGGAGCGGAGGGAACGCGGTGAGATATTGTCCTGTCTGGCTGGGGAGCAATGGGAGATAGGTAGGTTTCTCCCCCCCCCCCCCCCATGTAGGGTACTCCTTAATTTGTCATATATCTTGGATAATTCGGTTTGTAACCCAAAATATTCGTCCGTGGATGTCCACGGCACTTTATGATTGTAAACATTTGTCATGCTATGTATAAGTCCGTGGTAGGCACGGCAATTTTGATGATTTGGAAACTTGTTTATATTCTTTTCTAGATATCATGTATTTGTGCCGCATGACGTGTCACGTCTTACCTAGAATAAAACCAAGCCTATAGTTTACTAGACGTGCGACGTGCGTCTTTACCATGCAAAGCACTACGTGAGCGCGGCGTATGGAAACTTACCACAACGTCGTGTGAGTAAGGTATCTAGTAAGGATACATGATCCGCGTCACTGGGGTTGCATCCCTCTTATGTGACAAGTTGAATTATTAGGTTCACTTAATCCTCTTACCCCGCCTGGAGGCGTATAGTACATGTACGGTTATTGAATGAATGCATATGAATGAGACATGGCATATTATAATAATAACAACTAAATCCATATGACTATAATAGAATCTAAAGAACAAAAACAATTTGCACAAAAACTAGTCGTGGAGCTAGCTAGGCACCACGGCATTTTATTAGAACGTTTACATTTTTTATTCTGACAAGAATGGGAAACCCTAAAACAAAAAGAACCTAGAAAAGCATAAGAAACAAAACAAAGAGAACACATGGATCTTCATTAAAGCCAGATATAGCGAAGTGTCCATGCGGAAGCCGTAGCTTTCAAAGATAGCACCTTTTGAGATTGGAGATATTCCATGTGCGTTTCAGATCACGGCCATCCATGTCACGTAACTTGTACGCGCCCCGTCCTAAGGCTTCCGTGACCTCATACGGTCCTTCCCACTTAGGGCCCAGCTAACCTGTATTCTCCGCTCGACTTGCTTCGTTAGCACGATAGACATAATCTCCCGGTCGAAAAGAAACACCTTTAACCTTGGCGTCATAATAAGCCTTCATCCGAGCCTTGGACTTGGCCTCATTGATAGCCGATATTTCCCTTTTTTCCTCCAATAAATCCAGATTGATCCGGAGTTGCTCGTCGTTTGTGACGACATTAACCTCCGCCGTGCGGATGGTAGGCATTCCTATTTCTGCTGGTATAACAGCTTCAGTGCCGTAGGCCAATGCGAATGGGGTGTCCCCGTTGGCTGTTTTGATCATGGTCCTATGTGCCCATAGGACATGTGGCAATTCGTCCACTGTGACAACCCTGGTTTTGAGGTTCGTCACTTAGTTTTATTTTGTGCTAGTTACGTGTCTTTACGTGTTTATGTGCTTATTGGTGTGTATAGATTGTGGTTTGGATATCGTTTCCGGTACGGGTTACCTTGTGAATGAAACGATGTGTGATGATTTCATGTTCATGAGCTTACATGATAGTGACTATGAAATGAGATGGTGTTATTTAGTGGTTTTACGTATACGTATATGTATTATAGAAAATCGTATTTTTACGATTTACGGTTTAGCATTTAGAGGTCTCGGATGAGGTGATTAGCCATATGGATATTTTTCGGGATGGTTTTGAGTCATTTAGGACTTAACTATAAAGTTTATTTCAGAATTTGAGATTTTTTATAAAAGTGTATATTTTACGTCTTTTACGGTAAAACGCGTAAATTTGACTAGTTTTACGGTTTTGAGGTTTTGGAGGCTTTAGGAGCTGAAATAAATTAAGGAAAATTAAGGTAATATTATTAATACATATATAAATAATAAAAAAAAAACGAATTTAGGGGTTTTTGGGTCGGTTTAGACGCACCAAAGAAGAAAGAAAGAAGGAAAAAGCCCAAAACAGGCCCATTGGACTTGTAATGGGATTAGGGGGCCTTTAGGACTTAACCAAACCCAACTCATAACCATAATAATCAGGTTTTTAACCTCCATAACATCTTATAGCCGAAATTCATCAATGGTGGCCAATTAGGGTTCTTCATAAAATTAGGGTTTTCTCATCTTCCATTAATTTAAAGGTAAATCTTCAAAACCCTTTTCATATTAATATTTTTTAATGTTTCTATGATCATATTATGATAGATTTAGGTTAGGTTTTAATTAAAAAAAGTATATTAATCATATTATAATGATTAAATAAATTAGGGCTTGTAATAGTGGGGTTAGGGTTAATTAATTAGATTAATTTGATTAAACGCGTTTTTAAAAATTGGGCAGAATTTTGAGTCAATTGTTTTGATCATACCGGGAGTTCTAGGAACATTCAAGATGCGATCCAAGTATCCCTGGAAAGCTATTTGAAGTGGATTTCCAGTGCAAGAAACTAGAACTAAATTGGAGGTCGAGAAGTGGGTCAAAAACAGGTTACAACAGTCGGAGGTCAAAACAGTTTTGAATTTAGCCTGTTTTCTTTTTAAGTTTTGGGTTGTTTGGGGTACTTAGGGTTGCATTGAGATATTCTCACGGACGTGAGAGATGGTTTATATATTGTATTAAGTATCTGCACTTGGGCTAAGGTTGTGGTTTAGGGTAAGACCCCTTAATGGTAACAAACTTTTAGTATGTTTAAAATCAGGAAATCTGGAATGACAAAAGTATATATATGTATATCGGGGCCTTAACAGTATCTTTAAGGTTAGGTCCAGTGGGAGGTGTTAGTCAAAATATGTAAGGGTATGAATATTCTATTTAAAGAAACCATGGGTATGTTTAAGTGGACGTTTGACTTAAAGTTTTGAGACTTAAAAACTGGGACTGTTTTGGTGTAAATATGAACGGGTTAGTTATTAAACTTAACCAAGTTAAGGACTTGTTAAGGAAGGGTAATGGGGTGATTAGAGCTTATCAATGAGGTAAATATGTGGGAATAGGCTGGATGTCCATCATAGGTTGATGAGCCATCTTGGTGATTGGTTCGTGTATTGATTATGTGTTTTGGTTTGTTAGCTTTTGCTAGTGCGCAGACTTTTGGAGAAGCTCAATCAGGTGAGTTTCATAGTCCCATGTTTACTATTGTTTTTGACTTCCAGATGGGATGGAAGAGACACTGTGTTGATTTATTTTCTAAATTAATGCTGTGAATGTTTTAAGGTTTGAGATAGACTTGTGTGTACATTTATGTGATTAACTGCTATGTGATTCTTGTTTGTGTGTGATCTGGATTGGAAAGGTACATAGGTGTATGGGCGCCTATGGGACCTATGGTTAATGATAAGGCGTGATGCCTTGGAAATTGTGATTGTTGGTAAGGCGTGATGCCTTGAAAATTGTGATTGTTGGTAAGGCGTGATGCCTTGGAAATTGTGATTGTTGGTAAGGCGTGATGCCTTGGAATTGTAATGATTGATTTAACTTGAATGCTAGTTGTTAGTACATGATTGTAGCGCATTGTCCATATGTTTATTGGTTTATGGTATTCACAGCTTATGACTTGTCTTGTGTTGGAGTCTAAACCTATGACTCTCACCAACTTTATATTGACGTGTTTTAGTGTCTCTTTCAGGTGATACTATGGTTAAGCATGAGAACGTAAGTGGCTAGGATTGGAGAAGCTTAGGAATGCATATAAAAGGAGAATCCCCGTTTCCTTCTTAGTTTTTATTTGTTCTTTTAATAAGTGATACTGTTGTCACCTATATGTTTGTTTGTTTGTGTTATTTGTTTGTCTTGGGTAAGAGGTAGGACTGTTACCTACTTACCTAGACTCCTGCATTGTTGAGATATTGTCATGACATTTGTGTCACCATTTTATGACATTTCTTATATCATTTAGTTATCTCTATAGACACGCTATTGTTGTGATGATATCCATACGTCGTGCCCCATATTCCGGCATGGTGGGGTGTGACATCCACCCATTTGGCACTTCGTTCCTCCATGCGTGCCTTGATGCCCTCACCCAAGCTTCTATTTTCTCACTCCACAATACCATTTGTCTGCGGGTGTTTAACAGATGCGAAGCGCCATTTGATATTTAATGCCGCGCACCAGTCCTTGAATGGATTATCCGCGAACTGCTTCCCGTTGTCCGAGATGATTTCCCCTGGTAAGCCAAAACGGCACACAATGTTCTCCCAAACAAACTTTTTAACTTGTTTGCCTGTGATGGATTTGACTGCCTTGGCCTCTATCCAACGTGTGAAGTAGTCCATCGCGACAATCAAGAACTTAACTCCCCCCGCATCTATAGGAAAAGGTCCTGCAATATCGATCCCCCACTTATAGAATGGCCATGGGGATGTAATAGGTGTAAGTTCCTACTGCGGATGTCGTGGTACTGGTCTGTGCACTTGGCAATCACTGCACTTGCGAATCATGTCGCGTGCATCCCTATGCATAGTAGGCCAATAATATCCTGTGCGTAAGGCTCGGGCCACTACGGATCGGGGACCCGCGTGCATGCCGCATAACCCTTCATGTATCTCACTGATCACATAAGTAGCCTGGCATGGCCCAACACACCGCAACCACGGCTGCAAGAAAGAGCGCTTGTAAAGAATACCTTCTCGAAGCTCGAAGTGCTGCGACTTCCTTCTGATGCGCTGTGCCTCTTTTTCCTCGTCTGGAAGGGTTTCATTGGTCAAATAGTTGACGATCGGGGTCATCCATGTAGGTCCATCTTCCTCAACTATAGCTGCGACTTCCCCTTCTGTTATAGACTTTTCCTTGAGTATTTCCACCAAGACTTGCTTGGATAAGTGGGCGAAACTTGTAGACGCGATCTTGCTAAGAGCGTCCGCCTTCTTGTTTTCACCTCTTGGTACATGTTTGATAGAAAACTTACTGAAAGCCGCGATGAGTGACTTGACTTTCTCCAAATATCGAACCATGTTATCCTCCTTGGCTATGTACCCCCTAGAATGTGGTTCACGACAAGCCGTGAGTCCACGTAGGCCTCAAGGTTGCGGACTCCCATTCTAGCGGCGATTTTTAAACCCGCAACCAACGCTTCATATTCTGCCTCATTATTGGTGGCTGTGAACTCAAAGCGTAGGTCATACGTAAACTCCATTCCTTCTGGATTCGTAAGGATGAGACCAGCTCCTGATCCATCCGTGCACGAAGATCCGTCCGTAAATAATAACCATGGTTATGACGGAGTTTCCTCTCGTTGTACGATTGATCCCTCCTCATCCGGCTTCTCTATCAAGAAATCTGCCAAGATTTGGCCTTTACCAGCCGTCCTTGGTCTATACGATATGTTATGCTCTCCCAATAGAATGCTCCACTTCTGTAGCCTACCGCCCACATCCGGTCTAGAGATTACTTGCTTTATTGGTTGATCCGTAATAACTACAATTGGGTGCGCCTGAAAGTATCGGCGCAACCGTTTCGTAGCAAACACTAATGCCGAAACCAATTTTTCCATGGAAGAATAATTCAACTCCGGCCCTTGTAGTGTTATACTTATGAAGTAGACCGGTGTTTGGACTGTGTCCCTATCCGTCATAAGTACCGCGCTTATTGCTCCATGTGTGGCTGATAGGTACATGATGAGCTCCTCCTTGGGCCGGGGAGCCACTAGCATGGGGAGAGATGCAAGGTGTTGTTTGAGTTGACTAAAGGCTTCCTTAGCTTCCTTTGTCCACCGGAAGTCTCCCTTCTTAATGCACTTCTTGAGTGTTTTGAATAGGGGGAGTGACTTCTCCGCGGACTTTGAAAAGAACCTGTTTAGCTCGACCAACTTCCCATTTAAGGATTGCACCTCTTTTCGTGTCTGAGGGGATGGTAATTGTATTACTGCGTCCGTCTTTTCCAAGCAAGGTTTGATTCCATTTGGATCAATCATATATCCAAGGAACATTCCTTCCGTTGCCCCAAACGTGCATTTCTTTGGATTTAGCTTCATATTAATCCTCCTCAATGTGTCAAACGTCTCTTGGACGTCTCGGAGAAGTGCATCCTCCGTATGAATTTTGATGACTAAATCATCAACATAGACCTCCAGGTTGCGGCCTATCTGTGAGTTGAAGGCTTTGTCAACAAGCCTCTGATATGTTGCCCCGACGTTCTTTATTCCGAATGGCATTTTTGTATAACAGTATACGCCTTGAGTAGTATGGAACGCCATTTTCTCTGCGTCCTCTTCCGCAATCTGTATCTGGTGGTATCCTTTATATGCATCTAAGAATCAATTAAAGGGATATCCACATAGGGATTCCACCTTCCTGTCAATCTCCGGTAACGGGTAGCAGTCCTGTGGGCAGGCTTTGTTCAGATCCGTGAAATCCACGCACATGCACCAGCTTCCGTCATGCTTTTTGACCATGACTGGGTTGGATAACCACTCGTGGTAGTATACCTCGCGCATGATACCTGCGTCCACCAATTTCCGTACTTCATCCAATATTACTTGGCTGCGTTCGGGTGCCTGACCGCGCTTCTTTTGCTTAACGGGAGGATATCCCTGGCGGATCTGGAGCTTATGTTCTACTATCGCACGCGGTACGCCCGTCATTTGCTTGGGCTCCTATGCGAATACATCTAAGTTTGCTTTCAGGAGAGAGCACATGGCCCTCTTGCCGCTATCCGAGAGTGTTCCCCCTATGGATACCTCTTGTTCCGGGTAATCAGGATGGATTGCCACCTTCCAATTGGGAGGTGGTGATCCGTCCTTAGGGTGAACAGGTGGAACCGATGTTGTCACGGCATGACACTCGGATGCTGGTATGATTGTGTTATAGATGGTGACAATTCCTCCTTCCACAGGGAATTTGATCATCCCATGTGTCGTGGAGGGTACCGCTCGTATGGACAGGATACCTGGTCTGCCTATGATCCCATTGTATGGAGAGTGTGAGCGTATCACCATAAAGTTCATCCACGCCATGGTGGAGTGCTCTTCATTCCCAATGGTTACAAGCAGACGCAACTGTCCTATTGGCCAGATGGTGTCTCCACTAAAACCGATGAGTAGCGCCGTGGCCGGTACTAATTGGCTTCTTATTTCTGGTCGTAACTGTACGAAACAGTGTCCGTACAGTACTTCTGCTGATGACCCTCCATCCACATACATACGGCGAAAATTGTGTGTTCCAATGCTTATCTCAATAGTGAGAGGCGCATCAGTCACATCGCTTGCTGTGATGGGAGGGAATGAGATTTCTCTGCCGCATGAATTTTTTTGACTAATCTTCTGCCTCGTGCGGCGTTGTCTGGATTGTATCATGTATATAGTTGAAGGTTTGTCCTTTTGGGGATCCTTCTTATCATACTTCTTGTTGTCTTTTCCATCCTTCCAATCCTTGACCAAATGATTAAGTTTGCCTGACTTGATCAGTGACTCAATGTGCTTCTTGAGCTGGATACATTCTTCCGTGCCATGGCCCTTGTCGTTATGGAATTTGCAAAAACGATTTCCTTGACGACGGTCCAGCGCGGTCGTCATTGGAGGAGGTCTTGGGAAATTGGCCCCTTCCGTCAGCAAGATCTCCCGGTAGGACATCTTTAGAGGGGTAAATTTGTCCTCCGGCCATCCTCCTTTGTTTTGGCTCTTGTAATCTGAGCCCCTCCCACTGTTCTGGTTGTTTTGACCGCCCGACTGTCTCCAGGACTGGTCGTTCGATCGGTAGCTGTTTCCTTTTGAAGCATAGGCCGCGACTACCGCGGTTTCTCCCTCTATGAAGTTTCTGAACCTTTCCATAAGGTCGTCATACTTCTCCGGACGTTTGTCATTGAGACGTCTGATTAATTCCCTGTCTGTTATGACGTGCATATAGTCAGAAATTTTCAGGAGCTCCGACATTGTCTTTGTGTGTGTGCACTCGTCATTGAAGCGTTCAGTGAAGGCCTCCGTAGACTCCCCCGGCCGTTGCTTGACGGTTGCCAATGAGACCGGGTCCCTATTATACTTCTTCCGCTGAGTATAATTATTTTTGAACGCAGTACGTAGTTCAGTGAATCTATCAATGCTTCGCGGAGGAAGTCCCTCAAACCAATCACGAGCATTGCCGATCAGGGTTGAATTGAACATTTGGCACCATATAGGCATGGGCCATCGTTCAATTTTCGCCTGCGTATCAAATATCTTTAGGTGATCATCCGGATCACCAGTCCCATCATAAGTCTTGACACACGCCGGCATGCGACGCTTTGTATCCTAAGAGTAATTCCGTATGCGGAGAGTAAAAGGATCTTCCCTGGGATCTGCCCATGGACGGGTGAGACTAGGGTCACACCACGGGCGGGAAAGATCTTCCGATTCTGTATCTCGATAATAGGGGCCGCCATAGTACTCCTGATTGTCTGGTGGCGGTGGAGGAGTACGCCTAGGTCGGCGATGCTTGGGCGGATGGTCATCCGAGTCCTCTCCTGATGGACCGGGAGAAGGAGGTGGCGCCCCATCCTTTGGGTGAGGACCGCTCTTGTGGGAAGAGCCAGGAGCCTTCTTCCCGGTGTTCATCCTATCCCACACGCTTGTGTGGCGATTAGTTCTAGTTAATTCCAGATTTGGTCGTTCGGGTGAACCGTCGGACTTCTCTCCCTCTTCTCTGGACTGTACTAGTTCCTGCATGAGACGATCCCATATGCGTTCGAACACATTCCTGGGTTGGGGAGTTTCCTCAAAGAGGTTCCGCTCGTGAGGTCGTGTCCTTCTCTTCCTCTGAGTTTGAGAAGAGGTACCTGGTCTGGCGTTGCCAAAGTTGAGCCTAGATTGGAGGTCCCTCCCTAGATTCAACCTTGATGCAATCCCTGGGACGATCCTCTCAAAGTTCTGTGTGAGAACTCGAGTGAGATCTTCCTAGCTGAGTGGTTCGACCTCTATTTCTTTCTCGGTCGATGGTCTGCGCGGCTCCTTGTTAGGAGGATTGGGCGCACTCCCTGGATCAGGATTATCCAAGGTCGAAGTAGGTGGTGGGGTCATGGAGAACGTGCTTGTCACACCCATGGACTGAAGACCACTCCGGTTGTTTGGTCCGCCAGCTTGATGGCTAGGGGATCGATTGGGAATGAGTATCCCTTCCCCTTGGGACTTCCGATTTCCAGGATTTGTGTTCCTGGGGTTTCCCTGCGGATGCCCCTTCGTCATTGAGAATTCAAGATGAGATTTTGCTCTAGCTTAGTGTAATGGTCCCACGGATGGCGCCAACTTGTTGAAACAAAAGTTGGGTGATCCTTGCTAGACCCGAATTAGGCTTAATTCGGGTTGGCTGGACTCCGGCTCCTGCACCAAGTGAATTATCTGGTTGGGATCCTGCACAATAAACAACACGCGTTAGGCTTAACGTGGGAATGTTTCCCACAATTAGACTCCGGCGTGCGAGTAAGTAATCGGTTAGGGTTATGGGAATCGGATAAGAGTTGAAAGTGTGTAGAATGTAATACCTTTGTGGAACCCTTGGGGGTTCCTTATATAGGCAGTGAAACCCTAATGGGCTGTCACTGATACTTAGGCCCCAAGGAAAGGATAATTCACCAGATTTAGATTTATTGTTATCTTCTAATTATGGTGAGTGAATATCCTCCCCTTTGGGACAAATCCTAATCACAGTAGGAGTATGATTCTGTCTAACCCTGCACCGGGCATGCCGGGCCGTGGGTCGCACACGTGTGTGCGGTTACTGTTCATCCAAGCCCATAAGCTTAAATAACATTATTCCCACCCATTCGTGATGGGCCGGATAAGGGTAGTACTCGTGGGCCGGGTTCATGACCCGGCTGGGGACTATACGTCATCACCCATAATTTCAAACCGTTGAATCACAAGCATACAGGGAGTTAGTTTTCTACATATATTCGGGTTTTTAAATTTCTCATTTATTTATAATTGTTATTTCAAAATGTGAAAAAAACCTTTTCAAATTTAATACAAATACTCTATCTCTTGGAACGAGGCCGGATTTACCAATTATACTACGAACAAATAGGTTCTTTGCTTGTTAGTGCATGATAGGTAGATTAATCGTCTCTTTTTTTCATTTTCTTCTGTATACTTGGCTTTTTCGGGCTTTCACTAGCAACATTTTTCAGTGTGTCCATTCTAATTACAGTACGAGCAATGGTCTAGATTCTTCTAATCTAAATTTCTTTAGCATACTTAGATTGACTAAAGAAAATACCATCGTCCATTTGTTTAATTTTGAGTCCTAAAAAGAAGTTAAGTTCTCCCATCATCCGTTTAATTTGCATGACGAGATCAACCCTCCAAGTATTCATGCAAGTTGTTGACCTCATGACCTATATTAGCTATTTTGGTACATTAACTAATACATATTTTCATAAGTAACATAAGCTATGTTTTCACAGCTTACTAAAGGTGAACGGATACGAGGTTTCGTGAAGTTCTTAATATAAAATGCTTTAGCGTCACATTTCATTGCCATTTCTTTCACTTATGAAGACCAAACTGCCTAATAAGTTTGCTTGTAGCTTATTTAAAGCTTATTGAAGCAAAATCAGCCTTTTTACCAGAAAAACTTATTGAAAAGACAGTCGCGGTGTTGATGGAATCAATGTTTACACCTTGAAAAT
Source organism: Glebionis coronaria (assembly GCA_025667525.1). NCBI lineage: Eukaryota > Viridiplantae > Streptophyta > Magnoliopsida > Asterales > Asteraceae > Glebionis > Glebionis coronaria. The sequence continues at coordinate 157,264,107 of CM046876.1, forward strand.
TTTCTATATCACCAAAACTCTCAATTGTTTGTCTTTTTGTTTTGGATTCACACGGACTATCGCATTGCCACGTAACGAACCACCTTCGAAAGTGTGTACACATATTTTGATAACCAAGTTACAAGTTAACTTTTACATAATAAGATGATATGACACTTTAAAGTATTATTTATTTTTTCCTTCCACTATTTCTTCTCTTTTTAAAGAATCACATTGTTACATATCATTACTAGTTATTTTAAGACCATTTGCTATGCTTTCTATATGTTTTTCGGATGGAAATATGAGGCTTCCGAATGATATATAAACAACGGATGCTGGATTTTGTTTGTCTAACCATTCCAAACAATTGATCTCGTTATCAGATTTGTTTATAATTTGAATACATGTTATGAAAGATTTAGATGTAACAAGAAGTACCCCTCTAATGGATGATTGGATAATAAAATATATTTCCTTGTTATTGCTGATTACAAAAGTAAAATAAGGAAGCAAATTTTGAAGATAAATCAAGTATATTATAACAAATTGATATGTTTGTTTTGTCAAATATTACAGAGGTTCGTTGGTACAAAACTTATACATAAAAGCCTTAGCCTTAACGTCAACTACTAAGAAAAGGGTACAATGGACATTTAAGATCTAAATATTAGTTATAATGTTTTGTTTGTATATTTGAAACTTGTATTTATTCTTAGATATCATTGCATGACGTGTCAGTCTAGGAATTCGAAGGCAACTCACTGAGTGACTGTTCACTCAGTGACTTCGTTATGTTCAAGGTTAATAACATACATACATGGCTCTTGTTGATTCTGGATCGTCATTCACTCTCACAAAAAACACCATAACACCTGCGGCTACACCCACGAAACCCACTCCTAACCGCATTCCAGCAAGAAGGCGTACTCTCGACAAGGAGAACATCATACCCATAATACTACTTTTATGTATAAAATTAGGTATTTTGCTTTGTGTTTTAGGGTGATTTGTGATATTATTTATGTTATTTGCTTTTACTTTATCAATTTTTAATGGTGAAGCGAAAGGGGAGCAAATCGATAGGTAAGTGAATGGCGCTTTTCACGGGAATGGGATTCATGTCAAGCAAAAATTATCATTTCAAATTTCAAGTCATGGTTTAAATGGTTTCCTCAATCCTTCTTAGGTTGTCTTGAGGTTTGCACAATTCATCAATTCGATTTCATTCCACTTTGCTCGTTATTACCAATATTCAAAAATCTCAAAACTCAAGATACATATATATATATATATATATATATATATATATATATATATATATATATATATATATATATATATATATATATATAAATATATATATATATATATATACATATATATATATATATATATATATATATATATATATATATATATATATATATATATATATATATATATATATATATATATATATATATATATATATATATATATATATATATATATATATATATATATATATATATATATATATATATATATATATATATATATATATATATATATATAGTAGTCATGGAAATGTCCTGCTCTTTCACTCGTCACTGTTGCCAGTATGATCATGAGTCCGATCTTGGAAAAGGGTTTGACACCCTAAAGTCGATTAGACATGTTGCCAATACACGGAGGAGAATAACGATGAACAAGCTGGTGTCGCACCTACCCAAGAGGCACGGAAGGAGAAGGAGCCTGTCTTGCATGCTGCAGCGAACAAATCTGGCCCAGCCTTTGAGGAAGGTATTTGGTATCTCCAGATAATTTTTCTTCTTTTGAAGTTGTCTTCTCAATTTGTAACTCCCTGGTCTTATCTGATCCATAACTTATTCTTGATCTTGACATTACATGAAAAAAGTGTTTCTTGTGAAACCAGAATTATCTTTGAGGTGGAGTTGAAGACACAGGAAATTGAACATTGATTTCCTCTAAATTCTCATAGAAACTACTCTAGTTCACTTGTAGTTATGGTGATCCACAACTGTCAAAAGTGTTATGGAGTTTGCAACTGAACTGATTAACAAATGAGCCCGTAACCTGTCGGAAATGCGAACGGAGAACAAAAGGAAGTCGAATGAAAACTTCTGTAGCCAGCATCAGCAGCCTCCTAAAAGACAGGATATTGGGCAAGTTTAAGGTACTACCCTAATAACTGGCTTTTGGCCAGTAAGAAAATTAAAGTTCGTTGTGGTGGTCTAATCGAATTGATTACTGGTTGAAGTGTGACTCAGCTGTCTTTGGTGGAAACAAATATTTGTGTCGTTGTAGTAAATAAAAATGTGCAAAACTTTAACGTAAATGGCTGTAATTAAACTCTAAATCTAATTTAAATAAATGACAAGAAATTAAAACGTGACGAAAAATAAAAAGGCACTTAAAGTAAATGACACGAATTTAAAACTATCCTAAAGGCAACTTAAAACGCAACTAAAACTTAAACTAAGGCAATGCTTAAAATAAATTAAAGGCAAGTAAATTTAAAGTGCGACTAAGGAAAAAGGCGGGAAAAGTAAAGCTTAAAAATGCAAACTTAAAAACATAAATTTAAAATAAACTAAAAATACCTTACTCGGAAAAATTAGTCGTTCGGAATGTCACCTTCACCCGGAATAATTCTTCTTCGTTCGGAATAACTTGACAAAACCCTTGATCCCCGGAATAACAAAGCTTCGTTCGGAATAATCAGATCAAATCACTCATGCGGAATAACCTACTCATCCGGAATAATTACTTATTCGGAATACATGTGCTCATCCAGAATGATTGATTCGGAATGATGTCTTCGTTCGGAATATCTGTTGATTCGGAGTAATAAGTTCACTCGGAATAATGGTTCATCCAGAATAACAATCCTTCATCCGGAATAAACAACTCATACGGAATATGTGGTTCATCCGGAATATAACCCTCGTTCGGAATAAAAGCTTTATCCGGAATAATTAAATATTCCGAATAAACAACATTGATTCGGAATAAATTTTATTCCGAATGAACACCCTTTATCCGGAATAATTATCTGATCCCTTGATTCGGAATGTCAGGCTTTATTCGGAATATCACTGATCCGGAATACTTTGCTTGGTTCGGAATGTTGCTCTGATCCGGAATAACAAACTGATCCGGAATATGTCACTTATCCGGAATAGGTTCTTTATTTGGAATACTCACAACAAAACCTTGATCCGGAATAACTTGTCTTGATTCGGAATAACCTGGGGAAATAACAGACAACAAAGAACAAGGAAACAAAAAAAGAAACGAATCTAGAAAAAGCTAATCCAAATCAACCAAAAGATTAAATCAAACTAATCACTAATGATCAACTAACAAATACTAATCAAACCAAATCAATAACACTAACAATAATAATCAAAATAATCAAAATCCAATTAATCAATTTAATAAAAACTCAAGAACATGAACATGAACATGCACATAAAGCATAAAGATTAAAGATTAAACAAGCAAGGTAGATAGGAGATGAACAATAAAAGTAAAGATTAACAACAATTAAAAGGAAACTTACTTGAAATTAAATGAATTTAAGGTGCAAGACAATTAAATAAATGACATGTATTTAAATGTGCAAGTAATTAAAATGGAAGAGCTAATTGTCACACTTAGCCAACAACAATGAAATTAACACTAATGATCTATTTATAGGGGAGGAGGAGGATTAGTGGAAGGAAGCTTCCTCCCCTCTTTCTTCTTTCTTAAATTATCATTTAGTCCTCGTCTTTTAAGTTCTTCGACTTTAACGACTTTGTCTCGGGATTTCTTTAAACTCGTCTTGTAATTTCTTCAATAAATTAGACTTGAGTTCTTCGGCTTTTAGTAAACTTCCGTCTTTTGACTTTTTCTTCGATAAATCTTCAGAATTGGTCTTGGACTTCCGTTCTTTTTGCACTCTTGATTTCTTGACTTCGTCTTTTGTCTTTTTCTTTGATAAAAGCCTGTGAAAGCCCGTGTTTTCTCCCCTTTTCACATTTTCGTCCTAAATCACAACAAAAACAAAAACCACGCATAATTCCGACATTTATGACATAACATACACGTTTTGGCTCAGTTATTATTGTAATTAAGTGGTGAAAGGATGGGTGTTTTCACACCTATCAAATCCCCTACACTTGACCATTGCAATGTCCTCATGCAATGCATTAATCACAAAGCAAGATTCCACTTTTCATCACAATCAATCCACATTGTCCTTTATTAAAGAGATAGGAAATAACAAAACCAGTAAAGAAATCAAAAACTTACCTTAGGGTTTTGGAATGTCGTGAATGATTATCATCCTCAAGTTTCACGTTCCCCAAACCAAGCTTAAAAACGAGATCATTGTTATTATAAGTTAGCAAACTAACACGAACTCATGTGGGCTAATTATTCACTTAGACCCCCTTATTCCTAGGTGTATCTCTTATATTTTATTATTGTCTTGAATGATCACGAGGATGCATTGTTGACTTATTTCGATAGTTATTAAGGCTGAAAATAAAGTGGGACGATTTAATCAATAGTTAGCTAAAGGACAAAATCTTTTAAAACTGCTTCTCGGGACCTCATAAAGTTCATATCTTGGCATAACTCGCTTCGCGATTTGAGACCTTTCTCGGACCGATATTTGACAGCGACTTCATACTTCAAATCTTGAGAGACGTTCATGAAATAATGGTCTTCTCTTCATAATAGGAATTTCTTCACTTGAACTTTTGAGAGATTATTCGATTTGGACCACGACTTCTTCATTTTTCTCCAATCTTTATTTTGGACTTTGATATACAACGATCCGCCTGCTTTTAGGACTTGGATCTATTTATCCTCATACCTTGTTAGGGCCTTTTTGGATAGACTTCTCCATGATCTTTACGGGAGTTTTTGCTTTTCGTCGTGTGTCTCGATCCTTCATATTGATTTTCGATAAATGATTCTTCACATCACCTTTTGGATCTTTAGCAACAAAATGTAGCCCTCATGCCTTGTTAGGGCCTTTTCGGACTCGCCAATCTTCGCATCCCGCTTCAATAAGTTATGCCTTGGCTATGAACTCTAATCATTACCGAGCAACTTTTAAACGATCTTGCACTAGAAGCTAAGTAACTTTTCAAATCGTACAACCTTATTTATTGCAGATAAATCTATTAGCAAGCGATGGGAGAATAGGCTTATAATTAACTTACATAAATTCACGAAAGAATACCAAACTTATAATTGACTCTATCATCTCTCGTTCTCCACAATTTAAAATCTCAAGGAATGAGACTCGTGGATGCTTAGCCTAATAAATCAAAGTTTTGGGTTTTCGAGTCATTTATAGGATCTTGCAAACTCTTAGACTTTTTCAAGTTTAGAAATCGCATTTTAAAGTTCCTTTGATAAACGACTCTCTAGGATCAATTATAGGAACATGCGAAAAGTTCTTGTTCTTAACCCGTGAGAGTTAAGACTTTCGCGTTTTATAGCTCCCCATATAAAAGCCTAGCAAAACTTGACTTAAACACGTTAAGGATACTAGCTAGAGTAAACTTAGATAAGTAAACTCGGTTTGAGTCAAAAGATTCACGACTTTGAAAAATTTAAAACCACTTTATTGAAAATTTATTCTAGCAAGGAAAGAAAATAAACATAACAAAGGAAAATACAACTATACAAAGGTAAAAACTAATAGGCCAAAATAGATTAAAAATTTTGAAAAATGTCGAAAAATTGATTTTCCAGTTAAAATGAGGACAAATACAAGGAAAAGACCACTTAACTTCGATAGAAGTCCCCCATACACTTGATATAAACATTGTCCTCAATGTTTAAGCATGTGGGAGTAAACTCCCCTACACTTAGGACATTGTGCACTTTGTTTAAATCTTGCTAAGAAAAGGACAACTAAAGTGATTCCTATTTTAATATTGAAAAATATAAAATAGTAAATCGAAAAGAGTTTAGGATAGAACCGGGAGGACGGAAACACCGGAATCACGGGTCGTCAAAAATCATCAAGAGTGGATCATTGAGCGCTCGAATCCCTGAATATTAGAAGAGAAGAGAGGAAATAACAAACACCAACGAGTCTCCCCTACACTTAGGATATAGATAGCTAAAAGATAGATACATGGGTTGCCTCCCAAGAAGCGCTTGATTTTTGTTTACCGAGTCGTGATCCTGACTCGACCTTGATTAGCATATGAAGAAGCATGAAAAACATCCACCGGGATCAAAGACATAGTTTTCGTCCATCAAATAGCACAAGCTTAAGGCGAACAAGGCAAGCCAAAGAAGAGTAGGCAAGGTTCCCTTAAGCAAAGATGGAGCACGATGGGAGAAAGGGTGAAGAGGTGCAAGCATATCTTCAAAAGTTCCAAAGATTTTTCCTTTTATTCATCAGATGGATACTGAGATGGCTTAAAAATTTCAATACCGGGGTCGAACACCTTTTCCTTTAGGGGAAAATAGCACTCAGGCTCAACAGAATTTGAAGAAGATCCGCTAAGAAAATGCACAACCTCGTCCCCAGAAGGTGGACAAAGAGGTGTCAAAACATACGTGCTGCGGATGTTGGTGTCGTCCGGTTTCTTCTCCTTTGAAAGAATTTTCTTCAAATCCGAAGTAGGATCAAGACCATAATCATCAAAGTCTAAAGGAGGAGCATCACTCTCATGAGGGAAGTATGTATTGAGGAAAGTAGAAAAGTCTTCCTCAAATGAGTAGTCATCTAAAGTAGGATCAAGTGATGTAGGCGGAGGATCTTCATCATGTGAAGAATCACTCGAAAGAGTATCAGCCTCATCAAAATCATCATAAGTGGGAATGTCGGGATACTCGGAAGTAAAATCATCACAATCATCCCCATCGGAGCTAGAATCATCATCATACGCATCATAGATCGGTGGAGAATCATATATGGGTGAAGGTTCCAAATCGGAGAGAGAATCATCCACATCATCTTGAAATAGTGGATTATCATTGCAAGAATCGAATAGCGGATTGTTGTAGACGACAAAATCATCAAGCACATTAATCATATTCGCTGACTCTCTTCCATATGATTTGCTTGTAAGCTTCCCCATTTCAAAAACTTGGGCATCATCCCCGACTCTTAAGATGAGTTCACATTTATCCACATCAATTAAAGCACTACCGGTTCTCAAAAATGGGCGTCCAAGTATTAACGGAATACAAGGGTCCATTTCATAATCAACAACGACGAAGTCGACCGGGAAAGTGAATGTGCCAACTTTAATGAACACATCTTCGGCAATACCAACGAGGTAAACGAGAGTGCTATTGGCTAGCTCAAGAGTCATCTTAGTGGGTGTAAGGTCGGGCAATGATAACTTTTTCCAAACACTTAAAGGCATCAAATTTATACTGGCTCCGAGATCGGCTAAGGCAGTAAATTTGTCGGTTTGGTTAAAAGTACAAGGTAGCACAAAATGACCGGGATCTCTAAGTTTTTCCGGAAGTTCTTTAAGAAGGATTGCAGAGCAATTTTCATTCAAGCGAGTATTAACAAACTCGACCATCTTCTCCTTCTTATTAAGCAATTCCTTAAACATCTTGACAAATTGTGGCATTTGAGAAAGAGCTTCAACAAGGGTAAAGGTGACTTTTATGCCGACAATCTTTTCTAAAAAGTAAGCAACTTAAATGTCATTCTTAGTCAAAATTCTAGCCTTGTCGAGTCGAGAAGGGTAAGGAATGCTGGGGTTATAGGTGGAAGGTGGGGTTGGTGAAGGTTGAGATGTTGAAGGGTTCTTCTTGGGTATTTCGTCATGACGAGACGGAGACGGTGATGGTGTACTAATACTAGGTGTGGGAGTAGTAGGGATAAATGATGGTGGAGGAGGTGTAGATGATGTAACTGGGGGTGGGATAGGTGGTCCTACTAAAGTAATTCCACTACGAGTAGTAATAGCACTCACATTCGCTCTCGGATTGGTGACGGTGTTTGAAGGTAGAGAACTCGAAGTAGAGGGTTGAGTGGTGGGTAAGAAACTAGCCAGCATATTCTTCAAATCATTCGTTTGATTGCTGAAGGAGGATTGTATATCATTTCGAAGCTCGGATCTAATGTCATTCCCTTGCTTAGTGATATCCCCTTTCAAATTGATAATTTGGCTCTGCAGATTCTTAATTTGCTCTCCTTGGGTTCTCATTAAAGCTTCAACATCTTGATTTATGGGTGGGGCTTGTTGAGCGGGTGGGTGATAAGGAATAGAAGCGCGAGGTGGGATTTGGTTGCTTCTATTGTAATTGTTGTTGGGGTTTTGGTTTTGAGGAGAAAAACCGGGTGAAAGGTAGTTTTTGGACCGGTATCGGGCTTGGTAATTTTCCGATGAATAATTACCATAAGCCGCATACACGTTTTCCGGATTACCTTGAGTAGAAGGACAATCAGTGTATGAGTGAGGACCGCCGCATGTCTCACAAGGATTGGTTATCGATTTAACTTGTTGTTGTTGGTTTGAAGCGATGAGCAAGATATTTTTGTTCATTTCGGCCATCATGCGGGTGAATTCGGTCATATCGGGGTTTGCTGAAGTAGAAGAAACATTGACTCTCGGGTTGTTCCTTGAAGATGCGGAGGAATCCCAATTTTGTTGATGAGTAGTCATGTTCTCAATAAGCTCTCTACACTCCTCAGGTCTTCTTTTCATAAATGTGCCACCGGCGGCTGCATTAATCGTATCATGATCACGAAAAGTCAAACCGTTGTAGAAAGTATCAATTAAGGTCACGGGGAGCATGTTGTGGTTTGGACATCGATCGAGCAAAACATTATATCTTTCCCAAGCATCAAAGAGAGATTCATCGGGTTCTTGCATGAAACCGCTGATTTGATTTCGAAGGCTCGTGACCATGGATGGTGGAAAGTAGCGCGACAAAAAGCGTTGAGTCATGTCATCCCAAGTATGAATTGAATTCTTTGGAAGACGATCAAACCATTTCTCGGCGTGGTCTGATAAAGTATGTGGGAAGAGTTGAAGGCGTAGAACATCTATTGTGGCTCCGGGCAACTTCATGCTTTGGGTGATGGTAATGAATTTGTCGAGGTGTTTGTTGGCATCATCATCAGGCATTCCGCGGAATGGATTTGTTTGTAGTTGCTGGATCATATGATGCTTCAACGAAAACTCCGGAGCCGTGATTTGCATCGGCGCAATCGGTCCTCCTCGTCCAAACATGGTGGGTTGACAAAGCTCCTCCATTGTCCGAAGATCGGGCTGTGGAAGAACATTGTTGTTGTTATTGTTGAGGTGCGGTGGATTATTGTTATTGTTCACACCTGCCATAGCTAAATCTTCACGAGTCTCGGGCTCTTGATAATTTGAAGATCTAGTACGCATACACCTGCGAAAGCAAAAGAAAACAATACCAAACACAAAGAGAATATATATACACTATAAAAATAAAATCTTTTTGGATTTTTGAATATTTTTAATTTTTATGGATGTTTAACAATTTTTAATTTTTTTTTGATTTTTGAAAATTTTTAAGCAAGAAAATAACGCTCACGAATGAACGGATCTCAAAAAGCAACGCGTCTCTCACAGAAAACCGTTAATCTTTACGAAAAGAGCCGGCAGCGGCGCCATTTAATGACTGGCTTTTGGCCAGTAAGAAAATTAATGTTCGTTGTGGTGGTCTAATCGAATTGATTACTGGTTTAAGTGTCACTCAGCTATCTTTGGTGGAAACAAATATTTGTGTCGTTGTAGTAAATAAAAATGTGCAAAACTTTAATGTAAATGGCTGTAATTAAACTCTAAATCTAATTTAAATAAATGACAAGAAATTAAAACGTGACGAAAAATAAAAAGGCACTTAAAGTAAATGACGCGAATTTAAAACTATCCTAAAGGCAACTTAAAACGCAACTAAAACTGAAACTAAGGCAAGGCTTAAAATATCTAAGGCAAGTAAACTTAAAGTGCGACTAAGGAAAAAGGCGGGAAAAGTAAAGCTTAAAAATTCAAACTTAAAAACATAAATTTAAAATAAACTAAAAATACCTCACTCGGAATAATTACTCGTTCGGAATGTCACCTTCACCCGGAATAATTCTTCTTCGTTCGGAATAACTTGACAAAACCCTTGATCCAGATTAACAAAGCTTCGTTCGGAATAATCAGATCAAATCACTCATGCGGAATAACCTACTCATCCGGAATAATTACTTATTCGGAATACATGTGCTCATCCGGAATGATTGATTCGGAATGATGTCTTCGTTCGGAATATCTGTTGATTCAGAATAATAAGTTCACTCGGAATAATGGTTCATCTTGAATAACACTCCTTCATCCGGAATAAACAACTCATCCGGAATATGTGGTTCATCCGGAATATAACCCTCGTTCGGAATAAAAGCTTTATCCGAAATAATTAAATATTCCGAATAAACAACCTTGATTCGGAATAAATGTTATTCCAAATGAACACCCTTTATCCGGAATAATTGTCTGATCCCTTGATTCGGAATGTCAGGCTTTATTCGGAATATCACTGATCCGGAATACTTTGCTTGGTTCAGAATGTTGCTCTGATCCGGAATAACAAACTGATCCGGAATATGTCACTTATCCGGAATAGGTTCTTTATTCGGAATACTCACAACAAAACCTTGATCCGGAATAACTTGTCTTGATTCGGAATAACCTGGGGAAATAACAGACAGCGAAGAACAAGGAAACAAAAAAAGAAACGAATCTAGACAAAGCTAATCCAAATCAAACAAAAGATTAAATCAAACTAACCACTAATGATCAACTAACAAATACTAATCAAACCAAATCAATAACACTAACAATAATAATCAAAATAATCAAAAGAATCAAAACCCACTTAATCAATTTAATAAAAACTCAAGAAGATGAACATGAACATAAAGCATAAAGATTAAAGATTAAACAAGAAAGGTAGATAGGAGATGAAAAATAAAAGTAAAGATTAACAACAATTAAAAGGAAACTTACTTGAAATTAAATGAATTTAAGGTGCAAGACAATTAAATAAATGACATGTATTTAAATGTGCAAGTAATTAAAATGGAAGAGCTAATTGTCACACTTAGCCAACAACAATGAAATTAACACTAATGATCTATTTATAGGGGAGGAGGAGGATTAGTGGAAGGAAGCTTCCTCCCCTCTTTCTTCTTTCTTTAATTATCATTTAGTCCTCGTCTTTTAAGTTCTTCGAATTTAACGACTTTGTCTCGGGATTTCTTTAAACTCGTCTTGTAATTTCTTCAATAAATTAGACTTGAGTTCTTCCGGTTTTAGTAAACTTCCGTCTTTTGACTTTTTCTTCGATAAATCTTCAGAATTGGTCTTGGACTTCCGTTCTTTTTGCACTCTTGATTTCTTGACTTCGTCTTTTGTCTTTTTCTTTGATAAAAGCCCGTGAAAGCCCGTGTTTTCTCCCCTTTTCACATTTTCGTCCTAAATCACAACAAAAACACAAATCACTCATAATTCCGACATTTATGACATAAAATACACGTTTTGGCTCGGTTATTAATGTAATTAAGTGGTCAAAGGATGGGTGTTTTCACACCTATCATACCCCCACAACCGAACCACAAGGCCACCCCGACTCACGTCGGGGTCCTTGTTTTCTTACTACCGAGACACCAAGCCCACACCAAGACCTTAAGGTCTCGGTTGGTGGTGATACAACGAACACCGAGAGCCCATGGCTCTCGGTTCTTGCGTCAGCCAAACCAAAACCGAACCAAAAACCCAACGGTGGTAACACTTCGAGTGCCTATGCGGCCACGAGAACTTACAACCAAAACGGTCAAGTTACCCGCTCAAATCAATTGACTCCACCGGGTTTTGCTCCCAATCAAAATGCTAACAACAACTATCGAAACAATAAAGTTGGTTTTAAAAACAATTACAAAGGAAACTATGGGAATCAAGGGGCTAATAATCAAGTTTCAAACAAAAATCAAAACAATGATTTTCAAAATCAAAATGCAACTTTTTAGCATTAAAACATGATGATCTTACTTAGATCATCACATGCATGATGATTTAAACATAGATCCTGAGAGACTAAATCACACGACTAATCAAACACAAATAACATGATGATGATTAAACTAAAAAAGAAAGATTAGATTAAGATGAAGAGAAGAAAAGAAATACAAAGTTTGTGTTTTCCTAGAGAAATAAACACCTTTCTCTCTCTAGAACTAATCCAAATGGAAAGCACACACACACATGAGGATTAGGAAGCCTTTTATACTAAGTAAAAAATGTTTAGGAGGCCTTCCTCATTTGTGTGTTCGAGACTAAATCCCGTTACATAAACAATAATAACTAAAAACTCTCGACATCATTAAATAACATTTATCACGAGCTTCGCAACGATATATTATATGACCATCACTTTAATTACTTCTAACAATCTCCCCCTAAGGGGTGGTCATGTAATATGTGACTTCACTTCTTTGTTGTTGTAGACTTTGAAGCTCGATGTCTTGAGAGTTTCTTCATAGTTCCTTTCATGACTTGTGATCTTGGATCTTTGATCTTTGCCTTGACTTGATCTTGTAACTTTGCCATCTTGTGTTCTTGTGTCTTTCTCCACATACTCAAGTTTTGTGTTGACTTGAAAGCTTGTTAACAATCTCCCTTGATCATCAGAGAAGCGGAAGTCTTTGTCTTTAGATGTTCTTGAGCTTTCTTCATTTATATGAGCATGTGGTCTTGAATTACGACTTCTTGATGTTACGCCACCGTTTGCATTCCTCCGGTTTCCCGTTATATAGTAAGAATACTGTACCTGTGATTAGGTAAGTTCAAAGAACTTCCTTGACAGGGTTTCTGGCTGTGGTAGCCGTTCTCAATACTTGAATTTATCGACAGATAATTCATAGTAAGGAGTGAATCATACAGTTCCATTCTACTGATTAAGTCGTCAATTCAATTTCCTGGAACAAGTTTGAATCAATTAAGAATCAAACTATCGTTGCTTTCCAGTTGACACAAGTTTGATTCATATAGAATCGCACAAGTTACCTACCGCGGTGCTGTTTGATGATGACACTGGAAGGATTTCCATTCGTCACTGTAAATACTGAAAAGTATTACTCTGAATGTTCTTGCAAGATCATAAAGATATTGCGTCGAGACCTGGAACGAGTTTGAATCAATTAAGAATCAAACCACTGTTGCTTTCTGATGAGACTGCTTTTATACATAGTCTCATCTTCCAAATAGGGCTTAAAATGCATTAAATATCATCAAAATACCCAAATATATGCTTGTGTTTGTTTCTTGTGTATTTTAGGTATGGATATTGAGAAAATGACAAAAGATCACAAGAATCATGCAAAAACGAACACGGGAAACGAAGCCGCACGATGAACCAAGCCCTAATGAAGAATTTTCCAAAGAAAACCCTTGAAGATTTGAAGAATCATGAAGATTGGTCCTCCAAGTTTGAAGAATTGACACTTTATACCCTTGTATCTTCATAATTACAAGTTTGGTCCCTAAAGTTTGTCAAAATTACAAAAAGGACCCTTAACTTTGAAGAATTGGCAAATTTAGTCCCTCAACAAAACTAAATTGTCAATATTGGTCCTCCAAGAAGTCAACAAACAAGTCAACACCTTGAAGTATGAAGACATGTCACTGAAAGCCCTTGAAGAATGCAAATATTGCATGTATGGTCCTTTTTCAAGTTTGAAAGTATCTTGGGCTAAATTCAGCAACTTGATGAAACTTGTTTACAAAGGAAATAAGTTTTATGCCATTTATTACAAAGTGAAGAAAAAGGAAAACATTGGGGGGGCATTCTTGGGAGACAATCAAACTCCACCAGCTAACCATCACGTGACACGTCACCATAACCCAACTTGAATACCCGTTTACCCATTAACCCTATCCAAAACCGGTTGACCCATTTTTTAACCCACGTTTATTAATAAACGTGTTTTCCTCTTAAACACATTTAAACATAAGACTAAAAGGATCAAAACACCCAACTTTCCCCATAAACCCTAATCACCACTTTAAACAAAATCATAGGGGAAATCTAAATTACTTATGATTTTGTTTGATTTACCCCACACCTAGCTAATTACCTCACCCAGAATCTGTCTACATCTCCATTTGGTCCCCCCACCAGCTCATGGTTTGTCTCCACATGAAGAACAAGACAAAGGATGGCAGAAGATCAAGGGTTTAGAGGGATTGCTTATTTCCCACAACAAATTCAACGCTCAAGATCATCTCATCACAGGCAAGAATCACATGACTTTTGGACAAATTCAAAAGGAAGAGTCAAGACCAAGCATATTCGACTATTGATCCGAATCTTACAAGGGTATTTCTGGATTTGTGATCAATTAGGGTTAGCAATTTTTACTTTCTAGAACAGTCTTGTAAACCCTATATAAAGGGTAGTAGTATTAGCTTTAGAGGTTGTTCTTGTTTTTTCTGGTTCACAACTTTGTAAATCCACTTTGTTAGATTTATGAAAAGTGGTGTTATGTTTGATGAATAAAAGAAAGTTCCCAATTTACTTATCATTGTTCTTATTGTCATTGTTTGTTTTAAATTTCGTTTACAAAGTTCGTTCAAAGTTTTTGGTTCATTAAGCTTAAGACTGAGGTTTATAAAGGCCACATAGGTTGCTAATTTGGACTGATATACGACCATAGATACCTGATATTAGTAATATCAAGTATCCGTGGGTATAACAATTTGGGTAACCAAGCTGTGAGGCATAAACATTCAGGTCTTGTTTGTCATTTTTTTTAAAAAGCTTGTTCTTCTTTTTTTTTGAAAAATCAGTTTCGAGTAATTGTATCACTGGCACTGTTTACGTTTGTTTAATCTTAGCAGGAACACTCTTGTTCACCCATAGTATTCGGTTCAGCTGTTGAACCCCAACGAATACTCTCACTTCACTTTCCTATCCAAGATACCCCTGCCTCGAACCTAGTAGTTGGTCGAGGTCAGGGGAGCTTAGCTGACCCTTGTTGGATGCAAACAAGGGTAGGTATCACATTCTCGTCCTTTCCTTATTTTTTTATTTATTTCTGCTGATTGTGTAATTGTTCTTGTGTGTTAATTGCTTGTCAAGTTTGCTAGTTATTAAGGTTTGATTTTGTTTTGATAAGTTTCTTGAGTATAATCAGTAAGTTAATTTAGGTCTTGTTATTTTAGTTTAATGATAGCTTGCTTATGTTTATTTGCTCCTAGTCTACGTCGTGTTGGTCACACTTAGTGTTGCCTGCTGTTTTTTGAATCATGTGTTCTTTTTATAATGTTATGTTGGTTTTTGTTAATGCCTGCTAGACTATAGCCAAGTGTGATTTGTTTATTTTTTTGCTTTCTGCCTGCTTCATATTTAGTTTACACTGTTTTGTTTCACTTTACTTGACTGGTAGAAATAGTGTTTTAAAAAAATACTACTTTCAACTGATTTTCTGTTGAAACTGAGCAATCTTCTTGATTAAAAGCTTTGCTGAGAAATCTGGGTGTTTTTAGGGCTGTTAAAATACTTTTTGGGACTGGTTAGCTGCACTCCAAAGATTTCACAAGCTCTCATAACTGTGTAAATCTTTGGATCACCAAAACAATCCAAAAAGGTGTGAGATAGCCTTATAAATAGCTATTGAGATTTGCTGCCTAGGAGTCATTATTCTGCTAGATTGGTAGATAGCTAGGGTTCTTGGTTTATATTCCTGCAAGTCTTTGACTCTTCTTGGCGCGTTAGTATCTCTGCTTAATTTAGCCTTCTGCGTGTTAAATTTGTTCTTGCCGAATTTCATAAGCTGCTAACTTGACCTTATTCATACTTGCCTTCTGATTAGTAACTGGTTAGATTGCATTTGGCTCAATTACCCCTTTTTTTGTGCTTACTGTTTCTGTCCATCAGTCCGTAAGGCATTGGGTTTGCTTATTTGCATTATGGCATGACTCAGTAGTGTCTGATAGTTTGGATTGCATTTGTATAAGTTCTTGCATCCTATTTGTTTCCTGATTTTACTTGTGTATCAGTTGGATTGTGTCCGTGTTTGTCTCTTGTTTGCTTTCTGCTAGCTTAAAACACCCCCACATGCCAACTGCACGTTGGGGGTTTTGACTGTCCATAAAGAACACAACACAGAAACAGATAACAAGAAAAGAAAAAAAGATTCCATGTCTGGGCTTGTTTGATTCAATTTAGGGGTAATTCTGGCTTAAATTTGTCAAGTGTTGGCGTTTTGGTAAGTGGTAGTGACTGTGAACAAGTGGGGGTAAAAAGAAAAAAAAATATTTTAAAAGTTTTGGCGTGGCCAGGACTCGAACCTGCGCCACCACTGCTAAAGCACACACACACTACCGCTCGCCCTTGGGACTTTTACTGATAAAGTCTCAAGGCAAAACCTATCTATCACCTTTTCAGTTTGGGCTTATTTATTTAAGCCGTAGCTTATATAAGCCCAATTCAGCTTATTTAATAAGCTTTGTGACCTGTTTTCATTTTTCATGAGATAGTGATACAACTTAGGATTTTTCTGGCCCAAGTTTGATTTTTTTACTTTAGTCATTTATTTTTAATCAATTTTTAATTACCCGTATTTATTTAATTAGATTAAAAATAGCTACAGTAGGTTTTAAATTTTATAAAAATCATTTTTAGGTTTTAATTAATAGGTTTTAGGTTTACAATCCAAAAAGTTTTCATTTTAGTTAATTTTCAATTTAATTTATTTTTAAGATTTTTCTTTAACTTTAAAAATTAATATAAAATTATTAAAAAAGTTTTAGATAATTTGGTTTTTAATTTTGTAATCTTTATAATTTTCTTCATTTAAGATAATTTTTTAGTGCTTTTTGGAATAGTTTTTAGTTTTGTCAAATTCTACGATTTTGTGTTTTTTACGACTTAGGGGTATTTTTAGCATTATTCGTCTTTTCCTTTCTTTCTTTTTATCAATATAATCACAAACAAATCAAAAATCAATTCTTAACACAACGCACTTGCCTCCTTGGGAAACGAACTTGGACTTCATTTGGGTCATTAGTGCTCGGTTTTCCTAAACCGACACTTAACGCTTACCACTACTTGTACTTCCTTTTCCTAAAGGGTACAAAAAAACTACAATCATTTTGGCGTCGCTGCCGGGGAGGCATGTTGTGTTTTGGTTGAACCATTGTTGTTTTTATATAGCCATAAATAGCTCATTGTATTAGTAGCACTCTACTAATACGTATTATTGGTTTTTCGTTTTTTGTGAATACTATTACTATATTGTATACGTAGAACAATAAATTTACAAGTACTCCAAATACGTGAGAAATCACAACCTTGACTTGGGAGGTCATTACCCAATCATTGTATTCGAATCTCAAACCAAAGAAAAAGGCAAAAATAGATAAATACTTTCGTGAAGCTCGATTTTGAGAAATACAAACTATAAGGTGGGTATAAGGCGGTTGTATTTCACGACCTAAAGGAAAAAGGCTCTTAAGTGCTTTGCGCCGCCTCGTTTCCTCCGCTTGCTTGTGCGTATTTTGATTTTGAAAGCTAATCGAGGGTTTTGCCGCCCAAAGTATTACTAAGTATCATATATATCTTCTTGGTTTCTATTGATTAAACCCTCTTGAACGATTTGGTGTTCCACCATCGTTCTAAAGTCATCGAAGGCGTTCACTTCACGTGATCGTTTTTCATTCCTTGAGGCTTCTTTAATCGAGAGATTTGATTAAGGAGGAGATTTGTAGATTTGTGTCTACCTAATACATTCCCAAAATCCAAAAAAAGTAAAAACAATCAAAAACCACAAAAAAAATTGAAAAAGTAAAAACACCAAAAAGAATCTTCTTTGCTCGCCTTCTCGTTGTACGTGACGTTTATGTAAACTCGCTCCAAAGCAAGACGTGCTCGTAAACGAAGAAACAAATCAATCACTCCTACTAGTGAGGAGTCTCCTATTGACGAACCCATTGTAGTGAAAGAAGCACCCATGGCTAATCGAACTATGATGGAGTTGCTTCAAGCACCCACCGAGGGTTATGGAGAAGCGATTGTGATTCCCGCTATCCTTGCGGAGAATTTTGAGGTTAAGACGGGTTTATTGTCCATGATTCAAAACAACAAGTTTCGAGGTGACGAAAAGGACAACCCTCATAACCACATTCGCCAATTTAATCATCTCACCGCCACTTGCAAGTTTAAGGACGTCTCAAACGACTCGATTAAGATGATGCTTTTTCCGTATTCCTTAGCGGGGCCCGCAAAAATTTGGTTAGAGAAAGAGCCACCCAATTCTATATTGACGTGGAAGGATCTCGTTTCAAAATTCGTGAACCAATTTTTTCCGCCCTCTAAGACTACGCACTTGAAAAACGAGATTTCAAAGTTTTCACAAGAGTATAATGAGAGTTTTTCAACGGCTTGGAATAGGTTTAAGGAAATGTTGCACGAATGTCCTCATCATGGTTTTTCCGACTTGCACCAAATTGACACGTTTTACAATGGCTTGAACGATCATGAGCGTGATTATCTTAACGCCGCCGTGGGTGGTAATTTTTTGTGTAAGACGGTCGAGGAAGCATTGTTAATCATTGAGAATAGGTCTAAGGTGTATAGTCCTCGTAGCACGTCGAGTGTTCGTAAGACTTCGTCTTCGTCTTCGCCTTCATTGTCACACACCGTTGATGCTTGTCAAATCGAGGCTATTTGGAGAACAAAATTTTTGATAAGTTGAAAGGATTGTTAATTGAGTTTAAAGTTGGTGAACAACCCGCTCCCGCTTCGATTAAAGCGGTTGAGGTTTCTTGTATGTATTGTGGTGGAGCTCACGATTATTCCGAGTGCATTACCAATGGTGGTAACACTTCGAGTGCCTTCGCGGCCGCGGGAACTTATAACCAAAACGGTCAAGTTCCTCGCACTAATCAATTGACTCCACCGGGTTTTCCACCAAATCAAAATGCTAACAATTATCGAAACAATCAAGTTGGTTACCAAAGCAATCAAAGGAACAATTTTAAGGGTAATACCAACTATGGAAATCAAGGAACTAGTAGCCAATTGCAAAATCAAAATCAAAACCGTAATTTTCAAAACACAAGTCAAGGTCTTCAAAATGTTTACACAAAAGAACTTCCAATGGACTTTTTGAATTACGCCATGGCAAATGATAAGATTTTGGAAAACATACAACAGCAATTGGCTAGTCAAGCTAGGGACACGGCTAAAAACACCAAGGAATTGGCTAATTTTGTGAAAGAAAATCTTAACATGAGAAATGAATTGAAAAATGATTTTGCTAATCAAATTCGAGGTCAAAACAACAAGATAGAGCAAAGTCATGCTAGGCTTGAACAAAAAATTGACCAAAAAGCCGCTAGTCAAGATTTGAAGTTTAATAGTCACGATGCTAAGCTTAATGTAATTTTAGAAGCCGTCATGGGAAACAAAGCCTCTACTTCGAGTGGTCTACCTAGTAACACCGTTTCAAACCCGAAGGGAGAGATGAAAGTGATTACCACACGAAGTGGTAAGACACTTAAAGAACCGACTCCTCACCCAATTACTCCAACGGTGGAGGAAATTGAGGAAGAACCCGAGGTGGTGGTCGAAAAGGAGCATATTTCAAGCCCACAAAGTACCGCTCATGCCACACCTACGGTCGACCCATTACCAACATTGGAACCCGAGATTCCAAAGGCTATGCCTATGCCCCAACCCACATCACCCTTGCCTTACCCATCGAGACTTAGGAAGGAGAAATGACAAGAGCGCGACAACTACCAATTTGAGCTTTTTATGAAAATGTTTCGTGAGTTGCACCTTAATGTGAGTTTCGCCGATGCTTTGGTCATGATGCCTCGATTTGCCGCTAACTTTAAGAGTATGTTGAACAACAAGGAGAAATTGCACCAAATGTCTAGTTGTTCGTCGATTTATCTTAATCGCATACCTCAAAAATTCGGTGATCCCGGTAAATTTTTGATCCCTTGTGAAATTCAAGATATGGAAGAATGCTATGCCTTGGCCGATCTTGGTGCTAGCATTAACTTGATGCCACTTGCAATCTTCAAGTCGCTCAATCTTCCTAATCTTACTCCTTCACGAATGTCTATTGTGTTGGCCGACCATTCCACGATTCTTGCATGTGGTTTGGCGGAAGACGTTTTTGTGAAAGTGGGGAAGTTCTAATATCCCGTAGACTTTATCGTTGTTGATATCCCCACGGATCCTCAAGTTCCTCTTATTTTAGGTCGTTCGTTTTTAGATACGTCTATGGCTTTGATTGATGTTCATGCTAGAAAGATCACCTTACGTTTCAACGACGAGGAACTTGTTATAAACGCAACTCAAAATTCTCGACTTTCTCATGTTTATTCCGTTGCTACCATAAACCTCGTTGACATGATCAACGTGGTTTGCGAGGATTTTTCACAAGAAGTTTTAGGGTTTGGTGATGAAGAAACTAGTGGCAATCCCACTATGTTAGATCCAATTCTTGATAATTCGACACCAACCTTCACTCCTTTTGAAGGTGGTGGTTTTACGTTGGAAGAATGCAATGTTCCACGTACTTGTGACAAAGACCTCGACAACGATGAGGACTTCTCGATTATCAAGGATTTTCTCAATGATTTTCCATTCCCTCCACCCGAGGAGGTTATGAGTATCGAGCCCAAATCTTCACTTGAGGAACCACCTATTCTCGAGTTGAAAGATTTACCTCCTCACCTCGAATATGTCTATTTGGAGGAGGACGACAAGTTGCCGGTTATTATTGCGAAGGATCTTTCGAATGATGAAAAGACCGCACTTGTCGATGTTCTTAAGGACCACAAAGGGGCGATTGCGTGGAAGTTATCCGACATTAAGGGAATCGATCCCAAGTTTTGTACCCACAAAATCTTAATGGAGGAGGATTTCAAGCCAACAATCCAAAGTCAAAGGAGGGTGAACCCCAAAATTCACGACGTCATCAAAAAGGAGGTCCTTAAACTCCTTGACGCGGGAATGATTTACCCTATTTCCGATAGCCCTTGGGTGAGTCCTATTCATTGTGTCCCTAAAAAGGGAGGGATGACCGTTGTGCCATACGATGCCAACGAGTTGATTCCCACTAGACTCGTGACCGGATGGAGAGTGTGCATTGACTATCGAAAGTTGAATGAAGCCACTCGAAAAGACCATTTTCCCTTGCCCTTCATGGACCAAATGTTGGAGCGTCTTGCGGGAAACGATTTCTATTGCTTTTTAGATGGTTTTTCCGGTTACTTCCAAATTCCCATCGATCCTCGTGATTAAGAAAAAACTACGTTTACGTGTCCATATGGAACGTTTGCCTATCGTAGAATGCCATTCGGACTTTGTAATGCACCGGGAACCTTTCAAAGGTGCATGATGGCTATTTTTCATGATATGATCGAGAAGACGATGGAAGTCTTCATGGATGACTTTTCCGTGTTTGGTGATTCTTTCACTTCATGTTTGTCGAACCTAGAGAGAATGTTGAAACGTTGTGAGGAAACCAACCTTGTGCTCAATTGGGAAAAATGTCATTTTATGGTTAAGAGTGGAATCGTCTTAGGGCACAAGGTCTCGAAAGCGGGGATTGAGGTGGATCAAGCTAAGGTAGACGTCATCGCCAAATTACCTCATCCCAAAACCGTCAAGGGAGTTAGGAGTTTCCTAGGCCACGCGGGCTTTTATCTTCGATTTATCAAGGATTTTTCAAAGATTTCTCGACCCATTACACATCTTCTTGAAAAAGAGGCACGTTTTGTCTTTGACGAAGATTGTGTACGAGCCTTTGAGATCCTTAAGAGGAAAATTACCGAAGCTCCCATTCTTGTTGCTCCAAATTGGAACCTCCCCTTTGAACTTATGTGTGATGCAAGTGATTACGCTATTGGGGCCGTTTTGGGGCAACGTCATGATAAGCACTTCTTGCCTATTCACTATGCTAGCAAGACGATGACCGAGGCTCAACTTAAATACACTACAACGGAAAAGTAGTTCCTTGCCGTGGTGTATGCATTTGAGAAATTCCGACCTTATCTCGTCTTGACAAAATGCATAGTGTATACGGACCATTCGGCTATTAAGTATCTTATGGCAAAGCAAGATGCTAAGCCGAGATTACTTCGTTGGATTCTCCTCCTTCAAGAATTTGATCACAAAATCGTTGACAAAAAAGGAGCCGAGAATCTATGGCGGCCGATCATCTCTCACGTTTGGAAGATCCTCACCAAAGTGTTTACGAGCCCAAGGAAATCACCAAAACATTTCCGCTCGAGACACTTGGTGTAGTGAATTCTAAGCTTGATTCTTCTACCCCATGGTTTGCGGATTTTGCAAATTACCATGCGGGTAACTTCATCATTAAGGGTATGACGACTCAAGAAAAACGAAAATTCTTTCGTGACGTCAAGTTCTACTTTTGGAACGACCCTTACTTGTTTCGAACTTGTGCGGATCAAATCATCCGACGTTGTGTATTTGGTACCGAAGCTTCTAACATCCTTAGAGCTTGCCATGAGGGACCCACGGGTGGTCACAACGGTGCTAATCTCACGGCTAAGAAGGTGTTTGATGCCGGCTTCTTTTGGCCTACTATTTACCGAGATGCACAAGATCTTGTGAAGTCTTGTGATTCATGCCAACGACAAGGGAAAGCCTCACAAAAAGATGAAATGCCACAAAATATCATTCAAGTATGTGAGATCTTTGACGTTTGGGGCATAGACTTTATGGGGCCGTTCCCATCATCTCGTGGTAATAAGTACATTCTCGTTGCGGTTGACTACCTTTCTAAGTGGGTGGAGGCAAAGGCCTTGCCCACCAATGATGCTCGTGTGGTAGTCAAGTTTTTGAAGCAATTGTATTCTCGGTTTGGAACCCCTCGTGCTATCATAAGCGATCGTGGAACCCATTTTTGTAATGACCAATTTGAAAGGGTTCTAAGGAAATATGGGGTCACACATCGTCTTTCTACGGCTTATCACCCACAAACGAGTGGGCAAGTCGAGGTTTCAAACCGAGCTTTGAAGAGGATCTTGGAGAGATCCGTAGGAGAAAACCGACAAACTTGGTCGGATAAGTTGGACGATGCTTTATGGGCCTTTAGGACCGCTCATAAGACACCCATTGAGTGCACTCCCTATAAGCTTGTGTATGGAAAGAATTGTCATTTTCCTATCGAATTAGAACACAAGGCTTATTGGGCCCTAAAGCATTGTAATGATGATATGGAGACCGCGGGAAAACACCGGAAAATGCAATTGAATGAATTAGATGAATTAAGGGATATTGCTTATGAAAATTCATTGATTTATAAAGAGAAAACTAAAAAGTTGCATGATTCTAAAATAAAAAACCGGGTTTTTAACATTGGGGATCAAGTTTTGCTTTTTAATTCAAGATTGAAAATCTTTTCCGGTAAGTTGAAATCCCGTTGGTCCGGTCCATTCACCGTGACTCAAGTGTTTCCTTATGGGACCATCGAGCTAGCTCAAGATGATGGTCCTAACTTCAAGGTGAATGGACATAGGTTGAAGCACTACTTTGGCGGGGAAGTTCCATCCTTGAACTACCTCGACCAAGTCACCTTCCCTAATGATAATTAGTATTGAGGGGATCGAGTCGAGCTCATGACTCGGTAATCAAAAACGAGGTGCCTCGTGGGGGAGTCCCATGCTTATCCTATGTACATATTATCGCTTTCTAATGTAGCTTACGTGTGGGGATTCGTGCCCTTCCAACCTTTGTTTCGTGGTTGTTTATGCATTGTGGTTTTTAGATCTTGATCTTCACGATTGGAGCCTCTCGTGTTCGTTTTATGGGAGCACTCGATCGTTTGCTTTGGAGACATTTCTCAATATCCATGATATATCCTTTGATGTTCTAACCTTAGGTTTTTATCACACTTTATAAACGGCTATTAATTTATTGGTTACACCCTTTCCATGCTAGATTAGGCATTCGACTACGTCTCTAGTATGGGGGTGTTTGCACCCCTAGACTCGAAACATTGAGGACAATGTTTAACTTTAGTATGGGGGGGGGGGGGGGGGGTGAATAGATACTTGCCTTGCCAAACCTTCACGCTTTCCAAAATTTACCTTTTTGTTATCGTTTTGTTGCAAAATAAGGCTAAAAATGGCCAAATTTAAAATTTTTCTCATGATATATAAGTGTTTGAAGACACGAATGTAGATTTTCCGATGGCGAGAATAAGAGTAATTTTTGACTCGACCGTGCGTGTTGAGCACTTAGCTCTGATTCCTTAACTACACATTTGGCTAAGTCTCTTAAATAAGGACGAGAAATGATAGAGTTAATTATAAGTTACTATGCTAAACATAGAGTACTCGTATTCTTTCAAAAACTCATGTGTTCTCGTTGTTTGCTTATTCTCCCTTCGCATGTAAATATTTTTTGCTTAATAAATATTGACTTAGCGGTTTAGTTAGGATTGTTGGGTTTCTAGTCTTTTCTAGTAGCTTCCGTGTAATTAAATTGGGAAGACATTAAGGTATCGTCAGCGTCACGGTTTTGAAGTATTGGCACCCCAATAATCGAAAGCTTCACCCAATAATAAGATTTCAAGTGCTCACCTAAATCTAGCAAACAATTTGAAGCCCCACAAGGCCGAAACATCTATGTAAAAATTGAAAGTGAATCAAGCCTTAATTTTCGAAGCTTTAAAGATCCAAAATTCGCTTTAGCGTGAGGATATACGTCTTTGGCTAATAAAACCACCGATGAGGCGGATAATAAAAGGCAAGGCAAGACCGAAGTCATAATAAAAGCTTCATGGCGAAGTTGAATAAAAGATGGAGGTAAACCAAAGATAATAAGGTCCTTCCATTAGGGGGCGTATAAAAGTCTTGGTAATAAGTCTCATGTTCAAAACCGTTATAAAACCGTGTTTATCGATTCTTCTTGTCAACTTAATTTTTTAACATCGTTGTCTATTAGGAGGGGTTATTGATTTGATGGTCTTAATTACACCGTTAGGACTCTATTTTTAGACCTAAATCTCTATTATCGCATAAGTCAAACAATGTATCCTCGTGATCATTAAGACAAAATAAAATATAAGAGATACAACTTAGGAATAATGGGAGAATAAGTACGTGATTAGGGCATATGAGTAGTGTTAGCATTACTAACTTATAATGACAATGATCTCGTTGCACGCTTGGCATGGAATTGGAGTGAAAATCGAGGACGATGAAATTATTTCTAACGAAGCATTCATGTGTTCTTATTCTATGAACCTAAACATCTCATTTTGCGATGAAAATCATACATTATGTCTAAAACACAAGTAGTAGTAATAGTAGTAGTGTAGCTAGTTTATCATTCCAATAAAGTGAATAAAATTGAATTTTGGAGATGCTATGATACTTAATTCTAGCATTGCGTGAGCGCAAGGCAATGGTTTAGTATGGGGGAGTGATGAGACTGCTTTTATACAGTCTCATCTTCCAAATAGGGCTTAAATTGCATTAAATATCATCAAAATACCCAAATATATGCTTGTGTTTGTTGCTTGTGTATTTTAGGTATGGATATTGAGAAAATGACAAAAGATCACAAGAATCATGCAAAAACGAACACGAGAAACGAAGCCGCACGATCAACCAAGCCCTAATGAAGAATTTTCCAAAGAAAACCCTTGAAGATTTGAAGAATCATGAAGATTGGTCCTCCAAGTTTGAAGAATTGACACTTTATACCCTTGTATCTTCATAATTACAAGTTTGGTCCCTAAAGTTTGTCAAAATTACAAAAAGGATCCTTAACTTTGAAGAATTGGCAAATTTAGTCCCTCAACAAAACTAAATTGTCAATATTGGTCCTCCAAGAAGTCAACAAACAAGTCAAAACCTTGAAGTATGAAGACATGTCACTGAAAGCCCTTGAAGAATGCAAATATTGCATGTATGGTCCTTTTTCAAGTTTGAAAGTATCTTGGGCTAAATTCAGCAACTTGATGAAACTTGTTTACAAAGGAAATAAGTTTTATGCCATTTATTACAAAGTGAAGAAAAAGGAAAACATTGGGGGGCATTCTTGGGAGACAATCAAACTCCACCAGCTAACCATCACGTGACACGTCACCATAACCCAACTTGAATACCCGTTTACCCATTAACCCTATCCAAAACCGGTTGACCCATTTTTTAACCCACGTTTATTAATAAACGTGTTTTCCTCTTAAACACATTTAAACATAAAACTAAAAGGATCAAAACACCCAACTTTCCCCATAAACCCTAATCACCACTTTAAACAAAATCATAGGGGAAATCTAAATTACTTATGATTTTGTTTGATTTACCCCACACCTAGCTAATTACCTCACCCAGAATCTGTCTACATCTCCATTTGGTCCCCCCACCAGCTCACGGTTTGTCTCCACATGAAGAACAAAACAAAGGATGGCAGAAGATCAAGGGTTTAGAGGGATTGCTTATTTCCCACAACAAATTCAACGCTCAAGATCATCTCATCACAGGCAAGAATCACATGACTTTTGGACAAATTCAAAAGGAAGAGTCAAGACCAAGCATATTCGACTATTGATCCGAATCTTACAAGGGTATTTCTGGATTTTTGATCAATTAGGGTTAGCAATTTTTACTTTCTAGAACAGTCTTGTAAACCCTATATAAAGGGTAGTAGTATTAGCTTTAGAGGTTGTTCTTGTTTTTTCTGGTTCACAACTTTGTAAATCCACTTTGTCAGATTTATGAAAAGTGGTGTTATGTTTGATGAATAAAAGCAAGTTCCCAATTTACTTATCATTGTTCTTATTGTCATTGTTTGTTTTAAATTTCGTTTACAAAGTTCGTTCAAAGTTTTTGGTTCATTAAGCTTAAGACTGAGGTTTATAAAGGCCACATAGGTTGCTAATTTGGACTGATATACGACCATAGATACCTGATATCAGTAATATCAAGTATCCGTGGGTATAACAATTTGGGTAACCAAGCTGTGAGGCATAAACATTCAGGTCTTGTTTGTCATTTTTTTAAAAAGCTTGTTCTTCTTTTTTCTGAAAAATCAGTTTCGAGTAATTGTATCACTGGCACTGTTTACGTTTGTTTAATCTTAGCAGGAACACTCTTGTTCACCCATAGTATTCGGTTCAACTGTTGAACCCCAACGAATACTCTCACTTCACTTTCCTATCCAAGATACCCCTGCCTCGAACCTAGTAGTTGGTCGAGGTCAGGGGAGCTTAGCTGACCCTTGTTGGATGCAAACAAGGGTAGGTATCTAATAAGTGTGTAAACACTTATCCTTTTGCCACTAAAATCATGGAAAAACAAGACCTAATCATATGTTTTACATCTTAAATGTCGGAATTACGCGTGGTTTTGTGTTTTGTGTGATAAATAGGTACAAATGATCAAAAGAAGATAAAACACGGGATTTCACGGTCAAATGTCGAAGAAAAGTCAAGAAAGAGTCTAGACAAAGATCAAAAGACAAAAGTGTGCCAAGTTCGCGAAAACCGGCAACAATCGACACGAGAAGAAGAAAAAGATCTTAGAAGCCAAAACCGAGCTCAACTCTAGAGGATTTAATCATTTTGCTAAATTACGGTCAAGTGGGGCCCACAATGGGAAAATGGGCTCAATGGCCCATTTAGACTTTCAAAGATTAATAAAAGATTTGATATGCAAGACCATTTTGAGCCCATACACGGATGGATTTTAAACAATTTGGGCCAAGCCCAAACAAATAACAATGAGACGGATGAATATTAAACCAAACTCCCAGTCAACCCCAATTACCTCACCCACGTGTCCCCTATAATTTACTCACACCATAAATAAATAAAACCCGTTTTATTTACCCTTCACATTTTTCGATACAAACAAAGAAGCTTCCCTTTTACCCTCTCTCTCTCTCTCACATTATTCACTTCCTTCTTCACCTTTCAACCCTAAAAAAAAACCAGTAAAAACCACTATTCACTATAAACCCTAATTGGGTAAAAAAGTTAATTGACATGGGGGTTTTAATCCCACGTGCCTTGCACGAGTTTGGGAATTAATTCCCCAAATATTTCGGAAGATGAAGATGGACGGCTGTGCTACGTGGCTTCGTTTGATTGGTGACTACACCTCACAACTCTTTTTCCACCAATCAAAAGCCAAAGAAGAAACACAAATCCCTTCCACCCTGGCAATCCGAGGCACTCAAGTGATTACAGCCGTTTGATCAAGCAAGATTAGAAGAAAGAGAAGAGAAATTAAGGATCAGCGGTCAGGATCCTACTCCGTAGTCACCAAGGAAGCCTAGAAGGTTCGGGGGATCCTTATATAAACCCCCCTGTTCACATGTAATCTTAATGCTTTTCTTTTATTTTTAATTTTAGAAAATAGTTAATTAGGGTTCTTGTAATTTCAATTTCCAAGTATTGTAAGTTTTATTTAAATTAATGAAAAGATAAGTTTGTGTTTCAATCTCATCTCATTTTAATTCCAGTTCTGTTTTTTTTAATCTTTTAAAAATATTGGTACTGTGCTCATTTGGATTTCGATATATATAAAAAAAAAAAAAAAAAAAAAAAAAAAAAAAATAAAAGATAAAGGAAAGTGTTGATTTTCCCCACTGGGAAATCAATTTAAATAGGCTACTGTTCATACGAAGTTGTGGATTCGAGAAGTGTTGGTTTCGAATTAAGGTGGTGTTAGAAAAATTTGGTTTGAAGATGTTGATTTGTTGACGGTTTGTTTGGCGTTTCGATTTCGGTTTGAGCTCGCTCAGCGCGACGCTACGTCCCAAAGGTTTCGTCGCAAGGTTCATCTTCTAATCTCTTTTAATTTTTAGCTTTAGATTTAATAGGAATTTTGTTATAATCTGTTTATGTTTTTTTTTTCTTTATGAACTGTTATGTTTATCTGCTTGGATGTTATGTGTTGATTTTTTTTCTGCTTGTGTTAAGTTTCTAAGGTGATTTGATATTGTTGGATCTGCTAGTAGTATTAGGACTTGTCTATCTGCTTAGATTAATTACCTGCTCTTCAACTTTAGTTCAGTTTTATTTTAGATTTGCTTAAGTTTTGGTTGCTTTTGGTTTTATTTGGATAAACTGTTTAATCTGCTTATTTATTAGTCTTTACTGATTTTGCTGATTTGGAATTTGTTAATGCTTATCTGGTATTTGGCTGATATGCTTATTTAATAAGCTGTTACTGCTTATTTGTTATCAGTCTATGGTTTGGTTGATTTTATTTGCTTATTTACTCTGCTGATACACTGATCCCATTGGTCAGTGTTGATTACATGTCCAAGTAATAAAGTTCCAAAAAAGTTAAAAAAATAAAAAGCAAATTCGTCCACTCCAGGACTCGAACTTGTGACCTCTCGCATAACCACCAAACGTCCCAACCAACTCTGCTAGAGCCGCTTTTGTTTAGTAATTTGCAATAGGAATTTAATATAGGATATTTAATTAGGTGCTGTTTAATTAAATTAAGTTTTTAGTATAATTAGATTTTAATTAAAAAGTGTTTTTTTATTTTATCAATTTCGTTTTTATTCAGTTTTTTTTTTTAGAAAAATAAAATATATTTTTTTATCTTTTTATTTTTTTAAAAAAAAAACTGAATAAAAACGAAATTGATAAAATAAAAAAACACTTTTTAATTAAAATCTAATTATACTAAAAACTTAATTTAATTAAACTGCACCTAATTAAATATCCTATATTAAATTCCTATTGCAAATTACTAAACAAAAGCGGCTCTAGCAGAGTTGGTTGGGACGTTTGGTGGTTATGCGAGAGGTCACAAGTTCGAGTCCTGGAGTGGAAGAATTTGCTTTTTATTTTTTTAACTTTTTTGGAACTTTATTACTTGGACATGTAATCAACACTGATCAATGGGATCAGTGTATCAGCAGAGTAAATAAGCAAATAAAATCAACCAAACCATAGACTGATAACAAATAAGCAGTAACAGCTTATTAAATAAGCATATCAGCCAAATACCAGATAAGCATTAACAAATTCCAAATCAGCAAAATCAGTAAAGACTAATAAATAAGCAGATTAAACAGTTTATCCAAATAAAACCAAAAGCAACCAAAACTTAAGCAAATCTAAAATAAAACTGAACTAAAGTTGAAGAGCAGGTAATTAATCTAAGCAGATAGACAAGTCCTAATACTACTAGCAGATCCAACAATATCAAATCACCTTAGAAACTTAACACAAGCAGAAAAAAAATCAACACATAACATCCAAGCAGATAAACATAACAGTTCATAAAGAAAAAAAAAACATAAACATATTATAACAAAATTCCTATTAAATCTAAAGCTAAAAATTAAAAGAGATTAGAAGATGAACCTTGCGACGAAACCTTTGGGACGTAGCGTCGCGCTGAGCGAGCTCAAACCGAAATCGAAACGCCAAACAAACCGTCAACAAATCAACATCTTCAAACCAAATTTTTCTAACACCACCTTAATTCGAAACCAACACTTCTCGAATCCACAACTTCGTATGAACAGTAGCCTATTTAAATTGATTTCCCAGTGGGGAAAATCAACACTTTCCTTTATCTTTTTTTTTTTTTATTTATTTTTTTTTTTATATATATCGAAATCCAAATGAGCACAGTACCAATATTTTTAAAAGATTAAAAAAAAACAGAACTGGAATTAAAATGAGATGAGATTGAAACACAAACTTATCTTTTCATTAATTTAAATAAAACTTACAATACTTGGAAATTGAAATTACAAGAACCCTAATTAACTATTTTCTAAAATTAAAAATAAAAGAAAAGCATTAAGATTACATGTGAACAGGGGGGTTTATATAAGGATCCCCCGAACCTTCTAGGCTTCCTTGGTGACTACGGAGTAGGATCCTGACCGCTGATCCTTAATTTCTCTTCTCTTTCTTCTAATCTTGCTTGATCAAACGGCTGTAATCACTTGAGTGCCTCGGATTGCCAGGGTGGAAGGGATTTGTGTTTCTTCTTTGGCTTTTGATTGGTGGAAAAAGAGTTGTGAGGTGTAGTCACCAATCAAACGAAGCCACGTAGCACAGCCGTCCATCTTCATCTTCCGAAATCTTTGGGGAATTAATTCCCAAACTCGTGCAAGGCACGTGGGATTAAAACCCCCATGTCAATTAACTTTTTTACCCAATTAGGGTTTATAGTGAATAGTGGTTTTTACTGGTTTTTTTTTTAGGGTTGAAAGGTGAAGAAGGAAGTGAATAATGTGAGAGAGAGAGAGAGGGTAAAAGGGAAGCTTCTTTGTTTGTATCGAAAAAATGTGAAGGGTAAATAAAACGGGTTTTATTTATTTATGGTGTGAGTAAATTATAGGGGACACGTGGGTGAGGTAATTGGGGTTGACTGGGAGTTTGGTTTAATATTCATCCGTCTCATTGTTATTTGTTTGGGCTTGGCCCAAATTGTTTAAAATCCATCCGTGTATGGGCTCAAAATGGTCTTGCATATCAAATCTTTTATTAATCTTTGAAAGTCTAAATGGGCCATTGAGCCCATTTTCCCATTGTGGGCCCCACTTGACCGTAATTTAGCAAAATGATTAAATCCTCTAGAGTTGAGCTCGGTTTTGGCTTCTAAGATCTTTTTCTTCTTCTCGTGTCGATTGTTGCCGGTTTTCGCGAACTTGGCACACTTTTGTCTTTTGATCTTTGTCTAGACTCTTTCTTGACTTTTCTTCGACATTTGACCGTGAAATCCCGTGTTTTATCTTCTTTTGATCATTTGTACCTATTTATCACACAAAACACAAAACCACGCGTAATTCCGACATTTAAGATGTAAAATATATGATTAGGTCTTGTTTTTCCATGATTTTAGTGGCAAAAGGATAAGTGTTTACACACTTATTAAATCCCCTACACTTGACCATTGCAATGACCCCATGCAATGCATTATTTTAAAGCAAAAGAATACATCTTTCTCATAATCAATCCATCTCGGCCTTTATTAAATATTACTACTACTATGGAAAGATAAAAACTTAAAAGGAAACAAAAGTTAAAATACTTTATGAACTTGACAATTATTGATGGAAGAAACTCGTTAAGAAGTCTAAGACTTAGATTAGGGCTTTGGTGTCATAAATATTAATCATCCTCAAGTTTCACGTTCCCCATACCAAGCTCAAAAACGAGATCATTGTTATTACAAGTTAGCACTACTAACACTTACTCATGTGGTTTAGTTAATCACTTAGACCCCCTTATTCCTATGGTGTATCTCTTATATTTTATTTTTGTCTTGAATGATCGCGAGGATGCATTTTTGACTTATTTCGATAATTTATTTAGGCCGAAAACAAAGTGGGACGATTTAATCAATAGTTAGCTAAAGGACAAAATCTTTTAAAACTGCTTCTCGAAACCTCAAAAAGTTCATATCTTGGCATAACTCGTTTCACGATTTGAGACCTTTCTCGGAACGATATTTGGCTTGTAATTCAAACTTCAAATCTTGAGAGACGATATTGAAATTATGGTCTTCTCTTCATTTTGGTATACATCTTCATAAGGAGTGAAAGATGCTTCAAACGTTGACCATGACTTCTTCATTTATCCTCTTCTTTATTTAGGATTTTGATATACAACGATCCGCCTCCTTTTCGGACTTGGATCTATTTATCCTCATACCTTGTTAGGGTCTTTTTGGATAGACTTCTCCATGATCTTTAGGGGAGTAATTGCTTCTCGTCGTGTGTCTTGATCCTTCATATTGAGTTGGATTAATGATCTTCACATCATCTTAGGATCTTTAGCAAAAAGTGAATCCTCATGCCTTGTTAGGGCCTTTTTGGACTCGGGTATCCTCATGCCTTGTTAGGGCCTTTTTGGATAAGCCAATCTTCGCGTCCCGTTTCAATAAGTTATGCCTTGGCTATGAACTCTAATTAATACCGAGCAACTTTTAAACGATCTTGTGCTAGAAGCTAAGTAACCTTTTAAATCGTACAACCTTATTTATTGCAAATATATTTATTAACAATTGATGGGAGAAAAAGCTCATAACTAACTCACATAAGTTAATGAAAGAATACCGAACTTATAATTAACTCTATCATCTCTCGTTCTCCACAATTTAAAATCTCAAAGAATGAGACTCGTGGATGCTTAGCCTAATAAACCAATTAAGGTCCATATGGTTAAGGATACTAGCTAGAGTAAACTCGGATAAGTAAACTCGGGTTGAGTCAAAATATTCATGACGGGCCTAATATATCAAAGATATCTAAACTTGTTAAAACCATTTTATTTATTTATTTTATTTTTGACTTTATTCTTGAAATGGAAATTATTATGATGCGATAATAAAAGGAAAGAAAAAATACTACTAGGCCAAAATAGATCAAAAATTTGAAAAACGTTGAAAATTTTAAAAATTTTCCGGTTAAATGGGGTCAAATTCATGGAAAAGGCCACTAAAATTCGATAGAAGGCCCCCCTACACTTGATATAAACATTGTCCTCAATGTTTAAGCATGTGGGAGAATAAACTCCCCTACACTTAGGACATTGAGTACGTTGTTTAAAATCGAGCTAAGGAAGGGACAACTAAAGTGATTACATTTATTCGTTTTATTTATATACAAGTATGAATCACAATAGTTTTGATAGAACCGGGTACACGGGAACACGGGATCACGGGTCTCATCAAAAGTACCAAAAGTGGATCATCAAAGCACATGTCCCTGCACACAATCACCACACACAAACAACCTACTCGGCTCCCCCCTACACTTATTGGTGGACAATGGATGAAGGTGAAAAAGGGTGGAAAGGATGGTAAAGGAAAAATCTAACCTAGTTATACGATGCTTGATTTATTTATCACGAGTCTCTAGCTCGACTCGATTTCCCGAAATAATTCAAGGGAAATGTGGAGAGGGATGGAATCATCTCGTGAGAGATGTCCTCTCCATAGTACAACTTAACCCGTTGGCCATTCACCTTAAAGTTAGCCCCATTTGGTTGGGATAACTCAATGGTGCCATAAGGGAAGACTTGGGCCACGGTGAATGGACCGGACCAACGGCTCTTAAGTTTACCCGAAAAGATTTTCAACCGAGAGTTAAATAATAAAACTTGATCACCAACATGGAACTCTCGGTTTTTAATCTTAGAATCATAAATGAGCTTAGTTTTCTCCTTGTAGATTAATGAATTCTCATAAGCCTCATTCCTAAGTTCATTGAGTTCATTGAGTTGGATTTTCCTATGATCACCGGCTTTGTTTATGTCAAAATTAGCCCATTTCAAGGCCCAATAAGCCTTATGCTCCAACTCAATGGGGAGGTGGCACGCCTTTCCGTACACAAGGCGATAAGGAGTACAACCTATAGGTGTCTTATAAGCGGTACGGAAAGCCCACAAAGCATCATCTAATTTATCGGCCCATGAAGCACGATGCTCTCCCACGGTTTGCTCTAAGATTCTCTTAAGACCACGGTTAGAAACCTCGGCTTGTCCATTAGTTTGAGGATGAT
This sequence comes from Glebionis coronaria, assembly GCA_025667525.1. Lineage (NCBI taxonomy): Eukaryota > Viridiplantae > Streptophyta > Magnoliopsida > Asterales > Asteraceae > Glebionis > Glebionis coronaria. Next base: position 157,298,637 of record CM046876.1, read on the forward strand.
ACGCGGTGGAAAGTCGGTGATTGACACCATACTTAGCCATGACTCGTGCGAATTGATCATTGCAAAAATGAGTCCCGCGATCACTAATAATAGCACGAGGCACACCGAATCGAGCAAACAATTGTTTCAAGAAGTTAACAACCACCCTCGCGTCGTTAGTAGGTAAAGCTTTTGCTTCAACCCATTTTGAGACGTAGTCAACGGCTACGAGGATGTACTTGTTTCCCTTCGATGATGGAAAAGGCCCCATAAAGTCGATGCCCCATACGTCAAAGATTTCACATTCTTGGATGAAATTTTGAGGCATCTCATCTTTATGTGTGATCTTGCCTTGCCTTTGACAAGCATCACAATGTTTAACCATTTCATGTGCATCATGATAAATGGAGGGCCAATAGAATCCGGAGTCGAACACTTTTTTAGCGGTGTAATTAGGACCAAAGTGACCACCGGTAGGTCCTTTATGGCAAGCTTCAAGGATTTGTAAAGCCGCCGGCCCATCAACACATCTACGAATGATTAAGTCCGCACATTGCTTGAAAAGATAAGGGTCGTCCCAATAGTACGTTTTAACATCCTTGAAGAATTTTTTCTTTTGTTGGGACGTTAACCCTTCGATAAGAACACCACCCGCCAAATAGTTTGCAATGTCGGCAAACCATGGGGTATCATCAAGATTGGAATTAATAGACATTAAGGTCTCAAGGGGGAAGGATTCATTAATCTCTTGATTTGGAGATTCCCCTTGATACGGATCCTCAAGTCTACTAAGGTGATCCACGGCTAGGTTTTCCGCTCCTTTTTTATCACGAATTTCAATTTTAAATTCTTGTAGGAGCAAAACCCAACGAAGGAGTCTCGGTTTAGCATCTTGCTTGGTCAACAAGTATTTCAAGGCGGAATGGTCGGTGTAAACGATGGTGGTGGAAAGCACAAGATAGGGGCGGAATTTCTCAAAAGCATACACTACAGCTAAAAGCTCTTTTTCGGTAGTGGTATAATGTAATTGAGCCCCCGTCATTGTCTTACTAGCATAATGAATGGGCTGGAAATGTTTGTTAACTCGTTGACCTAAAACCGCTCCTACCGCGAAATCACTAGCATCGCACATGAGCTCGAAAGGTAACTCCCAATTTGGAGAGACTAAGACCGGTGCCTTAGTTAATTTACCTTTAAGAAGTTCGAAAGAGTCGAGACATTCTTGAGAGAAGATGAAAGGAGCATCCTTTTCTAAGAGATGAGTCATTGGACGAGCTATTTTCGAGAAATCTTGGATGAAACGTCGATAAAATCCCGCATGGCCTAAAAAACTTCTAACTCCTTTGACGGTGGTAGGCGGAGGTAACTTAGCAATGACGTCAACTTTAGCACGGTCGACTTCGATACCGGCTTTGGAAATTTTATGACCAAGGACGATGCCTTCTTTTACCATGAAATGGCATTTTTCCCAATTAAGAACGAGACGAGTGTCTTCACACCGTTGGAGCATACGTTCTAAATTAGCAAGGCAAGAAGAGAAAGAATCACCATATACCGAGAAATCGTCCATAAAGACTTCCATAGTTTCTTCAACCATGTCATGGAATATCGCCATCATACACCGTTGGAAAGTCCCGGGAGCATTGCATAAGCCGAAAGGCATTCTTTTGTAGGCAAATGTTCCATAGGGACAAGTGAATGTGGTTTTCTCTTGGTCTTTTGGATCAATAGGGATTTGAAAATATCCGGAAAAGCCATCTAAGAAACAATAGAAATCATTACCCGCTAAACGCTCGAGCATTTGATCCATGAAAGGAAGAGGGAAATGATCCTTACGAGTGGCATCATTGAGCTTACGATAATCGATGCAAACTCGCCAACCCGTTACAAGTCGAGTAGGAATCAACTCGTTGTTTTCGTTGGGAACAACGGTGATTCCGCCTTTCTTAGGCACACAATGGACGGGACTAACCCATGGCGAATCCGAGATAGGGTAAATCATTCCGGCATCGAGAAGTTTGATAACTTCTTTCTTAATGACTTCATGAATTTTTGGATTAACCCTTCTTTGATTTTGGATCGCGGGTTTAAAGTCATCTTCCATGAGAATTTTATGAGTACAAAAATTAGGATCAATTCCGCGAATATCGGAGATTTTCCAAGCAATTGCTTTCTTATGATTCTTAAGCACATCTATAAGTCGGGATTTTTCATCTTCTTTTAAGTCCTTAGCAATAATGACGGGCAACTTATTATCCTCCTCTAAGAAAACGTACTCTAGATGAGACGGCAAATCTTTAAGCTCTAAATCCGGCGGATTATCAATGGAAGGCTTAGTCAAAGTAGGATCATTGTTTGTAACTTCTTTAGGAGTAGGTGGAGAGATATTGTGCTCATTGAGAAGTCTCTCAATCGTACGAATGTCTTCATCCCAATTGGTGGGAGAATTATCATAGTTAATCTCGAGAGGACCTAAGCTAGCTTCAAACTCATCTAAGTCACTTTCTCCAAATGGAGTTAATGAAGGAGCAATAGAAGCGATGGTCTCAACATGAGGTAAAGGAGAAATCCCGCTCTTACAAGCCTCATGAAAATGTTCTTCGCATGCTTCGTCAAGCACATCGATGAAATTCACGGATTCGGGCTCATTGGGAAGTTTGGAAAGTTTACCCATGTTAAAGACGATTTTGTCATCCCCGACCCTCATGATAAGTTCACCCGCGGCTACATCGATTAATGTATGCCCGGTTCTCAAGAAGGGTCGTCCCACAATTAAGGGAACACGGGGATCCATTTCATAGTCGACGACGACGAAATCGGCGGGAAAAGTGAATTTGTCGACTCCTACGAAAACATCCTCGGCTATCCCCACCGGATAAGCAACCGTACGGTTAGCTAATTCCAATGTCATACGGGTGGGGACTAGCTCGGGTAAAGATAATTGTTTCCACACGGACAATGGCATAAGATTTATACTCGCTCCGAGATCCGCCAAGGCCATACAATTCTCAACACCCGGAAAATTACAAGGAATAAGGAATCGACCGGGATCTCCTAACTTAACCGGTAATTTTCTCAAAAGAACCGCGGAACAATTCTCATTCAATTGGGTATTGGCAATATCAAGCAACTTTTCCTTATCACTTAAAAGATCCTTAAACATCTTAGCGTACTTAGGCATGTGAGCGAGCGCCTCGGCAAAGGTGATATTAAAATTCAATTGTTTGAACATTTTTAGGAAGTTCGAAACTTGAATATCATCCTTATTCTTCAATTTCTCTTTCCGCAACCTTGAGGGATAAGGTATATTGGGTTGAGATGAAGGCTTTGGAGTGGATTGCTCACTCACATCCTTTGGAGGAGGAGGAGGAGTAGAAATAAAAGGTGAAGGAACCGGTTTGGGAACCGAAGGTGGGGTATAAAATTTGGGTATCGGTGGAACATAAGGTGTAGACGAATGCATAACGGGTGGTATGTCACAAGTGGAAGAAGAGGGAGGCTGTGTCGAAGAAGAAGGAATCTCGGGTCCTTGGTTAGGTGGGGAAGGTTCTACGGTGGTCTTACCGCTCCTAGTAGTGATAGCATTAACATTAGCCCTAGGATTGGTCACGGTGTTCGAGGGAAGGGCACCTTGGGGACGAAAGGTTTGAATCATAGTCAAAAACTTCTTATCATTCGATTCTTGCATTAGTCGATTATGCTCTTGCATCTCTCTCATCATTCGTTCATGGTCGGATAATTTTTGAAGAACCAAGTCCATTTGAGGATTATGCATATTCATTTGATTGTAACCTTGATTATTAAAACCTTGGTTTTGATATTGATTAGAACCTTGATTAAATCCTTGATTATGAAAACTTTGGTTATTATATCCTTGATTATTCAACCCTTGGTTTTGCCCTTGAAAATTCCCTTGATTTTGATTAAAACCCCGTTGATTAGAACTTCCTTGAAAATTACCCCGTTGAGGAGCTTGGTTCCTATTTTAGGCGGGTGGGGGTGGTCTTTGTGGTGCTACAAAACCCGGGGGAGCCAAATAGTTATTAGACTTGTAAGACAAATGGTTAACATCAACATTTGGTTTGAATTGAATCCGATCAAGTTCATTGTTATTATAAGCATAAACTTCTTGTTGATCATTGTAAACCTTGTCACAATTAAAGTATGAATGTGGTCCACCACAAGTCTCACACGTCTCACTTTTTTCTTTCACGGCATGAACATGTGTAGTGAGGGCGTCGGTTCTTAGAGCAAGGGTTTTCACAATTGAAGTAAGCTCTTTAATTTGATCATTCACCTCACTATTACTTGTACTAGCACTTGCCATATTAGCCCTAACACTTTTGGTTTGCACTTTTGCTTTGTTCTCAATAATGGCCCAAGCCTCGTTCATTGTTTTCACAAGAATATTGCCCCCCGCGGCACTATTAAGTGAGTCTTGGTCGTTTAGAGTTAAACCATTATAAAACGTGTTGATTTGATGAACTTTAGTAAAACCGTGTTGTGGACATTTTCTCAAAAGATCTTTAAAACGATCCCAAGCCTCACTAAACGTTTCCCCATATTTTTGCTCAAAATTGATTATGTCATTCCTTAAGGAAGTGGTCCGTGATGGTGGGAAAAAGTAGTTAATGAACTTGGTCTCTAAGTCGATCCATGTGGTAATACTTTGGGGTGGTTCCTTATCAAGCCAAATCCGGGCTTGTCCCTCGAGGGAAAAAGGAAAAAGTTGGAGGCGAACGGCCTCTTGGGGCACCCCATTGTATTTGACGGTATTAGCTAATTGGATGAAACGTTTGATATGAGCGTGTGGGTCATCATTAGTACGGCCTAAAAATGGTGTAGCGGAAACCATTTGAATAAAACCCGATTTAAGTTCGAAATGATTAGCTCCAATATTCGGCACCACAATCGCGTCATCGTTTCCTTCAACGTGAGATTGTAGAATCTCAATCATTGGTCGATTATCCGTTGCCATCGTATTGTTGAAAGCTCGATTCTCGGGATCGGCTTTAATGACGGTCTTTTTGTTTTTCGTCTTCTTCTTCTTGTTGGAAGAATTAGAAGTATTTGGTACACCACTCGGTATGTATGTATGCGCGCGAGTGCGCATACAATTAAAACTTTGGAATGAGGTAGGTGACCTCGGTCGACTTTGAGAGGAAAAGGATTTTCCCTCTCGAGGAGCAATATGAAAAAGCTACAAAAATATATACGTAAAATACTACTTGAGTTGGCAAACCAATAATCGGTCGTCCCTCTCAATATACGCACAAGCAAGCGGGGAAACGAGGTGGCACAAAGCACTTAAAAACCTTTTTCCTTAGACGGCCTTTTATAGCGCGTCGCCTTATACCCACCTTATAGTTTGTATATGTCGAGTTCAAACGTCTTACTAGTATTTATCTATTTTGCCCTTTTTTCTCGTTATGGATTCGAATACAATAGTTAGGTGATGAAATCCCAACTAAGGCCTTATTTGATAAGTAGGTAATTTATTGTGCTACGTAATATAATATAGTAAAATGAAAAATCTTTTTGTATTTTTTTAGAAAAATATATATTCACAAGAAAAATCGAAAGAAATCGAATCGAAAAATTAACACTAATACGTAATAGTTTTGGTGTAATACGTTTAGGAAAACGTATTACGTTTGATTTTTTTTTATTTTTTTGGTGCAATTCTTAGGAAAGAAATTGCTTTGTGGTTTTTTAATTTTTTTGTAATTTATGTTTTTTTTGATTTTTTTGTGTTTTTGATTTTGTGTGCAAGAAACGTAACGTTCAAAGAATGAACGGATCCCAAAATCCAAACGTCTTCACGAAAAAAAATCGTCAATCGTACGAGCGAAGCGGCAGCGGCGCCAATTTGAAACTAGGATTTTTGGTCCTTTAAATTATTTATCGTTTTGTCCTCGATTCGACTCGAATTTGATTTCCGTTTTTACGTTTCAACTTAATTCGTTTTTGGTGCAATCTCTTTTTGGTATATTTATAAACTAATTTAAAAGCTATTTAAAAAGAAATCTATTATAATTAACTATTAAGACTAATAATTTGAAAATAAAATTTAACTAATTAAAAGAAACTTAAAAACTTTTAAATGAAACTTAATAAAAATAATTTTAATATGACTAAATAAAAACTTTTAATTAAAATCTATTTTTAAACAAAACTAAATAAATTGAAAAATAAATTTAAAGAAAACTTTTTAAAAGACTTTTATTAAACTATTTAAAACCTAAACTAATTTAAACAAAAAAAAAAGAAAAATAAAATATATTTTTTTATCTTTTTATTTTTTTTTAAAAAAAAAACTGAATAAAAACGAAATTGATAAAATAAAAAAACACTTTTTAATTAAAATCTAATTATACTAAAAACTTAATTTAATTAAACTGCACCTAATTAAATATCCTATATTAAATTCCTATTGCAAATTACTAAACAAAAGCGGCTCTAGCAGAGTTGGTTGGGACGTTTGGTGGTTATGCGAGAGGTCACAAGTTCGAGTCCTGGAGTGGACGAATTTGCTTTTTATTTTTTTAACTTTTTTGGAACTTTATTACTTGGACATGTAATCAACACTGATCAATGGGATCAGTGTATCAGCAGAGTAAATAAGCAAATAAAATCAACCAAACCATAGACTGATAACAAATAAGCAGTAACAGCTTATTAAATAAGCATATCAGCCAAATACCAGATAAGCATTAACAAATTCCAAATCAGCAAAATCAGTAAAGACTAATAAATAAGCAGATTAAACAGTTTATCCAAATAAAACCAAAAGCAACCAAAACTTAAGCAAATCTAAAATAAAATTGAACTAAAGTTGAAGAGCAGGTAATTAATCTAAGCAGATAGACAAGTCCTAATACTACTAGCAGATCCAACAATATCAAATCACCTTAGAAACTTAACACAAGCAGAAAAAAAATCAACACATAACATCCAAGCAGATAAACATAACAGTTCATAAAGAAAAAAAAACATAAACAGATTATAACAAAATTCCTATTAAATCTAAAGCTAAAAATTAAAAGAGATTAGAAGATGAACCTTGCGACGAAACCTTTGGGACGTAGCGTCGCGCTGAGCGAGCTCAAACCGAAATCGAAACGCCAAACAAACCGTCAACAAATCAACATCTTCAAACCAAATTTTTCTAACACCACCATAATTCGAAACCAACACTTCTCGAATCCACAACTTCGTATGAACAGTAGCCTATTTAAATTGATTTCCCAGTGGGGAAAATCAACACTTTCCTTTATCTTTTATTATTTTTTTTTTATTTTTATTTTTTTATATATATCGAAATCCAAATGAGCACAGTACCAATATTTTTAAAAGATTAAAAAAAACAGAACTGGAATTAAAATGAGATGAGATTGAAACACAAACTTATCTTTTCATTAATTTAAATAAAACTTACAATACTTGGAAATTGAAATTACAAGAACCCTAATTAACTATTTTCTAAAATTAAAAATAAAAGAAAAGCATTAAGATTACATGTGAACAGGGGGGTTTATATAAGGATCCCCCGAACCTTCTAGGCTTCCTTGGTGACTACGGAGTAGGATCCTGACCGCTGATCCTTAATTTCTCTTATCTTTCTTCTAATCTTGCTTCATCAAACGGCTGTAATCACTTGAGTGCCTCGGATTGCCAGGGTGGAAGGGATTTGTGTTTCTTCTTTGGCTTTTGATTGGTGGAAAAAGAGTTGTGAGGTGTAGTCACCAATCAAACAAAGCCACGTAGCACAGCCGTCCATCTTCATCTTCCGAAATCTTTGGGGAATTAATTCCCAAACTCGTGCAAGGCACGTGGGATTAAAACCCCCATGTCAATTAACTTTTTTACCCAATTAGGGTTTATAGTGAATAGTGGTTTTTACTGGTTTTTTTTTTTAGGGTTGAAAGGTGAAGAAGGAAGTGAATAATGTGAGAGAGAGAGAGAGAGGGTAAAAGGGAAGCTTCTTTGTTTGTATCGAAAAAATGTGAAGGGTAAATAAAACGGGTTTTATTTATTTATGGTGTGAGTAAATTATAGGGGACACGTGGGTGAGGTAATTGGGGTTGACTGGGAGTTTGGTTTAATATCACATTCTCGTCCTTTCCTTATTTTTTTATTTATTTCTGCTAATTGTGTAATTGTTCTTGTGTGTTAATTGCTTGTCAAGTTTGCTAGTTATTAAGGTTTGATTTTGTTTTGATAAGTTTCTTGAGTATAATCAGTAAGTTAATTTAGGTCTTGTTATTTTAGTTTAATGATAGCTTGCTTATGTTTATTTGCTCCTATTCTACGTCGTGTTGGTCACACTTAGTGTTGCCTGCTGTTTTTTAAATCATGTGTTCTTTTTATAATGTTATGTTTGTTTGTGTTAATGCCTGCTAGACTATAGCCAAGTGTGATTTGTTTATTTGTTTGCTTTCTGCCTGCTTCATATTTAGTTTACACTGTTTTGTTTCACTTTACTTGACTGGTAGAAATAGTGTTTTTAAAAAATACTACTTTCAACTGATTTTCTGTTGAAACTGAGCAATCTTCTTGATTAAAAGCTTTGCTGAGAAATCTGGGTGTTTTTAGGGCTGTTAAAATACTTTTTGGGACTGGTTAGCTGCACTCCAAAGATTTCACAAGCTCTCATAACTGTGTAAATCTTTGGATCACCAAAACAGTCCAAAAAGGTGTGAGATAGCCTTATAAATAGCTATTGAGATTTGCTGCCTAGGAGTCATTATTCTGCTAGATTGGTAGATAGCTAGGGTTCTTGGTTTATATTCCTGCAAGTCTTTGACTCTTCTTGGCGCGTTAGTATCTCTGCTTAATTTAGCCTTCTGCGTGTTAAATTTGTTCTTGCCCAATTGCATAAGCTGCTAACTTGACCTTATTCATACTTGCCTTCTGATTAGTAACTGGTTAGATTGCATTTGGCTCAATTACCCTTTTTTTGTGCTTACTGTTTCTGTCCATCAGTCCGTAAGGCATTGGGTTTGCTTATTTGCATTATGGCATGACTCAGTAGTGTCTGATAGTTTGGATTGCATTTGTATAAGTTCTTGCATCCTGTTTGTTTCCTGATTTTGCTTGTGTATCAGTTGGATTGTGTCCGTGTTTGTCTCTTGTTTGCTTTCTGCTAGCTTAAAACACCCCCACATGCCAACTGCACGTTGGGGGTTTTGACTGTCCATAAAGAACACAACAAAGAAACAGATAACAAGAAAAGAAAAAAAAAAGATTCCATGTCTGGGCTTGTTTGATTCAATTTAGGGGTAATTCTGGCTTAAATTTGTCAAGTGTTGGCGTTTTGGTAAGTGGTAGTGACTGTGAACAAGTGGGGGTAAAAAGAAAAATAAAAAAAATATTTTAAAAATTTTGGCGTGGCCAGGACTCGAACCTGCGCCACCACTGCCAAAGCACACACACACTACCGCTCGCCCTTGGGACTTTTACTGATAAAGTCTCAAGGCAAAACCTATCTATCACCTTTTCAGTTTGGGCTTATTTATTTAAGCCGTAGCTTATATAAGCCCAATTCAGCTTATTTAATAAGCTTTGTGACCTGTTTTCATTTTTCATGAGATAGTGATACAACTTAGGATTTTTCTGGCCCAAGTTTGATTTTTTTACTTTAGTCATTTATTTTTAATCAATTTTTAATTACCCGTATTTATTTAATTAGATTAAAAATAGCTACAGTAGGTTTTAAATTTTATAAAAATCATTTTTAGGTTTTAATTAATAGGTTTTAGGTTTACAATCCAAAAAGTTTTCATTTTAGTTAATTTTCAATTTAATTTAATTTAATTTTAAGATTTTTCTTTAACTTTAAAAATTAATATAAAATTATTAAAAAAGTTTTAGATAATTTGGTTTTTAATTTTGTAATCTTTATAATTTTCTTCATTTAAGATAATTTTTTAGTGCTTTTTTGAATAGTTTTTAGTTTTGTCAAATTCTACGATTTTGCGTTTTTTACGACTTAGGGGTATTTTTAGGATTATTCGTCTTTTCCTTTCTTTCCTTTTATCAATATAATCACAAACAAATCAAAAATCAATTCTTAACACAACGCACTTGCCTCCTTGGGAAACGAACTTGGACTTCATTTGGGTCATTAGTGCTCGGTTTTCCTAAACCGACACTTAACGCTTACCACTACTTGTACTTCCTTTTCCTAAAGGGTACAAAAAAACTACAATCACTTTCCAGTTAGCATATGTTTAATTCAAAGTGATTCGTACATATGACCTACCGCAGTGTTGTTTGATGTTAACACTGGAAGGATTTCCATTCATCATTGTGAATACTAGAGAGTATCACTCTGAATGTTCTAGCAATACCACAAGGATAGAGCGTAGGATTCTGTAAATTATCGTTTGTGTTCTAACGATGAACAACAATTGATATAAGGAATAAGTTTCCTAATGAGATTTTTTGATGAATCTCGTTGGCTCTAGACTCTATAAGTGCACGTTTATTTGGTGATCGGAGGCTGGAGCAGACTGCCACCTATTTAATATCTACTATCTCGGAGTGAGAAAGTCGATAGAAATGAGTTGAACTCCGTGACAATAAAACAAACTTCTTTTGAGAGAAGCTTGAGTAGGCTGGGAGGGGTTATGCATTGCATCACTGGGTCCATGATGCTTTGTCTTCAATACCAGAAATCATCAATGTGATTCTGATAGTAGATGTATTGACCCGGTTTCTACCTAAGTTGTATGGAGGGCTATTTCTTTTCACCCTTTATCCTTACATTTCTTTTTCATTCTTCAACCCCTTAAATGCTTACCAATACGTCATAACTAGCACCTTGTTGTGATTATTCCAGTGCTAGCTTAAGTACTTGGTCGGCATTTTTCCCGTACGCTCAACTACTCCATCTTTCCTAAGGACTTCTAAGTTCTAATGGATTGTCCCTGGGAAGATCCCTCCGGTTCTGGTTGGATCATAGGACGAATACCTAACCACCTTTTGACACCAATATCGTCATGAATAATTGTGTTGAAGGTATAGATATCGTAACCAGAAAAGACTTTCTTAATCACCAAAAACGCCCCCTACACATGTGCTTCAAAATGCGAAAGAATTTAAGTAAACATTTTGCACATGTTAGGACGAGAAAGCACTTATCTCAAAGATCATATCCAAAATAAAACATTTTGATCACATTTTTTATCACTATTCTCCCCCTCAAAAATTGCATGAAATTGAAATTTTTGTGAAACTAGTGATGAAACATGGAGAGAATAATGTGTCATGAAACTTTGGAACAAATGTTTATGAAATCATTATACTCCCCCTCGAAAAGAGATTCTATTTAAATAGGGGAGTATATGAGCACATTGTATTGAAATATATTGAAAAATTGTGCTCAAAAGTCCGAGAAAAATTGTGTCCATGAGCTTAAAACTTTGAATGTTTTGATATAAGCTCATGACCGAGAAAAACGAATTTCTCGTTGTTTAGGATAAGTCAAAGACCTTCCTTTATTTAGGGACCGGGTTATAGTCTGACATGTGACTATAAGCCATTATGTGAAGAAAAATAGAAAAGACATGTTTTGAAAACATTTGAACTCTCATTCGAACTTTATGTACGTACCCGTGTCGTTATTGAACAACATTTCTAAGTACGTCCATATTATCGATGCTGAGAGACATGTTGAAGGAGAATATTTTTGGTATTTTGAAAGATTTTCTCATTTTTTATTTTGTTTTTATAGGTTTTGTATTTGTGTATTTTGATTTTCTGAAAGATATATATAAGGTTACTGCTAATGTGCAAGAGGTTCAAGTTCATCAGGAGTGAAACTACGCATACCAAGTCGACGAACCAAGAATTCAAATCTGTCTTGAGAAAGAGCTTTGGTGAAGATGTCGGCTAGTTGGTAGTCCGTCTTGACAAAATACAGTTCGATCGTTCCTCTTTCCACATGCTCCTTTATGAAATGGAATCGGAAAGCAATGTGCTTGGTCTTGGAGTGTTGGACCGGGTTGCAGGATATGGCTATGGCTGATTGTGAGTCACAATAGATAGGCACTTTGTTAAAGTGAAAGCCATAATCCGTGAGTTGTGTTCTCATCCAAAGGACTTGAGCACTACACACGGATAGAGACACATATTCTGCTTCCACGGTGCACAACGCCATACAGTCTTGTTTTCTTGATGACCAGCTCACTAGCTTCTCACCTAAGAATTGTGCTCCACATGAAGTGATCTTGAATAAATCATGTCATCCTGCATGGTCGGCATCTGAAAAACCAGTGAGATTAAAACCAGAATCCTTCGTATACCAGAGACCCATGTGAATGGTTCCCCGGAGATAACAAAAGATCCTTTTAACCTCCTTGAGGTGCTTCTCGGTTGGCTTAGCCTGGTACCGAGCACATAAACAAGTAGCATGCATAATGTCCGGTCTACTTAAGGTTAAGTACATAAGGGACCTGATCATACTTTGGTATTTTGTAGCATCTACAAATGTCCCTTTCTTATCCAAATCAAGCTTGTGTTTAGTGTCCATTGGAGTACCAATAGGATCACAGTTTTCCATTCCAAATTTCTTTAGAATTTCAAGCACATATTTGGCCTGATATATGAAAATGCCACGGGGGGATTGGTGAACTTGGAGACCAAGAAAAAACGTCATTTCCCCCATCATGGACATTTCAAATCGACTTTTCATAAGGTCGGCAAATAATATGGAATATTTTGGGTTAGTAGAACCAAATATAATATCATCTACATAGACCTGATCCACTAATATGTCGTTGCCTTAGTGCTTGATAAACAACGTTGGATCAATGGTTCCTTTACTGAAGTGATTTGGAGAAGAAATGATGATAATTCGTCGTACCATGCCCTTGGTGCTTGTTTCAAGCCATAAATTGCCTTTTTCAACTTGTAGACATGGCTTGGATGTTCGGTGTTGATGAAACCTTCAGGTTGACATACATACACATCTTCTTTTAATGGTCCATGCAAGAAAGCCGTCTTCACGTCCATTTGATACACAGTGAACGATTTGTGTGCAGCGTATGCCAAGAAAATCCTAATAGCTTCCATTCGAGCAACCGGGGCGAAGGATTCAGCGAAATCAATTCCCTCTTGTTGTTTATAACCTCTCACAACTAACCGAGTCTTGTTCCTAATGACCGTTTCCTCCTCATCCATCTTGTTTTTGAATAACCATTTCAGAGTAAGGTGATCGATATTGTCCGGTCGAGGTACTAACTCCCATACATCAAGCCGGATGAACTGATTGAGTTCTTCTTGCATAGACTCAATCCATGATGCATCGGTCATTGCTTCTTTTACACTTGCTGGTTCCATTGTACTGACTGATAGTGCATAGATAAACATATCACCGTCGGTACGCAGCTGATTTCGTGTTGAGACTGGTCGTGAGAGATTGCCAATCACTTGAACCAAAGGATGATTCTTAGACCATTTGTGTTAATGTGGAAGTGTATGAGAAACTTGATGCGAGCTCGACGGATCCACATATGATGTTGAAGGCTGAATAGAACTTGTGGAAGCCGCAAATGGATTAACAAACTCGTGTTCGTTGAGCATCGCATTGTTTGCATTTTCAGCAACTATTTCATTCTGAAGATGAACATGATTTGGAATTTGCTGAGAATGTTGTTGAGTTGCGTTAGCAGTCGGAGACGTGGTTTGAATGTTTGGAGTCAATATGGTTGAGGTTGACGTAGATGGTGCAAAAACGGATGCCGCTGGTGTAGATGCAGTTGGTGGTTCTAGAACTACCGTAGCAGGTGCAGCCGGGGCATTTTGAGGAACACCAAATGACAAAGGACCCTCCATATATTCATCATAGATTGGCCCAAATAAAACATCCAAGTCACGTTCCGAGGGTTGTAACGATGAAATTGCTGACGGTGCAAATTGAAGAGCGAGTCCTGAACTTACATGTCCAGAAGTCTGACCTTGAAGCTCGGGATGTGAACTTCTATGTTGAGAGGCCATACCGAGAGTTCATCAAAAGTAACATTCATAGTCTCCATTTCCTTTCTTGTCCTTCGATTATAAACCCTGTAAGCACAAGCAATTGAAGAATAACCAATGAAAAAACCAATATCACCTTTAGGTTCAAGTTTACCGATATCTTCACGATCATTCTTCGGATAATATAAAGCACCAAAGACATGTAAAAATGAAATATCCGGTTTTCTTCCATTAATGATCTCATAAGGTGTTTTGTTGAAACGGGTGTGAATAATGGAGCGGTTTTGAGTATAGCATGCAGTTGCTATAGCATCAGCCCAAAGGAATAACGGTGCACTGGAGGAGAGAAGCATCGTCCGAGCAGCTTCAACTAACGTACGATTCCTCCGTTCCACAACTCCATTCTGCTCTAGAGTTCTTACAACCGAAGTTTGATGAGAAATCCCAACTTCGTCAAAATAAGCTTTCAGTTTTTGATTGGTGAATTCTGTATCGTTATCCGTTCTTACAATGATAACAGGGGCTTGAAGTAGCACTAACGTTTTCTTCAAGAAATTGATAATTACATCCGGGGCATCATCTTTCGAAGCAAGAAAATGAACCCATGTGTAACGAGAATAATCATCTACAATAACAAGGACATACCGCTTTCCATTAATGCTTTTGATTATCATTGGGCCACAAAAATCCATATGAAGGAGATGCAACCTATTCGTCGAATTTGGAACAGGTTTGGGTTTGTGAGGCTTCTTCTTGCTTTTACCTTGCTCACATGATGGACAAAGATGGTCTTTAGTATATTTGAACTTTGGAAGACCGGTAACGAGATCATCTTTTGCAAGTTGGGTGATGGCATTGAAATTGAGATGAGATAACCTTTTATGCCATAACCATGACTTTGTTGAGGTAGCCCGGGCCATGAGACAAATTGGAGATGCAACAGACATTTGAAAAAGATCAATGGTGTAAATGTTTGTTGTGCGATTTCCTTTCAACAGATCAATTCCTTCAAGATCCCTAACAAAGCATGTATGACTTCTAAAGGCAACCTCCAAATCCGAATCACAAAATTGCCCAACCGAGAATAAATTGTGTCCCAAGCCATCAACAAAAGATACTCTGGTGATGATAATATTTCCTCAATGAAGATCACCATAGCCTAGAATTGCAGCAACATGATCATTTCCAAATCGAACAGTTCCCATAAAACGACATACAAAGTTCTTGAGAAGACTTCGATTCCCAGTCATATGTTTGGAACAGCACGAGTCCACGCACCAAAGACAAATTTCAATAGCCTGCCAATGATAAGAGAAGAGAAAATTTGGCAACCGAAGAAATAGGTTCCTGTATGGTTAGGTAAAAATCAAGCCGTATCACATACCGACATTTCACTGTCAGTATGAGATCTACTAGAATCAATAACATGACCATTAGAGGCAAAATATCTTCCAGTAAGCAACCACTTAGAGGTAACTCTAGGACTTCTAGGCGTAGCAAGACTTTCAGTGGACCCTACCTGCTTAGTTTTCAGAACATACACTTTAGCCTTAGGAGTGCTATGTGTTTCGCTGATAGAAAGCTTGTCAAGTCAAGTGTAACCACCATAGTTCAAACCATTCATAGTCAAACCACAAACATCATGACTAAAAGTAAAGAAACATTTATTACATTTAGCACAAATAACTTTAGATTTTTCATTCCGAATAGCAAGTTTAAAGTCATTACATTCAGAAGAATTAAGTTTCTGATTATGAATAAAAAACGGTAAATTCCTACGGTTTTCTTCTACTTCCACATTATTAGCCTTGGGACGACTACTTATAGAGGCAAAAGGGACCCTATCATTCCTTGTATTGCTCGTAGGCTGTGGCCTTCTGCTCTTAGAGTAGTTGTTCATTCCTGTAGAAAAAGACACACGCTTGTTAGAATTAGCATTTTTTAAATCAATGACTTGTGGTTGTGCGATAGTGGTCGGTTTTGTCCTAACGCTTGCTTTACGTTGGTTGCTAGGCATATAGATATCTACCCTAGTTTGAGATGAAGGTCTAACGCGAAACATTCCTAGGGCTATAACAGCCACTTTCATTCCAGCAGCCTTGGGAAATGGTGTTACAGCAATACGAGTGGGTCCCGAGGTTGCTGGTTTCTAGATCATCGTATCCACAATCGAGCTAGGATCAGAAGTCTTATCTTTTAACAAGGCCTTTAATTTATAGTTCTCACAGATTTTATCAATAAGTTTCTGATAGACAGACTTGCTTTGTTCAACAGCCCGCTTATATGAAACGACAACAGATTCTAAATCTGCAATCTTAGCCTTAAGCTTCTAATCATTACCATCACTAGCACTCTCTAACCCTGAAGAGGCCAATTTCGTTTCCTTAACCCCTCCTAACTGAGCCTGCAACCGAGCGATAGTTTGTTGCATTTCATTGTAAGCTTTTTCAAACGAAATCTTGTCATATTTGCATTCATCACATTTTTTGACAAATTTATTCCAAAGATCGGTGAATTCTTTATCCTTTTTAATGACATAAGATTCCATTTTCTCTTTCATAAGATCAAGCTCAGTTTGAAGGTTTTCATTATGCGACACGGAGGTACTTAACTCAACAGGGCTACTATCAATACAATCACGAGCTTTAGAGAGGCGTTCAAGATCATTTTCCAAAACTTTGATTTTATCAAGAGATTCATCAGCTTCCTTCGCCAAAGATTTAAAGTCTTCAACAAAGTTGGTAAATTCTTTTAGAAAAGCGTTTTCCAAATTACCTAACCTAGCATCAACTTGATTAATACTCGGATTAATATTGTTTTGAAGAACTTTCTGGACCTCAATCTGAACAGGTGATATAAAATTTCCTCCAGTTATTTTGGAATTAACAACACGTTTAAGGATGACAAAGTTATCTTTAAGCTCGTTTAGAAATCGACGTGTGATACTAGGTTTAGGAGGATCATCAGACAATTCCTCACTTGGTAGCAAAAGCATTCATTACTCATTTTAGACCGAACAAAAACAGTTGGAGGATTAATTTTTGGATAATAAACGGGTGTCACTTCTTTATCAAGCTTTTTCATTCTTAAACGAGTCTCTACAGCAAGTTCAATAGTTTCCTCAGAATCATGCACAATAGGAGGATCATGTCAGACAATAGCACCTTACCATTATATAAAGTTTCATTAGTGGCCTGAACTTGCTTAAGGTATCCGGGATTAGGGGGAAGAGGACAACCTAAAGACAATTTGTATCGAGTGTAATTTATCTCATTCACTTTTGGTGCGAGCATATTTATCGTCTGCATAGTTTGGCCACGTTTTACTAAAAGGTTGTCTAATTCTCTAATCCTATCCTGAGCTTTGCAAAAATCCTCAAGAAGCCCATCTTCTTGAATTTTGAAATCATGTTTCAGCTTTTTCCGTTCTTCTTTTAACTCCAAAATAGTAGATTTTTCAGTTGAAAGCTGTTTATTAAGAGACGTGATTTCATCATTCAATTCGCTTATCTTTTTAGCACTACTTAAGTGTAAGGCATTTAATTTCTTAGTTGTGAATTTTTCTTGATAAACCGATGTAGCATGAGCTTGTTCAAGTTCTTTAATTTTAGCTTGATGAATGTCAAAACATTTCTCCCATTCCTTATATCCCGCAAGCTCAGTGGTCAATTTGGCATTAGATTCTCTAAACTTATTATTAACCACCGTAGCATGATCTACATCCTTAGCAAGCTTATCGAATAGAGATTTATAATACCCATGTGTCTCATCAGGAAGGGTTGTAGGCTGAGAAACTTGATCCCCACTAAGTTCCACACAGGGCTCCTTCGAAATAATATTACTATTATTCGTTTGGTCCCCGTGTGTCTCACTGTAGGGCTCAAGCATCTCAGTATACTCTTCCTCTTGATTAGACATACAATATATATCATTATCATCAAAACTTGGGTGTACCTCAGAGGGACCGTCTGAATCATAGACGGGAGCTCTGTCATCATGCATTCCTGAGGTTGATGCTTGCTGTAAGTTTTCCATCAAGATGTAGTTGGCATTCACCTCTTCTTCCTCGTCATATTCTGCAGCAGAAGCCATAAGATCAAATTCCTCAGCTTGAAGTGGAATCCCTGCCTCTTCTTTTTGTGCTATGAGAAGTTGAGTCTGAAGATAAGCAGCATCCCTCTTCTTTTTGGCTGTGCAATCTCGAGCATAATGACCAATTCCCCTGCAGTTGTAACAATGAACCTGACGATTGTTGTTTCCATTTCCCGTACCAGTATTCTCATCCCTTGCAGCCACAATGTTTCCCATCTGATTACCAACCGCTGGCACAACTATTAACCCATTCTGATTACCCACATTTGGAACATTCGGATTCTGACCACGAATTTGTCCATACTGATTTCCTGCATTCCCAACATTCTGACCATATTGTGTCCCAGCAGCTACCAATTGACGACCTTGATTCGCATTCATGAAAGGTTGAGGAATCTGCCTATTTCTAGTGTTCGAGGAGATTCTCTGATTGTTGTTGGTGGGGTTAATGGTAAATTTGAATGCCTTTGCAAGAAGTGCAAGACCAGTATTAATCGCATGAGTAGGATCAGTGATGTCATCAAAACAGACAATGGGTTGTTGTAAGTAGTTCACAGCAGCAGGAGGTTGATATCCATAAAGAGTGAGTTGTTGTTGCTGTTGTTGTGGCATGAAGTTACTTGATGAGGGTTGATGGTAAGGTACCATGGGGTATGACATAGATGATGGAGAGTTTGCCATGAAAGCCAATGGATCTTGTGTCTTGGCACGTCTTTCAGCCCTAACTTCGTTAGCTTCATCTTGATTCATCTTCAAATAATCATATACTTGAGTGTAGTCCACTATATGAAGATCCTTGGTTTGATTGACAAGAGTGACATATCTTGACCATTCAGAAGGAAGATTATCAAGAAATTTGATGTTTGCAGCAATTTGTGCAGGTTCATGTTTGCTTCTTCTAAGATGATTCATGAGGGTTGAAAACCGATGATAGTAAGGTTCAATTTGTTCCCCTTCAATAGACGTAAATTTCTCCCATTTACGGAGCAACTTAGTTTCCTTTTCTTGTAAACCGATTTCACTCCCCTTCATCATTTTCTGAATCCTAAGCCACATCTCGTGTGCGGTTTCACAACTGTCGACAGCAGCATAAACATCTTCAGGAAGTCCCATGAGGATGACTTGAATTGCTTGATCATCGACGTCGAGTTGTTTAGATTCAGCTTCAGTTAATTCTTCATCCGTTTGCTCATGACTAGAGTCAGCCACTGGGTTAGCATTCGTAGGGTCCCCAGGCACAATGATTGTTCTTCTAACATACGGACCTTTTTGAATAGAGTTGACAATCAATTTTCCCAAAGGTTTACATTTTGCATAACGAAGGAGACGACTAGCCCATGTAGTGTAATTCTCCTTGGTGAGCATGGGAGGACGATTCTCAGTACCCGCAGCGTAAATATCTTGTTGAGACGTCATCGTAGAAGTCGAGTGAAAAAACAGGATTTCAATTCGTAGAAAGCACAATGTTGACATTAAAGTCCCCTAAATATGATTAAATCCCCTAAACAATGAGCTCTCCTGAAACCAAAATTTCCAAGGCCAAAAAACACACGTGTTAAAAATTATCTAAAACACAAATCTTGAAAATATTTTCGGAATAATGGGGTTTTTCAAAAAAAGTCACTTTTCGGAATAAAGGTTTTTTCGGAATAAAGGGGTTTTTAAGAAAAATCACTTTTTCGGAATAAAGGTTTTTTCGGAATAAAGACTTTTTCGGAAAATGAACTTTTTCGGAATAAGCTAGATTTTCAGAGAAAATGAACTTTTTCGGAAAAAAGATGTTTTCAGAGAAAAAAAACTTTTTCGGAATAATGATATTTTCAGAGAAAAAGACTTTTTCGGAAAAGATGGATTTTGATTGTAGTAAATTTAGATAACTTGCTTTAGGAAAAACAAGCAACTAAATATGAGCGGTAAGTATTAAGTACGACGGTTTAGGAAAACCGTGCACCAATGACCCACAATCAAATAAAATGAGAGAAAGAGAGTTCGTTTCCCAAGGAGGTATATGTGTGTGTTCTAATTTGTATGTATTTGAGATTAATATTGAGAAGAATGGGGATGAGAAGATGAAAGACGGTTACGTTAAAATTAAACTACGACGAAAAAGACGAAAACGTAAAGCCGTGAAAAACTACCCAAATTAAAAAATTTTATTATACTAAAAACAAAATCAAGAAAAGATTAAAAAGAAGTCTAAAATAATATAAATAAAGATAAAAATCCAACAAAGATATTTTAAAACCTTTTATTAATTAAATAATTAATTTTAAATGCTAATTAAAGCCCTAAAATTAAATTTAACTAATTCAAATGTCTAAAATATGATTTTATTGAATAATCACTTAACTTATATTATTAGAAGACTAAAAAGTAATTTTCTAAAAATTAAACCCTATTAAAACTATTTTTAAAACTCTAAAAATGATTAAAAATGATTAAAACCTAATTAAACTTAAAATAATTATAAAAATTATTCTAAAAGTTATAAAAATATTCTAAAAATGGAAATAGTCCTAATTAATGATAAAGAACCTAGGAAAAATGAAAAAGAAAGAAAAATAAAATTTTGAAAAATTAATAAAATAATATTAAAATATTACTAAAAATAAAAAGTTTCTAAAATTTGAAATAAAAAGTTTCTAAAAATCCTAATTAATATAACTAAGAGAAAAACACAAATTAGAGCTCCTAAACCTTTTTTATAAATTTTATAAAAATCTTTAAAGTTTATAAAAAACCTTAAAATAATATAAAATTAAAAATTAAAGTTTATAAAACCAAAATAAGATGTAAACCTCAAGTTATATATTAAAAAACTAAAAACTATTTTTCCTAAAAATTAAAAATCTTTTTGGTATTTTTTATTGACTTTATAAAAAAACGGGTATAAAATAAATGATAAAAAATAATATAATAAAGAAAAAAAAATGAAACTAGTCTAGAAAAATCACACACTGAATAAGAATCCTATGAAAAATAAGACAAACCAAATAAGCTTAATGAATAAGCTAGAAAAAGGATTAAAAAGCTACGGCTTAAATATAATAAGCTAGAAAAGAAATGGGTTAAAAGATTAACCAATCCAACCTTGGTCAGTAAAAGACCCAAGGGCAGGATGGTTATGTTGTTGGTGTGATGAACGGCACGTCTGGGGTTCGAGGCGTAGCAACCCCTTTTTGCACGTTTATATTTTTTTTTATTTTTTCTTTTCTTTTTAAACTCCAACAGTGACCCCTAAACAAGCTTATAATCCAAATCAAACTTCCTTTTTACTCTGATTTAAGCACAATTTGAAGATCAAAAGTGGCCAGTTCAACTTTATGAACACAAGCAGTATGCTATGTGTTTTGCTTTCACAAGTTTCCAAAGTCCCAAGAGGAGCTTGGTTCTATGGCTTATTTGGAGTAGATTTTTGGAGCAATAGGCACCCTTGAGCTTATTGAAGCTCAAGGAGTCAAAGATAACAAGTAAAAAGCACACTAGCACACACAAGTAAGCAAATCAAAGCACAAATAGCAATGATGAGTTGCTGATGTAAAATGGCTAGGACTGGTGGTTCTAATGCAGATTACAAGTAAACAAGTGACTTCCAAACTCCAAGTTTAAGCACACAAACTCACAACTAGATGCTAAGGCAATAGCAATAACTCATACACCCTACCACTTAACTGTTTACAAGATCTAAGCATCCAAAAATCATGAAAACCAAGCAGATTTTAGAACATGCAGATTCTAAACTTACTTTTCACTTTTAAACACTTGAACTTGCTTCCAAAGTTGTTCAAAAATAAACTATATCTATCAGACAACCTACCTTAACTCAACTTAAACCTTCTAACAACAATTTAAATCACAAATCAAAAACTAAACCCTGCTTAAACCTATTGCCAAACACCTCTTTAAAAACTGGAAACCAACTTTTAGCTAATCAAAACCTTCTAAACCCCTATGAAAACTCATCAAATGTCATCTATCATGCATATAAACTAACAAGAACACAAATCAACCAATTAAAACACACTTAAGCCTTAAATCAAACAAGATCATATGAACAAGCAATTTTTCTGAATTTTCAAAGAGAAAAAGAGAGTTACCTTAGGACCCTTACATCCAAGGGTCCTAGTGGTTGCTTAACCACCTCCCTACCAGCTGGGGCTGGTGCAGAACCAATATCAACACCTCTTGACACCTGCTTGAATCAGACACAAAAGAAGAACACACAAATATAAACAAATATAAATAATCTGTTTCTTTCTTTTTCTTTCTTAAACCTTACCAAAACTTTTCCTTCTTAACACGTTTTTTATATCCCTATAACACTAACAATTTAAACCTTTAAACACCAAATCCTAACACAGATTTCTCCAAGATTATCAGATTTTCAAAACCTTTTTGAAATATTTTTGAAAATCAAAAATTACTTCACCAAACACAAATGGAACTCAGAATCAAGCTTCACTACACACAACTTTTAAAAACAATAAACAAGGAATTATACTTGAATTTTTCAAAAACCAAACTTTTTATTTCTTTAAAAAGGAATTACAAGATAAAGCTTGAAACTGGAACAAAGGGTTGTGAACAGGCTCACACCCTATTTATACTACTCTATTGAATCTACTAGAACCATAAAATTGTAAACCCTAATACAAGAAATTCTCTAAAATTCCCTCAAAACTTTCTAGACGATTTTAGTGTCTTGCTGTCCAAATTTGATCTCCACCCTTCAATTATGCGTTGTGAGGAAGCATTATATCTTGGCCATTGATTTTTGCCACGTCAATTTCCTTGGAGCCAAAGGAATAATGTGATTGGTGGATTAGGGAATTGGGGGTTTGGTACACACGCGTGGGATTGGGAAGTTTGAGTGTGGGAAAGGTTTGTATGGGTGTGAATCAAGCGTGTGCACTTTTAATTGAAATTTACCCAAGGAAAAGTGAAGGTGAAACCTGGGCTGTAAAAAAGATGTACAGTAAGCATTTAGATCCGATATTGGGGGAATAGTGGGTGTTAGGCGCCCTTTTTTCATTTTTAAATGTTTCACTTGCCACTTTTGGTCCTCGTCCTTTGTATTTTGTGGCAAACTAAGTTTTCAGCCCTAAAACAGGTTTCCCTTTGTATAATACTTTCCCAACTTGACACTTTTGGCACCAACTTTTGATAAAAGGTTATCAAGGATGATTTTTGCCATTTTGTGATATTTCAAGGGCTGTTTTTGGACAATGTTGATCTTCAAAGGTCTTCATTGTGTCTTAATCTTCATGAGGGACCATATTTGACAATTTGAAATTGTTGAGGGACCAATCTTGCCATTTCTCCAAAGTTGAAGGTCCTTTTTGCAATTTTGACAAACTTAAGGGACCAAACTTGTAATTATTAATATACAAGGGTTTTAAGTGTCATTTCTTCATAGAATGAGGATCAATCTTGTTTGTCTTCAAGTCTTCAAGGGTATTTGATGAAAATTCCATGATTAGGGCCCGGTTCATTGTACGGCTTCGTTTCTCGTGTTCGTTTTTCCTTGTATCTTGTGATCTTTTGTCTTTTTCACGATATCCATACCTAAAATACACATAAACACAAAAGCCAGCATATATATGGTATTTTATGACATTTTTATGTATTTATAGCCCGAAAAGAACGATGAGATCATGTATAAATGCCATCTCATCACTCCCCCATACTAAGCCATTGCCGTGCCCTCACGCAATGCTAGAATAAAGTATCTAAGCATCACCAAAGTTCAATTTTATTAACCTTTATTGAAGAGTAAAAGACTTGCAACATACTACGAGAATGTGTAAAGACATAATGTATGATTTTCATCACCAAAAGGTGACTTTTAGGGTCAAAGAATAGAAACAAGTTAATGTCCCTTAGAGTAAACTTCGTCATCCTTGATTGTCATACATTCCATGCTAAGTGCAAAAACAAGATCATTGTTGGTACAAGTCACAATGCTAACACTACTCATACGTCCAAATTGTGTAATACTTTTTCTCCCCGCAATCCTAGTTATTATAAAAAGGAAATGGGTTACTAGCATTTTTTATCTATTTGTCATGGATCACAAGTGATTCATATTGACTTATTTGAGTAGTTATTAGTCCGAAAGCAAAGTAGCACGATTTGATCAATAGTTAGCCGAAGGACAAAATCTTTTAAAACGGCTTCTCGTGTATCTCCTTAAGTTCATATCTTGGCATAACTCGTTTCACGATTTGAGACCTTTCTCGGACCGATATTTGACATGTACTTCATACTTCAAATCTTGGGAAGATGTTCTTGAAATAATGGTCTTCTCTTCATATATTTGGAATTTCTTCACTTGACGTTTTTGAGAGATTCTTCATATAGGACCACGACTTCATCATTTTTCTTCAATCTTTACTTTGGATTTTGATATACAACGATCCGCCTCCTTTTCGGACTTGGATATATTTATCCTCATACCTTGTTAGGGTCTTTTTGGATAGACTTTCTCCATTCTTTAGGGGAGTAATAGCTTCTCGTCGTGTGTCTCGATCCTTCATATTGATTTTGGAATAATGATACTTCACATCATCTTTGGATCTTTAGCAAAAATAGAGCTCCTCATGCCTTGTTAGGGCCTTTTTGGATGATCGCCAATCTTCGCGTCCCGCTTCAATAAGTTATGCCTTGGCTATGAACTCTATTCAACCCCGAGCAACTTTTAAACGATCTTGCGCTAGAGGCTAAGTAACTTTTCAAATCGTACGACCTTACTTATTGCAATTATGTTTTATTCCTAATGCATTGATCTTATGGGAAGAAAAAGCCACAATTAAAAACATATGAGTTTTTGAAAGAACATTTTCATGTTCTACGTTTAGCATGATCACTTGTCTAACTCTATCATTTCTCGTTCTTCACTATATAAAGACCTCTAATTAAAGAGACTCGTGAATACTTAGCCATGCAAGTCAAAATTAAGCCAAATTTGGATTAGCTTTCATTAAGACTATATCAAATCAAAGTTTTGGGTTTTCAAGCCACCTATAGGATCTTGCACTTTCTTGGACTTTTTCAAGTTTAGAGAATGCGTTTTAAAGTTCCCTTGATAAGTGACTTTCTAGAATCAATTATAGGAACTTGCGAAAAGTTCTTGTTCTTAACCCGAATGAATTAAGACTTTCGCGTTTTAAAGCTCCCTATATAAAAGTCTAGCAAAACTTGAATTGAGCGGGTTAAGGAATGTAAATGGCTCCAAATGCCCATCAAGTCAAAAATTAACTCTTATTCTACCCATCGGAAAATATACATTCGTGTCTTAAAAACACTTATGAAAACTAAGAAAAATTTTAAAATTTGGCCATTTTTAGCCTTATTAGCAAAACAAAACATTGAAAGTTGGAAAACGTGAGGGCGTAGCAAAGCAAGTATCTATTCACCCCCCCCATACTAAAAGTAAACATTGTCCTCAATGTTTCGAGTCTAAAGGTGGAGCACCCCCATACTAGAGACGAAGAGTCGAATGCTTAGGATCTAGCATGGAAAGGGTGATCAACAATATATCTAAAGCCGTTTATTAATTATGCTAAAAGATAATTGTTAGAACAATAAAGGATATGTCATGGATTCGTGAAAAACTTCTTCAAACGAACGATGGAGGCTCACGTAAACGAACACGAGAGTCTTCAATCGTAGATGATGATGATGATCTAGATAACACAATCACAAACAACCACGAGACAACGAGTTGGAAGGGTACAAGTCCCCTTATTAGTGAATAAAAAGATAAGCATGGGATCTCCCCCACGAGGCACCTCGTTTTTGATTACCGAGTCATGAGCTCGACTCGATCCCCTCAATGCTAATTATCATTGGGGAAGGTGTCTTGGTCGGGGGCAACCATTGAAGGAATTTCCCCACCAAAGTAGTGCTTAAGCCTATGTCCATTCACCTTGAAATTGGGACCATCATCTTGAGCTAGCTCAATGGTCCCATATGGAAACACTTGTGTAATGGTGAACGGACCCGACCAACGAGATTTCAATTTCCCGGAAAATATCTTAAGCCGAGAGTTAAAAAGCAACACTTGATCACCAACGTTAAAAACCCGGTTTTTAATCTTTGAATCATGAAACTTTTTAGTCTTTTCTTTAAAAATTAATGAATTTTCATAAGCATTATCCCTTAATTCATCCAATTCATTCAATTGTATTTTCCGGTGATCTCCCGCGGTCTTCAAGTCAAAATTAGCATGCTTAAGGGCCCAATATGCCTTATGCTCCAATTCAATGGGCAAATGACAATTCTTCCCATAGACTAACTTATAAGGAGTGCAACCGATAGGTGTCTTATAAGCGGTCCTAAAGGCCCATAAAGCGTCATCGAGTTTGTCGGACCACGAAGCACGGTTTTCTCCAATCGACCTTTCTAAAATCCTCTTCAAAGCTCGGTTCGAAACCTCGACTTGCCCACTCGTTTGCGGGTGATAAGCCGTAGAAAGACGATGTGTAACCCCATATTTCTTTAGAACCTTTTCGAATTGGTCATTACAAAAATGGGTTCCACGATCGCTTATAATAGCACGAGGGGTTCCGAACCGAGAGAATAGTTGCTTTAAAAACTTCACTACCACACGAGCATCATTAGTAGGCAAAGCCTTAGCTTCCACCCACTTAGAAAGGTAGTCCACCGCGACGAGGATATATTTGTTGCCATGAGACGATGGGAACGGCCCCATAAAGTCTATTCCCCATATGTCGAAAATCTCACACACTTGAATTATATTTTGCGGCATTTCATCACGTTGAGACGATTTTCCTTGACGTTGGCACGAATCACACGACTTCACAAGTGCGTGTGCATCACGATAGATAGAAGGCCAAAAGAAACCGGCATCAAACACTTTCTTAGCCGTGAGATTAGCACCGTGGTGACCACCCGTGGGTCCCTCGTGACAAGCTCTAAGGATATTAGAAGCTTCGGCACCAAACACACAACGTCGAACGAGTTGATCCGCACAAATCCGAAAGAGATAAGGGTCGTCCCAAAAATAGAACTTGACGTCACGAAAGAATTTTCGTTTTTGTTGTGTCGTCATACCCTTGATTATGAAATTGCCCGCATGGTAATTTGCAATGTCGGCAAACCATGGGGTGGTGTCTTTAGAATTCACTACACCGAGAGTCTCAAGAGGAAATGTTTCGGTAATTTCCTTGTTCTCGAAAACATCTTTGTGAGGATCTTCTAGACGAGAGAGATGATCGGCCGCTAGATTCTCGGCTCCTTTTTTGTCAAGCACGGTGACATCAAATTCTTGGAGGAGGAGCATCCAGCGAAGCAATCTCGGCTTCGCATCTTGCTTAGCTAAGAGATACTTGATAGCCGAATGGTCGGTATACACGATGCTTTTAGTTAAGACGAGATAAGGTCGGAATTTCTCAAAAGCATGGACCACGGCAAGGAATTCCTTTTCCGTTGTGGTGTACTTTAATTGAGCCTCGGTCATCGTCTTACTAGCATAGTGGATAGGACGAAAATGCTTGTCGTAACGTTGCCCTAAGACGGCCCCTATAGCATAATCACTTGCATCGCACATGATTTCAAAGGGTAATTCCCAATTAGGAGCAACAAGAATGGGAGCTTCGGTAAGTTTCCTTTTTAGAGTCTCGAAAGCCTTAACACAATCCTCATTAAAGTTAAAAGGAGCATCCTTCTCGAGAAGGTGTGTCATAGGACGAGAAATCTTCGAAAAGTCCTTGATGAAACGACGATAAAAGCCCGCGTGGCCAAGGAAACTACGAACCCCCTTAACGGTTTTGGGATGAGGTAACTTGGCGATGACGTCTACCTTAGCTTTATCGACCTCAATCCCCGCCTTCGACACCTTATGTCCTAAGACGATTCCTTGTTTACACATGAAATGACATTTCTCCCAATTAAGCACAAGATTGGTTTCTTCACAACGTTTTAACATTTGTTCGAGATTAGATAAACATGACGTGAACGAATTACCAAACACCGAGAAGTCATCCATAAACACTTCCATCGACTTCTCGATCATATCGTGAAAAATCGCCATCATACACCGTTGAAACGTACCGGGTGCATTACAAAGTCCGAAAGGCATCCTACGATAAGCGAACGTTCCATAAGGACACGTAAACGTAGTCTTCTCTTGATCACGAGGGTCGATAGGAATTTGAAAGTAACCGGAAAAACCATCTAAAAAGCAATAGAATTCATTTCCCGCAAGTCGCTCCAACATTTGATCCATGAAGGGCAAAGGAAAGTGGTCTTTACGAGTGGCGTCATTTAACTTTCGGTAGTCAATACACACCCTCCAACCGGTCACAACACGAGTGGGAATTAACTCGTTGTTTTCATTAGGCACAACGGTCATTCCTCCCTTTTTAGGGACACAATGGATTGGGCTCACCCATGGGCTATCGGATATAGGATAAATCATTCCCGCGTCAAGGAGTTTAAGGACCTCCTTTTTAATGACATCGTGAATTTTGGGATTCACCCTTCTTTGACTTTGAATTGCGGGTTTGTAGTCCTCCTCCATCAAAATCTTGTGAGTACAAAATTTTGGGTCAATACCCTTAATGTCGGAAATTTTCCACGCAATTGCCCCTTTGTGAGCCTTAAGAACTTTCAAGAGCTCGGTTTTTTCATCATTAGCAAGATCTTTTGCAATAATAACCGGCAACTTGTCATCACCTTCCAAGAATGCATATTCAAGGTGAGAAGGAAGATCTTTCAATTCAAGGATAGGCGGTTCCTCGATTGAAGATTTTGGTTCAACACTCATAACTTCCATCGGCGAAAGAAATGGTGGAATAGAAGTATCATTACTAATCAACACCTCATCTTCATTGTCGATTTCATTTGAAGTGAGATCGCCTCCTTGGAATGGAGTGAGATTTGGTGTGGAATTAGCAAGAATCGGATCCAAAATAGTGGGATTGCCACTTGACGAGCTATCGGAAAAACCTAACACTTCTTGTGAAAACTCATCGCAAACCACATCAACGATGTCAATGTGATTGATGGTAGCGATTGCATAAACATGAGAAGGTTTCGAGTTTTGAGTAGCGTTTATAACAAGTTCCTCTTCGTTGAATCTCAAAGTGATAGTTCTCGCATGAACATCGATAAGCGATCTCGAAGTATCTAAAAACGGACGACCTAAGATTAGAGAAACTTGAGGATCCGCGGGGATGTCAACTACTATAAAATCAACGGGATAATAGAACTTCCCCACTTTCACGAAAACATCTTCGGCTATTCCACATGCCATAATCGTAGAATGATCGGCCATCTCGATGGACATGTTCGAAGGAATAAGAGCCGGAAGCGAAAGCGATTTCCAAATGGAAAATGGCATCAAATTAATGCTCGCACCAAGATCGGCCAAGGCGAGGCATTCTTTCATATCTTGTATGTCACAAGGAATGAGAAACTTTTCGGGATCACCAACTTTTTCCGGTATGCGGTTAAGATAAACCGAAGAACAATTAGCAAGCTTTGAAAGCTTTTCCTTATCGCTCATCATACTTTTAAAAGTGGAAGCGAAACAAGGCATATATAACAACGCGTCGGCTAAACTTACATCAAAATGAACTTGTTGAAACATCTTAATAAAAAGCTCGATTTGTTGTTTGTTACGTTCTTGCATTTTCTCTTTGTTTCGTCTTGAAGGGTAGGGTAAAGGTGGTGTGGGTAGGTCATTAGGCAATGGCCTTGGAATCTCGGGTTCCACAATTGGTATTGGTGTAACCGTAGGTGTGGTTTGAGCGGTACTTCGTGGGATTGTAATGTGCTCCTTTTCGACCATCACCTCGGGTTCTTTCTCGATTTCCTTCTCCGTAGAAGTACTTGGTCGAGAGATTGGTTCCTTGAAAGTTTTACCACTTCGTGTAGTAATAACCTTCATTTCTCCCTTCGGGTTTGCAATGGTATCACTAGGAAGACCACCCGAAGAAGAGGGCTTACACATGATAGCTTCGAACATCTTAGCCATTCGGTCCTCAAATTTTGATTGCCTAGCATCCGCTTTTAATAACTCTTGCTTAATCTCATGTTGTCCTAATTCCATCTTTTGTTGGTTTTGTTGAAGACGTTGGACATTTCCTTCCATTTTGTTTGCATGAGTTTTAAGTTCATTAGCAAGTTCATTTTTAAGCTCGTTTTTCAACTCGGACCTTAAGCTAATCATCTCACGTTGCATATTATCAAATTTAGCATCATTTGCTTTTGCATAATCTAAAAATTCTCCTTGCAAATTTTTCGTGTGAGCATTTTGAAAACCTTGTGTAGTGTTTTGAAAATCACGGTTTTGATTTTGATTAGAGATTTGTCCATTCCCACTTTGATAATTCCCTTTGTTGTAATTACGTGTGTTGCCTTGGTAATTACCTTGGTTGTTGTTTCGATAATTATTAACATTTTGATTTGGTGGAGCTTGATTTTGGCGGGAACCTTGGCCGTTTTGGTTGTAAGTTCCCGTTGCTACATAAGCACTCGAAGTGTTACCATCCGCGGTAATGCACTCGGAAAGATCATGAGCTCCTCCACAAGATAAACAACTCTTAGCAACCGCTTTAACCGAAGCGGTATTGGAAGCTTCTTGAGCCTTCCAATGGGACATTAGATTAGCAAATCTATCAAAAAACCGATTTTCCTCATTAGCTTCATCATGTAAGGCGTTAATGCTACGAGACGATTGTGACGAAGATGACGAACCCATATTTGCAACACTCGGTGTGTTACGAGGGCTATAAACCTTAGATCGATTTTCAATGATTTGTAAAGCCTCATTTGTCGTTTTGCACAAAAAATTACCACCCGCGGCGGCATTCAAATAATCTCGTTCATGATCATTAAGCCCATTATAAAAGGTATCAATTTGATGCAATTCCGAAAAATCATGGTGAGGAATTCATGTAACATCTCTTTAAATCGTTCCCATGCCATTGAAAAACTTTCATTGTTACGTTGCACAAATCGTGAAATCTCATTTTTTAAGTGTGTTGTTTTAGATGGTGGAAAAAACTTGTTCACAAACTTAGAAACGAGATCGGCCCATGTTAAAATTGAATTTGGCGGTTCTTTCTCGAGCCAAATTTTTGCGGGTCCATCCAACGAATATGGAAACAACATCATCTTAATGGCGTCATGTGGAACATCCTTAAATTTGCTAGTAGCGGTGAGACGGTTGAAATTCCTAATGTGGTAATGCGGGTTGTCTTTCTCGTGACCTCTAAACTTGTTTGCTTGTAGCATCGACATTAAACTCGTCTTAATCTCGAAATTCTCCGCAAGGATGGCGGGAATAACAATGGCCTCTCCAAAACCCTCGGTGGGTGCTTGTAGCAACTCCATCATAGTACGATTAGCCATGACGACTTCTTGTTCTACAATAGGTTCAACAATTGGAGGTTCTTCAACAATTAACGATCCTTGATTTGCTTGCTTTTGAAGACGTTTACGAGCTCGTTTTGCTTGATTACGAGTGATCATAAACTTCACGAAGAATGGGAGGTGAGCAAAGAAGATTCTTTTTGGTTGTTTTGTGGATTTTCAATTTTTTTGTGTTTTTGATGATATTTAATTTTTTTTGGATTTTGGTGTATCTTCGTAGACAACAATCTACAAAATCTCTCCTCGAATCAAACTCTTGATTAAAGAAGCCTCAAAGGAATGAAAACGATCACGTGGAGTGAACGCCTTCGAATGACTTTAGAACTTTGGTGAAAACCAAATTGTTCACGAGGGTTTAATCACAAAGAAACCAAGCAAATATAGTATACGTATTAATACTTTGGGCGGCAAAACCCTCGATTAGCCTTCAATGTCAAAATACTCACAAGCAAGCGGGGAAACGAGGCGGCGCGAAGCACTTAAGAGCCTTTTTCCTTAGGGTATATTTTATAATACCCGCCTTATACCCACCTTATAGTTTGTATTTTTCAAAATCGAGCTTCACGAAAGTATTTATCTATTTTTGCCTTTTCTTTTTGTTTGAGATTCGAATACAATAATTAGGAGATCAAATCCCAATTAAGGTTGTGTTTTCACACTTTTGGAGATATTGTATTTTGATTGTGATACTTAATACAATATATTAATAATATTCACAAAGAAAAACCAAGAAAACCGATAATACGTGTTAAGGGAGTTCCACTTAACACAAATACTATTTATGGATAATATCAAAAACAAAAGCTTCCAAATTAAAGCACAACACACCTCCCCGGCAGCGGCGCCAAAATGATTGTAGTAAATTTAGATAACTTGCTTTAGGAAAAACAAGCAACTAAATATGAGCGGTAAGTATTAAGTATGACGGTTTAGGAAAACCGTGCACCAATGACCCACAATCAAATAAAATGAGAGAAAGAGAGTTCGTTTCCCAAGGAGGTATATGTGTGTGTTCTAATTTGTATGTATTTGAGATTAATATTGAGAAGAATGGGGATGAGAAGATGAAAGACGGTTACGTTAAAATTAAACTACGACGAAAAAGACGAAAACGTAAACCCGTGAAAAACTACCCAAATTAAAAAAATTTATTATACTAAAAACAAAATCAAGAAAAGATTAAAAAGAAGTCTAAAATAATATAAATAAAGATAAAAATCCAACAAAGATATTTTAAAACCTTTTATTAATTAAATAATTAATTTTAAATGCTAATTAAAGCCCTAAAATTAAATTTAACTAATTCAAATGTCTAAAATATGATTTTATTGAATAATCACTTAACTTATATTATTAGAAGACTAAAAAGTAATTTTCTAAAAATTAAACCCTATTAAAACTATTTTTAAAACTCTAAAAATGATTAAAAATGATTAAAACCTAATTAAACTTAAAATAATTATAAAAATTATTCTAAAAGTTATAAAAATATTCTAAAAATGGAAATAGTCCTAATTAATGATAAAGAACCTAGGAAAAATGAAAAAGAAAGAAAAATAAAATTTTGAAAAATTAATAAAATAATATTAAAATATTACTAAAAATAAGAAGTTTCTAAAATTTGAAATAAAAAGTTTCTAAAAATCCTAATTAATATAACTAAGAGAAAAACACAAATTAGAGCTCCTAAACCTTTTTTAATAATTTTATAAAAATCTTTAAAGTTTATAAAAAACCTTAAAATAATATAAAATTAAAAATTAAAGTTTATAAAACCAAAATAAGATGTAAACCTCAAGTTATATATTAAAAAACTAAAAACTATTTTTCCTAAAAATTAAAAATCTTTTTGGTATTTTTTATTGACTTTATAAAAAAACGGGTATAAAATAAATGATAAAAAATAATATAATAAAGAAAAAAAAATGAAACTAGTCTAGAAAAATCACACACTGAATAAGAATCCTATGAAAAATAAGACAAACCAAATAAGCTTAATGAATAAGCTAGAAAAAGGATTAAAAAGCTACGGCTTAAATATAATAAGCTAGAAAAGAAATGGGTTAAAAGATTAACCAATCCAACCTTGGTCAGTAAAAGACCCAAGGGCAGGATGGTTATGTTGTTGGTGTGATGAACGGCACGTCTGGGGTTCGAGGCGTAGCAACCCCTTTTTGCACGTTTATATTTTTTTTTATTTTTTCTTTTCTTTTTAAACTCCAACAGTGACCCCTAAACAAGCTTATAATCCAAATCAAACTTCCTTTTTACTCTGATTTAAGCACAATTTGAAGATCAAAAGTGGCCAGTTCAACTTTATGAACACAAGCAGTATGCTATGTGTTTTGCTTTCACAAGTTTCCAAAGTCCCAAGAGGAGCTTGGTTCTATGGCTTATTTGGAGTAGATTTTTGGAGCAATAGGCACCCTTGAGCTTATTGAAGCTCAAGGAGTCAAAGATAACAAGTAAAAAGCACACTAGCACACACAAGTAAGCAAATCAAAGCACAAATAGCAATGATGAGTTGCTGATGTAAAATGGCTAGGACTGGTGGTTCTAATGCAGATTACAAGTAAACAAGTGACTTCCAAACTCCAAGTTTAAGCACACAAACTCACAACTAGATGCTAAGGCAATAGCAATAACTCATACACCCTACCACTTAACTGTTTACAAGATCTAAGCATCCAAAAATCATGAAAACCAAGCAGATTTTAGAACATGCAGATTCTAAACTTACTTTTCACTTTTAAACACTTGAACTTGCTTCCAAAGTTGTTCAAAAATAAACTATATCTATCAGATAACCTACCTTAACTCAACTTAAACCTTCTAACAACAATTTAAATCACAAATCAAAAACTAAACCCTGCTTAAACCTATTGCCAAACACCTCTTTAAAAACTGGAAACCAACTTTTAGCTAATCAAAACCTTCTAAACCCCTATGAAAACTCATCAAATGTCATCTATCATGCATATAAACTAACAAGAACACAAATCAACCAATTAAAACACACTTAAGCCTTAAATCAAACAAGATCATATGAACAAGCAATTTTTCTGAATTTTCAAAGAGAAAAAGAGAGTTACCTTAGGACCCTTACATCCAAGGGTCCTAGTGGTTGCTTAACCACCTCCCTACCAGCTGGGGCTGGTGCAGAACCAATATCAACACCTCTTGACACCTGCTTGAATCAGACACAAAAGAAGAACACACAAATATAAACAAATATAAATAATATGTTTCTTTCTTTTTCTTTCTTAAACCTTACCAAAACTTTTCCTTCTTAACACGTTTTTTATATCCCTATAACACTAACAATTTAAACCTTTAAACACCAAATCCTAACACAGATTTCTCCAAGATTATCAGATTTTCAAAACCTTTTTGAAATATTTTTGAAAATCAAAAATTACTTCACCAAACACAAATGGAACTCAGAATCAAGCTTCACTACACACAACTTTTAAAAACAATAAAAAAGGAATTATACTTGAATTTTTCAAAAACCAAACTTTTTATTTCTTTAAAAAGGAATTACAAGATAAAGCTTGAAACTGGAACAAAGGGTTGTGAACAGGCTCACACCCTATTTATACTACTCTATTGAATCTACTAGAACCATAAAATTGTAAACCCTAATACAAGAAATTCTCTAAAATGCCCTCAAAACTTTCTAGACGATTTTAGTGTCTTGCTGTCCAAATTTGATCTCCACCCTTCAATTATGCGTTGTGAGGAAGCATTATATCTTGGCCATTGATTTTTGCCACGTCAATTTCCTTGGAGCCAAAGGAATAATGTGATTGGTGGATTGGGGAATTGGGGGTTTGGTACACACGCGTGGGATTGGGAAGTTTGAGTGTGGGAAAGGTTTGTATGGGTGTGAATCAAGCGTGTGCACTTTTAATTGAAATTTACCCAAGGAAAAGTGAAGGTGAAACCTGGGCTGTAAAAAAGATGTACAGTAAGCATTTAGATCCGATATTGGGGGAATAGTGGGTGTTAGGCGCCCTTTTTTCATTTTTAAATGTTTCACTTGCCACTTTTGGTCCTCGTCCTTTGTATTTTGTGGCAAACTAAGTTTTCAGCCCTAAAACAGGTTTCCCTTTGTATAATACTTTCCCAACTTGACACTTTTGGCACCAACTTTTGATAAAAGGTTATCAAGGATGATTTTTGCCATTTTGTGATATTTCAAGGGCTGTTTTTGGATAATGTTGATCTTCAAAGGTCTTCATTGTGTCTTAATCTTCATGAGGGACCATATTTGACAATTTGAAATTGTTGAGGGACCAATCTTGCCATTTCTCCAAAGTTGAAGGTCCTTTTTGCAATTTTGACAAACTTAAGGGACCAAACTTGTAATTATTAATATACAAGGGTTTTAAGTGTCATTTCTTCATAGAATGAGGATCAATCTTGTTTTTCTTCAAGTCTTCAAGGGTATTTGATGAAAATTCCATGATTAGGGCCCGGTTCATTGTACGGCTTCGTTTCTCGTGTTCGTTTTTCCTTGTATCTTGTGATCTTTTGTCTTTTTCACGATATCCATACCTAAAACACACATAAACACAAAAGCCAGCATATATATGGTATTTTATGACATTTTTATGTATTTATAGCCCGAAAAGAACGATGAGATCATGTATAAATGCCATCTCATCAGATTTTCAGAGAAATGGCTTTTTAGGAATAAAATGGATTTTCAGAGAAATGGCTTTTTTGGAATAAATGGATTTTCAGAGAAATGACTTTTTCGGAATAAATGGATTGTCAGAGAAAATGGCTTTTTCAGAATAAATGGATTTTCAGAGAAAATGGCTTTTTCGGAATAAATGGATTTTTAGAGAAAATGGCATTTTCGGAATAAATGGATTTTCAGAGAAACGGTTTTTTCGGAAAAATGATATTTTCAGAGAAATATTTTTGGAAAAATGATATTTTCAGAGAAATATTTTCGGAAAAATGGGTTTTTTCAGAAAAATTTTCAGAAAAATGGCAAGATTTCGGAATATAAAACCCTTTTGCGAAGATTATTCCGAAAATACAGGGAGACAGTATATAGACGACAGAGATAAACTTAAACCACCAAAACAATACCTCGAATCCACCAAAATCAATAACCACTTCGATCACACCAATAACAACACCTCAAAGCCTCAAATACTAATCGAATCCAATAGCCTAAACCAAAAAACCCACGAAATCAATACCAAATCCACACCAAACCAACACCAAAGCTAACTATGAATCCCTTGGCGAATGATACCACTTGAGAGACTAAATCACACGACTAATCAAACACAAATAACACGATGATGATTAAACTAAAAAAGAAAGATTAGATTAAGATGAAGAGAAGAAAAGAAATACAAAGTTGGTGTTTTCCTTGTGAGAGAAACAAACACCTTTCTCACTCTAGAACTAATAAAAATGGAAAGGACACACACACACACATATGGATTAGGAAGCCTTTTATACTAAGTAACAAATGTTTAGGAGGCCTTCCTCATTTGTGTGTTCGGGACTAAATCCCGTTACATAAATAATAATAACTAAAAACTCTCGACATCATTAAATAACATTTTTCACGAGCTTCGCAACGATATATTATATGACCATCACTTTAATTACTTCTAACAGATCCACCATGGAAATAAAAAAATCTTGAAAGTTGATGCATGTAGGAGATTTTCATACCAAAATGTAGATCTTGAGATTTCCAAGATGGGACTTCAATTTGTTTTGAAAGATCCAAGCTCAAAATCAAAAAATTTGATGTTCTTTGGTGTTGGGGGTTCACGGCTCAAAGACGTTCTACTCAGGTTGAAAGACGATGGAAGGATTGAGATTCCATTAACTTTAGACAACATTAAAGATCTCATCTTGGTTAATATCTCTTGTTAGCCCTAAAATGTGAGCGCCATTTACGGAATTACATTTTATTCAGATAGGCAAAACGTGGAGGGACTACTATTGACATGTTGTCAAAGTGACCTCTTGTTTAGCCTATATATACCCCTCCATACTTCCATGGAGGGGTGAGGTTTTCTTCTTATTGTGTATTTCATTTCTCTCTCTAAATACACACACTACATTCAAGCTTTACTTTCTCTCTCTAAAAATGTCTAAACATTACTTTTATCCTCCCCGACCTCTGGATCATCCTCTTGTTAGCTTTAATCTTAATGTTAACATCTCTTACCACTAAATTGTGTTTATCTTTACCAATAATAACCTCAACTATATATTAATGGTGTATATAATGATCAGTGTGGTTAAATGAATCAACCAGCGCTATTGCATTTGGACGGACCTAAAGAAGATTGTAGTTTCTGATTCAGTATGTAGAATAACATATATTCTTTTCTTATAGGCACATATATAAAAGATTTTATATTCAGATTCAGGTATATGGTTTATTTCCAAAGTTCAGTTTATGCTATAATTCTTGATTGGAACAGTTACACGCTCTTTTACAAATATTTGGGGGGGGGGGGGGGGGGCATATGATACCATACAATTCATGATATGATCATCACAAAATTAGCATGATCATAAGCATCGAGTGGTTTCTGGTTGATCCGTCAGAGCTCACTGAGACTATCGGCCATTGCATGTGATCTCCATGCATATATTGATTACAAGAATTATACAAAGACATTACATAATTTTTCTTCAGATAATTTTTCTTCAGATAGTTTACACTTGGGTAACGGTGAATGGGCCCGATCAACGGGATTTCAACTTACCGGAAAAGATTTTTAAACGTGAGTTAAAAAGAAACACTTGATCTCCAATGTTAAAAACATGTTTTCTACAATACTTGGTATCTTAAACAATCGTTTTAGTCTTGGTATAATTGGGAAGTACCACATCACTTTGGCTAGAATGTTTTCGTAAACTTCCTTTGTCTTATTGAGAGAGAGAGAGAGTTTTTGTGTTTTGCATGAGTGAAAAGTGAGGAAATGGTTTAGTGTAGGTGGTTTTGTGTAGTTGCTAGTTTGAGAGAAAGAAACCTGTCACATTCAGTTCTGTGTCTGGTTTCCCTCCAAATACCAAAAACATATATTTCATACTCCTCAAATACTTTTGAATATGTTTAACAGCAGTCCAGTGGAGCTTCCCTAGATTCTGTTGGTATCTACTGACCAAGTTCTGAGCAAACGCCACATCAGGTCTTGTGCATCTTACAGCATACATAATAGATCCTACAGCCGAAGCGTAAGGCACCTCCTGTTATTTTTGGAAAGTTACTATATATGGAAATTTGCTATTTTTGGAAAGTTACTATATATGGAAACCTGCTATTTTTGTGCAACCCAATTATCACCACCATTGGACTGCTTGACAGACTTCCACCACTACAGCACATTACCATCGATTTTGTTAACTTGTTTCTTAGGTTAGCTATATCACTTGCCATGTTATTATACCTATCGTCATTTGCCTTAGCTTAAGTCAAAAGGTCATTTGGAAGATATTTTGAAAGCGTATTATGAAAACCTTGATTAGTGTTTTGAAAATCGAGAGAGAAAGGTTTTCTAGAGTTTAAGCTCTTGTATTGGTTAACCTTTCTCTCCCAATGTACACTCCTTATATAGGCAGTGTAATTAGGGTTTGCAGTTTGCATGTTTCAATGCATGGGTTTATCCAGTGGGTGGTGATGCCCATCCTTAGTACTTGAAGCCTGGTGCCATTACAGAGTCCCAACCTTTGGTCGATGTTTCGCATGCACATAACTGGAGTACCTATCTTTAGTTTTAAAGAATGCTGAGGAAGTCCAGACATGTTGAGGCTGTTAAGGAAGTCTTGTGTGTACATTTCTTCATAAATAAATGTCTTGTTAAACTAACAGAATACAATACATATGTTTATACTTTTTAACTTTTTTTTACGTTGGTTTTGCTTCACGTAGCTTGATCTTGTCAATTATTCATAGTCGTTGAAGATCCAAATTGGGGGTTTTTAATTGAGTAAGTTTCAAGCTCATTGGTTGCTTTGGTTGTGTTCCTCTCTTGAAAATGGACAATTTTCATGTTGACATCTTTCTCTGAAGTGTAGTGTAGCTTGTCATTAATCTTTTAAAAAAATGTATTACAAAGTTGGAACAAGACTAATATGGACATTAATAAGTGTGAAAACACTTATCCTTTTACCACTTATTTCCAATAATAACAAGACCAAAACGTGAATTTTAT
Organism: Glebionis coronaria; assembly: GCA_025667525.1. NCBI lineage: Eukaryota > Viridiplantae > Streptophyta > Magnoliopsida > Asterales > Asteraceae > Glebionis > Glebionis coronaria. The sequence continues at coordinate 157,338,295 of CM046876.1, forward strand.
GTCGTAAAAGTCGGAATTATGCGTGGTTTGTGTTTTTATTGTGTTTTAGGACCAAAAGATGAAAAAGGAAGAAAACACGGGCTTTAACGGGCTTTTATCGAAGAAAACGAGAAAAGACGAAGTCAAGAGTTCAAGAGTGCTTAAAGAACGAATGTCCAAGACCTATTCTAAAGATTTATCGAAGAAAAAGTCTAAAGACGGAAGTTTAATGAAGTCGAAGAACTCAAAGTCTAAATTAAAGAAGAAAATTATTAAGACAAGTTCAAATCCCGAGACGACGTCGAGAAAAGACAAAGATTTAAATCGAGTCGAGAAGAAAAGAAAGAAGGAAGCACACTACACATGCACTATTTTCCCTATAAATACCCTCCTAATCACATTAGGAGGGTGGTTAGCTAATTTTAGTTTTTCATTTTTCTTTCTAGTTTTAGAGAGAGAGAAAGTTCCCAACTTTCTCTTACTAATTTTTTCTTTGTTTTCATCTTTCAAGATTAAGCTTTCATTAATCTTTGTATTTGAGTTTCTTTAATCAAAAGTTTAAGTTTAAGTTTGTGTTCTTTACTCTCTTTCTACATTTCTTGATTTTGATTGATTTTGATCCGAAACATACTTGTTTTGTGTTTGAATTTAATGTTTTAGTGTTTAAAAAGTCAATCTTTCTATTCCTACGTAAGCTTTTATACGGTATAAGCTATAAGCTTTTGGTGCTTATTGGCTTATTTGTATTTTGGCTTATTTATTTTTAAGCTTTTTAGAGAGTTTTACTATTTTATGTTCGGTTTATTAAGTTTCGTGTTTAGATTCAAAAGTTTATGAAAATATGCTTATTTATCTTTGTTTAGAAGTTTGAAAGTGCTTATTGGTTACTGCTTATTCATTTGGGCTTATTTACTTTTGGGCGCCATTTCCATCTTAGAAGGGTTTTCCCCTGAATACGATCTTGGGGTACGATTGCATTGAGTGCGATCCATCTGTTCTTCCCTGTTACGATCACACACCACGATCATTGATTACGATCTGGGAGTGCGATGGTGTGTTACAATGCCTTGTTTCCATCGCATTGATTGCGATTCTATTGTGTTGCGATCACAAACCACGATCAAGGACCACGATCCACTTGTTGCGATCGTGGTTGCGATCTGGTAGTACGATCACGTCACCCATCGTACTAGTGAGTACGATCTGATTCCTTTGTTGTGATCGCATTGAGTGCGATCGATGGACACGACCCATCTTATTGTTTGGGTACGATCGCGTTGCGATCTGCTTTGTTTTATTTTCCTTAGACTTTCAAATTTAATCTTTCCCGCCTTTTATCTTAGTTTATTTTAAACAAGTTTCTAAGATTTTGATTATTTAAGTTTTAATTTCCAAAGATTACACGCTTTTATTTTTAGTTTAAATTCTTAAATCTTTCACTTTACTCAACGACAATTTTAGTTATTTGCATTTAGTTTAAAAATAGATAATCAAACACCACAATTAATTTTCCACCAAGAACAATGGAGTCGCACTTTCTACCAATAATCAATTCGAAAAGATCGGATTCTACGAACTTTCATACGAGCTTAAAAACCTTGTATTAAATGGCGCCGCTGCCGGCTCTTTTGTGTTAAGATTAAAGGTTTTAAGTGAGAGACGCGTTGGATTTTGGGATCCGTTCATCTCTGAACGTTATTTCCTTGCTTTAAAATTTTCAAAAATCCAAAAAAATATTAAATTTTTAAAAAATACAAAAAAATTAAAAAACATAAAAAACCAAAAATATTTCTGCTTTGTAATTTGTTTTGCAGGTGTATGCGCACTCGATCAACGTCTTATCCCGAGACCGAGACTCTCGATAACTTAGACATGGCCGGTGTACACAACAATAATAATAATCCACCTCAACCCAACATGAATAATAACAACAATGAACCTCTACCGGACAATCGTCCAATGATCGAACTTTTGCAAGCACATGTAGAGGGCAACAACGATGCTATTGTCATACCCGCGATTGGAGCTAACAACTTTGAACTCAAATCCGGCTTCATTCAAATGGTCTCTGCTCAACCATTCTTGGGGCGTTCAATTGATGATCCTCGTGACCATATTAAGAGGTTTCTTCAACTCACTAATACGGTTAAGTATAATGGGGTTTCACAAGAGGTAATTCTCTTGCAAATTTTTCCTTTCTCCTTAGAGGGACAAGCCCGGCATTGGCTTGATAAGGAACCGCCACAAACTATTCTTACGTGGACGGATTTAGAGACCAAATTTATCAACTACTCTTTCCCACCCTCACGTACTACCGCTTTGCGGAATGAAATCATTACTTTTGAACAAAAGTACGGTGAGACATTTAGTGAATCTTGGGACCGTTTTAAGGAACTTTTACGAAAGTGTCCAAAACATGGTTTAACAAAAGTACATCAAATTAATACTTTTTACAATGGTTTAAGCATGAATGACCAAGATTCACTAAATAGTGCCTCGGGGGGTAATCTGTTGGTTAAGTCTGCTAATGCCGCTTGGGATATTATTGAGAACAAGTCTAGAGTGCAAACCAAGAGTGTTCAGACCAATGTGGCTAGTGCTAGCACTAATGAGAGCGACAAGAGACTTGATAAGCTTACTTCGCTTGTTGAATCACTTGCTCTTCAAGCCGCCAACAATACCAAAGCTATCACTGCCCAAGCTAGTGCTTTGACTCAATCATGTGATATATGCGGGGGATCTCACTCATACACCGATTCTCCTTCGACTCATGACAATCCGAAAAATGTGTATGCCGCCAACGGTAACTATTCCACGGGAGGCTATCAAGCACGTCCTCAAGGTGACTGAAATTTGCTCAACTATCGCTCAAACAACTTTCTTTCACCACCCGGTTTTCCCCTACAAAAGCCAAACAACCTCAATCGCAACAATCAAAACCAACCACGTGCTCCAACTCCATATCAAAACCAAAGAAACCCATATCCACCTCAAAGAAACAACCAAGTTTACCAACAACCTGCTTATCAACCACCCGCCTACCATGATCCTCCTCCCAACCAACCTACCGCATTACACCAAGATGTTGAAACCTACATGAGGACTAATGATGTGATCGTGCAAAATCTTCAGCGGGAAATGGCCAACATGAAAGCAGATATGGTGAAGCAAGGGAATGATCTTCGAGCTGATATGTGAAACACTTTGGCAAGTCAAACGAATGACTTAAGGAACATGATGGCTAGTTTCTTCCCAAGTAATCAAGCCTCTGGATCGGGTTCTCTTCCGAGTAACACCGTTGCTAATCCAAGAGGGGAGATGAAAGCAATCACCACTCGCAGTGGAAAAGGTTTAAAGGAACCCGAGCTTCCTACACCTACACCATTGATTGTGACAAAGGAAAACGAGTCTCCTTCTCCAAATCCTCCATCTTCTATTCCTCCAACTTCTACTTCACCAATTCCACCACCTTCTACATCCACCCCTCCACCACCCAAGGATGTGACTGAGAATTCCATTCCAAAGCCTTCATCTCAACCCAATATACCTTATCCTTCAAGGTTGAGGAAAGAGAAATTGAAGAAAAAGGATGATATTCAGGTTTCGAACTTTCTTAAAATGTTTAAACAACTGAATTTCAATATCTCCTTTGCTGAGGCTCTCGCTCACATGCCCAAATATGCTAAAATGTTTAAAGATCTTCTAAGTGATAAGGAGAAACTTCTCGATATTATTCAGACCCAACTTAATGAGAATTGCTCTGTAGTGCTCTTAAGGAAATTACCAACCAAACTTGGTGATCCGAGTCGTTTCTTGATTCCTTGCAACTTCCCAAGAGTTATGAATTGCATGGCCCTAGCCGATCTAGGTGCTAGTATTAACTTAATGCCATTAAGTGTTTGGAAGCAATTACCTCTCCCTGAGCTAGTCCCCACACGAATGACTTTGGAAATAGCTAACCGTACGGTTGCTTATCCAGTAGGGATAGCCGAAGACGTCTTCGTTGGTGTCGACAAATTCACCTTTCCGGCGGATTTTGTTGTTGTTGACTACGAGATGGACCCCCGTGTTCCATTAATCGTTGGACGTCCATTCTTGAGGACCGGTCGCACTCTCATCGATGTAGCCGTGGGCGAATTAATCATGAGAGTTGGTGACGATAAACTCGTCTTCAACATGGGAAAACTTTCTAAGCAACCTTCTGAAAATGAGAGTGTTAATTTCATTGACGTTCTTGATGAGGCTTGTGAAGAACATTTCAAAGACGCTTGTAAAAGTGGTTCTTCTTCTCTTCGCATTGTTGAGATCGTTGCCTCTATTGCTCCATCACTAACTCCATTTGGAGAAAGTGATTTCATCTTGAAAGAATTTGAAGCAACTTTGGGAGACGTGGACTTAAAATATGACGATTCTCCCTCCAATTGGGATGAAGACATTCGTACCATTAAGAAACTTCTCAATGAGGACCATATTGCTCCACCATCTCCTAAGGATATCTCTATTCATGAACCGAATTTGACTACGCCTTCCATCGAAAATCCTTCGGATTTAGAGCTTAAGGACCTACCGTCTCATCTCGAGTACGTTTTCCTTGAAGACAACAAGAAGTCACCCGTCATCATCGCTAAGGACTTGAAAGAGGAAGAAAAATCTCGACTTATCGTCGTGCCTAAGAATCACAAGAAAGCGATTGCTTGGAAAATCTCCGATATTCGTGGAATTGATCCTCACTTTTGCACACATAAAATTCTCATGGAGGATGACTTTAAACCCACTATTCAAAGCCAAAGAAGGGTGAATCCTAAGATCCATGACGTAATCAAAAAAGAGGTTATCAAACTTCTTGATGCGGGAATGATCTATCCTATCTCGGATTCACCATGGGTTAGTCCAGTCCATTGTGTGCCTAAGAAAGGCGGAATCACCGTTGTGCCCAATGAAAACAACGAGTTGATTCCTACTCGTCTCGTTACAGGGTGGAGAGTTTGTATAGACTATCGCAAACTCAATGATGCTACGAGAAAGGATCATTTTCCCCTTCCTTTCATGGACCAAATGCTTGAACGTCTAGCGGGTAATGACTATTACTGCTTTTTAGACGGTTTCTCCGGGTATTTTCAAATTCCCATCGATCCCAAAGACCAAGAGAAAACCACATTCACTTGTCCTTACGTAACATTTGCTTATAAAAGAATGCCTTTCGGCTTATGCAATGCTCCTGGGACTTTCCAAAGGTGTATGATGGCTATCTTCCATGACATGGTTGAAGAAACTATGGAAGTCTTCATGGATGATTTCTCGGTTTATGGTGATTCTTTCTCTTCTTGCCTTGCCAATTTGGAACGCATGCTTAAGCGGTGTGAAGACACTCGCCTTGTTCTAAATTGGGAAAAATGCCATTTCATGGTAAAAGAAGGCATTATGCTAGGACACAAAATCTCAAAAGCCGGTCTTGAAGTGGACCGTGCTAAAGTGTATGTCATAGCCAAATTACCTCCACCTTCAACCGTGAAGGGTGTGAGAAGTTTCCTTGGTCATGCGGGCTTCTATCGTCGTTTCATTCAAGATTTTTCTAAAATCGCTCGCCCGATGACCCACCTCTTGGAAAAAGATACTCCTTTCATCTTTTCCAAAGAGTGTCTTGAATCCTTCAATCTTCTTAAGGATAAGCTAACTAAGGCACCGGTCTTGGTTACCCCTAATTGGGAGCTACCTTTTGAGTTGATGTGTGATGCTAGCGACTTTGCTATTGGAGCGGTTTTGGGCCAAAGAGTGAACAAACACTTCCAACCAATCCATTACTCTAGCAAGACAATGACGGGGGCTCAATTGCATTATACCACTATCGAAAAAGAGCTTTTAGCTGTAGTGTATGCTTTTGAAAAGTTCCGCCCCTATCTTGTCCTTTCTACCACCATCATGTATACTGATCATTCCGCGTTGAAGTACTTGTTGACTAAGCAAGATTCTAAGCCAAGACTTCTTCGTTGGGTTTTGCTCCTTCAAGAATTTAAAATCGAAATTCGTGACAAGAAGGGTGCCGAAAACCTAGCCGCGGATCATCTAAGTAGACTTGAGGATCCTTATCAAGGGGATCATCTGAATCAAGAGATCAATGACTCTTTTCCCCTTGAGGCCTTAATGTCTATCAATCCAAATCTCGATGACACCCCGTGGTTTGCGGACATTGCAAACTACTTAGCGGGTGGAATTCTCAAGGAAGGGTTAACGTCCCTGTTAGCCTTAAAATATTGAGTCAAACAAGAATGCTCGGTCATATATTTATTATGTATCGTATTTTAGAACGTTGTAATAGGTAGTATATTAGTCGTGTTATACGGGCTTAAATTTAGGCTAAAGTTCATTGATAAGTAACTAAACCCAAAAGGAAAGCCTGACCCAAACCATATAGTCCATAAAGAAGCCCGCATGTGGGTGGACTATATATACCCTTCCTAGCATGTTAGGAAGGGTGTTGGTTCATTTGTATTCTCACTTCTCAATCTAACATTCACCTAGTTCGAACCATTTTTCTCTCTACTTTCTCTCACTACTTTCTCTCTCTAGAATTCTTCTCATATCTACCTTTCTTTCTTTAATTCGTGTATTATACAATCATATATTAGGGACAACAATTGTTATCAATCGCCATGGGGTAGTTTTGTGATTGGTTTTTGAGTTTTCATTTGATTTGATCCTTCTTTCTTCCACGAATTCAAGATTTTTTGTGTTTTTTAGTGTTCTTCACGTCGTATTACTTCTTTATTCGTGCCATAGTGATTTGGGTATCTTGGTTTTTGGCTTAAACACAAGTTTTTTGGATCAAAAGTTGAAAATTTCTTGGTTTTTCATCTTTCCGAAATTCTTGCAAAGGTACCCATCGGAAAGTACAATTGAGAGGGGTCTGATCGCAATAACTAACTGGTTCCACTTTGTGATCACTAGATTTCGATACCTTATTCCGATCTTGACGTTCCGATCGTACATTGCGATCTGGGATTCCGACGGTTTCAAGGGAATTGTGAGTCGTTACTCTGCCAAATTTGTTTCAGCCACATTCCGATCTGAACATTCTGATCTGAACATATTCCGATCTGAGCATTGCGATCTAGGATTCCGACAGGTACACATTGAGATCAAAACAACATTCCGATCTAAGGATTCCGACAGGTACACATTGCGATCTAAAGGACATTCCGATCTGAACATTTCGACAGTACATTGCGATCTAAAGGACATTCCGATCTAAGCATTCCGACAACCAACATTCCGATGGCACATTCCGATGGACATTCCGATGACATGTTTAGCAAAATTTTTTTTGAGTATTTTTTAGACTTAGCCACCATCTAGACTAGTTTCGGAACGTAGTTTACACGAAGATTAAAAAAAAAAAGAAAGAGATAAAATTTTTAGGTCAAGTAAAATCAAATTTTTTCCATACTAGTTTTAGGACATTTCTAGCTCAATTTCAAAATTTGGTGATTACAAATTTTTTAGGTCTACCGTTTTGTCGGACTGAGGAATTTATTGTCGGGCTGAGAAAAATCGCAATTTTCGGAATTTCAACAACCAAACAGTCACAACACAAGTACTTAAGATCCACATTCGATTCATCATTTCAGAGAATATTGAGATGGATTCTACTGCTGAATATCGTGTGACGAACAACAACATAATGGTGGCAGGTAACAAAGAAAGACCACCAATGCTTGTGTCGGGTCGATACGATCAATGGCAATCCCGTTTTATACGTCACCTTGACACAAAACCTAACGGTGATGCTTTAAGGCAATGTATCTTGGAAGGACCCTATAAACTCTCAAGGATTCAAGTTCCTGCAGTACCAGCCACAGACACAAGTGACGCACAACCCGCATATGAACGTGATGAAAAGAGGACCGACCTCACCCCAGAGAACCGTGTGTGGTTTGATGCAGAGAAGGAAGCAATCTACTTAATTCTCAGTGGCATTGGAGATGAAATTTACTCTACGGTTGACGCATGTCCTACTGCTCAAGAAATGTGGACGGCCATTAAAAGATTGCAACAAGGTGAATCACTTAACAAACAAGATGTGAAAACTAAGATGTTTTGGAACTTTGGCAAGTTTACATCCAAGGATGGGGAATCAATTGATTCTTATTACTCCCGATTCTACAAGATGATGAATGATATGACCCAAAACAACTTGCAAGTTTCCATCATGCAAGTCAATGTCCAATTTCTACAACAACTTCAACCAGAGTGGAAACGGTTTGTCACCTTGGTGAAACAACAACAAAAGTTAGACGAAGTTTCATATCACAAGCTCTTTGACATCCTGAAACAATTTCAAAATGAGGCAAATGAACTTCGAGCTGAACGAGTTGCAAAGATTTCCAATCCACTTGCTTTGGTGTCTACCACTCAACATTACCCAGAATATCACTCCCGTACTTCAAAGACCTACTCTACTCAATCATCATCACCACGATCATCCATTGTCTCCAAGTCACATGTTCCAACACGATCCCGAGGCAAAGAAGTTGCAAGAGCACCATCACCCAAACCTGAGCAATCATCCGAAGAAGACAGTGATGAAGAAATAGCTCAAAAGGATAGGGAATTCAAGCAACAAATGGCTTTCGTTATGAAGCAATATAAGAAAATCTACAAACCCACCAACAACAACCTTCGAACATCTTCAAACTCGAGGAACACCCATGCACAGAGTCCTCCAAGGTATGACACACGAAGACGTGTTGCGGGTCCTCCAAAGTATGATCGACAACCTAAGTCTGATAATCAGAGGGTGGCTACTGTTGTTGGAAATCGGGAAACTGTTGGTACTCAAGTTGTGCAACAAAGTGGGATTCAGTGTTTTAACTGCAGAGGTTTTGGGCATTTGGCTAAGGAATGCAGGCAACCAAAGAGGGTTAAAGATTATGGTTATCATAAGGAAAAGATGCTGTTGTGCAAGAAAATGGAAGCTGGAATCAAGTTATCAGCTGAGGAAGGAGAAATGCTTGACGACACAGATGATGAACTCTCCGACCAAGAACTCGAGGCACATTATTCATACATGGCAAAGATTCATGAGGTCCTTAACGTCACTGAAGATGACAATGGTCCTATCTTTGATACCGAGCCAATTGATAAGGTACAAGATGATGTTGAATATAATGTGTTTGGTGATACACATGCGCATAGTGATCTACCAACAACAATTACTGACACATGTATGATGGAAACGGTTGATAGCAATACCACACCCGATTCATCAGACATGTGCAATAATGAGTTTGAGGATGATCAACATGCAAATGAGTATGATGACGAGGAGCGTGTCGCGCTTGCTAATTTAATTGCTAGTTTACAAAAAGATGTCAAGAAAATAAAAAGAATCCAAAGCAATCAAAGAAGGCAAACACAGCGCTCACTCAAAACTTTGAAGAATGCAAAGCCGCTCTTAAAAAATCTAGTGAGACTATTGATAGTTATAGGGCTGAGCTTCTTCAAAAGACCAACGAGCTTGAGGGGTACAAAATTCGTGTCATCAAGGTTAAAAAGGACGATTTTGAAAATAAATACAATGAAGCTCTTGCTTTTTTAACTAAAGAAAAACATCAATTTAATGTTTTATTAAGTGATGAACGTCAAAAAACATACATTGCCACAATAAAAGTTAATGAACTTGAACAAAGGCTTTCTATGAACACCACCGATTCTGCTAAAATTCTTGACGAGAAGAAACAAGAGGTTGAAACATTAAAACAAGATTTCAAAAATAGACAAAGCAAAGATACTGAAAAAGTAAAGGATCTCGAAGAACAAGTCGATTTTTTGAAAAAAGTTGTTTATAATACACATGACTCTATTCAAACCGTAAGAATGCTAGCACCTCGGTCGTTTTTCAAGGGTCAACCTAGCTTTGCCACCCCCAAGTACCTCGAACAAGCTCAAGCTGCGAACCCTCACTTATATCTTGATGAGTCCGAATGGACTGATAATGACTGCCCAGTAGCTAACATCGATAGTGACGAGACGTCCCTTTGGGATGAGGAGAGTAGATCACCGGTCAATAAAGATTTTGTGAAACCATATAACTATGCTTATGAAAACAGTCTTTATGGTCTTTTCACTCCACAAAAAACAGAAGTCTCGTGAGGAATTATTTTTAGAATGCAAACAAAAAAGAATTCAATGGAAAAAAGCTTTTGCCACTAAGAGGAAAACTAATGTTTTTTAATATAATAACTATTTGCCTCTAGATGCTTCTAAAAGCAAAAGTAGAAAAATACTTGGTTTTCTTAAACACCACGTTAATAATGTTCAATCAATTGTTGAAAGCGATTGGGAGAAACATCAAAAGGACAAGTGGAAAACCGAGATTCCTCACGACATAACTTTGCTTGTGAAAGAACTTTTAATACCAAATACGAAGATAATAAAAGAACATGTTCTTAAGTTTGAAAATTTAATTCAGTCTGAAATGTTTGATGATTTGAAATATGTTGAGTCTCTTGAAAAAGAAATTGATGACCTTCAAAATGACAAATTAGAATTTTTAAACGAATATGATCTACTCTTAGAAGAATGTCTCTCCAAAGATATTTTGTGTGTTACTCTTCAATCTTGTGCTGATATCGATGAATATTCTGATGTTGCATGCAAATATCTTGATAAAATCAAAGAGTGTGAGCGTCTTGAACTTGAGCTTTCGAAACATAAAGAAAATGTTGATAAAAAGGCTTTTGAGTTACTTCAACACAAAACTGATTTCCTTCAAAAACATTGTCATTCTCTTGAACTTGCTTTGCAAAAAGACGTTGGTAGTTTTCCACATAATAATAAATTGCAAGAAAAACTTTCCCAAACGTTTCGAGAAATGAACGAACAGAATTTGGAAATTAAAGGGTTGAAAGCTCAGTTACAAGACAGGGACAGAGCGATAGCAGAGTTGCAGAAACTCGTTGCTAAGATGGGTGGGAAGATTGTGGAACCTAGTGTTAAGAAACCTGTTGTAAGACAACCCAATGCTCAAAAAGTGACTAGACCCTCTGTCTTGGGAAAACCATCTGTTTTCTCTAATTCTGCATTTGCAAAACCTGCGTTTGCCCCCAAGACGGATGGGAAGGATAGGTTACCACAAAACACTCCCAAAACACATATTCGATCACAAAGCATTAAGAACACAAATGTGGTTAAACCAAGGATGTATAGATTGGCCACTAAACCCACACAAAACAAAGAAAGTCAATCACCTCAGATTTCTTGAAAAACTAATAGACGTGTGTCTTTTACTACAGGAGTAGTCCCCACTGCTAGTGTTAGCTGGTCCCAGCTTAAGAGCAATCGCATGAATGAAAAGGTCTGGCAAAACAAAAGTCAAGGGAAGATGAAGGAAGTAGAAGACCACCCTAGGATTTTCAATGTTTCTAAGAATAAAACGTCTGTAATCGCGTGTAATGACGATTTGAATGATTCAACTTTGAATGCTATGAAAGTTAAGTTTGTTTGTGTGAAATGTGGAAAGTGTGCTAATGCTAATCATGCTATGTGTGTTTCGAATAATGCCAAAGGCGTAGAAACTAGAACTAAGAAGCAAACTGTGATGCCTATTAGTGCTAGAAAACCCAAACGCAAAGTGAACCATTCTGGTGCAACCCCCTCTAAGAAAAGTATTGCATCAGACTCCACCAATAAGAACCCTAGAAGCAGAATTAGGGAATCATATGAGTCTGCTAGCAAGCCTTGAAAATGGTGGTTTGTTAATCAATGTCCTCCAGGATATAAATGGATGCCTAAGGTTAGGACAGAAAATGTGACTACGAGCGTTAGTGTGCCTATAAGTGATGAAACTAGGGAAACTAATGAATCGGAAATCACAACTAACATGGAATCCAATTTAGCAAATGCTCCATCGTGTTCTAGTTCTTCTACAGGTGATCGAAATAATTCTCTTCATACTAGACTCCGGATGCACGAAGCACACGACGGGGAATATCAAGCTTCTAATTAACTTCGTGAAGAAGTTCCTGGGTACGGTCCGATTCGGAAATGATCAATTTGCACCGATCCTAGGATATGGAGACTTGGTTCAGGGGAATATCACTATCAAAAGGGTTTACTACGTCGAAGGGCTCAATCACAATCTTTTCTCGGTTGGTCAATTCTGTGATGCGGATTTGGAGGTTGCTTTTAGAAAGAAGACATGTTTTGTTCGTGATTATGATGGGAATGACTTACTTACCGGAACACGGGGTACTGATCTCTACACTATTTCACTACAAGACTCCACATCTTCAACTCCAATCTGTTTCATGGCTAAAGCTTCAACGACTCAAGCTTGGTTATGGCATCAACGTTTATCTCATCTTAACTTTCACACCATCAACTTGCTTTCCAAGAAAGATATTGTGCGAGGCCTTCCTAACTTGAAATTCATCAAAGATCATCTTTGTTCTTCTTGTGAGCTTTGTAAAGCTAAACGGAGTAGTTTCAAGAAAAAGACTACACCAAGCTCGAAAGGACGGTTAGATCTTCTTCATATAGATTTGTGTGGTCCCATGCGTGTTCAAAGTATCAATGGGAAGAAATACGTTATGGTAATTGTCGATGACTACTCAAGGTACACCTGGACTCACTTTTTGAGGTACAAGGATGAAACACCCGATGTTCTCATCAGCTTCCTTAAAGTGATACAACATGGTCTTCAAGCTCAAGTTAAAGTGGTTCGTACTGACAGAGGTACAAAATTTTTGAATTCAAAACTGAGAAACTATTTTGAAGCTGAAGGAATTGAACATGAAACATCTATTGCTCGAACACCCGAACAAAACGGCGTTGTTGAAAGACAAAACCGTACTTTAGTTGAGGCTGCTCGAACATTATTTCCGCTTCAAAACTTCCACTATACTTTTGGGCCGAAGCCGTGTCAACCGCATGCTAGACACAAAACCGCTCCTTAGTTATCCCAAGACACGAAAAGACACCACATCACATAATTAATGATCGCAAACCTTCACTCAAACACCTTCATGTTTTTGGATGTACGTGTTACATTATTCGAGATGGTGAAAATCTGGACAAGATGAAAGAGAAAGGTGATGCATGCATTTTAGTGGGATATGCAACTCAGTCTAAGGGATACAGAGTATACAACAAGAGAACAAAACTGATAGTCGAGACTATTCATATCAGATTCGATGAATTACAAGAGATGACACTTGAACAAAACAGTTTAAGTCCCGATCCACAACGACAAACGACTTCCGTTCACAACCGCACGGAACTCGGAACTCAAGACCACAACAATGAACCGTCATGTTCAAAGCTGGTTCCTGAACATGTTCCTAGAGCAGATATGACAGTGGACACGACACTTGAAGAGTTGGAAATGTTATATGGACCAATGTATGATGAATATTTCACGGGAGAGAAACAAGTTGCATCAAAGTCTTCCGCTGTCACTCATGATAAGAATGATGATACCGTTCATCATCAACAAAAGGATACAACTTCATCTACTTCAACACGGGTTGTTGCAGATTTACCTCCTCAAAATATCACTTCAACAATCGATCCTACAACATCCACAACTACTGTCATTGCTCCAGAGAACACAAATCAAGCAGACAGTGCATTATCTGACGATGACGATTTTCACAACCCATTCGGTACACCGGTACACGAAACTGGAGAGTCTTCTACTCGCCATGTTGATTCGTCAAATATGCATACGTTCTATCAACGACATCCTTCAACACATAATTGGACCCGAGATCATCCTTTGGTTCACGTAATTGGAAACCCTTCACAGCCTATCAAATGGACGTAAAGACGGCGTTTCTTAACGGTCCTTTGAAGGAAGAAGTCTATGTCACGCAGCCGGAAGGATTTGTTAATCCTCATTATCCTGACAAGGTGTATCGTCTCCACAAGGCACTATATGGACTCAAGCAAGCTCCAAGGGCGTGGTACGACGAGCTCTCGAAATTTCTGGTATACAAAGGTTTCTCAAAAGGTTCCATTGATCTAACTTTGTTCACTTTGATAGGTGTGAAAACACCCATCCTTTTACCACTTATTTCTGGCTAAAACAAGACCAAAACACGCATTTAATATCATTTGTTTGGAATTATGCGTGGTTTTTGTGTTTATTGTGTTTTCAGAGTCAACCGGATGAATATTGAAGAAAACATGGGATTGCACGGGTTTTATCAAGGAAAAAGACTCAAGACGAAGTCTATTGTCCAAGAGATGCAAAAGATTGGAAGTCATTGTGCCTATTTGAAGATTTATCGAAGAATAGAGCCAAAGATGGAAGATTCATATATGTCGAAGAACTCGAGTCTATTAAACAAAAGATTATAAGACGAGTTGGAATTATTCACCGACACTTCTCAAAATCCAAAGTCGGAAACGTTTATTTAAAGAAACGTGAAGACTAAAGAAGAAAGAAGAAAAGAAGCCCGATACCAAAGCCCATTCACAAGCCCATATCACACGCCTATATAAAGTTTCCACTTCACAATTTGAGAGAGCCTTAGTCTTTAGTTTAGTTTTTAGTTTTCATTTTTTCTCTCTACTTTAGAGAGAGAAAGTTCCAAACTTTCTCTCACTAGAATTTTCTTTGTTTTAATCTTTCAAATTTTAAGCTTTTCATTAATCTTTGTACTTTATGTTCTTTTAATTAAAAGTTTAAGTTTAAGTTTGTGTTCGTCAATCTTCTTCTTCATTTCTTGGTTTCACTTTGCTTTTGATCCGAAAACCATAATCCATACGGATTGATTTCGTTTGGTGTTTAAAGGTTGAAAGGGTAGTCTTTTTACTCCTTGTTAAGCTCTTACATGTATAGGCTATAAGCTCTTAATGCTTAGTAGCTTATTTCAAGTTTAGCTTATTACTTTTCGGATTTCACAAGGGTATTAATCAATTTTTAAGTTCGTTTCATACGGTTTATAATTGTTTACGTTTTACAAGTTGTCGAATTTAAGCTTTTTAAGTCATTTAAGTTTCGGATTACTTAGCTTATTGATTTTGCTTATTGAGTTTTTTTTAAGTTGCCACCAATTTCGGAACAAAATTGCTCCCGTCGCAATCCAAGGGTTTACACATTCCGACGGGTACTTATTTTGATCCCAATAACCCTCAAGGGTTCTACTTTGCGATCGGGTGTCATTCCCCCTTATTCCGATCTGGATTGCGATCACTTATTGCGATCGCACATTCCGACGGGACTAAGGTTCCTTTTTAGACGAAACTCTGCCCAATTCTCGACAGCAACATTGCGATCTGGTACAACATTCCGATCTGAACAATATTGCGATAGGTGTGCTTAGATTTCATACATTCCGATCTAGATCTTTCCGATAGATGCACATTGCGACAGAACTGACTTTAACATTCCGACAGCTTTACATTTATGTATTCCGATGGTTATGATTTCGTCATTCCGATGGACCTTCATTTGCAATATTCCGATGGACTGAGTTTTTAGATTTCAAAGTTTTACAAAGTTTTAAGTTTTAAGTATTACCCTGATCAATATTTAGTTTAATGTTTCAAGCATTTACTTTTAACTTGTCAATCTAGTTTAATCTTTCAAAGCTTTAATTTTACTCTTCCTCACTTACTTATTTGTCATTAGTTTAAAATAGATAAACAAACCAACACCTTTTTATTAACCAAGAACAAATCATTCCACTTAGAGCCGTGATCAATTCGAGGAGATACCGAGAACTAAATCCGAACCATAGCAGAATTAGTGTATCAAATGGCGCCGCTGCCGGCTCTTCTCGTTAAGATCAACAGTTTTTTGTGAGAACTTGGATTTTGGGATCCGTTCGCCGTGAACGTTACTTTTTCATAAAAAATTTCAAAAACCCTAAAAAATATAAAATGTTAAAAAATCCTAAAAATTAAAAAACATAAAAACCAAAAATATTTTTCCTTTGTTTTTGCCTTGTTAGTTCTTTTCCAGGTTCATGCGTACACGATCAACGTCTTATCAAGAGCCCGAGCCTCTCGAAGACTTAGACATGGCCGGTGTACAAAACAACAACAATAACCCACCTCAAAACAATATTAACAATAACAACCCACCTTTCAACAACAGTAATAACAACAACAATGAGCCTCTACCGGATAATCGCCCGATGATTGAACTTCTGCAAGCACATGTAGATGGCAACAATGATCCAATTGTCATACCCGCGTTTGCAGCCAACAACTTTGAGCTCAAATCCAGCTTTATCCAGATGGTCTCTACTCAACCATTCTTGGGGCGTACCATTGATGATCCACATGACCACATCAAGAGATTCTTACAACTCACGAACACGGTCAAATTCAATGGTGATCCACAAGAGGTAATTCGTTTACAACTTTTTCCCTTTTCTTTAGAGGGACAAGCCCGGCATTGGCTTGCTAAGGAACCGCCACAAAGTATTCTTACGTGGACGGATTTGGAGACCAAGTTTATCAACTACTTTTTCCCACCCTCTCGTACTACCGCTTTGCGGAATGAAATCATTAATTTTGAACAAAAGTACGATGAGTCTTTAGTGAATCTTGGGACCGTTTCAAAGATCTTTTAAGAAAATGCCCACAACATGGTTTTACCAAAGTGCACCAAATTAATACTTTTTATAATGGTTTAAGCATGAATGACCAAGATTCACTAAACAGTGCCTCGGGGGGTAATCTTTTGGCTAAGACTTCCAATGCTGCTTGGGATGTCATTGAGAATAAGTCTCGTGTGCAAACCAAGAGTGTTCGGACCAATGTCGCTAGTGCTAGTACTAGTGACAGCGACAAGCGAATTGACAAAATCACTGCGCTTCTTGAATCGCTTGCTACCAAAACCGCCAGCAACACCAACAGCATCAACGCTAAAAACGCTCAAGTCAATGCTGTTAGCCAACCATATGAAATATGCGGGGGTCCTCACTCTTACACCACTTGTACCGCCACCCAAGATTACCCTTCTGAGAATGTGAATGCAGCATATGGCACCTATCCTCAACCCGCTTATCAAGCTCGTCCTCAAGGTGACCGCAACCTGCTTAGCTGCCGCTCCAACAACTATCTCTCACCACCCGGTTTTACTCCTAACAACCCAAACCAACAACAAAACCTCAACCGCCCTCCTCAACAACAACAACAATCTCGTGGACCATACATACCACCTCACAAACAACAAAATCCACCTCAAAGAAACAACCAAGTTTACCAGCAACCTGCTTATCAACCACCCGCATACAATGCTCCTTCCAACCAACCCACCGCATTACACCAAGACATTGGAACCTACATGAGGACTAATGATGTGATCGTGGACAATCTCCAACAGGAAGTGCGCAACTTGAAAGCCGACCTGGTGAAACAAGGGAACGATCTGAGAGCTGATATGAGAAACACTTTGGATAGTCAAACGAATGACTTAAAAAACATGATGGCTAGTTTCTTCCAAGGTAATCAACCCTCTTCTTCGGGTACTCTTCCGAGTAACACCGTTGCGAATCCAAGAGGGGAGATGAAAGCAATCATCACGCGCAGTGGCAAAGGTACCAAGGAACCCGAGCTTCCTATACCTCCACCGGTGATTGTGACTAAGGAGAACGAGTCACCTGCTCCTATTCCTCATCCTTCTACTTCCCCAATTTCCCCACCTCTTACTCCTCCTCCTCCTCCACCCAAGGATGTGAGTGATCCTATTCTCCCAAAGCCTTCCTCTTCTTCCAATATACCTTATCCATCTAGGTTGAGGAAAGAGAAGCTCAAAAGCAAGGATGATATTCAGGTTTCGAACTTTCTCAAAATGTTTAAACAATTGAATTTTAACATCTCCTTCGCTGAGGCTCTCGCTCACATGCCCAAGTATGCGAAAATGTTCAAAGATCTTCTTAGCGACAAGGAGAAGCTTCTTGATATTGCTAACACCCAACTTAATGAGAATTTCTATGCAGTGCTCTTAAGGAAATTGCCAACCAAGCTTGGTGATCCGGGTCGTTTCTTAATCCCTTGTAACTTCCCGGGAGTAGAGAATTACATGGCCCTAGCCGATCTAGGTGTCAGTATTAACTTAATGACTCTGGAAGCAATTATCTCTCCCTGAGCTAGTCCCCACCAAAATGACTCTGGAATTAGCTAACCGTACGGTTGCTTATCTAGTGGGGATAGCCGAAGACGTCTTTGTAGGAGTCGACAAATTCACTTTTCCTGCCGATTTCGTTGTCGTTGACTACGACATGGACCCTCGTGTGCCATTTATCGTTGGTCATCCATTCTTGAGGACCGGTCGCACTCTCATCGATGTTGAAGCCGGTGAGCTTATCATGAGAGTGGGTGACGATAAAATCGTCTTCAACATGGGAAAGTTGTCTAAACAACCTTATTCATACGAGAGTGTTAATTGTATTGATGTTCTTGATGAGGCTTGTGAAGAACACTTCAAAGATGCTTGTAAAAGTATTCCTGTTGATCCCAAACTTAGATCGATTAGCTTTGTGTATACGAGATTAGATCAAGTACTACACGTAGAGAAACCTTTGCTTATGAATAAAGTAACAAAGTGTTATGCGGAATTAACACTTGATCTAAAACACAATGATGTTAAACAAACTTTCACTTGTATTAGAATAATCGTGTTGATTACAATGAAAGGTTTTAACTTGTGAATACTATGAAAACTGATATATGACTTTTACCTAAAAGACCTTCTTTTATAGAACAAGAAGTCTTGTACAATAAGCTATGAATCAACTATTCTAGGTAAAGATAATAATAGAAAATACAATGTCGTGCTTATCTTCACCATACATAAATAAAGAAACAAATAAACAAAAGATATTCTATCAGTGTCAATCTTCAAGGCTGTCAGCGTTGACTTCTATCAGCGTCCAAAATCAATCTATCAGCGTTGACTTTCTTCTTATCAGCGTTTGGTGATCTGACCCATATTTTATTCCCAACAATCCTCCCCTAAACTTGATATCCATACCAATGATCAAGTTTCTGAATAAAAACTAAAGGCTTAGGAGGAATCTTTCAATAACTTCTTATGTTGGTGATAAACATATCTGATCAAGTCTTTGGCCACATCACTCGTATAATCAATCTCCAAGGGTGTCTCTAGCATCTTCTCCAATACTTCTTTGGACAAGAAATAGTCAGCATCCACAAGCAAATATTCTGAAAACTTTGTAGAGCTCATATGAAATACACCACAAGTAGAATATAGCCTCCAATGAAGATTACTGAGATCATCTTCAAGATCCTTCCAAATGGCAGGATCTGCTTCTTTTGGACCACACAAAGTCATAAATGTGTTCCAAAGTCTTATTCCATTAGCTGAAGTAGGTGCTTCAGCTGTATACTTGGCCTCTATTAACCTCCATAGATGCACCAAGTCTTCCCTGTCTATGCTTGCAAATATAGAAATAACTGAAGTGAAAGTATGTACCTCCTTTCCAAATCGTCCAACCTTCCAAAATCCACACTCATCTTCATCAAAACTGATAATTGGATTTCTGTCATCTAGAGGTATCACATTTACCAAATCTGAAGCTTCCAAGGGAGAAAGCTTGAGATGTTTCCTTATAACACCTTCAGTTGGAAAATATACATCCATGTCTTTAGGAAATTGAAAAGGATCTCCTTTCTTCACTGGTCTTTGAGCAATCCTTATTTCCTTTTGAATTTTCATCTCCTCTGCAAGCTCTTGTTTTCTTTCTTCTGAAAGAAACTGGTAGACATTCTGTTCTTGCACCTTCCTCCAAATAGGATGTGCCCTATACTCTAACTCCTCAAAAGACAAGGCCAGCAACTTCTTTGATGTCCAATTAGGCTGATGACATCTAAGCAACTTATAGTACAACTGCCTTCTATCTCTTTTGAGCCAGGTCTTGACCTCTTGTGCATTGAATCTCATAATCACCTTTATGTCTTCTTGTACCCTAAGAAGAACTTCCAACCCCCAAATTTGATCTGATAAACTCATACCTGGGTTGTCCATCACCTGTTCTTCCCAAGCATGGTACATTCTGGTGATTTCTGGTAGGTCCCAATCAACCTGATTCTTCAACTCACTCAACCTTTCCTTTGCTAGCTCATCCCCATATTCAAGCCTTTCTGGATCTTCAATAATTTGAATGCTTGAATCTGAGCTATCATCATCTTTTTTATCATCACCACTTTCCTCCTCACTCTCAGAAACAACAAATGGTGATCTTCTACTTCTCCTCAAATCTCTTTCCACAAGTTGTGCAGCCAACTGTTCATCAAATGCTATTTGTGCTGCATCTTTCTTTGGAACATCTTCTTCAATCAAAATACCTTTACCTTTGTCTTTTGGATCAATAATTGGTAAAGTAGAAGAAGAAACCTGTGTGGACACATCTTTGATAATTGTTGATGGCTGGAATACATCAACACTACCTGCAACTTTGTCAGCGTCCAAGTTGCTCCTATCAGTGCCACGATTACCTTTATCAGCGTTGGATGTGTCAGCGTCCAAACCTGTATCAGCGCCCAATGTTCTTTTGAAAGATCCTTCCAAGTTCTTTGGTGTCATCTTGGATATATCAACAACTGGATGCTTCTTCAAGTTGGTGAGAGCTTCAGCAATCTGCAAAGATTCACTAAATTGTGAACTCTTTTCTGAACTCTTTTCACTAGCTGTGTGAATCAACTCATCCTCCTCATCCTCTTTTTCCTCCCCTTTGGAAGATTCCTCCATTAGACTCCTGCTACTTGGATTCTCCAAAACAGTTACTCTCTCCCTCAAAGCTTGGAGTTCTCTTCCCTGGCTGTTGACAGTTTGTACAAGACTGACATTTTGCTTTTGCAAGCTAATGACAGCCGCCGTCAATTCAATTATGGTCATAGGTTCCAATCTGCCCTCAGCTAGAATGGGGATTTGACCTCCCAAAATAGGATCATGGGGCATGGATGAGGTCTTAATGATGTTGGGACTGTCTTGACCAGCATCTAAGCCTGTGTCAATAGCCCCAGCCTCACCCATTTCACCAGCCACACTTGTGGAGGTGGTTCTCTCTGCTACAAGGCTAGGATCACTAGAGGAGAACACTCCAGTAACCCTTTGGCGTTTAGTCAACCTAGATTGTAATGAGGTAGAAGATGAAGTAGATTGTGTGGGTGTGGGTTGATTAAGGGGTGTTTGGGATTGTTCAGGAAGTGTATCAGTGTTGGGATTGGCTGTGTCAGCGCCCACATGTTGAGTGTCAGCGCTGGGTTGGTCAATGGCCATATGTTCTGGTGAAGGTGATGGTTCATGAATAGGCTCAAGTTGGGGTTCAGGGCCTGGTTGTGGTTGAGCAGCCTGAATTACTTCAAGCATGGGTTGGGTAAGAGGTATGGGGTCATTGGTGGAGCTCATTTTAGCAAAAATGGTTTTCTGTTGTTTAGGGATCTCATAAAAAGTGTCATGATCCCTAGAACAATATTCTTGTAAATCAAAGACCATTTGCAAAAATCTAGGGTAAGCCAAAGTCATTTTACTTCCCTTGTTTTTACACATCCCTTCAAAAATCATTTTTGAAAAATTATACTTAAGCCCACGTGTTATACAAACCAAAGCACTTGCAATTGACCTGTTTATCTCATTAAAAGAAGTACATTTTGGACTTAAGCATTGTAAAAGGACATGTATCAAATATTTCCAGTCAGAGGGAAATTCCTGCTTATGATATTTATTTAAAGTGACATCAGCAGGAATAGGATAACCCAATTCCCTAAGACCCTGTTCTATTGTTGCTATGGCAAGAGTAGTCACACCATCAGCGTCATCAAGACGCAAAGCTTGGCGAACCAAAGCTTCAGTGACCACCCATGTTCTTCCATGAACAGTAGAGGTTAATGTGGTCACTCCATTAGTTGTTGTGGAACTAACATTGTTCCAAAACTGTCTAATGTGTGCGACAGGGACGAATGGTGTATGAGAAAGTGCATACCTCAATGAAGATGCATTTAAAAATGCCACCATCTGTGAATACTGAGGAAATAAAGCATCATCAGCAGTCAAGTAAGCGATCATATTGTGTTGGCTCTTGAACTCCAATGTTAAATTCTTTGAGTTGAATTTGGGTGCCATGATTTAAAGCTGTTTAGGTTATATGATATGGGAAAAATCTAGGAAGAAAAGTGTTAGACAAGAAAATATGAATACCCAGAATAAAAAGATTAGCCAAATTTATAGGAGAGATGCATGATTTTGATTGGTCAAAAATGAGGCGGTTATATTCAAAGAGCAATCATGAAAATCTTGAATCAAATATAACTTATCTCATGCATTAATTAAAAGTAACTTCTCCCCAAAATTACGGCCAAAGATTAGTCAAAAAATAACAACTGGGTAGGGCCCACTAGGTGTCAACGGTCAAAAATAGCCCATCAGCGCCCAACGGCTATATTTTCTTGTCAGCGTTTGCCTAAAGCCTTGTCAGCGTCACAATTGGACGTAACAGCGTTTGGAGAAAAACTTGTCAGCGTCTAAAAAGTAAAAATAAAAATATTTAAAAAAGAAAAAGACCTTAACAAAGTAATTTATCCTAAGGGAAATATCTTACAAGTTGATAATAATTACTGGGCGGCAAGCACTGTCCATTTATACACACTTGCATAAGCAAGATAGACACAAATGTCCTCTAGAGTCCCTTGCTAACCAAAATACTTACCAACAAAGTTATTTCATAAAATTCTTTGTAACTCCCAGGTAAACCCATATCCAAAGTATTCCCAAGTCTCCCATCAGACCATAACCAATTCTAAGTCAGAAATGTCTTGGCAGCATGCAAAGTTGATATACTATGCATGCTACAGTGCCTCATGGTTTAGTAAAACTAACCCATACTCACCTGTGGACACAATCTAGAATTGTGATGAGAGTATTCTAAGAATGCCCAAGAGTCCTAAAGGTTCCTTAAACCTCCCCTCAAACTATGATACATGAGTTCTCAACAATATATATGAACATTAAAAATTTATGTCAAGATAGGAATATAAATATTCCAACCATCATCCATAAACAAAAACATGTCCAAATAACTCTTCAAAGATCCATAAGCAACTCTGTATCCAATGGCATAAAGCTACCATTACCTGCACATTTAGATGAAAACCACAAAACTAACATTTGTTGCTAACAGCGTCCCGACAACACTTATCAGCGTTGAAGGAACTCTTGTCAGCGTTAGACCATAATATCTCCAACAACGGCAAAATAACACTTGACAGCGTTACATTTACCTTTGTCAGTGTTAGAAAAATAATGTGGAAAATCTAAATCATCACAAAGACCAATAACAATGCATTATCCTGTACATACTTTTACAAAAATATTCCAAAACACATATTAAGTGAGATTAACCATTCCAATATTTGTTACCAAATATTGAAATCTTCCAGCATCAAAAGGTTTAGTTAATAAATCTGCTACATTATCATCAGTATCTACCCTATCTGGTTGTATTAAACCTTTCTCAAAGCAATCTCTTATAAAATGATGTCTAATTTCTATGTGTTTGGTTTTAGAATGATGTACAGGATTTTTAATAATGCATAAAGTACTGTTATTGTCTACAAAAATCTTGGTATGCATAAAATTATACCCATAATCCAACAGCTGGTTCTGAATCCATAAGACTTGTCCACAACAAGCAGCTGCAGCAACATATTCTGCTTCAGTTGTAGAGTTGGCCACCACTGTTTGTTTCTTGCATTGCCAAGATATTAATCTGCTCCCAAGAAATTGGCATCCACCAGTTGTGGATTTCCTATCAAACTTGTCACCACCATAATCACTGTCTGAATATGCAATAAGGTCCAAGGGAGAATCTTTTGGGTACCATAATCCAAGATCTGGATAACATCTTAGGTACCTAAAAATCCTCTTCACAGCAAAAAGGTGACATTCTTTGGGAGTCACTTGATGGCGTGCACATGCACACACAGCAAACATGATGTCAGGTCTTGAGGCTGTAAGATACATCAATGAACCAATCATTGATCTATAGTGCCTAACATCCACATCCTTTCCAGCTCCAAGTTTTCCCCAGGGGTGTTGTCTGTCCATAGGAGTAGAAGCCTCCTTCTCATGTGGAGAAAAACCATACTTCTTCAAGATTTCAGCTACATACTTGTCCTGGGAGATGAAGATACCATCTTCTTTCTGCTGAACTTGTAAACCTAGAAAGAAGTTCATCTCACCCATTGCACTCATCTTGAATTTATCTGTCATGAGCTTGGAAAATTCCTCACTCATTTTTGGATCAGTAGATCCAAAAATGATGTCATCAACATAGACCTGCACAAGTAACACATGTTTTCCTTTCTTCTTTGTAAACAGTGTCTGGTCTATGGTGCCCCTCTTGAAACCATTTTCCACCAAGTAGGTGGACAATGTACCATACCATGCTCTTGGGGCTTGATGAAGGCCATACATTGCCTTCTTTACTCTATAAACCTTGTCTGGATTCTCAGGATCTTCAAAACCAGGAGGCTGCATTACATAAACCTCCTCAACAATTGTGCCATAGAGGAAAGCACTCTTCACATCCATTTGATAAACAGTAAAGTTCATGCAAGAAGCATAAGCTAAGAAAATTCTGATAGCTTCAATTCTTGCAACTGGAGCAAAGACTTCTTCATAATCAATTCCTTCCTCTTGTGTATAACCCTGAGCTACCAAACGTGCCTTGTTTCTGACCACAATGCCTCTTTCATCTTTCTTGTTCCTTAGAACCCATCTTGTCCCAATTGGTCTCACATATCTAGGACAATCAACCAGCTCCCAAACATCCTGTATAGCAAATTGGTGAAGCTCATCCTGCATTGCTTCCACCCAACTTGGTTCCTTGAGAGCATCAAAAATTTTCTTGGGTTCTTCCTGTGACAGAAAACAGGCAAACAAACATGCTTGTACAAGAGGGGTATCAACCTTCTTGTGTATATTGGCAATAAATCCACCAAGACCTTGATGGGATCTTCTTGTCTGAACTGGAGCCATAACATCACCTATGATTTGAGATGTGGGGTGATCTTTCGCTGTGGAAGTGAGAACTCCTCCTTCAATAACTCTGGTGTCCTCAATTTCACGCTCCATGTTGCCAATATCTTCTTCAGATTCTTCTTCATCAACAGGAATCTCTTCATGGATATTGGAAGGTCCACCCTGTTCAAAATGAGAAGAGAAAAGCTGTGTAAAGGTATCTCCAAAGTCTGAACCTTGCATGTCAGCGTTAGGGCTAACAGCGTTTGAACTGTTGTTGTCAGCGTTGGAGCCATCAGCGTCTGAATTGGTCGTGTCAGCGCTGGATTTCCCTTTGTCAGCGCTTGAAGAATCATGCATGTTTGTAGTTGGTGGTATCTGAACACCACCATTATCTTTCCTTGCAGCAGTAGCAGCAGCATAATACTCATCTGTCCATATAGGAAGTGTAACAAATTCTTGTGTGGGAGATGATATAACTGCTGGTGGTCCATCCTCCTTAGCAACCTGTATACCTGAAACATTACCAATTCTCTTTTCCAAAACACTTGAAGTTACCTTCACAATGTCTGGATCAGTAACAGGCATATAATTTAAAGCTCTAGACAAAGGTTCTAAGTCAAACAACCAATTTGGACCACTCTCAGGATCACTAGGTTTACTTTCTAAAAACCTAACATGTACCTTTTCAAGTATACGTTTTTCCTTTTTAATGTAAACCCTATATCCTTTACTCTGCACTGAATAACCCATGAAGTAGCCTTCATCACCTTTTGAATCAAATTTACCTAGGGCCTCACTAGTTTCTAACACAACTACATGACAACCAAAAGGCTTCAGAAAACCAATATTTGGCTTCCTTCCCCAAAGTAATTCATAAGGTGTCTTATTATGTATCTTGTTGACCAATGCCCTATTTTGAACATAGCAAGCTGTGTTAACAGCTTCAGCCCAAAAAGCTATAGGAAAGTGGGCATCAGCCAACATGGTTCTGGCTGCTTCAATAAGGGTCCTATTCTTCCTTTCAGCAACTCCATTTTGCTGAGGAGTTCTAGCTATGCTGAACTGCCTAGTAATCCCTTTCTTGGCACAAAAATCATCTAATAACTGATTTCTAAACTCACCCCCATTGTCACTTCTAATAATTTTGACCTCATTACCATTCTTCTTTTCAATTTGGGTAATGAAATTAATCAGACTTAGGGCAGTTTCACTTTTCTTAGCTAAAAAGAAAGTCCATGTGAACCTGGAGTAATCATCAGTAATGACAAAACAATATGATTTACCCTTCAAACTCTCTATATTAGTAGGACCAAAGAGGTCCATATGCAATAAGTGAAGGGGTTTAGAACTAGAGTGCACCTGTTTAGACCTGAATGAGACCTTGTGCTGCTTGCCCTTAAGACATGCAACACAAGAGTGGTCATTGTGGAAAGCCTTTTCAGGCAAACCATCAACTAAACCAAGCCTCACAAGTCTATTAATATTCTTAAAGTTTATGTGCCCTAGTCTCCTGTGCCAAAGATTACTTTCATCTACTGAGGCCTTAGCATACAGACATGACATTTTATTATTTACCTTAATTCCATTAAGATTCACATTATATATGTCTTTATGCCTTGGTGTTCTAAAATCTATGTATTTATCCTCTGGAAGCTTATAATCTTTGCTTAACACCAAGCACTCAGTATCTGTGAAAAGAACCTTATTTTTGTTATCACACACTTGTGATACACTAAACAAGTTATAATCTAGGTCTTTCACCAAGAAGACATTATCAAACCTTAGATTGTTGGTGACAAGGGTTCCTTTTCCTGTGATTGTGCCGTAGCCCCCTCCAAAGTATACCTTATCACCATCTTGAATAGGAGAGAAATTGGTCAGATAGTCTTCCTTTCCTGTCATGTGCCTTGAGCATCCACTATCCCAGTATCCATAGTCATTGATCTTCTTCTGAATGCCCTGCACATAAAGAAAACACATTAGTTTTCTTTGGGAACCCAAGCCTTGGAAGACTTGGATTCATTTGGTTGTTCAACAAGAACAGACTTGGTTCTCATAACAACCCCATTTTCATCCCTGTTTGAATGAAATTCCCAGTTAACCCCAATTGGTGTTGACAATGCCTTAGAAATATAATGAAACCTGTTGCATGTCATAGAAATACCAGTATTATTAGGGTTCTGGTCTTGTTTTGGTCTCCATGTTAAGCTAGTAGAAGCTTTAGACCTATTTCCCTGTGGCTGCAAATACCTAGGTTTGTCAGCGCTGAAATTTCTCTTGTCAGCGCCCCGATTGCTCCTATCAGCGTTGTACCTAGGGTTTGCTACAGGAACCCATTGCCTATTTGACCAAGTATTTGACTTTTGAAAAGGTCTTAGGCCTTGTGTGTTAGACCCTCTAGAAAAGAATGGGGCTGGTCTAACAACTTGTGAACTTTTGTTCACAAAGGTATTGGGTCTGACAGTGTTTGACCTATGTTGACTTTTGTCAGCGCTGAAATGGTTACTGTCAGCGTTGACATTGGAAGCATTGACACATTTGTAGGCCAAATGTGAGAAGCTACCACATGTATAACAAGCTTTTCTAGACATAGTCTTAGGTCTAGAAGCAAAGAAGCCTGTTCCATGATTACTTACTTGGCTTTTTGGTGACCTAGAATTTCTATACATCTCTGCATATTTAACACTAGGTTTTCTAACATTTTGTGGGCCAAGGTCAACAGGTTTGCCAGTGGTAGGGTGTGTGATCTTAATAGGTTTAGGATCATAGGACTCCACAATTGGTATCATGTTTGGTGTGGGCTCATTTGGACTTTCACACAATAACCCTCCCTTAACAAACAAAGTGTGGTTTGCTTTCTTCCACTCTTCTAGGTCAGTCAGCTTTTGCTGATATTCCTCAACTGGGGAAGTCACTCTAGGTGGAGGAATAAATTCCTCCTCTTGGAATTCTGGCAAGCCAGTCCAAGATAAGTCCTTTGATTGGACACCATAGAAATCCCCAGCTGGTGGTGGAACAACCTTATAGTTATTTATCCCAATCCCACTCATATCCTTAGAGTCTCTTTGTTTACTAACACACTCTCCTAGGGATTGTGTGGCCTTATCAAATCTCTGGATTTTAAGACTCACATTATCTTTGTTTTTGTTAGCCTCCTCTAACTGAGCTATCAAATCAAGATTAACCCTATTTACTATATCTTGAACATCCTTACTCTGATGTAACTCATGTTTTAAGATATTTATTTGATCCTTTAAATCAAACTCCATTTTCTTATACTCAGTTACAGTCTTTTCTGTTTGGGTAAGAGCAATTTGATAGTTAGATAATTTGCACCTTAGAGTACTTGCTTCATCTAATAACTTAACTATCTCTTGTTTTGATTTTTCAGTATTTAAACGACAACCCTTAGAACAGAAAGCATCATCATATACCTCATTATCTGATGAAGAGGAGGAGTGTGCCATGAGAGCATATTCAGCATGCTCTTCTTTAACTTCAGCAACCAAAGCTCTGTCCTCTTCCTCATTCTTAGCCATCCAGCTCCAATCCCATTCCCCAACGCCATCAATTTGTTGAACAGCAACCATGGCCTTGGGATCTGGGTTCTTAATCATTTGGCTAGAAGGCTTCCCAGCATCAGATCTCCTTGGAGATCTACATTCCCTCATAAAGTGCCCCATCCTATGACAGTTGTAGCACTCCACCTTGGACTTGTCAAATCCAGCAACATCCTTAGCATTAAAGGTCATCTTCTTCTTGAACCTTTTGTTGAACCTGTTTGCTCTTAAACTTACAAGAGCCATAGTCCACTTTATATCCATCTCTTCCAATTGTTCATCACTTATCTGCTCAAGATCTTCATAAGTGATCCTTGAATCACTAGGCAAAGAAGCAATGAAGGCACACACAGTATCAAGATCAAAACCAGCAGGTTTAATTCTATCAGCGCCATGATTGTGTGTGTCAGCGCTTGAGTACAAAGCGTTGACAGGATATGATCCAGCGCTGACAGATTGACATCCAGCACTGACACCTTGAGATCCAGTTGCTGAATGTCCATAGAAGTTCATGGAATCAAATTGGCCTTCACTTTGTGAAAAGAAGGCCATGTTGCTGCTGGAAGATTTGTTATCACTCTCCAATTGCCATTCATTCTCCAACAGCCTTAACTTGTTGAAGATGTCATCAAACCTGGAAGTCTTGTGGGTGTTATTGACAAGAATAGATCTTGTCTCAATCTTCCATACATCACCAAGGCTTTTGAGAAACGTAGCATTCAATTCAGGATCATCAATCTGTTTTCCCATGAAGGCAAGTTGACTTGTGATGTCAAGAAGTCTACTTCTCACACTGCTGAGATTCTCATTAGGTTGAGCTTTAAAGACAGCATACTCATGCAAGAGTTGCTTCTTCTTTTCTTCTTTTGTGTCAGCATTGCCACCATGTGCTACTTCAAGAGCTTCCCAAAGCTCTTTTGCAGAATCAAAACGTTTGTACTTATGCTGATTCTCATGACCTAGGGCATGTTTCAAGATGTTCAAAATTTTCATGTCCACCCTCTTCTTGGCTATGTCTTCAACAGCTACTGCTCTCCCATCATCAGGCTTTTCCACTTTATCAGCTTCTGGACAATTAGGAATAGCTGACCTTGCCTCAATAGCAGCAGTAATCTTTGCTGCTTTATCGAATGTGTTCCCATATTCGATAATTTCCCAAAGAGTGTAGTCATGAATAGCTATGTATTGCTCAAAATTGGACTTCCAAAGTTCAAAGTTCCTGGCATCAAACATGGGAATTTTGATACTGGGATTTGAGAAGTTGTTTTGTAGCAAAGCAGGAGGTTGATTTGTGCCAGACATGGTGTTTTTAGGGTTTTGAGATTTTAGGGTTTTTAGGGTTTGGTGTTTTAGGGTTCTGCGTTACTTAAAGATCAAAAGTTTCTCAACAAGCTCTGATACCACTTGTTGATCCCAAACTTAGATCGATTAGCTTTGTGTATACGAGATTAGATCAAGTACTACACGTAGAGAAACCTTTGCTTATGAATAAAGTAACAAAGTGTTATGCGGAATTAACACTTGATCTAAAACACAATGATGTTAAACAAACTTTCACTTGTATTAGAATAATCGTGTTGATTACAATGAAAGGTTTTAACTTGTGAATACTATGAAAACTGATATATGACTTTTACCTAAAAGACCTTCTTTTATAGAACAAGAAGTCTTGTACAATAAGCTATGAATCAACTATTCTAGGTAAAGATAATAATAGAAAATACAATGTCGTGCTTATCTTCACCATACATAAATAAAGAAACAAATAAACAAAAGATATTCTATCAGTGTCAATCTTCAAGGCTGTCAGCGTTGACTTCTATCAGCGTCCAAAATCAATCTATCAGCGTTGACTTTCTTCTTATCAGCGTTTGGTGATCTGACCCATATTTTATTCCCAACAATTCCTACCTCTCTTCCCAATGTTGAGACCGTTTCCTCTATTGATTCATCACTGTCTCTATTTGGAGAAAGTGATTTCTTTTGGAAAGATCTTGAAGCCACAATGGGAGATGTGAACTTAACAAATGACGATTCTCCCACCGATTGGGATGAAGACATGCGTTTCTTTGAAAACCTTCTCAAAGAAGACAATCTTTCTCCACCATCTCCCACGGTTACTGCTATCGATGCTCCGACTTTGAAAACGCCTCCCATCGAAAATCCTCCGGATTTAGAACTTAAGGAGTTGCCGCCCCATCTCGAGTACGTGTTCCTTGACGAAAACAAGAAGTCGCCTATCATCATCGCGAAGGAATTGAAAGAAGAAGAAAAATCTCGCCTCATCGCCGTGCTTAAAGATCATAAGAAGGCAATTGCTTGGAAAATTTCCGATATCCGCGGAATTGATCCGAACTTTTGTACTCACAAGATTCTCATGGAAAATGACTTTAAACCCGCAATCCAGAGCCAAAGAAGGGTTAATCCTCGAATTCATGACGTCATCAAACAAGAGGTTATCAAACTTCTTGATGCCGGCTTGATTTACCCTATTTCTGATTCGCCGTGGGTAAGTCCCGTCCATTGTGTGACCAAGAAGGACGGAATAACCGTTGTTTCCAATGAACACAACGATTTGATTCCCACTCGTCTCGTTACTGGGTGGAGAGTTTGTATTGATTATCGCAAGCTCAATAATGCCACGAGAAAAGACCACTTTCCTCTTCCTTTCATGGATCAAATGCTCGAGCGTCTTGCGGGTAATGACTATTACTGCTTTTTAGACGGTTTCTCCGGGTATTTTCAAATTCCCATCGATCCCAAGGACCAAGAAAAGACCACATTCACTTGTCCCTATGGAACATTTGCTTACAAACGCATGCCTTTTGGTTTATGTAATGCTCCTGGGACGTTCCAAAGGTGTATGATGGCTATCTTCCATGACATGGTGGAAGACACTATGGAAGTATTTATGGATGACTTCTCGGTTTATGGCGATTCATTCTCTGCGTGCCTTGCCAATTTAGAACGTATGCTTAAGCGGTGTGAAGACACTCGCCTTGTTCTTAATTGGGAAAAATGCCATTTTATGGTAAAAGAGGGCATCGTGCTTGGACACAAGATCTCCAAAGCCGGTCTTGAAGTAGACCGTGCTAAAGTCGATGTTATTTCTAAGTTGCCTCCACCTTCAACCGTGAAGGGTATGAGAAGTTTCCTTGGTCATGCGGGTTTTTACCGTCGATTCATCAAAGATTTTTCTCGAATCGCTCGCCCGATGACCCACCTCTTGGAAAAAGACACTCCTTTTATCTTTTCCATAGAGTGTCTTGAAGCCTTAAACTTGCTCAAGGATAAGCTAACTAAGGCACCTGTCTTGGTTACCCCTAATTGGGAGCTTCCCTTCGAGTTGATGTGCGATGCTAGCGACTTTGCTATTGGTGCGGTTCTGGGCCAAAGAGTGAACAAACACTTCCAACCGATCCATTACGCTAGCAAGACAATGACGGGGGCTCAATTGCATTACACGACAACCGAAAAAGAGCTTTTAGCTGTTGTCTATGCTTCTGAAAAGTTCCGCCCCTATCTTGTCCTTTCCACCACAATCGTTTACACCGATCATTCCGCGTTGAAGTACTTGTTGACTAAGCAAGATTCCAAACCAAGACTTCTTCGCTGGGTTATGCTACTCCAAGAATTTAAAATCGAAATTCGCGATAAAAAAGGAGCTGAAAACCTAGCCGCGGATCATCTCAGTAGACTTAAGAATCCTTACCAAGGGGATCATCCGAACAAAGAAATCAATGATTCTTTTCCCTTGGAGACCTTAATGTCTATCAACTCGACTGCTGATGAAACCCCGTGGTTTGCGAACATTGCAAACTGCTTGGCGGGTGGAATTCTCGTTGACGGGTTAACATCCCAGAAAAAGAAGAAGTTCTTTAACGACATTAAGACTTACTTTTGGGATGACCCGTATCTATTCAAGCAATGTGCTGACTTGATTATTCGCCGATGTGTTGATGGACCGGCAGCTTTAGAAATCCTTGACGCTTGCCACAAAGGACCCACTGGTGGTCACTTTGGTCCCAACTACACCGCCAAAAAAGTGTTCGAATCGGGATTTTATTGGCCCACCATTTACCGTGATGCTCACGAGATGGTTAAACATTGTGATGCTTACCAAAAACAAGGCAAGATCACACATAAAGACGAGATGCCTCAGAACTTCATTCAAGAATGTGAAATCTTTGATGTTTGGGGTATCGACTTTATGGGGCCATTCCCTTCATCTAAAGGAAACAAATACATCCTTGTAGCCGTTGACTACGTCTCCAAATGGGTTGAAGCCAAAGCTTTACCCACTAATGACGCAAGGGTGGTTTGTAACTTTTTGAAATCGCTATTCGCTAGATTCAGTGTGCCTCGTGCCATTATTAGTGATCACGGGACTCATTTTTGCAACGACCAATTTGCTAGAGTTATGGCTAAGTATGGTGTAAATCATCGTCTTTCCACCGCCTACCACCCACAAACTAATGGCCATGCTGAAATCTCTAACCGAGGATTAAAGCGAATTCTTGAAAGAACCGTGGGAGAGCATCGTGCCTCATGGGCTGATAAACTTGATGATGCTTTGTGGGCTTTTCGTACCGCATACAAGACTCCGATTGGTTGTACACCATATCGTCTCGTGTACGGGGAATCATGCCACCTCCCCATTGA
Source organism: Glebionis coronaria (assembly GCA_025667525.1). Taxonomy (NCBI): domain Eukaryota; kingdom Viridiplantae; phylum Streptophyta; class Magnoliopsida; order Asterales; family Asteraceae; genus Glebionis; species Glebionis coronaria. Next base: position 157,371,493 of record CM046876.1, read on the forward strand.
GTTGGAGCACAAGGCTTACTGGGCCTTGAAGTGGGCTAATTTTGATATCAACAAAGCCGGTGACCTACGTAAGATCCAACTCAATGAGGTCAATGAACTCCGGAATGAGGCTTATGAAAATTCTTTGATCTATAAGGAAAAGACTAAGCTCATTCACGACTCTAAGATTAAGAACTGAGAGTTCCAAGTTGGAGACAAAGTTTTACTCTTTAACTCTCGGTTGAAACTCTTTTCGGGCAAGCTGAAATCTCGTTGGTCCGGCCCATTCACCATTGCCCAAATTTTTCCATATGGTACTCTCGAGCTCGCTCAACCTAATGGACCAAATTTTAAGGTGAATGGCCAACGAGTGAAGTTGTACTTTGGTGAGGACATCTCTCAGGAGATGATTCCATCCCTCACCACGTTCCCCATGAACTAATTTTGGGTCGAGTCAGGCTCGTGACTCGGTTATAAAAAACAAGCGCTCCTCGGGAGGCAACCCGAGTATCTATCCTTTTCTGTTTTAACCTCCTAAGTGTAGGGGGACCTATATAGGTGTTTGTTTTTGTGTGGTGATGTGATTACAGGGATGAATGCACTCTTGGAACCGTGCTCTCGTGCTCCCGTGTTATCCGAAATCCGGTTCTATCTCTCAACTATCGTGATTCAATTTTCTTCATACTCACATTTGAAATTGATCACTTTAGTCGTCTCTTCCTTAACTTGAGTTAACCAACGTGCACAATGTCATAAGTGTAGGGGAGACTTTTCCCACATGCTTAAACATTGAGGACAATGTTTATCTTAAGTGTAGGGGGGACTTCTATCGAAGTTTTAAGTGGACTTTTCCATGAAAATGCCTTCATTTAACCGGAAAATCATATTTTTCAACATTTTTCAAATTTTTATTAACTTTGGCCGTTTAGTCGTAGTTTTTAAAATTTTTATCGTTGCATGCATTTGTATATATCCCGCAATAAAGTCAAAAATATTAATTAAGTGGTGTAGCTAGTTTAGAAGTCTTTGACACATTAGGCCCGTTGCGATTATTTTGACTCAACCCGAATAGACTTATTTAAGTTTATTCTAGCTAGTATCCTTAACCATGTAGACCTTAATTGGTTTATTAGGCTAAGTATCCACGAGTCTCATTACTTGAGATTTTAAATTGTGGAGAACGAGAAATGATAGAGTCAATTATAAGTCGGTATTCTTGCACAAGCTCACTTGGTGTAATTATTTGCCTATTCTCCCATCGCTTGCTAATAATTTATCTGCAATAAGTAAGGTCGTACGATTTGAAAAGTTACTTAGCTTCTAGCCCAAGATCGTTTAAAAGTTGCTCGATAATGATAAGAGTTCATAGTCAAGGCATAACTTATGCAGCGGGGCGCGAAGATTGGCGAGTCCGAAAAGGCCCTAACAAGGCATGAGGATTCCATTTTATTGCTAAAGATCAAAAGTGATGTGAAAAGCATTATTCCCAAAATCAATATGAAGGATCAAGACTCACGACGAAAAGAAATCAACTCCCATAAAGATCATGGAGAAGTCTATCCGAAAAGACCCTAACAAGGTATGAGGATAAATAGATCCAAGTCCGAAAAGGAGGCGGATCGTTGTATCTCAAAATCCCAATTAGAGATTGAAGAAATAATCATGAAGTCATGGTCAACAAAGTTGGAGTACCCCTCAAAAGTCTCCAAGTGAAGAAACTCTATAACGAAGAGAAGACCATTATCTCAAGAACGTCTCTCAAGATATGAAGTATGAAGTACATGCCAAATATCGGCCCGAGAAATGTCTCAAATCGTGAACCAAGTTATGCCAAGATATGAACTTTTTGATATCCCGAGAAGCAGTTTTAAGAGATTTTGTCCTTTAGCTAACTATTGATCAAATCGTCCTACTTTGCTTTCAGCCTAAATAACTATCGAAATAAGTCCAAAAATGCATCTTCATGATCATTCTAAGACAAAAATAAAATATAACAGATACACCTAGGAATAAGGGAGTTTAAGCATATAATTAAGCCATGTGAGTAAGTGTTTGATTTGCTAACTTATAATAACAATGATCTCATTTTTAAGCTTAGTTTGGGGAACGTGAAACTTGAGGGTGATGAATCGTCGTAGCCCGAAGCCCTAATGTAAGTCTTAGATCCCTTTGCAAGTTATTTCCACATAGCTATTTTCTATCCTTTTGTTTACTTTAAAGTTTTAATTTCTCTTAGTACTTTAATTTTTGTTTAGTAGTATTTTAATAAGGCCAAGGTTAATTGATTATGAGAAAAGTGTAAACTTGCTTTATCGCTAAGCATTGCATGAGGGCATGGCAATGGTTAAGTGTAGGGGATTTGATAGGTGTGAAAACACCCATCCTTTTACCACTTATTTCTGGCTAAAACAAGACCAAAACACGTATTTAATATCATTTGTTTGGAATTATGTGTGGTTTTTGTGTTTATTGTGTTTTCAGAGTCAACCGGATGAATATTGAAGAAAACATGGGATTGCACGGGTTTTATGGAGGAAAAAGACTCAAGACGAAGTCTATTGTCCAAGAGATGCAAAAGATTGGAAGTCATTGTGCCTATTTGAAGATTTATCGAAGAATAGAGCCAAAGATGGAAGATTCATATATGTCGAAGAACTCGAGTCTATTAAACAAAAGATTATAAAACGAGTTGGAATTATTCACCGACACTTCTCAAAATCCAAAGTCGGAAACGTTTATTTAAAGAAACGTGAAGACTAAAGAAGAAAGAAGAAAAGAAGCCCGATACCAAAGCCCATTCACAAACCCATATCACACGCCTATATAAAGTTTCCACTTCACAATTTGAGAGAGCCTTAGTCTTTAGTTTAGTCTTTAGTTTTCATTTTTTTCTCTCTAGTTTAGAGAGAGAAAGTTCCAAGCTTTCTCTCACTAGAATTTTCTTTGTTTTCATCTTTCAAATTTTAAGCTTTTCATTAATCTTTGTACTTTGAGTTCTTTTAATTAAAAGTTTAAGTTTAAGTTTGTGTTCGTCAATCTTCTTCTTCATTTCTTGGTTTCACTTTGCTTTTGATCCGAAAACCATAATCTATACGGATTGACTTCGTTTGGTGTTTAAAGGTTGAAAGGGTAGTCTTTTTACTCCTTGTTAAGCTCTTACGTGTATAGGCTATAAGCTCTTAATGCTTAGTAGCTTATTTCAAGTTTAGCTTATTACTTTTCGGATATCACAAGGGTTTTAATCAATTTTTAAGTTCGTTTCATACGGTTTATAATTGTTTACGTTTTACAAGTTGTCGAATTTAAGCTTTTTAAGTCATTTAAGTTTCGGATTACTTAGCTTATTGATTTTGCTTATTGAGTTTTTTTTAAGTTGCCACCAATTTCGGAACAAAATTGCTCCCATCGCAATCCAAGGGTTTTCACACATTCTGACGGGTACTTATTTTGATCGCAATAACCCTCAAGGGTTCTACTTTGCGATCGGGTGTCATTCCCCCTTATTCCGATCTGGATTGCGATCGCTTATTGCGATCGCACATTCCGACGGGACTAAGGTTCCTTTTTAGACGAAACTCTGCCCAATTCTCGACAACAACATTGCGATCTGGTACAACATTCCGATCTTAACAATATTGCGATAGGTGTGCTTAGATTTCATACATTCCGATCTAGATCTTTCCGATAGATGCACATTGCGACAGAACTGACTTTAACATTCCGACAGCTTTACATTTATGTATTCCGATGGTTATGATTTTGTCATTTCGATGGACCTTCATTTGCAATATTCCGATGGACTGAGTTTTTAGATTTCAAAGTTTTACAAAGTTTTAAGTTTTAAGTATTACCCTAATCAATATTTAGTTTAATGTTTCAAGCATTTACTTTTAACTTGTCAATCTAGTTTAATCTTTCAAAGCTTTAATTTTACTCTTCGTCACTTACTTATTTGTCATTAGTTTAAAATAGATAAACAAACCAACACCTTTTTATTAACCAAGAACAAATCATTCCACTTAGAGCCGTGATCAATTCGAGGAGATACCGAGAACTAAATCCGAACCATAGTAGAATTAGTGTATCACACTTATAAATATGGGGATGACATTTTGCTTGTGCAAATTTATGTTGATGACATTATTTTCGGGTCTACAAACCCAAAACTTTCAAAATGGTTTGAAAAAGTAATGCACAGCCAATTTGAAATGTCAATGATGGGCGAACTAAAATTCTTTCTAGGAATTCAAGTTCACCAATCCCCAAGTGGTATCTTTATAAACCAAGCTAAGTATTGTCAAGAGATAATCAAAAAGCATGGTATGACTTCATGTGACCCCGTTGGGACACCATTATCAACCACATCGCTAGATGCTGACTTGGAGGGATTACCCATAGATCAAACGAGATATTGTTCCATGATCGGGTCCCTCATGTACTTGACAGCAAGCAGACCTGATATTTCACATGCTACATGTTATTGTGCACGATATCAAGCACGAACCACTGAAAAGCACCTCAAGGAGGTTAAACGGATCTTTCGGTACCTCAAGAATACCATTCATTTGGGACTCTGGTATCCGAGGGAGACCGGTTTCTTTCTAACGGCCTATTCAGATTCTGATCATGCAGGGTGTCTTGATACACGAAAAAGTACTTCTGGTGGTGCACAATTTCTAGGTCAAGATAAGCTTGTGGGATGGTCTTCCAAGAAGCAGGATTGCACGTCACTTTCATCAGCCGAAGCGGAGTATGTGTCTCTATCTGCGTGTTGTGCTCAAGTTCTTTGGATGAGAACCCAACTCACGGATTATGGTTTCCACTTTGATAAAGTACCTATGTACTGTAACTCAAAGTCGGCCATAGCCATCTCCTGCAATCCGGTACAGCATTCCCGCGCGAAGCACATCGACGTCAGATACCACTTCATAAAGGAACAAGTTGAAAGAGGTATCGTTGAACTATACTTTGTTGGAACGGATTACCAATTAGCCGACTTGTTTACGAAAGCTCTGTCGAAAGATATGTTTGAGTACCTCGTTAGGCAAATTGGTATGAGATGTTTGACTCCAGCAGACCTAGAGATTCTGGCAAAGGTACCTGCTTGATTTATCTATCAAACATCAACCTGTAAATACATTTGAAAAAGCAAAATACAAAAATATAAAACATATAAAAACAAAACACAAAATTAAAAATCTTTCAAAATCAAAAAAATATTCTTCTCGACATGTCTTTCAGTATCGATAATATGGACGTGCCTAGAAATGACGTTCAATAACGACACGGGTGTGTACATAAAGCTCGAATGAAAGTTGTAAATATTTTTCAAAACATGTCATTTCTTCTTTTAATAAAGGAAATTGTCTATTTTGGACAATATTTCCAAACAACGGGTAGAGCAATCTATCACGGGTTGAGCTTGTCACAAAACATTCCATGTTTTGAGCTCAACACAATGGCTTGTAATCACTTTCAGATTGCAACCCGGATCTATATTCACGGGGGAGTGTACGATTTCGTGCTCTTACCCTCAGCAAAAGAAGAGAAATCTTCTTACACTTGAGTGGATTCGTCAAGACATTCAAAGTCTATGAACTCAAGTTTATGCTTTAGAAAAACCTCTTCGACAAAAAGAAATAGGATTTTTCAAAAAGCGTTGAACACAATTTTTTCAAGAATTTCTCAATGATTATTCAAAATCTTTCAAAAATTGTATGTTCAACAAACTCCCATCCTCAAAAAACGAAATGTGGATCATATCCTCACAATGACAATTCAATTGGATCAATTTTTGAGGGGGAGCATTTTAACTTCATGCAAAGATTAACACACCTTTCTCCTGAAGATTTTCAAGACTATTTTCAAAATATATTTTAATCAAATTTGGTATCTATAATATCAAAAGATTTTATATATTAGAAATAGGGGAGAAAATGTGATCTAATATAAGACTCAAGCACTTTAACTCTTACCTACATGTGCGAAACACTTTCGATTATCGATGCACATGTGAAGGGGGAGCATTTCTGAAACGACAAAACTTTCAAGGTGTTAAATGTTTTTCAAACATCTTGTTAGACATTTGAAGTGGTTTTCATGGTTACAATAAAATACCCACAACATCTTTAATTCACGACATTATTGGTGTCAAAAGGGTGGTTAGGTTTAAGTCCTATGATCCAACCAGAACCGGAGGGATCTTTCCAGGGACAATCCAATAGATTATTAGAAGTCCTTAGGAAAGATGGAGTAGAATGTGAACGTAGCTGAATGCCGACTAAGTACTAATGATAGCATTGGAACAATCACAACAAGGTGCTATTAATGATGTCTTGGTAAGCATTCAAGGGGTTGAAGAATGAAAAAGAAATGTAAGGATAAAGGGTGTAAAGAAAGAAGCCCTCCATACAACTTAGGCAGAAACCGGGTCAACTCATCATGAAGACAAACTCATCATGGACCCAGTGATGTGAAGCACAACCCTTTCCTAGCTACTCAGGCTTCTCTCAAAAGAAGTTTGTTTTATTGTCACGAAGATCAACACGATTTCTATTGACTTTCTCACTCCGAGATAGTTGATATTGAATAGGTGGCATCTGCTCCAGCCTCCGACCACTAAAAGGGCACAAATAGAGTCTAGAGCCAAGAGATCAATCAAATCTCGTTAGGACACACGGATGAAGATCAACAAAGTCCTACGCTATATCCTTGTGATATTGCTAGAACACTCAGAGTGATACTACTTAGTATTTACAATGATGAGTGGAAATCCTTCCAGTGTTAACATCAAACAGCACTGCGTAGGTCATATGTAAGATTCTTTATGAATTGAACATATGTAAAACTGAAAAGCAACAGTGGTTTGATTCTGAATTGATTCAAACTCGTTTCAGGTTTCTACGCAATATCTTTATGGTCTTGCCAGAACATTCAGAGTGATATTCATTAATATTCACAGTGACGAATGGAAATCCTTCTAGCGTCAACATCAAACAGCGCTACGGTAGGTAACTTGCGAGATTCTTATGAATCAAGCTTGTGTCAACTGGAGAGCAACAATGGTAAGATTCTTAATGAATCAAACTTGTTCCAGGAATTTGAATTGACGACTTTAATCAAGCGGATATTTATCCAATTGATTCACTCTTTATGTTCGCAGTCTTGCTTGTCGAGTAAAGAGAACGGCTAGTACAGCCGCGAAACCCTGTCAAGGAGATTCTTAATTGAATCTACCTGATCACAGGTACGGTATTTAATATCGTATAACGGTCTTCACCGACCGGAGATAAAACGCTACCGATTTAGGACGAATGTCAAAGCCATTCAGTCCGTGTCTATGTTTTGTCTCAAGAAGATGGCGTCACGGTGTACTCAGCAAAGTCAATGATTCAGAAACCACATACTCATGCCTAAAGACATATTCAACAATTAATAGTGTGAGCATGTGGATGAAGACACAAGATCGCAAGATGGCAAAGACAAGTCAAGGATGATTTGAAGATCTCAAGCTTAAAGACAAAGTCGAAAGACAACAACAAAGGCTCAAAGATCACAGCATGAAGGAACAAGACTACGATTACACGTTCAAGGCTCATTTATGGGGAGATTAGTAATCTCTACAAATTTCCTAAATGACCAAGGTTTATGACCTCTCATTGGGGGAGATTGTTAGCCTCAAAATATTGAGTCAAACAAGAATGCTCAGTCATATGTTTATTATGTATCGTATTTTAGAACGTTGTAATAGGTAGTATATTAGTCGTGTTATACGGGCTTAACTTTAGGCTAAAGTTTATTGATAAGTAACTAAAGCCCAAAGGGAAAGCCCGGCCCAAACCATATAGTCCATAAAGAAGCCCGCATGTGGGTGGACTCTATATACCCTTCCTAGCATGTTACGAAGGGTGTTGGTTCATTTGTATTCTCACTTCTCAATCTAACATTCACCTAGTTCCAACCATGTTTCTCTCTACTTTCTCTCACTACTTTCTCTCTCTAGAATTCTTCTCATATCTACCTTTCTTTCTTTAATTCGTGTATTATACAATCATATATTAGGGACAACAGTCCCAACAAAAGAAAAAGTTATGTAAAGACATTGAACGTTATTTCTGGGACGACCCTTACCTCTTCAAACAATGTGCGGATCTTGTCATTCGTCGATGTGTTGATGGGCCAGCAGCGGTACAAATCCTTGACGCTTGCCATAAAGGATCCACCGGTGGTCACTTTGGTCCCAATTACACCGCGAAGAAAGTATTCGACTCTGTATTTTATTGGCCCACCATTTATCGTGACGCTCACGACATGGTTAAATATTGTGATGCTTGCCAGAGACAAGGCAAGATCACACATAAAGATGAGATGCCTCAAATTTTCATCCAAGAGTGTGAAATCTTTGACGTATGGGGCATCGAATTTATGGGGCCATTTCCATCATCTAAAGGGAACAAGTACATCCTCGTAGCCGTTGACTACGTTTCTAAACGGGTTGAAGCTAAGGCTCTCCATATGAATGATGCGAGGGTGGTTGTGAACTTTTTGAAGCAGCTGTTTGCTCGATTCGGTGTTCCTCGTGCTATAATCAGTGACCGCGGGACTCATTTTTGCAATGATCAATTTGCAAGAGTCATGGCTAAGTATGGTGTCAATCACCGTCTTTCCACCGCTTATCATCCTCAAACCAACGGTCAAGCCAAGATATCCAACCGTGGATTGAAGCGAATTTTGGAACGTACTGTGGGAGAGCATCGTGCCTCATGGGCCGATAAACTTGATGATGCTTTGTGGGCTTTCTGTACCGCCTATAAGACGCCGATTGGTTATACACCTTATCGTCTTGTGTACGGGAAAGCATGCCACCTCCCTATCGAGCTGGAACATAAGGCATACTGGGCCTTGAAGTGGGAAAACTTCGACATCAACAAAGCCGGTGATCTTCGTAAGATTCAACTCAACGAGCTCAATGAACTAAGGAATGAAGCTTACGAGAACTCATTGATCTACAAGGAGAAGACCAAGATCATCCACGATGCTAGAATTAAGAACTGAGAGTTCCACGTTGGTGATCAAGTCTTACTTATTAACTCTCGGTTGAAGATCTTCTCGGGCAAGTTGAAGAGCCGCTGGTCTGGTCCATTCACCATCGCCAAAGTCTTTCCCTATGGCGCCATTGAGCTTTCTCAGCCAAATGGGCTCAATTTTAAGGTGAATGGCCAGCATTCGAAGTTGTACTTTGGTGAGGACATCACTCATGAGATGATTCCATCCCTCACCACGTTTCCCATGAACTAGTTTTAGGTCGAGTTAGGCTCGTGACTCGGTTATAAAAAACAAGCGCTCCTTGGGAGGCAACCCGAGTATCTATCCCTTTCCGTTTTACCTCCTAAGTGTAGGGGGAGTTATATAGGTTTCTTGTGTTTGTATGGTGATGTGATTACAGGGATAAGTGCACTTTTGGAATCTTTGAAGAACCGTGCTCCCGTGTTATCCGCAATCTGGTTCTATCTCCCAACTATCGTGATTCAATTTTCTTCATACTCACATTTGAAATTGATCACGTTAGTTGTCTCTTCCTTAGCTTGATTTAACCAACGTGCACAATGTCATAAGTGTAGGGGAGACTTTTCCCACATGCTTAAACATTGAGGACAATGTTTATATCAAGTGTAGGGGGACTTCTATCGAAGTAAGTTGTCTTTTCCATGAATTTGTCCTCATTTTAACCGGAAAATTTGTGTTAATGCAAGTAATGCCTAAAAACATTATTAGTGTTAACTAATCTTTCTTAGTTTTGATCACAACAAACCATACAACACATTTAGTGTAGAAACACAAAATGAATTATTTAACTAACACTATCATCAAGGTAATAATCATATCACTAACCTTTCTTAATCATACTTAGTGATCATCAAAATGATTATCCTTAAAACTCACTTTTGATAATAAGACAAAAGACTTTTTAATAAACTTTCTTTTTAGAAAATGTTTTATTAAAATGGAAAATGAAAATTTGAAATTGGCATATTCCAAATGCTGTTAGAATATCCTTTGAAGGGTTTAAATACCTTAGATATTCCCACCCCACTAAAAGACAAAAAACGGAGCGGAGTCTAGTGGCGGTACCTTAAGTACCTACGCGGTACCTTAGCGATATGGTACCGCGGGGTAAGATAAGGTACCGCGCACAGTATCCGTTATAGATCCGTTGTAACTTTGTCTCCTTTAAATAGTGGGTCAAATCTCATTTTCTAGTAAGCCTCTTGAACGTTTTTCTCAGCCCTCTTTCTATTTTCTATAGCATAATCATTAGTAAATGATCACTTAAATTGTTAAGGATGTTTACATATGATTATCCTCTTGATCCCCTCCTTTACCATGTCCAATGAGAAGATCACTCACTCACTAGTGTAGTGATAAAGATGAATTTATGAGCTAGTCATATTCATCATTATACCTTTTTTGTTTTAGGTCAATCCAATGTATTTATGAATACTTGGACTAGTTGTGTTCATCCAAGTTATTTGTGGATACTTGTATTTGTTGTGTACATCCATTGCATATGTGTTTGCTTGGATTTGTGTTGTGTAAATCCAAGCTACATGTGTGTACTTGGATAAGTCTAGTTGAGTTGTAATAGATTTGATTAGGAGTTCTCACTAAACTATAAAGTGATGTGGTTGTGTCTTGTGAGTTCTCACTAAACTTTAAAGTGATTAGTAGTTGTGTTGTGTGAAGTTCTCACTTAGCTTCAAAGTGAAGAGTCGTGATGATTGGTTCTAGCTTTCGATTAGAACTCGACATCTAGCCTTGTGTCGTAAAATGGTGAAGTAGGCAACGTCGTGAAGATTGGTTCTACCTTAAGACTAGAACTCGACATCTAGCCTTGTGTCGTTAAATTGTGAAGTAGGCAACGTCGTGTAGATTGGTCCTAGCTAAATATTAGGTCTCGACATTTAGCTTAGTGTCGGAAAATAATGTAAGCAACGATGTAAGGTTTTCTCCGCCGAGAAGGGAGCTTGTGGATATAGTGGAAATCTCGAGTAGGTGTACTCGAGGAGTGGAGTAGAAACGAGGATAGAGCCTCGTTGTCAAACCACTATAAATCTTGGTGTCTTCCCACTAGGTTGTCTCCTTCCTTGCTCTTTACTTATTTCATTATCATTATACTTTCTTATTATCCTTGCTAGTGTATTTCAATTGAACCTAATCATTATGCAACTTAGCATCAAGTAAAAGATAGTTTTGATACAAACCAAATTGAAAGTAATTTTAATTTGGTCACCAATCGAAGAGAAACTATTCAACCCCCCCCCCCCCCCCCCCCCTTCTAGTTTCTACAATTGTTATCAGAGCGATGGTCACTCAAGATCTTTGAAGTATATTGTAATTTGAAACTTGGATAGATCCATTGTCTCCTCAAATTAGAAGGTCTAGTTGTACTAAAGTTTCTCTTTGGTCAAAACTATGTTTCTTTGAAAAATAGGTATTTTAATTGATAATTTTGCATCCTACTTAAGATTAGTAGCCTTTATGCATTTTAGATATACTTTTGAAATGTATCTACTAGTTTGCATCTTGCTTTGTGTAGGTACTCATGAAGATCAATCAATTTATTGGTTATGGATTGAGTTACTTGCACTTTTAGAAGAATCATCTTCATTGATCTTTAACATCTTTGAATGATGATACCAAGATGATTAGGAATGATACTAGTCCTTGAAGACTTAGTACTCATCATAGTCATTGATTGGGCATAGCACTTATTCCTTCATGGATTGCTCTTTGTGGCCAAGGTACGCTTTCGTTCTTCCACACGCCCTTTGATCATTCTTTTGATCATTACTTGACTATGTGCTTGTTCTCGGCATCCTTGCCTTGACATTTATTTGTGGTTTATGTTTCTTTTCTTTTATCCTCTCAAACCTTCAATTCTTGGATACTTGACTCACTATGGTGATGTAGAGTGAGTTAGTAGAAGCTTAAAGTATCAAGCATGATTTCCATGGTTTGCACCCATACAGTTAGTAGGCCCTTTGTGGGAGAGAAAGTGAATTAATACTTTGCTCATATTTTAGTTTAGACTAAGACTATTATTGAAAGTGATCTTAGTTTAGACTTGAATAATTGCTTTGTGCTTATTCATTACCAAAGCCGTTTATCGTTTCGCCGGAAAGGCACGTCTAAAACCACTATATATGACACAAGTTCTTCGTTTCAACTACTTGGAGATTGTCATTAATCCCTTGAGCATTGATCCTAGTCTTGATTCACTTCTCTTGACTTCTCTCCACTTAGTCGTTTTGCTACGAGTAGTCGTTTGTCCGTTTCGGTTCTTTTCGATCTTGATTTAACTCGTAATCCTTCGTTAAGGCATATTTCTTAGTGTTATGATGATCCAATGATATTCTAAAAGGCTCATGATTTAATTTCAAGTATTTTAGAAAAACTGGATTTTCAAAATTTGGCGTTTTTCAGAGATAAAAACCTGCCTCTGTAGGCGGTTCTTTATCTCCGCGGCTCAAACCCGCGGTTCCTTATCGATAAGGTACTGCGGGCAGTAACTTTTGTCAGAGCGCCAGTTTGTGTTTTTTATTCTTTTTCAAACCAAACTCTCTCTCTCCCAAAAACACACAGCCGACGGGTTTTACCTTTTCCACCATTGTTGAAGCTTCCAAAACCTTCAATCACTCAAATTAATTGATTCCAAGTTGTGGGTTTCACTCATCCTTCATCTAGCATCAATTAATTGTAAGTATTTTCTTTCAATTTCATCTATTTTGTTCTAGGGTTCATCCTTTCATAATTGGGGATTTTTAAAATTGAAATTGAATTAAAACCTTAATAGGAATGTGGGTTGACATAGTTATTTTACTATGATTTCTTAGGTTGATATTCATCAAGATTTCACTAAAACCCACTTGTAGAACAAATCCGAATTTAGGATAAATGATTTTGGTTGAATTATGGATTTGAGATGAACCCATGAACAATTAGGTAATGACATTGTTAATGCTTACCTAAAAACCTTGTTTTGAAAAACCAATGTTCTAGTCCATTGTTGATCTAACATAGATCATGTGTTCTTGGTCAATGATGGAATAGACACATTGTGAACATGATAATGATATGGATTCAATCCTATGTTTGTCAAGAAATTGATATAACACATTTTCATTTTTCGTTTTCCTTTTTGATTTTCATATGAGTGATTGGAGAAATATTGTCTTGTGTTTTAAATTAGGTACTAATCATGCCTTCACAATACCAAAAGGATCATCAACTCACCAAACAGTATATGCCAAATCTATCCGATTTTTGTCACTCAACTCATCTTGCCCATACTTTTTCCTCTCTCCAATCCCGTTGCTTTCATGAGGGTAGAGTTGTCCAAGAGGATATCAAGAATTATGTCTACATCAAGTCCATGTTTGAACACATTGGATTTGATTGTTTGTTGAACATTAAGGAAGACATCTATCCTTGATTCCTTTTGGAGTTCTTTAGCACATACTCTGTCATTGAAAACAATGATGGAATATTTGTTAGGTTCATCTTGAATGATCAACTCATTCAATACTCTCTCGTAGTGTTTGGTCAAATTCTTGATGTCCCATTTGTAGGCACTTGTCGCTTCACGGATAAATGGAAGCTTAGTGCTCTCCTTGAATCCGACAATTGTCCTCCAAATGATCATGAGGAAATTGATCTTGACTTCATTGTCGACGTTGTCTCCAAAAAGCGTAATCGACCCGTTAAGAGAAGCCTTCATACTAAGGTACGTTCGGTGAAACGTCATGAGGTTCTCTTGAGCGACCTTAATGATAATATGGTTCAATGGACCAATATCCTTAGGGAAAATGTGTTTTGTCTTGGTGGAAACCGGGATCATGTTCCGGCGTGTTTAGTGCATATGTTATATTGCATCTTTACCAACACCAATTACAATTTGGCATATTTTATCGCTCAACGGATCAATTATGCTATTCACAAGCCTAAAACAAACCTCCCTTACGCAATGCTTCTCACTCGCCTTTTTAAAAGGGTTGGCCGTGATTTTCCAAATCTTGATCTTTCTCAATTTCATCCGGTCAAACGGGTCATGTTACCTATTCGAGAGGTGTATAAGAGAAAGACAAGATCTGACTGTAAATCCGATCAAAAAGAGTTCAGTGATGAGGACATGGACATGCCAACAAGTGATGGTGATGGCATTGGCACAAGTGCTCCCATTGACTCTTCGAGTTCTTCTCACCACTCCACAAACTCATTCGTGGATGGTTTAGATAACATTGCTTCCCCTCCCCACCATTCCTCTAGTGAAGTTCCTAATAATCTCAATTTGGAGGAACTTTACCGTCAAAATCTTCGAACCCGAGGTGATTTGCATGAACATCGGATTGAGTCAAGAAAGGGAATCAAGTATCTGGGAAAAATGATCAAGGATTTAGGCAAGAAAAGGAGGTGAAGACTTTGAGTTGTGTCAAAGTTTGGTTATCATTTGCAGCTTAAACATTTGCTTATTAACACTTTGGTTTAGTTGTTTATTTAATTATGTTGCATGTTTGGATTATTACATATTTTGATCCTAAATGTTGCTCTTGCAATGATGTTTGTGATTTACATAGCATTGTGCATGCCTTATGATAGTTAGCTCATTAGATTATGATCTATAGTTAACTTTGGCTTGTGAAACTTTTGGGAAAAATCTGGGTTTATCAAAAACTGGAATGGGGAATTTTTGAAAACCTTCTGGTCGCGGTTCCATATCGACCCGCGGTTCCTTATCGATAAGGTACCGCCGGTCCTAGATAAGGAACCGCCGGCCACTGTGCACGACAGAATCTTTGCTTTACACTGTTTTCTTAATTTTGTGTAAACCTTGCATGATTTTCAGTAATAAACTGCACATTTCCTAAACTAGGGTATCTAAATTCATTATTCACCTAAAATGATTTTAACCCATTACTAGTTTGGATCATCCCCTCAACCATTTAAACCCACCTTGTTTGCCATGTTCTCCACACATCAAACATACTTCCCTAAACCTTAAACCACCCTAATCAACCATGGTGTGTACCAAAACCTCAAACACTTCCAAGACCTCCACCCCAAGAAAAACACTCAAAATAAGGGTCAAGGTAGCTAAGCCTAACTCTTCACCTTTCCTCACACCTAAGAATGAGAATGTTCCTATCCTCATTTCTTTATCACCTTCCCACCTCTTGCACCATGCAAGACTTCTTCCACCCATGGTACTAACCACTCCATTGGTTCTACCTCTTCTTCATTCAATTCTAGAATGAATGAGCTTTCCTCACCCTTCACTCCAAGTGCACCCTTGGAAGTGACCACACAACCTCAACCAATCCAAAGCATTCCTTTTGGGAATGACTTTGATGACATTTTGGTGACTTCACCATTTACCCCTCACAACTCACCCATTTCACCAACCTTGGAGGATTTACCTCCACATTCACCCATTTCCCCTTTGGGGAACATGCCTCCACTTTCACCCACATCACCCTTGGAGAACATGCCTCCTCCACCTCCACCCAACTCAAACATCCCAATTTTGGGTGTCCCTCTCTCCCTCCTCTTGGGTAATCCTTACTTTGGGTTTCAACAAACTCATGGTCCTAGATGTCCATGTTGTCTCTACAACCACTTCCTCATCCAAAACCTAAGTATGGATATGTATGGACTACATAGGGGTTTGCAAGATTTCTTGCTTACTTTGTTCTCCATGTCTCCTCCTAGGAGATGAATGATGGAGTCATTTAATAATAAGAGTTTTCAACAACAAGCCAAAGAAAACTATTTATCTAGATTTTATGATAAGCTAGCTATGTATTAGTTACTCTTTATTTGTCTTTGTACTTGTTTCACTAATGAATGTTTTATGTTGTTGACTTATGGATTTAGCTTTGTGTGATTCTAACCTTTTGTGCACACTAATCAACTTTAATTTGAAATTAAAATTGAACCTAAATCTATCACAACCCCTAAACTTGACTAAAATTGGTTCAAAATGATATCTTAATTATTTTGTCACCCTTTGTCAAGACATTCTTTGTGAATGTGTTGCTTTATGCAACCCTAGCATATTTTGGTTCTAATAGAGGTAAAATTCCAAGATTTGCAACTTTTTGAAAAAGTCTTAGTTTTTCCCAAAACCCAGGAAAAACATGGTTTAAAGTCCTCTGGACGCGGTTCCTTAAGGACCCGCGGTTCCTTAGTGATATGGAACCGCCGGCCCATATAAGGTACCGCGGCTAGAATGTGACTTTTGACGAATTTTTGGTCAAAACCTTTAAACCCTATTCCCAGTCAAGATTCCTTGTTTACTCAAATTGACTAAACATTCCTTGACAATACACATTTTGTATTCAAATTCTTACCTTGATTACATTTTACTTATACCCCAACCTTGAGATTTCATTCTCACACCTTCCCAACCTTGAGAATTCATTCTCACATAACCTTGAGATATCATTCTCACACTCTCACAATACCTAACTCCTACATTCCTAACCTTGACATTTCTTTGTCACAACCCCACTCACCCAAAGCTTCTTCATCCAAGCTTTCAAAGAAACCGAAAATCTCGGTTCGACCCGTTTGGGTTAAGAAGAATGAACCATCTTCGTCCAAACCACCCAAAAACCCTACCTTCTCTCCAATCAAGTATTGGAATGAGACCTACACCATAAACCCCATCACCGGAGCAAAAGAACATGTTCCACCACCACCACAATCCTTCAATACCCCCCAACTCAATGACCTTTCCACCTTCCCAAACCTCACAAGGCATTGTGAAAACACTCCCAAACCCTTTACCCCACCACCACCAAACCCTAAGTTTGATGCCATACCCACATCAAACGAATTTGTGTTGCATCATGGATCCTCGTGTGATTGTTGCCGATTTCAACAAATTGAACTTGCTCATGTGTATGAGAAGTTAAATTTTCTTGAATTCCTCCTCACTCGACGTCCTATTCAAGTTTTCGTTCCGGTGAACAAAACTTCGAATGATGTATCGTCGTCTTTTTAGTTTTATTTTATTTTTAGCAATCTTGGAAAATATCACTATTAGACTAGCTTATGCTTAGTGGTTTATTTTCCATATTTATTGCTTTTAGATACTCATACTATGTGTATGACTATCTTCTTTGTTGTATTTTTTTGTAACTTTTGTGTTATTTGTGTGCTATCTAATTAGTTCTATTTTTGAGTTGATCTTGGTTAAATCTTTACAATTGCTTATGGGTGATTCCATCAATTCTAAACCTTTAACCCATTGACAAGCTTATCATCTTCATCTTATTGAAGTTTGATTTTGTCAATTACCTCTTTGGACATACTTAGCAAAATACTTGCTTCTAATTTGAGATTTCTTCTCTTTCTCCCTCTTAAGTTACTTAGTAGGTAGTGATCAGATACACATTGGTGTTTCTTTCCTATCTACTAACCTTTGTGTAGCATGTCACCTTAGCTCACAAACTTGGTGCCCCAAGCAAGGGGGAGCAACCATCTAGGGGGAGCTACTAGCAAAGTTCGATGCACTTCAAAGACTTATGCTAACCTTTTTGCTACGACAAAGGGGGAGAAATGATAGTGATAAACTAGTTAATAATTCCATAGTTTGTGCTTATACGTAAATGAGATTATCGTTTGTCGTTATCAAAAAGGGGGAGATTGTTAATGCAAGTAATGCCTAAAAACATTATTAGTGTTAACTAATCTTTCTTAGTTTTGATCACAACAAACCATACAACACATTTAGTGTAGAAACACAAAATGAATTATTTAACTAACACTATGATCAAGGTAATAATCATATCACTAACCTTTCTTAATCATACTTAGTGATCATCAAAATGATTATCCTTAAAATTCACTTTTGCTAATAAAACAAAAGACTTTTTAATAAACTTTCTTTTTTAGAAAATGTTTTATTAAAATGGAAAATGAAAATTTGAAAATGGCATATTCCAACTGCTGTTAGAATATCCTTTGAAGGGTTTAAATACCTCAGATATTCCCACCCCACTAAAAGACAAAAAACGGAGCGGAGTCTAGTGGCGGTACCTTAAGTACCTACGCGGTACCTTAGCGATATGGTACCGCGGGGTGAGATAAGGTACCGCGCACAGTATCCGTTATAGATCCGTTGTAACTTTGTCTCCTTTAAATAGTGGGTCAAATCTCATTTTCCAGTAAGCCTCTTGGACGTTATTCTCAGCCCTCTTTCTATTTTCTATAGCATAATCATTAGTAAATGATCACTTAAATTGTTAAGGATGTTTACATATGATTATCCTCTTGATCCCCTCCTTTACCATGTCCAATGAGAAGATCACTCACTCACTAGTGTAGTGATAAAGATGAATTTATGAGCTAGTCATATTCATCATTATACCTTTTTTGTTTTAGGTCAATCCAATGTATTTATGAATACTTGGACTAGTTGTGTTCATCCAAGTTATTTGTGGATACTTGGATTTGTTGTGTACATCCATTGCATATGTGTTTGCTTGGATTTGTGTTGTGTAAATCCAAGCTACATGTGTGTACTTGGATAAGTCTAGTTGAGTTGTAATAGATTTGATTAGGAGTTCTCACTAAACTATAAAGTGATGTGGTTATGTCTTGTGAGTTCTCACTAAACTTTAAAGTGATTAGTAGTTGTGCTGTGTGAAGTTCTCACTTAGCTTCAAAGTGAAGAGTCGTGAAGATTGGTTCTAGCTTTCGATTAGAACTCGACATCTAGCCTTGTGTCGTAAAATGGTGAAGTAGGCAACGTCGTGAAGATTGGTTCTACCTTAAGATTAGAACTCGACATCTAGCCTTGTGTCGTTAAATTGTGAAGTAGGCAACGTCGTGTAGATTGGTCCTAGCTAAAGATTAGATCTCGACATTTAGCTTAGTGTCGGAAAATAATGTAAGCAACGATGTAAGGTTTTCTCCGCCGAGAAGGGAGCTTGTGGATATAGTGGAAATCTCGAGTAGGTGTACTCGAGGAGTGGAGTAGAAACGAGGATAGAGCCTCGTTGTCGAACCACTATAAATCTTGGTGTCTTCCCACTAGGTTGTCTCCTTCCTTGCTCTTTACTTATTTCATTATCATTATACTTGCTTATTATCCTTGCTAGTGTATTTCAATTGAACCTAATCATTATGCAACTTAGCATCAAGTAAAAGATAGTTTTGATACAAACCAAATTGAAAGTAATTTTAATTTGGTCACCAATCGAAGAGAAACTATTCAACCCCCCCCCCCCCTTCTAGTTTCTACAATTTGATTTTTTGACATTTTTCAAAATTTTTAATCTATTTTGGCCTAGTTGTATAGTTGTATTTTCCTTTCTTGTGATTATTTTCTTTCCTTGCTAGAATAAAGTTTAATAAAGTGGTTTTAAAATTTTTCAAAGTCGTGAATATTTTGACTCAACCCGAGTTTACTTATCTAAGTTTACTCTAGCTAGTATCATTAACGTGTTTAAGTCAAGTTTTGCTAGGCTTTTATATAGGGAACTTTAAAACGCGAAAGTCTTAACTCTCACGGGTTAAGAACAAGAACTTTTCACAAGTTCCTATAATTGATCCTAGAGAGTCGTTTATCAAGGGAACTTTAAAATGCGATTTATAAACTTGAAAAAGTCTAAGAATTTGCAAGATCCTATAGATGACTCGAAAACCCAAAACTTTGATTTAATTGGCTAAGCATCCACGAGTCTCATTCCTTGAGATTTTAAATTGTGGAGAACGAGAGATGATCGAGTCAGTTATATGTTTGGTATTCTTTCGTGAATTTATTTCAGTTGATTATAAGCCTATTCTCCCATCGCTTTCTAATAAATTTATCTGCAATAAATAAGGTTGTACGATTTGAAAAGTTACTTAGCTTCTAGCCCAAGATCGTTTAAAAGTTGCTCGGTATTGATTAGAGTTCATAGCTAAGGCATAACTTATTGAAGCGGGATGCGAAGATTGGCGAGTCCGAAAAGGCCCTAACAAGGCATGAGGGCTACATTTTGTTGCTAAAGATCCAAAAGTGATGTGAAGAATCATTTATCAAAGATCAATATGAAGGATCGAGACACACGACGTAAAGCAAGTACTCCCCAAAAGATCATGGAGAAGTCTATCCGAAAAGACCCTAGCAAGGTATGAGGATGAATAGACCCAAGTCCTAAAAGGAGGCGGATCGTTGTATATCAAAGTCTAAAATAAAGATTGGAGAAAAATGAAGAAGTCGTGGTCCAAATATGAAGAATCTCTCAAAACTTCAAGTGAAGAAATTCCTATTATGAAGAGAAGACCATAATTTCAAGATCGTCTCTCAAAGATTTGAAGTATGAAGTCGCTGCCAAATATCGGTCTGAGAAAGGTCTCAAATCGTGAAGCGAGTTATGCCAAGATATGAACTTTATGAGGTCCCGAGAAGCAGTTTTAAAAGATTTTGTCCTTTAGCTAACTATTGATTAAATCGTCCCACTTTGTTTTCAGCTTAAATAACTATCGAAATAAGTCAAACAATGCATCCTCGTGATCATTCAAGACAACAATAAAATATAAGAGATACACCTAGGAATAAGGGAGTCGAAGTGAATAATTGGGCCACATGAGTTCGTGTTAGTTTGCTAACTTATAATAACAATGATCTCGTTTTTAAGCTTGGTATAGGGAACGTGAAACTTGAGAATGATGAACATTCATGACAACCTAAAACCCCAATGTAAGTATTTGAATTCTTTACTCGTTTTGTTCTTTTGGTTTCCTTAGTGTTTAGAATTTAATAAAGGCCAAGGTGGTTATTTATGATGGAAAATGTAATCCGTGCTTTAAAATTAATGCATTGCATGAGGGCATTGCAATGGTCAAGTGTAGGGGATTTGATAAGTGTGAAAACACTTATCTTTTTACCACTTATTTCCAATAATAACAAGAGCAAAACGTGAATTTATGTCGTAAAAGTCGGAATTATGCGTGGTTTGTGTTTTTATTGTGTTTTAGGACCAAAAGATGAAAAAGGAAGAAAACACGGGCTTTCACGGGCTTTTATCAAAGAAAACGAGAAAAGACGAAGTCAAGAGATCAAGAGATCTTAAAGAACGGATGTCCAAGACCTATTCTGAAGATTTATCGAAGAAAAAGTCTAAAGACGGAAGTTTAATGAAGTCGAAGAACTCAAAGTCTAAATTAAAGAAGAAAATTATTAAGACAAGTTCAAATCCCGAGACGACGTCGAGAAAAGACAAAGATTTAAATCGAGTCGAGAAGAAAAGAAAGAAGGAAGCACACCACACATGCACTTCCCATTTTCCCTATAAATACCCTCCTAATCACATTAGGAGGGTGGTTAGCTAATTTTAGTTTTTCATTTTTCTTTCTAGTTTTAGAGAGAGAAAGTTCCCAACTTTCTCTCACTAAGTTTTTCTTTGTTTTCATCTTTCAAGATTAAGCTTTCATTAATCTTTGTATTTGAGTTTCTTTAATCAAAAGTTTAAGTTTAAGTTTGTGTTCTTTACTCTCTTTCTACATTTCTTGATTTTGATTGATTTTGATCCGAAACATACTTGTTTTGTGTTTGAATTTGATGTTTTAGTGTTTAAAAAGTTAATCTTTCTATTCCTACGTAAGCTTTTATACGGTATAAGCTATAAGCTTTTGGTGCTTATTGGCTTATTTGTATTTTGGCTTATTTATTTTTAAGCTTTTTAGAGAGTTTTATTATTTTATGTTCGGTTTATTAAGTTTCGTGTTTAGATTCAAAAGTTTTTGAAAATATGCTTATTAACCTTTGTTTAGAAGTTTGAAAGTGCTTATTGGTTACTGCTTATTCATTTGGGCTTATTTACTCTTTGGGCGCCATTTCCATCTTAGAAGGGTTTTCCCCTGAATACGATCTTGGGGTACGATTGCATTGAGTGCGATCCATCTGTTCTTCCCTGTTACGATCACACACCACGATCATTGATTACGATCTGGGAGTGTGATTGTGTGTTACGATGCCTTGTTTCCTTCACATTGATTGTGATTCTATTGTGTTGCGATCACAAACCACGATCAAGGACCACGATCCACTTGTTGCAATCGTGGTTGCGATCTGGTAGTACGATCACGTCACCCATCGTACTAGTGAGTACGATCTGATTCCTTTGTTGTGATCGCATTGAGTGCGATCGGTGGATACGATCCATCTTATTGTTTGGGTACGATCGCGTTGCGATCTGCTTTGTTTTATTTTCCTTAGACTTTCAAATTTAATCTTTCCCGCCTTTTATTTTAGCTTATTTTAAACAAGTTTCTAAGTTTTTGATTATTTAAGTTTTAATTTCCAAAGATTGCACGCTTTTATTTTTAGTTTAAATTCTTAAATCTTTCACTTTACTCAACGAAAATTTTAATTATTTGCATTTAGTTTAAAAATAGATAATCACAATTAATTTTCCACCAAGAACAATTGAGTCGCACTTTCTATCAATAATCAATTCGAAAAGATCGGATTCTACGAACTTTCATACGAGCTTAAAAACCTTGTATTAGACACAGGCGTCCATATTTATACTACATTAAAGAAAATACTAGAAGAATGAAAAAGTTCCCGTCATTGAGGATTTTAGAAACTCTCTCGGAAAGATCGTCGTTCACCATCCTTAACAGGCTGCAAGATCCATATCTAGTGGACCCAACAAGTGGTATCAGAGCCTGGGAGAGTCTCTGCTCAAGAAGAATCAATTTTTCTTTTTACTAACATTTTTGTTTAATCATGTATGCCTCTAGTTCTACTGAAACAGGAGAAGCAAGCACCTCTAGAACACATCAACCTCAGCAAATCGTTGCTACTGTTTCTAACGTAACGTAGAGTCCTCCGGTTTAGACGTAGTCGATGCTACTTTAAGATGTAAACTCAAATTTCTTCCCAAAAATGAGTGAGTTCATAATATAACATTAAAATAATGTTTTTAATCCAGATTAGGAATTAAAAATGTGTTATGCGCTGTTGGAAATACGTTTTTTGTAATTAGGAAGATTCGGTCACTCCGACAATATATTAAGTAGTGGCTCGTATTTTAGTTATTCTACATTAAGTAAACAAGGAAAGGCCTAGTCCATGGTTTGTATGGAGCTAAAAGAATACATCAAGACTGGAACATACAAGAGTATGATAGGATTCAAGTTGAATTACGTGCAAGTGAGCTTCTTGTAGACTCATTGATATGTGATCATGCATTTCCATCAACTGTATTGCCTTGTGCATTTTATTGTGCATTTACTGAGACCCATTTAATTAGTTAGGAAATTCTACTGCCTTGTGATCATACTGTTCCCGTTCATTCAGTGACATCATCACTACATCATTACCACTGAGGTGAGTTCATGGCCCCATACTTTACTACTTTTATACTAAACTGAGGGAGAAAACATGCAACATATTGTACATGCAAACATTTACAAACAACAACTTATTCCTGCCTATTGTGATGCCCATTGCCCGTAGACTGTAATAGTTAATTTTGGTAAGCGCGAAATGTTATAGATAGATCTATTTTGGATGGACAATCCCCGTCAAGGTGAGTAGCGCTCACTGTGCCTCGGTCAGGCCAAACAGGCTATATTACGTTCTTGTACACACGTAATACAACGAGCTAACCGTGATTCTAGCACGTGTAAACCAAGCTTCTAAAGTATATAATTTATTAAGTATATTCTTTTCCCAGAATTAACGCAATTTAATGCATAATCATTTGTGAGAAAGCCAAGAAGTAAGGATCTCTTACTTCTCATAAATAAGTATGAAATGACAATATTTGATGAAAAACACAACTTTTATTTATTAACAACTTGCCTTGCATCCTTCACAAGGAGTTGATCCCTCCTACCCAGACTAGTTAATTAGATGCATCCCCTCTAATTGCATGATGAGGTCTCCCACTCACTCTGCTCAAAGGCCAAGCAAGCAACCATATGCCAAAACAGCCCCAAAATGCACCGAACGATACGAAATCAGGAAACCCGACAATAGATAACAATGCATCGTCTCTTGTTGGTGTATTTAAATCGAGCTCAATTCGCTAAACATGCCCCGAGTAAGATTGTAGCAGCATCTTGCTTGCCCCACTCCACCTCCTCAACGATCTTTCCTTGTAGATCATGAATGGCCTTATCTTTTTCTTCACTGGCTCTGGCAAGTTCTTCTTCTGAAGCTCTTAAGGTTGCATGAACACATCATTATACGCTATGTAAATCATCTGTCACAACTCACAAGGGAACGAGTTAGAATGAAAAGATGCATATAGTATTGTGATATCAGTTACATTAATTAAGAAGACTAGAATATAATATTGTGATATCAGTTACATTAGTTAAGTTAGGTTCCTCAAAAACATTAAATTCAGTGATTTTTAACGTAAGGCTTTGCAGGCAAGAGTGTTTTTTTTCTTCTTTCGGATAAATATGTGGATCAATATGTGCTATTGCCTTGTACGATTAAGAATGATGCGTAAATGATTAGTTATATATATTATCACAAGAAAGTGTTGAATGCTTACTTCTCCTTCAAACATAGATCAAAGTTTATTTCTGTTTCAAACGTATATAAAGTTTTGGCTTTATTTGTTACTTTTAATTGCTTCCGCATTGTGATATTTTGTTATGATCGACTGTCATTTTTTTATCATGTATTAAAATGGTATGCTCTCAATATGTCTTCTTATATAATTACGTCACTCATTATTTTGTTGGTGAATACCATAATTACTATGCATGTATAAAAGAATAAATAATGATCATGTTTTAACTGTTGTATTTGGTTAGTCTCAAATACGTAATCATGTAATTTATATTTTAAAGAAAATTAATTATATGACATTAAGAGAGATTAAACTGTTAGTCACCAAAGCGACCAAGTTGATTTCAAGTTTTAGTCATATAATGTTATTTTGTATAAAGAATGCCATTATATATTTTATTAGTTGAAAGAAATTATAAATTTTGCCCAAAGGAAAAAAATTACTCTTCTATAACTAATAAAATTGAAAGTTGAAAATTGATAGATTTTTGTCAAGTGTGTGTAGTTATCCAAAGATGCTTTATACATTTGACTAACTCTATTATTTTTTCTTTTAAAGTTTTATGGCATTCTAATAAAGATGATATATTGTTGTGTTTACCCAAAGGAAACCAATAATATATATTGGGTAAACACAATAATATATATTTCTATTATTTATCTCATTTTAACTAGTAAGCATAAACAATTTTTGCAGCAATTAACCTTCACTCTCAAGCTTCTTCTGTTACCTTGTTTACCGGTGTGAATTTTTCCGAATGGAGCGAACAAGTCACTTTCCATTTAGGTGCTTGCATCTTGACTTGGCGCTCATGGAGGATAAGCCTGCTGACCTTACTGATAAAAGTACAGAGGCTCAAAAATCATACCATAAGGCATGGACAAGGTCTAACAGACTTTGCTTGAACTTTATGCGGATGTAAATTGCCAACAACATTAAGTCTTCTCTTACTGACATTGAAAATCAGAATGCTAAAGATTTTCTTAAGTTGGTGGAAAAAAAGTTTCGTTCTGCTGACAAAGCACTAGCAGGGACACTTATGGTTGAACTCACTACCATGAAATTTGATGGTTCAAAGAGTATGCAGCAACATGTCCTTGACATGACTAATAACGCGGCAAGACTTAAGGTACTGGGTATGAATGTGGATGACTCTTTCTTGGTGCAATTCATTATGAATTCACTTCCTTCTGAATATGGACCGTTCCACATCAATTATAACACACTAAAGGATAAGTGGAATATTGATGAACTGTCTAGTAAGCTTATTCAAGAGGAGTCAAGACTAAAGAAACAAAGAGTTCAGTCCGTTAACTTGGTGAATCAAGGAGTTGACAAGAAGCTCAAACCAAAACCCAAGAACTTTAAGAAAAAACAACATGGTACAACCTCGAAGTTTGCTAATGCTGAAAAGAAGGAACAAAAGGACGACAAATACAAATTTTTCAAGAAAGAGGGACATTTCCAAAAGGATTGTCTTAAGCGTATGGCTTGGTTCGAAAAGAAATGTATACATTATGTTTCTGTATGCTTTGAATCAAACTTGTCTGAAGTTCCTTCTAATACTTGGTGGTTTGATTCTGGTGCTACTACTCACGTTTCTAATATTATGCAGGGATTCCTTACAATCCAAACCACAAGCCCAACTAATAATTTTCTCTTTATGGGGAACCAAATGAAGGCCCCGATTGAAGGCGTAGGGACTTATAGACTGAAGTTAGATACTGGGTTTCACTTGGATCTAATGAATACTCTCTATGTACCTTCAATTTCTAGAAATTTAATTTCTATTCCGAGACTTGATGTTAGTGGTTATACTTTTGGTGGTGGAAATGGTCGTTTTAATTTATATAAGAATAAATCCTTTATTGGTTATGGTATTCTTATTAATAATTTATATAAACTAAAGCTTGATGATGTTTTTTATGAATCTCTATTTACTGTTGAACATAATGTTGGAATGAAACGTAGTATGGTGAATGAAAATTCTGCATTCTTGTGGCATAGATGTTTGGGTCATATATCCAAAGAAAGATTACAAAGATTGGTGAAGAACGAGATTCTACCAAATCTAGACTTCACTGATTTTGGCTTATGTGTTGAATGCATTAAGGGTAAGCAAACCAAACATAGCAAGAAAGGTGCCACTAGAAGCAACAATCTCCTTAAAATTATACACACTGATTTTTGTGGACCATTTGATACTCCATACTTCACTGGAGAAAAATATTTTATCACCTTCATAGATGATTTTTCACGTTACGGATATGTCTATTTGCTGCATGAAAAATCTCAATCTATAAATGCCCTCGAGGTATTTGTAACTGAGGTTGAAAGGCAACTAGATCGAAAAGTGAAAATCGTAACATCTGATAGAGGTGGTGAATATTACGAAAAATATGATGAATCTGGGCAGTGTCCTGGTCCCTTTACAAAGTTCCTCGAAAGTCGTGGCATATGTGCTCAATATACATGCCAGGCACACCACAACAAAATGGTGTGGTAGAAAGGCGAAATAGAACATTAATAGAGATGGTTAGGAGCATGATAAGTAAAACCTCTTTACCCAAAAGTTTGTGGATATATGCACTTAAAACCGCAGTGTATCTATTAAATAGGGTTCCTAGTAAGTCAGTTCCAAAAACTCCTTTTGAGTTATGGACTGAAAGGAAACCTAGTCTAAGACACCTGCATGTTTGGGGTTGTCCACTAGAAGCACGGGTTTACAATCCACAAGAAAAGAAATTGGATTCTCGAACCGTTAGCGGTTACTTCATTGGTTACCGAGAGAAGTCCAAAGGGTATAAGTTTTATTGTCCCAACCATAGTTCTAGAATTGTTGAAACAGGCAATGCCAAATTTCTAGAAAATGGTGAAGTTAGTGGGAGTGTTGAAAATCAAGTTGTGGATATTAATGAAATAAGGGATGATGATGATCCATCTCCCATACATGCTCAAAAATCCACACTTGCACCAGATGTTGTTCCTGTATCTCAAAATCAAGAACAACATTTGAATAATGAAGAAACACCTCATGAAGAAAATAACTTACCAACTCAGACAAGTGAACCAGTTGTAATAGCATTAAATAAACCTACAAGGGTTAGAAAATCGGCTATTTCTGATGATTATATTGTTTACTTGCAAGAGACAAATTTTGATATTGGTATTGATAATGATCCTGTATCATTTTCACCGGCCATAAGAAGTGATAAGTCTAAATTATGGATTGACGCTATGAAAGAAGAGTTAAAATCAATGGCTCAAAATGAAGTCTGGGATCTTGTAAACTTGCCAAAAGGTTCTAAACGAGTTAGGTGTAAATGGGTCTATAAGACCAAACGTGACTCTAAAGGCAATGTTGAAAGATATAAAGCTAGACTTGTAGCCAAAGGTTGTACTCAGAAAAGCGGCGTTGATTACCATGAGACTTTTTCACCCGTCTCAAAGAAGGATTCGTTGAGAATAATATTGGCATTAGTGGCTCATTTTGACTTAGAGCTACATCAAATGGATGTGAAAACCGCCTTTTTGAATGGAAATCTTGAGGAAGAAGTTTATATGGAACAACCTGAAGGGTTTTTCATTGATGGTAAAGAAACTATGGTGTGTAAATTAAAGAAATCAATATATGGACTTAAACAAGCTTCTAGACAATGGTATATTAAGTTCAATGATACCATTACATCTTTCGATTTTGAAGAAATCATCGTTGATCGATGCATATACCGCAAGATCAGTGGGAGCAAGTTTATATTTTTGGTTCTATATGTTTATGACATCTTGCTTGCGACCAATGACTTTGGCTTATCGCATAAGACTAAAGAATATATTTCTAAGAATTTTGAAATGAAAGATATGGGTGAGGCATCCTATGTGATTGGAATTTCAATATTCCGTGATAGATCTCAAGGTATATTAGGATTGTCTCAAAAAGCCTATATCGATAAAATTCTTGAGAGATTCAATATGAGCAGATGCTCAAATGGTATAGTCCCTATTCAAAAGGGAGACACGTTTAGTCTTAAACAATGTCCAAAGAATGATGTGGAACGAAAAGAAATGGAAAACATTCCATATGCTTTAGTTGTGGGCAGTTTAATGTATCTACAAACTTGCACTAGACCCGACATCAGTTTTGCGATCGGGATGCTATGTAGATATCAAAGTAATCCCGGTATTCATCACTGGAAAGCTGCAAAGAAAGTATTGAGATATCTTAAAGGAACAAAGGATTACATGCTTACTTATAAGAGGTCTAATCACTTAGAAGTGGTTGGATATGCTGATTCTGATTATGCTGGATGCAAGGATAGTGGAAAGTCAACGCTTGGCTATGTGTTCCAACTGACTGAAGGAGCTATTTCCTGGAAAAGTGCCAAACAATCTATTCTGCATCTACTATGGAAGCAGAATTTGTAGCTTGTTATAAGGCTACCATTCATGCATTATGGCTGTGGAGTTTTATTTCAGGGCTTGGGGTTATCGACACTATAAGCAAGCCACTGAAAATGTATTGCAATAATATCGTAAAAATTTTCTTCTCTAAGATGATAAGTACTCCAAAGGTGCAAAACATATGGATATTAAATTTTTTATCGTCAAAAAAGAAATTCAGAAACAAAGAGTGTATCTAGAACATATTAGTACGGATCTAATGATTGCAGATCCTCTTACCAAGGGTTTACCACTAAAGGCATTTATGCAACATGTTCCTAGGTTGGGTCTTGGTTGTACTGATAACTAATTATAATGTTTAAAACACTCTTGAGCTCAATAAATGTTTCTGATTTTATTTCTTATTATTTATATTATTATGCATGCATTTGTGTTTTAATAAGAAATGTTTATGTAATATCATAACAATTATGTGGACTGTATGATTGTTTATATATAATTATGAATCTAACATGATGAACTCATAATGTTGTGATGTATGGAAGGGAGTATACGAGTATACTGTGTATGACCGCCATAATCCTCACTGTGTAGTTAGTTGTGTCAAGATACTTATGATGTATAACGGTTTCAAGATTAAATTGCTAGCCTTATGTTATACCATTAAGAAGTATCATGTCAAGTGGGAGAATGTAAGATAATATATTATTATAAGATGATATATTATCCCATATTATGTGTGACATGATAATATCAAATTAAATATAGATGATTTGCACTTAATGGTATTTGATATCTTTCCTATTATAATTGTTTGCAATGATAGAAATGATAACCTAATAATTCCTATATAAACTAGTCCTCTCCCTGCCCTAAATACATATACAGAAAAATACACCATAGAATTATTTTGACTCTCCATCAAGCTCTCTACATATAAGTGGTCAAGGGGGAGAAACTAGTTTATGCTATAAGGTGTTCTTCACATCATGTCAACACCATCTATTGCTTCCGGTATGTTATCTTTATCATCTTTTCTATGTGGTTATTATCTTATTCTAAGATCTTGTCGCATAATGTTTTAATGTGTTTATCATTGATGTTTAATAATGTTCTTACATAAACATGTTTAAAACAAATAAGCGAGCTCGAGCTTAGCTTATAGTGTGTTGGACACGGCGAGTGGCGAAGATGAGAGGGGGACACGATAGGAACGTGCTTTCATTGCGGAAAATATTGTAATGTAAATTTATTAAAATAGCTGGTTATTTTTGTAATTTGCTCTGAAATGAATTTGTAGTATAGTTTCAAAAAATTACGTTTTCACCAAAACTTTTTAGCTCCGCTCTTTGCTCACCAAACTAAAGTCGATCTCTATTTTGATTAGGTTCATCATAAAAAAGAGCCAACTTTAGTTGAGCTCGAGTCTCAGTCGAGTTTCTTTCCCGCAACTTTCACACTTCATGCTAAGGACGTACAACCGACGTTGAGTTTATCAGAGTTTAAGCTCAACTCAAAAATTATAAAGTAAGCTTAAGGGCCTGTTTGTTTAGTTTTTCTGTTAAGTCATATAAAATTAAAGCGTCTGTCTATATATATGATGTCTGTTTTTTTATGAATATATGGTTGTTTGTTTTATGTACTGAATAAAGTGTCTGAATTAAAAAAAATTACTTTTATATCCTAAAAAGAAGTTACATGGGATTATATGTGAAGAAGTTAGAGGGTAAACAGGTAAAATTATAAATTAAGTCATAGACTTAATATGGAAGCCCTCCCTTTCATGGCTTTTTCTAGAAAGACATGTGTTAATATTAAGCACAAAACAAACAAACCTTTAATGACTTAATTTACTTACTAATTTTTTAATTAATACTCTTTAAGTCTTTATCAAACACAACCTAAGTCTACTTGATAGCTTGACGAGCTTTAATGATCCTGGCTTGATCCAAAAAAACTCGAAAAAGCGTGTATTTCATGCTATTAATCCAACTATTTTGTCTAACAACAACTCTTCAAAGTCTTCATCAGCTCTTGATCAATTGCAGCCACTTATTCCGACTAGCATCACAAGTTTCAGTCCCTTTCACCATTCAAAACCCTACTTACTATACATAGTATGGTAGTTGGGGTGTTTGGATAGGGTCAAACCAACTACACTACACCTTTAGCACCTGCTAGGTAGGACACACTTTCTTCCATCATCCCAAGTGGCAACCTTACCCATTCTTTTTAAACCAACCTATACATATATATCTATATCTATATATATACACACCACCCAGGCACCTACATTTCATAACTCATTAATTCAATAATTCCCAAATAATCTCTGCTTTATTTACAAAATCCATTAAATACCCATTAAACTACAGAAAAAATCCATTTCAGATCACTAAAAATCTTTATTGGAAACTGCATAAAAAAAGATTCCGTCGAGCAGTGGGGCGGCGAGTACTGGGGTTCTTCTCCGTCAAGATCGTTACTTTCCGGCGACCCATCTCAGGAAATGTCTTTTTCTACCGACCCTTTTGAGGAAACCGGAAAAAAAGAAGTTTTGGCGGGAAATGAAGAATCTGGTGACCGGAAGGAATTTGTTTCCGGTGAGAAAAGGGAAGTGAAGATAAAGATAAGTAGGAAGGAGCTGGAGAGGCTGTTGAGTGTGAGTGAGGTGCAGGGGCTTACGGTGCAACAGGTTTTGAATATATTGTTGATTAATGGTGGTGGTGATGGTGATGGTGGGTTGGATCGACGGTCGTGGAGACCTGCGTTACAAAGTATACCCGAGTGATTATAATTGTTTATATAATTATTTGTATATTAGTTTTTTAGAGAGATCGTTTCTAGTTGATCTGAACATGAACAAAAATGTTTTTTACGAATTTTTTTTTTTTTCCGTAAATGAACATTATCGGTCGTGTTTTAAGGAAGTTGAAAAAATTGAATCTTAAGTTTATTTGTATATACTTTATTTTATGTTAATTAGTGTGTTGAAGATTTATAAAGTAGCATGTTTATATTTAGTTTTAAGTTCAGTAAATTGTTAAACGTAGCCGTTTGAGTTATGCATTAAGCTTTTTGTCCTTAACCGTTAGCGTTATGTTCAGCAAACCTCATAAGTTTACTGCTATTTAATTTTTGAAAATTTGATTTTGGTTAATGTTGTTTTCCACTTCATGATGAAATCCACTTAACTAAACCAAAATCAGGTACGACTCGTGTTGAATGAATGGGATAACATTATACAGATATAACCAATTTATAAGTTTATATCGTCGCAAACTCGCAATTTAATTGCTAGTGTTTACAAATTACAAGTAAATGCTAAAACCTACTTGAAGATCAATTATATAACTTAGCTTCAAATGTTTGTACGCATTTAGGGGAAATCACAATCGATACATGAAAGTTACTTATCACGGGTTCCACAGAACAACATGTCTACCGTCGAAAAATATAAAATTGTAACAAAATAACTGATACTTCTGGTCATTAGGCAAGAAGACATGTACATACATGATCAACAGAGCTATAGGATTAAAATAAGTGATCATCGTTCATCAGATAGTTCCTTTTGTTAATGCAGGCCGAGATGACGATCATCCATGTCATAGACTGAAGTATGATCACTGATAACTAACATGTAACATCAAAATAACAATATAAATCATCAGGTAAGTACTTACTTATCATTCATAGCATATAACCAGTTTCAAAACAAATTCAAATGACCTTCATATGTCACTAATCAGCATCAAACTTGTAATCTTTAATCGACCCTTTGAAAGACCCATATTTCCTTAGAAGCCCTTCTTTTTGAAACCCAGCCTTCTATATTATCAACATCTGCAATCGCTTTCAACCTAACTATTTCAGGGATTTTCTTCGAAACCATCTTCACCAACATCTGTAAAGGTTGTGTCATGATCCCCATGGGCCACTCATCAAGACGCCAGTTATGAAATCTAAAGCTTCATCTTCAATAGTCATTGTTTCCATATATATATAAAACTATGTGACTTGAACGTCGCAAGCACATTTCAGGACATCATTGGCATCGGAGAATTTAAATGGCCAGAGAGTAGTGGAGAGTATGGATTCACGATGGAAGTACTGAGGTAGCGCAGGCCATGGCTATGGGCAGAGTGGGCGATTGCCCGGGGCATCAGTATTTTACTATTAGTAATCGGTTTAAGCTTTTATTAATAGGTAGATCTTAGGCTTATTAACATGAGATCATTTGTGATTTATAGTTTCTACATACGTCGTATATTTTCTAAACTATATCTGTACATTATATTGTAGTGTTTTTTCTTATAGCAAAAAAAAAAGTTAAAAAGTATGTTTATCATGACTTTGCAGCATGCGTTCTGAAAGAGGCATATTTCCTTAGACAAATCGGGTAAAAAATGCACAAATTGGGTTATTGCATGTCTGTCATGACTTTGCAGCATCATGATCAACAACATATAAAAAGTATTTCATCTACTAAATCTGTTAAATGAAATTTCACCATATAAACAAGAAACTGATCGACAATTTCAAGAAATAAGATCACCTATTCACCTATAGCAATATAAGATTAAGATCATCAGTGTCATGTATAGTACCAATTATACTCAGAGTTCAACATGTAAGCTTTTCATCCTTCAAAAGAATAACAAAAGAAGATGATAAACGTGAAGGGAGAAATTAAAGCAAACGTGGAGGCAAAAATTTTCCATAGATTATGATTTCAGTTACTGATTTAGAGCGCTGGGAGTGGTGGCGCCGTGGGGTGCCAAACCCACGGCGCGAGAGCCGTGAAGACTCCCACCCCAGGCAAAACTCACGGCGTGAGACCCCGGCGCGGGTATACTCACGCCGCGTGAGTGAATTTTAAAAAAAAAAAAAATTCATTTTAGCCCCCTAAAACGGTTTAATTTTTAAAAAATTTTCATTTAACCCCCCCCAAACGGCTAGTATTTGAAATTTTTTCATTTCACCCCCCCAACGGCTAGTTTTTTGAAATTCGAATTATAACGGCTATATTTTTCGATCCGTCTATAAATATACCTCAAAATCAACCATTTCTTACACACCAAAACATAAACACTCTCTACAAACAAATATGAATACCAATCACGTTCCGTCAGTTTTTGAAATCGATGAGGAATTCGATGCTTACTTCTTGCCAATAGCACACAATCATTATCAACGGTTGCTTGAAGAAGAGAATCGTCCAAGACTAACTCGGATCCCAGTCAACCGTGACCGAGAAGGTGCTGAGGAACGGCTCATGAACGATTATTTCGTTGAGAATTGCAGGTATCCTTTGGTTAAGTTTCGTGAAAGATTTCGAATGAGCCGAAGACTATTTTTAAAAATAGTTAACAACATAAAAAATTATCAGGCCGATCCTCTTCCTAAGCATTTTAATTATTTTACTTCTCGACTCGATGCTACGGGTCGAATGAGTATTAGTGCTATTATGAAGTGCACAATGGCTATACGTCAATTGGCATACGGCAACACGCCGGATGCATTTGATGAATATTTACAAATTGCTAATCGAACCGGACGTGAGTGTCTAATGTATTTTAATATGTGTGTTATTGACTTGTATATGGCCAAGTATTTAAGAAAACCAACTCCGGCCGATGTTGATCAAATATATGATCTACATCTTACGAAACATGGTTTTCCGGGGATGCTTGGCAGCATTGGTTGTATGCACTGGGAATGGAAAAATTGTCCAGTTGCGTGGCATGGGCAATACGCTGGTGGTTATAAAAGATACCCTACTTTGATGCTTGAAGCTGTTGCTTCGCAAGATCTGTGGATTTGGCATGCGTTTTTTGGGATGGCAGGTGCGAATAACGATATTAATGTTTTAGATAATTTTCCGTTATTTGATGACCTTCTGAATGACGAAGCACCGGTAAAACCGTATACGGTTAACGGAGTTGAGTATCAAAATGGGTATTAGTTAGCGGATGGTATTTACCCACAATGGGCGAGTTTCGTGAAGTCTTTCACGGTTGCAACTGACGCCAAACATGCTCACTTCAAAAGGCGTCAAGAAGCTGCACGCAAAGATGTTGAACGTGCATTTGGTGTTCTCCAAGGACGTTGGGGAATACTACGTCAACCAGCACGCGCGTATGAAGTAAACACCTTACGACGACTCATGTATACGTGCATCATACTTCATAACATGATTTTGAAAGATCAAGGTATGCAGGTGTTAGATTGGAACCAAAATTACGTTAACCCGTCAAGAAATATGCAACGAACATGGCTTGAGCGGTGTGAAGTTTACCGCCGAAAAAACAAAGAACTACGTGACCGACAAACCCATCAAAGTCTTCAACAAAACCTTATGGATCATATGTGGAATCAAATTGACCACGGAGATGAAGATGCATATGAAGATGAAGAAAATTAAACGGCGGGTCGTATGATTTTTAATTTTCGTATGTTTTTTTAATTTTCGTATGTTTTTTTAATTTTCGTATGCCTTTTTTATTATGTTCGTTTTATTTTAAAAGTATTGTAATGTTGCTTATGTTTAATGAAATATTTAAGTTTGTTTAGGGGGTGTTTTGTAAAATTCTGAAAAACTGGATTCACTTGGAGTGATCACTCCCCTGTTTTTTCTGAGTGAGTGAGTGAGTGAGTTTTGCTGACGTGGCACCCAAAAACCCACTCACTCGGAGTGATGACTCCCAGCGCTCTTAGGAGGGTTTTTAGTGTAGTTTGTGAGATTTCTTTGTATAGAAATAACTCCATCTAAAACCTATATATTTACAATGTTTCAAGTGACTTTTACCTAGTTTACACTATCGCTGGACGTAATGATGCCCCCACGTGAAAGGGGTTTGATGACCACAAGCTAAGTTGTCCTTGCTAAGATAGCATGGCCATCACCACGAGTGATGTACCACTTTTGCTTAATTCGGTAGTGGCGGATGGCCTGGGGAGAGATAATAAAGGATAGTTGAGGACGTTTCAACAAGAGTGGTGGTGGTGACCATTGCGTTAAAAGTGACAGGAAAATTGTTGATCACCAATTCGCTTTTAACAAAATGACGCTTTCATATGTCCAATTAATACCTTATCCACTGCTATGATCTTTGATAACTAACATGCAACATCAAATTAACAATTAAAAAATATAAACTGTTTAGTAACTACGTAATTATTGTAAGATTCATTTCAGAAGCTAATAAATATACAGATTTGCGAGAACCACCTTTATACTCTTAACAATGGATATGTATTTTTATTATTATGTTTAAATTAACATTTAATAATTGTTTTATTGATTATATATCCGAATATAATGAGCGATATAAAGAGTGCACATGTGTTTTCATATTATCCCACGAAAAGATAGGTATAATACATACAAAACAAATACATGTGCATGTTCCTAGGATACATGTTCTTAGTGACCTACGACAATGAAAATTCATGTATTTCTACCTAATACCTAACCCAATGAATATACATGTGCATTTTAAGAGTAAAAAGGTGGTTCTCGCAGTTCTAAACATTTATTTTGTGCTGAAAATAACCTCACCCTATCATTCAAATCATATAATTAATTGAAAAATAATATCTAATGACCATCAAACTCTATAAATTAGTTATGAACTACTCAATCACATCGTCGGATAAAAAATATATAAAAAATCATCTACCAATATGTTAAAAGTAGTTTTTCTAATCTATCCTCGAAATAAACTTCAGGGTCTAATTGTGTATATGTCAACTTCTTATATCTCAGTTATATAAAAGGCTTGGGACAAGTTTGGCTAGTTTGAAAGTAGAGGGGCTCTTTGGTCAATTTGCTAAAGATGGAGTAGTATAAAAGATGAAGTTATCTGTTTATCTACATAACTTTCACCAACAAGTCTTTTACGATCAATTATTATCTTCTGGTTATTCTGTTGAGATTGAGATATCTTGTTTCATATTTATTTTTGGGTTTGATTTGTAAGACTATTATCGTTCTAGATACTAGATTCACCACAGAGTAGCTGAAGGTGAATTATTAGTGACTGATTAATAAAAGTTGGTTTTATTATTCTCGAATTGAGATTCAAGATTAGAAGTTGTTAATTTCAAATCTTTCATGGTATCATAGCAAGGGTTTTTATCTTACTATAAATCGATTGTAGTCTGAAAAATAATCAAAGGTTTTACAATTAACGTTAGGTTAATTGTTCTTGCTCTTTAATTGATCTAAAACCGTGGTTTCTTGAAAACGTCTAATTCTTTAAAAAAAATAGGGTTGATAATTTAGGGGTTTTTGTTCTAAGGCTTATGGTGAGCAATTAACGGTGGTTAATTGTTGTTCAAGACGATTGTTGGTTGGAAGTAATTGTTTTGGTAGTTAATTTGCTCTAATTGGAAAATTAGGGTTTGGTGTTTGGATAAGATTTTGGGTTTGGTTTCCATTAATTATATCAAAGGGGTTATTGTGATTCTTTTGATGATTCTTGTTGTTTGATAGCACTGTAAAACCCATATTCTCTCTTCTACTTTTCTTGTTTTTTATTTTCTCTCTTTTTCTTTCTGATTAAGCTTTTGCTCTTGATCTGTTATCCTTGAATGGTTAGGAATCCGGGAATTAAAGGGGCTTAATCTTGATTTTATTTTTTCTTTGTTCTCTTTTATTGTTTTTCCCCTGTTTTAGTTTGTTATCTACTTGCTATCATGTTTGCCCATGGTTTCACTGATGATGAATATGAACAGTTAAGTGAGAATGATGAAAATGTGACTTTAATTACTAGACTCGAGTCATCCCTTGCATTGCATCCTAATGATTCTGCATCTCTTACTGTTGTGTCTATAAAACTGAAAGGATTTGATAATTAGCAAGTTTTGTCATGTGCTATGCAACTTACTTTAGAGGGAAAGAATTAGATTGGTTTGATAGATAGTACATGTATGAGGTCTAATGCTAATGAGGTATTGGGTAGACAGTGTGATAGGGTGAATGCCATTGTTTTAGGGTGGATCTTATACTCTATTTCTGAGGAGTTCTATCTAGGGAAATTTTTCTCTAAAACGGGCCTCTCATGTTTGGGAGGAACTTAATGATACTTATGATAAGGTGGGTGGTTCTGTTACTTTTAATTTGCATCATAAGATTAATTATTTGTCTTAGAATGGTTTATCTATTGTTGATTATTATCACAAATTAAATGCATTATGGAAACAGTTTGTTAGTGAAAACATTACGATGTTTTGTCGATATAATCTCTTTGTGTTTTGCTGATGACAAACGTATAATTCGCAATACACTATATAAAACGTTAAGGTACTCGTAATCACTCAAGAATACATTTGAATACTTCTCTCGACATCTCCAAGATCGCATTCGGCATGAATCACTCAAGGTATGAATAAACATGTCATTAACCTAACGAAGTGACCAAGGATTAATATTTTCTTAAAACTCACATTTTATCAAATGTGACAAAAGATTTTAATAAACTTTATTTTTAAGAAAATGTTTTAATAAAAAGAAAATGGAAATTTGAATTTGGAATATTCGAAAGAATATTCCCTATGGCATATTCCAAAGAATATTCTTTAAATTGAATTTGGCATATTCCATATGCCAAAGGAATATCCTTTGAGGGTATAAACTACCCCAGATGGCATATCCCCACTAAAGGACAAAAATACACGGTTTCTACGTCGGAGGTTACTTATTGATAAGGAACAGCAGGAGGCGGTTCCTTATTGATAAGGAACCGCGGGTGTTTTCGACCGTTGCACTCTTGCCCTATAAATAGTGGATCATTTCTAGCTTTTCTTTCAACCCTTTTTGCACAGTTTCTTCAAAAACATCTTCAAACTCCTTGATTAGTTAGCTTAGATTAATCTTGTTTAAGATGTGATTCTCTCCTTTAATCCTCTCATCCTCTAAAGTGCAAAGAGAAGAACACTTTCATTACCATGAAGTGTTGGGTTCACAACATGATGAAGATCTCTCCTTCTAGATCAAGTCATTGTTTTCTTACTATGTATAATGTAGAAGATCCACATGTTGGGTTCACTTGGATGTGTTTGTAAGGGTAGTAGATCCAAGAGATGGGTATCCTTGGATTAGGTGTTTGTGACAATCCGTCAATTTATGATTGATATTTTATTTGAAAATATTACTTTTAATGTTATAATATGAACTCACTTATTTTCTGGGAAGAAATTTGGATTTACGTCTTGAAGTAGCATCGACTACGTCTAAACCGGAGGAGTCAACGTTACGTGCTCACGTTTACATACACCGTTTTGGTGACAGTCTGACATTTCAGAAAATAAATTTATCCGTGAATATTATTTTGGAATTTTAAATTTGTGTTGGTTCATAAACTCACAAATTTACGAGAAGAGATTAGGACTTACGATTTTATTTTAACGTCCTTTACGAATAAACCGGAAACCTTAGGATTACGTATTTACGTTTTCAAACTCCGTTTTTGATACAATTTTTATTAGATTCGTTTTGTGTCGTTGATTCAGAATTTATAAAAACGTTTTTCGTAAAACGACCCGAGGGCACGCAAATCGAGGAAACTAGAATCGAGGAGTACCCGTAAATAAATGGGGATGAGACAAGTGGGACACTTGTCCCACCCCCACTCATAACCGGCCATAATACTACATCACACTAACATTTGGTGTCAAGTGTAAGCTAAGTAAGACACTTGTCTTACCAAGCTTACAAAGTAAGCTTTCTTACCACAAAACTAGCAACACAAACCACTAGTTCCATTTTCCACTCATGTAAACACTCTCATCTCTCTCTCTAACCCCCCTTTATGCCGTCCACTTTTTCCCCTTAAACCACCACCATTGATCCAAAGTAACCATGAAATCTCATGTTATTCATACACATGTTGAAGCCCTTTTGAAACCCTATTGATTGGTGGTGATTATAACATCCAAGGAGGAGTTTCTATGGAGTCTTAGGGTTGATTTTCCACAAGGAGTTCTTGAAGAATGGTCGTCTTGAAGATGGTCTTGGTTTATCACAAGTTCCTCCATCAAAATCCATGTTTTGATCACTACCTACATCATCATGGTGGTATAAAGAATGTTCTCCCCATCCTCTTGTTATTTTGATTATGTAATTGAAAGTCCCTAATCGATGCAAGAAACCCTAATCTTAACTTAATCAACACAAGGTATTACTTTTCAAACGTAATCTTATTATTGTATAATAAAGAATTACAAGTGTTATGGATAACACCGTTTGATGACAATGTGTTGTGCACACTTTGAACAACAATAAACCTTAACTTATGAATACAGTCGTAGCTGTTTGATTCACTAAGTTATACGCAATAATGTTCTTAATATCTCAAAGTGTTAAACATTAATGCATGGATACACATCCTATTTATAGTGTTACGAGTTTGACTTAAACAGTACTTGATGTCGACTACACAAGCTTTTACAAGTTCCCACATCAGTCACATGATGTCCTTCTATTCTTGGTAGTCTTCCATTATGCTTTAAGGAACAGTTGTCAAAAACAGTTTCCTTATTCTTCATATTCTCGAACACACAAATGGCATGTCCAAAGTGTGCTGAGAGTTATCAGGGTATTGCCACCCCTGTTAACTCTCAACCCCTCAGAGTCCCTAATACATCTTGGCTGTTATCCATCACAGCCAAGGAGTATGTCTTCAGGTAATCTTCGACTTCCCTGACAATGTCTCTGACATGGACTCCTCTGAGGTTGCTCACAGAGACTTGGATCTCTGTGAGTCTTGCGAAACTTTCCTGCCTCCTAGGCACAGGCAAGGGACTATCTATCAGCCTAATTATGTTTAAATCAATGAACAGGGAATCTAACAAGTTTAGATTCCCAACAATCTCCCCCTATTTAAACATAAATAATGCTAGATCTAACTAAGTTAAGGTAAGTGAGTTTAACAGCTTCTTCTTACACATAACAGATCTAAACAAACATACCTCATGATTTTATTAAGACTTAAAGAAAAATTACAAGTTCATTACATAAGTTAAATAAAAGATGAAGGTAAAAGAGCTGACACTATCTTCAATAGTCATCATTTTTGATTCTTTCTTCAGCTTCGGCCACATCTAATCTGTTATCAATTTCATCCTGCAAAGTCTTTGCAAACTTCTTGGAATAATCTGAGTTGATCTTGAGACACTTCTTGTGACAGAGTAGCTGAATAGTTGAAGCCAGGCACAGCTCATCTTCCCTCTGAAAAGCATACTGGCAGGCCTTGTTCATAAAAGCCATTCCTCTTTCAGGCACTGAGTATGTCTGACCATCAACAGGGCCAACGATACCATTTGGAAGGATCAGATCAATGTGCATGCCATCCACACGAACATCTTCAGTAACAAAAGTTTCATCAATAATTTGAGAAATTCTTCTTCTTTTGTTGCCTGTCTTTGGGGGTCCTTGTTCGAAAAGCTGTGGTGGAGGATCAATCTTGAGTTTGGCAGCTGTTTCCTTGATCCAGTTAAACTTAGCCTTAAGAGTTTTAAGCAGAAGGAAA
The DNA here is from genome assembly GCA_025667525.1 of Glebionis coronaria. Classification (NCBI taxonomy): domain Eukaryota; kingdom Viridiplantae; phylum Streptophyta; class Magnoliopsida; order Asterales; family Asteraceae; genus Glebionis; species Glebionis coronaria. Next base: position 157,412,993 of record CM046876.1, read on the forward strand.
TTTGCCTGTCCAGACTTTTTGGCAGCTAAGGCTTCGAGTTCAAACCATTCTGATAACCCAAGTGTTTTTAACCTGAAGTTGTCAAACACATCCATATTCCTCTGTTGATTTTCCCTCCATAAGATCATCTGTGGGGTGTTTGTGGATTTGTGAATGGTGTATCTAAACTTGGTTATCTTGCCAGCAGCATACCTGTTGTTCACGCAGGCATCATAGTTAGCTTTGACTTTCTTTAAGGCCTCAGCGCGTTTAAGTTCCATTTCCCTCAACCTTTGTTTTTGTTTTTCCCTTTCAGGTGGTGTCATCTTCCTCAGAGTAGCTTCATTTAATTCTTTGGCTGCCTTGAGCTCATTTAGTCTTTTGAATTCTTCAGCCTGTTGCTCTATTTCTTCAGGCGTTAAAGGACTCTCATCGGAAGGTGTAAAGGTTGAAAAGTGGGAAAGGTCTGTTGTGGATCCTCCTGTCTCTAGCATCGCAGCTATCTTCTTAAGTTTGGTGTCAGTATCAACCAAAACTATCTCTTTACCTTTCTTTGAGACAGAGGACTCCACACTTATGTTTTTCAAATCATCAGCTCTTTTGAGAAACGCTGTCTGAGCCTGATTTTGAATAGATTTTGGGAGAGAGCTCACAGTGAATTTAAGTTTCTTGGCCGCTGGTTCATCATCATCCTCAGGCTTGCTTATGTTAACTAAGATCATGGATTTAGATGAGTCAGCTCCATCTTGTGTTTGTTGCTCCCCCTGAGTATTATCCTCATGATCATGTACTATAACTGGTGTGATGACTTGAAGAGGAACAGGTGTTGTTGAGGGATTGGCTGAAGATGAGCCTTGTTCAGCAGATGCAAGGCTGAGTGTAGCATTCTTCTCCCCCTCACGTTCATCCTTACCTCTCATATGCTTGGATGAACGTGTCTGAAATCGTCTTGCAATCTGCTCCACAGAGGCAGCCATGGCACGCTGTCTTTTTCTTGACGCCCTGGCAATCTTCAGCAAGAGGTTGGCATTGGCATTGGTATTTGCCTGAACACGCCTGACAATAAAACCAGCATGATTGTATTGCCTGTTGCGAACCGCATTGAAGTGCCTGTTCATGTTGTTTTCTTGTTCATGGAACATGGCAGGGACAACTGAGTCAATTGCATCCTTGATTCGTGTCGAGAGATGACTTAGTCCTTGGGCCACACCTTTTCTTGCACCCTCCTGAATAGGCTCAGTGATAGCCTCAGTCACAGCCTTCTTTATAATGCCTGGAAAAGTGACAGTAAAATTGTGCATCTCTGACTTGATCACGTACAGCTTCCTTGATAAGCGCTCATTATCAGACTGATGATGTACGGGCTGAAGATTCTTGATATTGAGGCTTTGCTGAGCAAAATCATCCCCCCTTGTAATCAAGTCGAAGTTGGTCTGGGTAGGATGATCAAACAAGAGGAATTCAGCTGTTGGATCATATGTTGGTCTTTGGAAGACTGTTGTTGCAGATGTAGCAGAGTTTGGAGTGTCAACAGCTTCCTTGAGAGGAGAAGTCTTGTCATCTTCTTTAGGAGGAGAGGCTGACAGCTGGTTATCCTCATCTTCTTCCTCCTCTTCATCAAACATTCCCTCAGGGAATTCATCTTCAGGCATGGGTTCAAACTCAGAGACATAATCTTCTACTGAGAGCATTTCTTCATCAGCATTGAGCACAAGTTCTTATTCATTTGGAATGTCCTGAGTTATTGTTTCAGCCTCCTTTTCATGTACCTGAGATTCTTTGACTGGCTGTACAATTTCAGCCTGCAAGTTTGTTGTAATTAGTAACAGGGAAAAATATAAGGTGAATGGTCGCCATTTCGCTGTCCTAGAGAGGCTGAGGGTGATTACTCAGCCACTTCAAAGGATAAATCCTTGGGATTCTTTTAAGTGTGAATGAAGTGTGGTTAATGGTCGCCATTCGCTGCCCCTAGGAAAGCTGAGTGTGATTATTCAGCCCCCCCAAAAGGTAAAAACCTTTGGGACTCTTTTGATTGTGAAACATATGTTGTTTAATGATCGCCATTCGCTGCCCCTAAGAAAGCTGAGTGTGATTATTCAGCCCCCCCAAAAGGTAAAACCTTTGGGACTCTTTTAAGAGTGAAACATATGTTGTTGTAGGTCGCCTGTTACGCTGCCCCTAGGAAAGCTGAGGGTGATGATTCAGCTCCCCCTGAAAGGATAAATCCTTTGGGACTCTTTTAAGGAGGGAACCAAGAGGCTGTGTGAAGTACAGCCATCATGGTAGAGACATTTAATGTATTCAGGTTGTTGTTAGCCTGAATACTGTCTAGAGGGTTCAGGGTCATCGGGGTGCTTTATAAACACAAATGAATCACTCCCTGGTGCAAAGACAGAGTGTACAGAAGTCTTAAAGTATTCTAAGTGTAATGACAGACTTCTATGGGTCGAGGATTACCCTAACTTCACCACTCTCTCCTACAGACAAATGAGAGTGGTTGATTGTGAACCTCTAAAAATGTACACTGATTACCTGTGAGATATCAGCTTGGTTTGGCTGGTTTCCTGTAGTCTCTGCTGACCTAGAGACACTAGACGCCTGTTGTTTGTCAGCCAAAGATTCTGTATCCACAAGAGTATCTGGACCAGAGGCGGTGTCAATCTTCTTTTCCTTGGCCTTACTAACAGCTTTGGATTGGGAAGAAGAGGGGATTTTCTTCTTCTTTGGTTGTTGGCCAGATGAAACCTTGGACTTAGTAGTGTGCTGCCCAGAGGTCAAAGACGTAGACTTGCCAGCGACACTAGAAGTATTCACCTTCTCAGAGGAAGGGAGCAAGGGCTTCTCAGCGTTGGGTACCTGGTTGGCAACGTTCAGCATGTGTGCTGTGACAGGGATATCCTCAGCTCCTATCTCCTTGTAGATGGCGCCTGTGATGCGATATGGCTTCAGAGCTGTCAAGGCCTTGTTATGGTAATTCTCTCCCAGCAAACTCTCAAAGATCAGGGACAGGTAGCGCACATAGCAGATGTTCTTTTCCCTGACCTGATTCCTTCCCTTCAGTTGTTCTACCAGGTTAGAGAAAAGGATGCTTCCAAAGTCGACATCAGCTCCCCAGATAAGTCCATACGCAATAGCCTGATGATTGGACGACATCTGATCCTGTGATCCCTGCATTCCTCCCAGGGACTTCACAATGTGGGTGAAGAGGACACGCCACATAGGAGTAAAATACTTAATCTTCAGAGGGGCTTTGGCAAGGACCTCAGCTGGTGTAAGGGCAGGGTTAACATCATGGCAAGGGTTGAGTGTGGCCAGGGCTTCCTTGACAGCCTTTTTGTCAACAGTCTTCAAGCATTCATCTCCATGTTTGAGTCCGGCCACACTAGAAAAATCATTGAGGGAAAAGGCAAAAGGATGTTCATTGCATGAAAGGCTAAATGTAATGGTGTCTTCAACTACTTCAGCAGAATACCAGAATTCCCTAAGATATTCTTGGTAAAAGGTGGATGGAGATTTGGTGAAGGCTTCATTTAGGTCACAATTCTGCATGAAATTCACCAGATCTGAGTAGGTGTTGTTTGGTGCCTTGATCCATCCAATGGCGTTGTTGGAGGCGATGATGCTCTCGTTGATCTCGAAGTTCACATTTGAGGCTTTTGGTACGGGAAACGCCATTGATATAAGGTTGAAAGAGAATGAAAATGGCGAATGGTTGAGAGAGATAAGAGTTTAGAGAGAGAAGTTGATTTTAGAATGGTGGTGGGTGAGAAGAGAAAGAAGACAATATATATTCAAACTTAAGTGAACAGTTATTCAACCGTATTAAATGCAAGGGCGAAAATGACTGCTCAAGTGGGTCCCCTTGACCTTTCAAAAAGTTTGTCTCCTCGTTATCCGAAAAATAAATGATTAAAAAATGTGAGAATGTTTTTTGCATTTACTTGGAAAGTAACTACCTAGTTTCATGTGAAAAACATTTAATAAAACATTTAATATAGAATCAATCATTTAATGAACACATTTAATATCAAGCCACAGGCTTTGAGATATTGAGCATCCCTAGCTCAGCAACTAGCCTATTGAACGTAGGTTCAGCCAAAGGCTTTGTAAAGATATCAGCTAGTTGCAGCTCTGTGGGAACAAAATGCAGCTCAATATCTCCCTTCATAATATGATCCCTGATAAAATGATACCTGATATCAATGTGTTTGGTACGAGAGTGAAGAACAGGGTTGTTGGATATGGCAATGGCGCTGGTGTTGTCACAAAAGATTGGTACTTTGTCATACAAGATTTCATAGTCAGCCAATTGACTTTTCATCCAGAGCACCTGAGCACAACAGCTGGCTGCAGCGACATATTCTGCTTCAGCTGAAGACATAGCCACAGAGTTTTGCTTCTTAGCACTCCATCCAACCAATTTTCCTCCTAGGATTTGACAGCTGCCTGAAGTACTTTTCCTGTCAATACAGCATCCAGCATAATCTGAATCTTAATAGGCCTTAAGATCAAAGCCTGATTCCTTTGGATACCATAGTCCTAGGGATGGTGTTCCTTTGAGATACCTGAAAATTCTCTTAACAGCCACTAGATGGGATTCTTTTGGGTTAGCTTGGTACCTTGCACAGAGACATGTGGAGAATTGGATATCTGGACGACTGGCTGTTAGATACATCAGTGACCCAATCATGCCTCTATATAAAGTCTCATTGACAGAGACCCCTGACTCATCAGGGCCCAAGTCATTGGGTGGAAGCATGGGGCATTTCACTGATGCACAATCAGCTAAGTCATATTTTTTAAGTAAATCCTTAACATACTTTTCTTGACAAATAGAAATTCCCTTAGGACATTGTTTAATTTGAAAACCCAAAAAGTAGGTTAATTCACCCATCATACTCATCTCATATTTCTTGGTCATTAATTTAGCAAAACGTTTACTAAGATTGACATTTGTTGACCCAAAGATGATATCATCCACATAAATCTGCACAATGATGAAATCACTCTTGTCCTTGAAGGTAAAGAGTGTTTTATCAATAGAACCCCTGATAAATTTATTTTCAGATAGGAAATTTGAAAGAGTTTCATACCATGCTCTTGGAGCTTGTTTCAGACCATACATTGCCTTGTGAAGTCTGTACACATGGTTGGGAAACTCGCTGTTCTCAAATCCTTCAGGTTGTGCAACATAGACTTCCTCAGCCAAATCACCATTGAGGAAGGTACTCTTTACATCCATCTGATAGACAGTGATGTTCATATAGGCAGCATAAGCAAGAAAGATTCTGATGTCCTCAAGTCTAGCAATAGGTGCAAAAGTTTCATCATAATCAATTCCTTCAGTCTGAGAGAATCCCTGTGCTACCAGTCTAGCCTTGTTCCTGATGATGTTTCCAATTTCATCCATCTTATTTCTATAGATCCATCTAGTGCCTGTGATATTCTTTCCAGGTGGAGCTGGCACTAGTGTCCATACTTTGTTCCTTTTGAACTGATTGATTTCTTCTTGCATAGCAGCTACCCATCCATCTTCTACCAGAGCCTCAGCAACTCTTTTAGGTTCAATTTGAGAAAGAAATTCAGCAAATAGACATTCATTGGCTGAGGCTGACTCTGAGTCTTGGATTTGCTGTCTGGTTGTGACCCCTGCATTTGGTTCCCCAATAATGTTGACAAGAAGAATGTGTTGATCTCTTGACCACTTATTTTGAGGAGCTGGAGTTTCACAAACAGGGGTACTTGAGGGCACAGCTGGTACAATTTGAGTCTCATCCTGCTGACTAGGAGGGCTTTCTTCAAAGACTACTTCAGTGTCTGAGTCTTCTTCAGCCACATCAAGGGAAGCTATTTCATTATCAGCAGGAGAAACTTCAGAGGTTGAAGAATTGGTGAGTCATTAGTATCATGAGAAGGACCATCAGAGATTTGAGGTTCTTCTTCATCAAGTTCCTGAGAGGTAGGAACTTCTATGTTGTGAGTAGACAGAGGGTCAAAAGCAGGAACATAAGGAGTGAGAGTGTTGGAGTGGTGATGACAGGTAGGTCTAGGTTCTGTGAACTCATCACTTGGGAAAGAAATATTTTCATTGAAATCTACTTCATCACCCTCTGTTCCTTTTCTCTGTATGACTTCATCATCTTCATTGAATCTGACATGGAAAGTTTCTTCTACTTCTTGTCTTCTGATGTTGAATACTCTGAAGGCTTTGGCTGTTGGAGAGTATCCCAAAAAGAATCCATCATCAGCTTTTTCATCAAACTTTCCAAGTTTATCCCTGTAGATATAAATAAACACAGGGCATCCAAACACATGAAAATAGCTGACGTCTGGAGATCTTTTTCTGAAAACTTCATAGGAGGTTTTGCCATGTCTTTTGACAATGATTGATCTGTTTTGAGTGTAGCAAGCAGTGTGTACAGCTTCTCCCCAAAATTGCTTTGGTAAGGCTGCACCATTTAACATAGTTCTTGCTGCTTCAATCAGAGTCCTGTTTCTTCTTTCAACCACACCATTTTGTTCAGGAGTGCCAGCTAAAGAGAAGTTCTGAGAAATCCCTTTTTCATCACAAAAAGATTCAAGTTGATGATTCTTGAATTCTGTACCATTATCACTTCTTAGAGCTTTGACTCTAACATCATTCATGTTTTCTACCTGTCTGATGAAGGACATGATGGTTTCAGCTGCATCACTTTTCCTTCTGAGGAAGAACACCCAAGTATATCTTGAAAATTCATCAACTATGACCAAGGTGTATTTGTTGTGATTAATGGTTTGAGGTTTGACAGGCCCAAACAAGTCCATGTGAAGGAGATGTAAGCACTTGTTAATAGAGAATGATTGCCTAGTCTTGAATGAAGACCTGTGATGTTTTCCTTTGACACAGGCAGAACAAGTTTTGTCTTTGGAAAACATTACTGAAGGTAGACCAGCAACCAAGTTTTGAGTGGCTATCTTATTGATGTTCTTGAAGTTGAGATGAGACAGTCTCTTGTGCCACAGCCAGTTGACACTTTCAGAGGCTTTGGCAAGAAAACAATTTGAGCTGTCTTCAGAGCACACAACCATGTTGATGACATAAACATCTCTCCTTCTAGGTGCAACCAGCACAACATCATTATTTTTGTTGAATATGGTTCCCTGAGTCTTAGTAAACAAAACCTTATAATCAGCATCACATAATTGGCTGATGCTAATAAGATTGTGTTTAAGACCATTCACATATGCAACCCTGGTAAATGTGATCCCATTGCAATTCACTGAGCCATATCCTTCTGTGTCACCTGAAGAGTTATCTCCAAACACCACTTTGGGACCTGGCTCCTTTGAGTATCTGTGCAGGTATTGTTGAATCCCTGTCATGTGTCTAGAACAGCCACTATCTAGATACCATACCGATTCCTTGAGATATTTCTGCACAGATACATAGAAACAGATTAGTTCCTATGGTGAACCCACTTTCCAGTGGGTTCCCTGAATTGCTTGTTAGCAACTCTTGTGTTTTTGAAAAAATTTTGGCGTTGGGATGGACAATTCATAGTTTCATGGTTATAACTCCCACAGATATCACACCCAGGGAAGTCACCACACTCGTCTGAGTGATGGTCTGTGAACCCACAGAATTTACAGGGAGGATAAGATTTGTAATTTCCATGTTGTCTTTTTGAACTCTGTGGTCTGTCCCTAGAGGGTGTCTGAGCTCTTTTAGCTGCCATGTGTCTGTCATGATCTAAGGTCGAGTGGTGAGAATTTTTACAAACATTGCAATAAGGTTTGATTAACCTTTCCCCTTTGGGTTCACCTAGGACTGACTTAGGTTCATGAGAAGTAGAGCATTCAGCGGAAGGCTTAATGTGTTGTTTCAAGAGTTCTACTTCTTTCATAAGAGACAACAGGCGATCTTCAGTGGTGGGGTCAACCTTATTCACAGCTTTAGCAGTAACAGGCTTAAAAGCTACTTGTTTACCAGTTTGTTTAGCAGGCACACGAAAAACTTTGGCAGGAGGATTCTCAATATCTGTCTTAAGTTCGTCCTTAGCAGATCTAGAAGAACTGCTAGGTTCAACTCCAGAGAGTTTGGGCAAAGGTGGTAGCTCAGCCACATCTTCAGAGACAGGGTCATTAGTCAAAGAGGTATCTGACATATGAATAGTCTCTGTAGATTTAAAGACAATGTCTTTGGGTTTGGTGAGAATCCTCAGCTTTTTATTCTTAGCAGTTATATCCCTGTTTAAGTCAGCAGGCACTTCATCCCTAAGCAATTCATCAATAGTAAACCTAGCACACAACCATTTTTCAATAATCTTGTTCAATTCAGTGACTTGATCATTTAAAGCTATGTTTTTCAAGGTTAATCTAGCTACTTCATTTTGCCGGGATATTTTCTCTAAGTTAACCCGCCTGAGAGTTTCACATTCAGCCTTAGTATTTATCATTTCAGTTTTAACAGAGTGAAACTTATCAAGTAGGTTCTTCCTTTGTTCCTCAACAAAGTGCAAATCAATAATGGTGTAATCAAGGACATGCTTACGTTCATCACTATCAGACATAGATAGAAGCCTGTGTACCTTTTTCATTGTGATGTCAACCCATTGTCCTGATCTTGCATCACCTTTTCCAATAGCTGGTTCATCCTCAGCTATCGCCATAAAAGCCCTGACTCTTGTGGTGTCTTCTTCATCTGAAGTCAATGGTTCATCATTCCAATCATAAGTTTCAGCAACCAACCCTTTTTCAGCCTTTTTCTCACCACCTTTCTTTTTGGACATAGCTTCAATCTTCAAGTTCATCTGTTCTAACTCAGCTTTTAGTGCCTTGTACTTATTTTTGTAATCTTTCTTCTCAGTGTCTGAGGAATTGGATTGAGATGAGTTGTTATGTTGTTTGAACTTGTAGGGTTTGGATGAAGATGATGGATAAGAGGGTGAGGATGTTTTGGTGGAAGGACACTCTTTTTGAAAATGTCCAAGCTTTCCACAGGAAAAACATGTTTCTTTTGACCTGTCAGTTGGTTTGCTAGCTGATCCTACTCTTCCAGATCTTTTGTAGTATCTTCTTTGGTTGGCTAGCAGTGCTCTTTCATGAAATTCTGCATTGAGGTCTGACAAGAACTCTTGGCTGCTACGGGTATCTTCTTCAATATCAGAATCGCTGTCAAGAGGATGTGTTGCAGAGATCAAAGCTTTGGAAGATGCTCCTTGGACTACAAATCTTTCAGTCTCTGATTTGTAGATAGTATCGATCAGCCCTTCTTCATAATTGTACTTACCATAGAGCTGAGCAAGGGTATCATTTTTGATTGAGTTGTTAGCTCTCTGAGTCTGATTCATGCTCAGCCACTTTCTTGGAAGGCTGTTGACAAAAGTGGCATTGATCTCAGCTTGACCAATAGTGACATCATTCATAGCGAGGTCATTTAGAAGAATCTTCAGCCTAGTATAGGTTTGCTGAACTTTTTCACCTTCAAGAGATTTAAAGGCATTAAACTGAAGTCTGAGTGCCTGAATCTTTGTCTCTCTTGTTTCAGAGGGTCCTTCATGGCCAAGAATGAGGTCTGTCCACATTTGTTTAGCTGTGGGACACTGAATGACAGACTTCATGATATGCTTGGGAAGACAAGAAATTATGATGCTTTTGAGACGTTTATCTTGGTTTGCTAATTTCCTATCAGCTGCGGTCCATTGTTTGACAGGCTTGGGAAGAGGGTTTTCTTCAGTAGAAGTAAGCGCCATGGGAATATATAGACCATTTTCTAAAATTTCTAAGAGAAAAGGTTCAAGTCCATCAAGGTATACAAGAAATTGACTCTTCCAACTGGCAAAGTCTTCTTCATCAAAGACTGGTACACTGGTTACGTGTGATCCACCTCTTGAGTCAAGAAGTTGGGGTAGATCATCGTCATTTGCTGGGGGGTTAAGTCTTGGTGAAGATGGGTTTGTGGAAGGTGAGTGTGGGCTAGAAGTTTCCGGCATGGTGGATCTTGATTATAAAACTGAGAACGATGTTTCTTGAAGGTTTTAATATCAAACACCGCTCTGATACCAATTGAAAGTCCCTAATCGATGCAAGAAACCCTAATCTTAACTTAATCAACACAAGGTATTACTTTTCAAACGTAATCTTATTATTGTATAATAAAGAATTACAAGTGTTATGGATAACACCGTTTGATGACAATGTGTTGTGCACACTTTGAACAACAATAAACCTTAACTTATGAATACAGTCGTAGCTGTTTGATTCACTAAGTTATACGCAATAATGTTCTTAATATCTCAAAGTGTTAAACATTAATGCATGGATACACATCCTATTTATAGTGTTACGAGTTTGACTTAAACAGTACTTGATGTCGACTACACAAGCTTTTACAAGTTCCCACATCAGTCACATGATGTCCTTCTATTCTTGGTAGTCTTCCATTATGCTTTAAGGAACAGTTGTCAAAAACAGTTTCCTTATTCTTCATATTCTCGAACACACAAATGGCATGTCCAAAGTGTGCTGAGAGTTATCAGGGTATTGCCACCCCTGTTAACTCTCAACCCCTCAGAGTCCCTAATACATCTTGGCTGTTATCCATCACAGCCAAGGAGTATGTCTTCAGGTAATCTTCGACTTCCCTGACAATGTCTCTGACATGGACTCCTCTGAGGTTGCTCACAGAGACTTGGATCTCTGTGAGTCTTGCGAAACTTGCCTGCCTCCTAGGCACAGGCAAGGGACTATCTATCAGCCTAATTATGTTTAAATCAATGAACATGGAATCTAAAAAGTTTAGATTCCCAACAGTAATCTTGTATTTATTTTAATTATGTATATGTATGTGATGATGAATGATGATTAAAAATGTTATGTGGGGATTTGGTGTTGACAGATTGGATAAACATGGGTAAAAAGATGGACAAACTACATGTAAAAAAAATGGGTAAATCTTGTTTAAATGGTAGGCTGTATAAAAACAGTAAATAACCACATGTTAGACTGATAAAATGCCAAATTAGAATCAATATACAGTAAGTAATATGTCTTGTACACATGTGAGAGTTGGCCATGCAATGGAATCATTATAATGAGTGAGATATGATCAAAACAAGTTTAAAGTACAAATCTGAGTTTACTGTTTTGGACGATTTTTAGAAATACTTAGAGGCTGATTCAACAGTAGCTATAGGAAAGTTAAATGGAGCACATATCATGTAGTTTATGTCATAAATATTTGAGCTTCTATCTCCATATAGAACTCTAGATATGGCAGTTTTGGTGAACATGAAAATAAAAATCAGATTTTAGGAATTAAAGTATAATAGTATTATATAAGCACTCAAATAAAAATAGTATAAAATGTGAATTAAAACCCACTAACTTATACAATACATTTATATAAATATGTATAAGGATAAATAAATGAACATTTTATAAAAATGATAGTTTGATAAGTTTTATAAGTTATAAAACTATAAACATGATTTTTACGACTTTTTCGGCTATTACCGTAAAATTAAAGTTTTTGTTAAATAAAACTTAGACGGTTGGACCCGTCTAATGTAAACTTTTATAAACTCATATACTGATATATAAGCATATATAACAATTAAAAACCGATAAAACCCGAACTATATAACATACGGACATTAACGGGCTAAGTTAACGTCATTGGACTAATAATACAACAAAATGGACTAAAACACTTATAAACTTATTTAGTGGGCTTAACCCATTTGGGCCCAACATGTAAAGTATAAATACTGATAATACAAGTATGAAATGGATTAATACAAGTTAATAAACTTATAATAGGCTTATTGGACCTAAAACACGTAAATAGGTAAAACTAGAAAACTAGTATAAAAGTTATCGACACATAACGCTAAAATGAGTAAATGAGAATATGTAAACCCATTTGATCATCATCATATATATAATCATCATATGTATACATAATTGTTATTATTATAAAGTCATTGGACATGAGTCTAAGACGAGTATTATTTGTCTAGGTTTCCGTGATTGAAGCACGTACCGTACGTCCGAATTGCCGATAACCCGCCTTCCCACATCAACGTGAGTTCATAGCCTCGCACTCTTTTAAATGTTTTTATGAAATGTTTTATAAACCCGCGAGGGAGATAACATGTTAGTTTTTATAAAATAGGACACGTTTGTCTCGATTGTTTGTTTATTGATTTGGACTCGAATGATTGTATTACCCGATTGTATGACCCGATAAAAGATTAAATGACCCGATAGATGAAATTAAATGGATTATTAAAGTTAGGTTATGTCACTAAAAGTCCCATTAGCATGAATTGTGAACTACCGGGATTTGGTAGACGCTTATGCATATAATAGTACTATTTGGGGACGATCACCCCAGTTCGCGCCTTGACGGTTGATCCCCGTCGTGCCACATTGATTGGTAAGCGAATTTATGTATGAGAAGATTTCCATAGCGTGACCTTTGTGACGACACGCTAATTTAGATGGGCAAATTAGTTTCGGGCTAGCTACCCGTTGTTTGGTTTAGTAAGGTAACAATGTCATGCGGCTTATAATAATCCAGTTAAAGAAATACTACTATACGCACCGAATTACGATGTATTGCCTGACTAGCAATACGGGGTCATACTATTGATATTATGTTCGTGTTTTGGTTTTATATAACCATATTCATAACGGTTTTTATTTAATCTATAAAATGTATTGTATGATGTTTTTACGATATTGGGTCGTATAATGATTTTTAAGGCAAATGCCTATATTATGATTTTCGATAAGGATTTGTATAAAAATGACTTTGGCTATTTTATGGCCTATTACAATGTTTTGTACGAAATGAGTTTTGGTAATAATTTTATACCAAAGTTATATTGATGGAATTTATTAAACTCTATGAATTCACTCGGCGTTATCGCTGACCTTTTCTTTTAACATGTTTTATCTCAGGTACTTGAAGGTAATTCTCGGGAAGACAACAAGAATTCATATCCCGCACCTAGATACTTATTTCCATTCAAATGCTTTGTAAAACCTGTATTAAATACAATGACTTGGGACCTATGTAAACTTGATATTTATGAATGGAAATGTTTTATTATTAAACGACGCGATTGTTAAGCGTTGTCTATGATGTGAGTAATGTGCTATCCCGTAACACCAACTAGTCTTCCGCTGTATTGAGTTGTATATATTTGGGGGTGTTACGACGTAGATTGTCACAAGGAACCTTAAATTCTCTAGTAAATTAATCGAAGCTATTCTCGTAGGAATTCTAGCTATCCTAGATCTAAACCAAGTTGTGGATATCTATGATCCCAACAAATGGTTGATATTCGTAGAAATGTAGATATTAGTTGATTGTGAAATTGAAGAAGAATTGACGAGATTAAATCTGATATCGATGTCATGACGATCTTTCCTTATAGAGTGGAGTTGACAAAACGTTACCACCTAGAAAGATGTCATCTGATTCGTGTCATCCAATTCTTTAATTGAAATCGAAAGGGTGAATGTTGCACTTGAGGCTGTCATTGGAACCATTACCCAAAAGCCTCATTCCACTAGTACCTTTCCAAGAAATCTGATTGAATGTGTGAGTCATCTCATGCTAGTGACTCATTTGATAATTGTTGTTGTAAGAGCTATAGGATTGGAAATTAAGTGTTGATCATATCGAGCTTTTATTGTCCTTTTAAGGTTTATGAATAAGCTTGAAAGTATTGGAGAATGAGGTAGGATATCGCATTGAGTATGATTTGGTTGAAACTTGAATAACGTAAAATTTAACTCGTATGGAATAAGAAATTGTTAAGAGAAAGTTTTTGAGTCCTGTGATTGAATTATAAGGTTTTAATTGATTGTTGATTCGTGTTAAGTGTTGTTCCTAGGCCATTGTCCAATAATGAGGATGCCCAGTGTCCAGGAAATAAATTGAAGAAATCTTCTTCTGAATTGGGACTGATGGATTTCTCAGGACATGTGGAACACCTAATGACTCTTGTAGATTAGTATTCATTGTGGTATCTTTTAAAAATAATCCCTAACTTAACTGTGACATCAGTTGGTAGGATGAGTTCTTGGAATTGTATGACATAGTGACACGTAATGTGTTACGGTACAATTTAGACTTGTTTGTGATTAATGGAAAGACTACCTTTGATTGCTAAATTCTACATGTATCGATGTTATCTATCTTTTATTGCTTCATCCTAATGTTGGCATTAGTGATGCAACCATTGAACAAGTACTCATCTTGAATTGAGTTACGTTGTGGATTATTCTTTTGAGTGCCATCAAGATCATGAACCTCATGATTATTTGGCTAAGCTCATTTCCTATCATATCGTAGTTAGTTCTTGGTGAACAACTTTTCATCACTCTTTTGCAGATCACTCATTGTTTTTATAAGTTGAAACAATATTACTTGAGAAAAATTGAATTTTCATCACTATAAGGATTATTAAAAGTGAGACTTATAAATAATCGTTATCGAAATGAGGTTGTTTATAAAGTAACTTGGAAAACTTAACTGTTTTCATAACAAAGAAAATCTTTTTAAATTTATTCTTGATTCTTATTTAAGAATTAAGCCTGAAAATGTTTTTATTATAAACATGATGATAAAATTTTGACGAACTGAGTATTGCATCGTTAATCTTAAAATTGTATATAGTTGCGCGCCTACATACAATTTGGAATGGACCATGCAAGACTGCTTAGTAGTCACCATAAACCTAATGAATAAACACTACATTTTCTTTGAAGATTGTGAAAGATTAAATTTTATGAGATTTGCAAGAAGTGAAAAATAGGGACATATTGTTAGGGACACCTACATATGTGCCTGTAGCATCTATTCTTCTAAGTCGAATTTACTCATCTGTAGAAATTGTCTTATTTGACAATTGACAATTCTTTCTTGTCCAATTCTCTTGTAGTGAGATTCTTAGGAAAAGTATATGATTACCGAGTGTTGATACCCGACTGGATGTATTGACGTTCCTATCATTTCTTTTGATTTGATTTCATTTGAATGACCTGGGTAACGATTCGAGGAGCTTTCGAATGCGTACTCAAATTATGAAAACATAGGATATATTCATATTCGTTAAATGTTTTCGCCTGTGTCTGATTTGAAATTCTCTCGCGTAGATTATGCGTTGACCTTACTCTTTTAAGGTTAGTTATGTCTCCAGATATCCTTGAATTGTGAAGGATTATGAGTTATTATTAGTCTTTTGAGAAGTTCACATCTTATCAACGGCAATAAAACTGAAAAGTTGGTAATGCCAGTAGAATGGATTGATTGATTATGACATGACGACATTGTCTTAATTGATGGGAACTCGAATAGAATTCCCCTAAATAATAAGATGTTGATTATCAAAAGTGATCTAAATAATGATTGATGGATGACCATATCCTGTATTTAGACTTGAAATTATACCGTGAATGGTTGTGAATTAGTCATAGATATCATAATCTAGAAAGAACCTAATATGAATTTATTAAAAGATGTTTATGTTATCTGAAATTTTAGGAGGTATTTATTGGTGAATTACCTAGACTTTCGCCACTAAGGCAAGTTGAAATTGGTATTTATTATATTCCTAGTGCTGCACCTGTGGCATGTGCACTGTACGTCATCACCATCTGAATTAAAAGAATTACCGTACAACTGAGAGAGTTGTCGGAGAAAACTTTTATTCTACCAAGCTCGTCATCATGAAGAGCTATGGTGTTATCATTCCTTATATTTATAGATTACTGTGAACTGAGTAATTTGACAATCGAAAACGATATCCATAACTCGAGATGGAAGATTTGTTTGATCATTTACAAGGTTCTAGCGTATGTTTTAAAGATTTGATCCACGACATGGGTATCATCAACTTCGCGTCCGCGAAAAAGATTATGTATTCCAATGATTACATCCAGAACTTGTAATGAACATTATGAGTTTCACATGATGTCGTTTGGATTGACTAATACCCACGTAGCATTCATAAATTTGGTGAATCACGTGTGAAGGCTGTAATTTGATAAATTCATGCTTGCGATCATTAAGGACCATTTGTTTGTTTATAAGAATATGAAGGAGTTAATAATTATTTATAGATTGCCCTGAATTGGCCGAACAATAAAAACATGTACCTTGAATAATTAACATATGATTAAAGACTTAATCCTTTACATTATTTGACCATGTGAGTAAAAGATAATGGAATTATATTGACTCTTCAAAAATTAAGAGCCCTTTTGAGACATTGGGTTTTACCAAAAAGAAAATGGAAATATGTTTTGACAAATGTTTTAACAAAGGATTTTTAAGGGATTATTCCCTTATACACAAATCATTTAACTAAACTCCTGTTTAGGGGTAAATGCCTCAAGTCAACCTAAGAGGGATTGAGGAAACCATTTAAAACATGACTTGAAATTTGAAACGATAATTTACGCTTTTCAAACTAAGAAAATTTTTGACCAAAATATAAACAAAGATTTTTCGAACATTTACGAATCCTACTAATTATTTTTGATAAATCAACAAAAATCGTGTTAATTAAATTAAAAATTATTTTGAACATTTTCATATAATTAGACGGACTAAGAAATTTAAAATCTTTACGTTTACGTTTCATAAAAATTAAATATTTATTATTTAATTAGTTGTAACAATTATCGACGCTTTAGACGTCGGATTGAGTAAAACGAATAAAAATGATAGTTAAGAAGAAACTAAAACTTAGAAAATGTGAAGAAAGAAATTCTGAGTGAATTTTGGTTATGATAATTATTTCACCAGGAAAGGTGAATATAGATACTGACGCATTACGTAAAAAGAATAAAGAACCAATTAGGAATGTGTTCTCTAATAATGACTGTGCAAAATAAATTGTCGAACAATTTAAAAATAGTTGATACTTATAAAAAGGATAATATAGAAAATAAAAAGGGGTTCGCGGCTAATGTGAACCATTAAAATTGAGAAGCCAATAGCGTTAAATGTTTTAAAGACCACTTGTGATTGCCTAAATATGGAGATTTAGAAATATAGTTATGTTGGAATCTTGTAAGTACAAGTATTCTATTCCTGTTATTTCTGATTTAATGTATCATTATCAGAAGAAGTTGTACTGATGGCAAATTATGAAGGCAGACATTGCCTCATACATTAGTAAACGTCTAACTATTGCAAAGGTCATCATCTGAATTTGATTCGATTTGGGTCATCGTCGACAGACTGACCAAATCTGCTAATATCATTCCTGTTAATGATAGATTCTTGATGAAGAAATTGACTCTTTTGTATTTAAAGGAGTTATGTAAACATGGTGTGCTTGTATCGATCATCTCTATCAAGATCCTCGCTTCGCATTGAATTTCTATAGTTTTGCTCAGAAGTCATTAAGAACGAACCTTGATGAGAGTACTGTGTACCACCCCAATCGAAGGGACGAGGTAAAGTAACGATACAAAATACTAGAAATCTTGTTTTATGTTTGAATGATTGACCTTTGGTAATGAACCGTATAATCATTTCCCTTTGGAGAGATTATCCTTGATAATTATCGTGTTAGGATCGAGATCGAATCTTGTTAAGATTTATATATTAGAGCATCTGTAAGCAAGAGTTGAGATGAAGACACCCGACATACACCCATTGTGAGTTGGACATGTCTTTTAGGTTTAAGGTTTCCTATGATGGAGAACCTAACCTTACAAAATACTCGACCCGCGAGACCTGAATTGATTGTTGAAATTAGGATCTGATTGTTGACTGCCGGTAGTAGGTAGGAGGTTATGTGAATATGAAATGTAGATCTTGAAGTGCCAGATGGGTAGCGAATTTATGCCAACAATTTTAACCATGGAAAAATGAATTGATGATCTGAAAGATCATGGGATATAAGTCCCCTTTGTATGGGACCATTGAGATGATATAAAAGATTGGTTTGAAAGGCATATAAGCTGGATCTACCCTAGGTCTCCAAGAGCTGCGTGAATTATGTTTCGTATATCGAACTTGATGAAATGTCTATCAAGTGAGAATTTGATTGTTTCTTAGTAATGTTTAGATCGGCGAAAAGTTGCATTCATCAAAAACCCGTGAACATCATGGATAGAGAAAGTAAGTCAACATTAAGCCTAATCTTATTCCCGTAGTTATGTTTGATGAAACTCGCGTATTGTAATGAATTACACTTGCGAGAAAAGACCGAATGTGGAGGAAATACCAACATGGCTTTAACTCTATAAGAAGCGAGTAGTAAGGTAAAATGATCTTTGAGGACAAAGATCCTGTTTAGGGGTAAATGCTGTGACAATCCGTCAATTTATGATTGATATTTTATTTGAAAATATTATTTTTAATGTTATAATATGAACTCACTTATTTTTTGGGAAGAAATTTGGATTTACGTCTTGAAGTAGCATCGACTACGTTTAAACCGTAGGATTCAACGTTACGTGCTCACGTTTACATACACCGTTTTGGTGACAGTCCGACATTTCAGAAAATAAATTTATCCGTGAATATTATTTTTGGATTTTTAAATTTGTGTTGGTTCATAAACTCACAAATTTACGAGAAGAGATTAGGACTTACGATTTTATTTTAGCGTCCTTTACGACTAAACCGGAAACCTTAGGATTACGTATTTACGTTTTCGAACTTCGTTTTTGATGAGACAATTTTTATTAGATTCGTTTTGTGCCGTTGATTCATAATTTCTAAAAAAGTTTTTCGTAAAACGACCCGAGGGCACGCAAATTGAGGAAACTAGAATCGAGGAGTACCCGTAAATAAATGGGGATGAGACAAGTGGGACACTTGTCCCACCCCCACTCATAACCGGCCATAATACTACATCACACCAACATTTGGTGTCAAGTGTAAGCTAAGTAAGACACTTGTCTTACCAAGCTTACAAAGTAAGTTTTCTTACCACAAAACTAGCAACACAAACCACTAGTTCCATTTTCCACTCATGTAAACACTCTCATCTCTCTCTAACCCCCATTTATGCCGTCCACTTTCTCCCCTTAAACCACCACCATTGATCAAAAGTAACCATGAAATCTCATGTTATTCATACACATGTTGAAGCCCTTTTGAAACCCTATTGATTGGTGGTGATTATAACATCCAAGGAGGAGTTTCTATGGAGTCTTAGGGTTGATTTTCCACAAGGAGTTCTTGAAGAATGGTGGTCTTGAAGATGGTCTTGGTTTATCATAAGTTCCTCCATCAAAATCCATGTTTTGATCACAACCTACATCACCATGGTGGTATAAAGAATGTTCTCCCCATCCTCTTGTTATTTTGATTATGTAATCTTGTATTCCTTTTACTTATTTATATGTATGTGATGATGAATGATGATTAAAAATGTTATGTGGGGATTTGGTGTTGATAGATTGGATAAACATGGGTAAAAAGATGGACAAACTACATGTAAAAAAAATGGGTAAATCTTGTTTAAATGGTAGGCAGTATAAAAATAGTAACTAACCACATGTTAGACTGATAAAATGGCAAAGTAGAATCAATATACAGTAAGTAATATGTCTTGTACACATGTGAGAGTTGGTCACGCAATGGAATCATTATAATGAGTGAGATATGATCAAAACAAGTTTAAAGTACAAATCTGAGTTCACTGTTTTGGACGATTTTTAGAAAATACTTAGATGCTGATTCAACAGTAGCTATAGGAGAGTTAAATGGAGCACATATTATTTAGTTTATGTCATAAAAATATGAGCTTCTATCTCCATATAGAACTCTAGATATAGCAGTTTTGGTGAACATGAAAATAAAAATCAGATTTTGGGAATTAAAGTATAATAGTATTATATAAGCACTCAAATAAAAATAGTATAAAATGTGAATTAAAACCCACTAACTTTTATAATACATTTATTTAAATATGTATAAGGATAAATAAATGGACATTTTATAAAAATGATAGTTTGATAAGTTTTATAAGTTATAAAACTATAAAACTTAGACGGTTGGACCCGTCTAATGTAAACTTTTATAAACTCATATACTGATATATAAGCATATATAACAAGTAAAACCGATAAAACCCGAACTATATAACATACGGACATTAACGGGCTAAGTTAACGTCATTGGACTAATAATACAACAAAATGGACTAAAACACTTATAAACTTATTTAGTGGGCTTAACCCATTTGGGCCCAACATGTAAAGTATAAATACTGATAATACAAGTATGAAATGGATTAACACAATTTAATAAACTTATAATAGGCTTATTGGACCTAAAACACATAAATAGGTAAAACTAGAAAACTAGTATAAAAGTTATCGACATATAACGTTAAAATGAGTAAATGAGAATATGTAAACCCACTTGATCATCATATATATATAATCATCATATGTATACATAATTGTTATTTTTATAAAGTCATTGGACATGAGTCTAAGACGAGTATTATTTGTCTAGGTTTCCGTGATTGAAGCACGTACCGTACGTCCGAATTGCCGATAACCCGCCTTCCCACATCAACGTGAGTTCATAGCCTCGCACTCTTTTAAATGTTTTTATGAAATGTTTTATAAACCCGCGAGGGAGATAACATGTTAGTTTTTATAAAATAGGACACGTTTGTCTCGATTGTTTGTTTATTGATTTGGACCCGAATGATTGTATGACCCGATTGTATGACCCGATAAATGATTAAATGACCCGATAGATGAAATTAAATGGATTATTAAAGTTAGGTTATGTCACTAAAAGTCCCATTAGCATGAATTGTGAACTACCGGGATTTGGTAGACGCTTATGCATATAATAGTACTATTTGGGGACGATCACCCTAGTTCGCGCCTTGACGCTTGATCCGCGTCGTGCCACATTGATTTGTACGCGAATTTATGTATGAGAAGATTTCCATAGCGTGACCTTTGTGACGACACGCTAATTTAGATGGGCAAATGAGTTTCGGGCTAGCTACCCGTTGTTTGGTTTAGTAAGGTAACAATGTCATGCGGCTTATAATAATCCAGTTAACGAAATACTACTATACGCACCGAATTACGATGTATTGCCTGACTAGCAATACGGGGTCATACTATTGATATTATGTTCGTGTTTTGGTTTTATAAAACCATATTCATATAACGGTTTTTATTTAATCTATAAAACGTTATAAAACGTATTGTATGATGTTTTTACGATATTGGCTCATATAATAATTTTTAAGGAAAATGCCTATATTATAATTTTCGATAAGGATTTGTATAAAAATGACTTTGGCTATTTTATGGCCTATTACAATGATTTGTACGAAATGATTTTTGGTAATAATTTTATACCAAAGTTATATTGATGGAATTTATTAAACTCTATGAATTCACTCGGCGTTATCGCTGACCTTTTCTTTTAACATGTTTTATCGCAGGTACTTGAAGGTAATTCTCGGGAAGACAACAAGAATTCATGGCCCGTACCTAGATACTTATTTCCATTCAAATGCTTTGTAAAACCTGTATTAAATACAATGACTTGGGACCTATGTAAACTTGATATTTATGAATGGAAATGTTTTATTATTAAACGACGCGATTGTTAAGCGTTGTCTATGATGTGAGTAATGTGCTATCCCGTAACACCAACTAGTCTTCCGCTGTATTAAGTTGTATATATTTGGGGGTGTTACAGTTTGGTATCAGAGCCCTCGTTATAGAGAACGAAAGATTTTTAAAACCAAGGTTTTGAATAAAACATTTCAAAATCTTTTAATTATAAAAAATTTTCTAAAAATGTCTAAAAATCTTTTGACTATAACGGTGCCGAAGAATTCCCGAGTTACCGACAAGGCCAGACTGAGAAGCGTTATTTTAATATATATATGACTTGGATTATATATATACATATGATGTAATTTGATTACATGATTGTTTGATGATTGTTTCTATATTTATACGAGGTATTTATGCGACGTAGATTGTCACAAGGAACCCTAAATCCCCTAGTAAATTAATCGAAGTTATTCTCGTAGGAATTCTAGCTATCCTAGATCTAAACCAAGTTGTGGATATCTATGATCCCAACAAATGGTTGATATTCGTAGAAATGTAGATATTAGTTGATTGTGAAATTGAAGAAGAATTGGCGAGATTAAATCTGATATCGATGTCATGGCGATCTTTCCTTATAGAGTGGAGTTGACAAAACGTTACCACCTAGAAAGATGTTGAAGGTCTACGAGATCATTGGCCTATTCTATGTGATAGATTTGGTGGATTTGGATGGTTGATTTAGATGATAAATATAAAAGAAGATGAAGGAATGAGATGAGGGAGTAGAGAGAGAAAGGAGAGAAAATGGGAAAATTAGAGAGAGAAAATAAAGATGGAAATGATTAAGTGAAAATGACAATCTACAACCCCTCCTAACATGCTAGGAGGGGATATATATAGCCCACCCTACATGTGGGCTATATGGACTATACATAAACTAAATGGATCACGAGCCCATTACATAATTATCGTTGGAGCGACCGATCCTTCATAAATACGTAAAACTTATTTCCAACAATCTCCCCCTAAGGGAGGTCGCTCCAAGAAACAAAGTTCTAAATAGTCTATAACTCGTGATCTATGCTAACTAAGATGTGACCGAGACTTTATTGGGAAAAACGTATTTCCAACAATCTCCCCCTAAGGGAGGTCACATCTTTTTACAAAATCTTAAACCTAGCATCTATGCTTGAGTCTTCGATCTTGTTCTTGTGAATATGCTTGATGTGATCTTTGACTTTAGTCTTGAGCATGTTTCCTTGCCTTGACCTTGTGCATTCTTCACTTGTGATATTTGCCTCTTTGTGACTTCATGTTCCACATACTTATACTTTTAAATTCTTGAAAGCTTCAGAGTTTGATACATCGGAAGACTTGACCTTCAGGCTTTCTTGAATTTGTTGAAGTACTATTTGTATGTAGTATAAGCATGTGGTGACGACTTCTTCTGGATTGTACACCGCAATGCCACCTTCTTGTTACGCTGCATAAGACAGTTAGCAACAAAACAATATACACGGATGAAATGGCCTTGAACATTTCATTCTAATTGGGTAGCAATTTACCTCCGGTCGGTGAAGACCGTTGGACGATATTAAATATCGTACTTGTGGCAGGTAGTTTCAATAAAGAACCTCCTTGACAAGATTTCGCGGGTAAACCCGTTCTCTTTACTCGACCGTCCAAAGTTGACTGCGAACGTAAAGAGTGGATCATTTGGATAATCTTATCCGCATGATTTGAAGCCGTCAATTCATGTTCCTGGAACAAGTGAAATTCAATTAAGAACCGCACCATCGTTGCTTTCCAGTTGTCACTAGCTTGATTCATATAGAATCTTGCAAGTTACCTACCAAGTGCTGTTTGATGTTAACACTAGAAGGATTTCCATTCGTCACTGTAAATACTTAATAGTATTACTCTGAATGTTCTGGCAAGATCACTAAGATATTGCGTAGAGGCCTGGAACGTGTTTAGATTCATTTAAGAATTAAACCACTGTTGCTTTCCAGTTATCACAAGTTTGATTCATAAATAATCGCACAAGTCACCTACCATGAGCTTTTTGATATTCGCTCAAGGATTTCCATCTTCATTGTAAATACTTTCGTATTACTCGGATGTTCAGGCAAGATCATGAAGATTTTGCGTAGGACTCTTAAGATCTTTCTTACTTTTCACAGTGTGTGAACAAGCAAGGAATAATGAAGGTGTGTCCTAATGAGATATTTGATGATATCAAATGGCTCTAGACTCGATCGTGCATTTTGGATTTTTAGTGATCGGAGGCTGGAGAGGAGTGTCACCTTTTCAATACCAATTTATTCGGAGTGAATAAATTAATAGATAATGTGTTGATCTCCGTGTGATTAAAACAAATACCTTTTGAGAGATATTTGAGTTAGCTGGGAAGGGTTGTGCATTGCATCACTGGGTCCATGACGTCTTTCTTCAATATCGAGAATCATTAACAAAAATGATCTCAATAGCATATGTATTGACCCGGTTTCTGCCTAAAGTTGTAAGGAGGGCTTCTTTCTTTACACCCTTTATCTTTACAATTCTTTTTCATTCTTCAACCCCTTCAATGCTTACCAATACGTCATAACTAGCACCTTGTTGTGATTGTTCCAGTGCTAACTTAAGTACTTGGTCGGCATTCAGCTACGTTCACAATCTTTCTCCATCTTTCCTAAGGACTACTATTTCTAGCTATGGAATGTCCTTGGGAAGATTCCTCCGGTTCTAGAGAAATCATTGGACTTTAACCTATCCTACCATCCTTATGTCACCACAATCTTCATCGTCGTGAAATAAATGGGTTGCGGGTAAGTATATGTCACCATGAAATCCATTTTGAAGTGCAAATCCATTTTGCTCCCCCTTAACATATGCCACGATATTCGAAAACATTTCGCACATGTCGGGATGAGCTATCACTTTAAGTCAAACCATTTATGATTGATCATATCCCATATTAAATCACATTTTCTCCCCCATATTAAAAATATTAACCCAATCGATGTTTTTAATATCAATTGATTTAATAGCATTTTAAGAAAATTTGGGAAGAGAAATGCAAGTCCAATTATCTTCATGAATTACACAAGCTCCCCCTCAAATTAATGAGGGTGTGCTGAAACGTAAAATAAATACCTTTTAAACACAAGTGTAAGGTATTTATCACGTGCAAAGATCATATATGATAATGAATTCACAAGATTAATAATTTACGAGGTAGGACCTGAATGATGGAGAACATCATATGAAAGAATCACATGGTTCTTGTTCACGAATGTTGGTCTCCTCGTCACGTTCCCGAGAAAATTAGTTCCCGTTGTTGAGTCAAAGCTTTCCGGTGAAATGCTTGACTTGATTATGAAAAGCGGGTTGCTATCTGAAATAATAGCAAACCATTTTGAGCATGTTTTAAAAGTTTGAACTTCTGCTTGAACTTTATTTACAACCCCGTGTCATTATTGAATGACATTTCTAGTATCGTAAATATTATCGATTCCAGAAGACATGCTCTTTTTATCAAAACATTTTTTGAACACACAATTTTGAAAGATTTAGAAAAAACCTTTTGAGAAATTCTCGAAAAATTGTGTTCAAAGTTTTGAAAAACAATTACTTGAGCTTAAGATGTTGAATATCTTAAAAGCGAGCTCAAGTCCGAGAAGTTGTGAACTTCCCGTTGTTAAGGATAAGTTACCATCGGCGATAAACTTTCCTTTTATATGAA
Organism: Glebionis coronaria; assembly: GCA_025667525.1. Lineage (NCBI taxonomy): Eukaryota > Viridiplantae > Streptophyta > Magnoliopsida > Asterales > Asteraceae > Glebionis > Glebionis coronaria. Next base: position 157,438,278 of record CM046876.1, read on the forward strand.
GGACGAGTCCTAAGCTGACATTTACTTAGAAGTCGTGTTCATGAGCTTGAAAACTTTGACTGTTTTAACGGAAAGCTCATGACCGAGAAAGGTTAATTTCTCGTTACGAGGAAAAGTTCTCTTATTTAAAAGATACACTTTCCTTTCTGAGCTTAAAACTTCGAATGTTTTAATACAAGCTCATGACCGAGAAAGGTGAATTTCTCGTTAAGAGGATAAGTTATCATAAAAGATAATCTTTCCTTTATTTTAAGTTCGAGTTACAGTCTGACATTTAACTGTAAGTCATGTACACAAGCTTAAAACCTTTGAATGGTTTTAATGTAAGCTCGTGTCCGAGAAAATTTAATTTCTCGTTGTAAGGATAAGTTTATCATCGGCGATAAACTTTCCTTTATTTGATGCACGGGTTATCGTCTGATATTTAACGATAAGCCATTGTGCATGAGCTTAAAAACTTGGAATGTTTTTGATGTAAGCTCATGCCCGAGAAAAATTAATTTCTCGTTGTTAGGATAAGTTTACCATCGGCGATAAACTTTCCTTTCTTTGAAGAGCGAGTTATAGTCTGTGATGTGACTATAAGTCCTTGTGCATGAGCTTAAAAACGTGGAATGTTTTTAACATAAGCTCATGCCCGAGAAAAATGAATTTCTCGTTTTTAGGATAAGTCATCATCGGGATGAACTTTCCTGTCTTTGGAGATCGAGTTACAGTCTGTTATGTGACTGTAAGTCCTTGTGCAAGCTTTAACCATGAATCCCCTGAGATACTAGTTTCTCCGATATCTGCTTCTTCAGCAACCAAACTCTAAGAGTGTCCTTAGTTGAACGGTATACAACGATTGGACCGCTTCGTTCTTTTGGAACATCAACTTTGGTACCTGCATTCTCATTAGGAGTTTGTATACTTTTGCATGGGTTAGAGATATCTATTTTAGAAGCACGTGGGGGTTCACGGTTTTCTTTTCTTGTGTCAGAGGTGGCCTGAGGGGATGATTCACTTGTCTTAGTTGGCAAACGTTTCCTTTTATAGAAAATCTTAAGTTCAGGCTTAAGTGATGTATCATCCATTGCAATTTCCTCTCTAGTAGTCTTAGTAGAATCGGAGACTATCCTAGTTAAAGGGCACTCATTTCCTACAAGAGTGAAAGTTCTACCAGTGGGGCGCCAAACTTTACCAAAGGGTTTGATTTTAGCGACCCACTGAGATTTAAGTCTAGCACGGGAGTTCACCTCATTAAGTAATTTCTTGATACAAGAATCATGATTTGCCGTAAAGACACATTTTCTACATGTTTTACAAGTAGCATATTTAATGTCCGAGTAATTCCTAGATGATTGATCGATGCTCCTAGGAGATGACATGCTATGGTTAGTAGTGTTGGGTAATCTAGAAGGCATCTGACTAGGTTGGACATTACTATCTCTTACATGTGTCTTTTGAATAGCTTCCCTTTGACCAAAATCATGGCGCACATCAGTTGAACTAGTTCTAGACGTGTTCATTGAACTATTCTTAGAGAAACTAGGGGAAATCATGTGATGAGGTCTTGCTAAAACTGATTTAGTCACATTAGGCCTAGTTGGTGGAGTGACAGTTCTAGAAATATGACCCAAATCAACTTGGGAGGCAAACCGCGGTCTCGAGGATTGTGGTCGCTCGGATCTAAATGCAGTAGGTTGTCTGACACTCGGTTGTCTGACGAACTGAATTGTAGGCGGTTTCCCCAAGATTGATGGTTTTTCAAGCTTAGTATCCACACTAGGTCCTCTAGTTTTCCTTAACTCGTTTTTCAACGCGGCTATAGCAAAGACCTTTTCCTGTACTTGAGCCTTTAATGTTTCATTTTCTTTGAGCATGTTATCTTGGGATGCCAACTTAGATTCAAGCAGTTGAATTTGTTTCAAAAGATTATCCTTTTCAGCTTTAGAATCTAGAACAGTTTGATCCAATTTTCTTTCAAGAACAACGTTTGACTTTTCAAGTTTTTCAAAGTATGTTTCAAATTTGTCCGTTTTCTTAGAAAATTCAAGTTTGGCATCCTCAAGATCTTTTGATTACCGAGCTACGATCGTTTCGAGCTCTTTAATCTTGGAATTAGAATCAGTTAACGAGGCAGTTATAAAGCATTTATCATGATGAACTATAGCATTTTGAACACTTTCTCCCCCATTATGACTCACATCGGATGAATCAGAAGTGGTATTTCTATCACTCTTTTCCATCCCATGTTTGTCATAATTAGGTTCAGAATGCTCAATATGCGGCATGTCATCAGCATATACATCATAAACAACATAACATTGTACCATGTTTGCAGGCGCTTCGTCATAAACGGGTAAGGTGTCAGCAAAAGAGATCTCGTGAACAGTCCCTGACGTGCCACTGGTATCATGTTGTCCTCCTGATTCCGTGCTCTTGGCATTGATAGGCTCCAAGTTGTCAACCGTATGACCATTTTCCTCTTGCATCTGCGGCATTGATTCTTGCACTCCATTATCATACGTTTGCTGAAGTTGTGATTGTTGATAAATCGAAGACGAAACCGATGTCATGAGTTTCAATATTGTATCACGGAAAACTCGAAGCTCGGTATGTGTATCTCGAAGAAATGATTGGCAAATCACAGAACTTTCAGGCTTAATGATATTGAATTGGAGGAAAGGCGTGAGTTGTGTCACAAGATCCTTATAGGCAAGTGCCGATGCAGAGTGATTAAAGTTTCCATGGTTGAGTTGCTCGGCGAGTTGGGTCAAAGTGGTAAAAATTGAGTTGATAAATATATGACGATCTTGTCCAAAGATAGTCATAAATTCACTCCCTCCTTGAAGCCGTGAAAGAGTAACAAGATGATATTGAAGCAATTGAAATGAATTTATACCACTTTCTCTAGCCTTGTCGTGCATTCGATGCAAGTCTCCCTCGTTAAGTGTCGATTTTAACGATTCCATTGGTAATCGAGGAAAAATGATGTGGATGTTGTAGTTTGCAGGATTTTACAATTCGATTCGGCTCAAAAGATGTTGACGGCTCAAACGATTATGAATTAAACCCGTTAAATGTTTTTTCACATTAATACTTTTAAAAATACCCGCCTCAACACGTTTTACCAAAAATTAATATACTAAACTAAAAAATAGAAAAGTGACAAAAATTTACTTAACTAAAATAGAATAAAAATAATATAGAAATAACAAAATAAATAAAAAAATAGAAAAAACTATGAGATTTTTGGTTACAAAACGAATTTCAAAAAATATGTTAAGTAGATTTAAATGACCCTCAACTATATCCCAATTCCAAATAAAAAATTGTGAAAAAACACGTGGGTTGGCGTGGCAGATATCACTTGGAATAAACAAGCCCACGTGTGAAGTCAAACCCTAATATAAATCACAAAAGCTAAATAAATAGCTTCAATCTCTCGTTTGATCCGCCAAACCCTCACTTAGTTTTGTCCGCCCCCTCTCTTCAATCTATTCTCTCTCTTTCACATCGTTCGTCTTCACCCTTCCATTCAACTCTCTCTCTCACAGATAATTAAAACCAGTTTTCAACCTAATATCAGCAGCCAATCTCAAAGCCAAAACAAATCTCACAGCCAATCTCACACAAGTTAAAAACAAAACAAAATCTCCTCCGATCAAATGTCAAAATCATATAATCTTCAACCGAATCATTCAAAATGGGCTTCAAGATCAATAAACTTGGTCTCGGGTAGGGTTTTCTAATTTAAGTTTTAATTTTAGTCTCTCATCTTCTGTAGCGTCTTTCTGTTTGATGTTCGAGTCGAGAGGGTGTCGGATGTGGTGAGAGAGTGGAGAGTTTTTTGGGTTTGTTTTTGTGTCGAGGTTTGAGTCCGAGAGTTGAGTTTTGGGAGTTGGGAGATTGAGTGTTGGGAGAGTGTCTTTCTGTCGAGTCTGGTGTGACCGAGGGTGTTTTTGATGGTCGAGTCTTATAAAAATGAAGTGTGTTTGGTTGTGTGTGTTAGTGAGTCGAGAGGGTTTGGGTTGGATCTTGATTGTTGAAAATGGGTGAGTCAAGGGTGTGTACTGGGTCGAAAATGGGTTTGGGTGGGATGTTGTGAGATCGAGTCAGTAAAATAATAGAGTCTTCTGTTGTGGGTTTGATGTGTTAAGGTGATGAGAGTGAGGCTGTGAGACGAGGTGATGTTGTGGTAGGATTCGGTTGAGTCGTTTATGACTTTTGAGACAACTTTTCAAACCGAAACAAAGTGAATTTTGGGTGAGTGTATGATGTCGAGAGGTCTGATGTGAATGTCTGGGTGAGGTGTCGAGGTGTCTCGGGTCAAGGTTGTGATTTGTTGGGTTGGCCGTTATGTTTGAAATGGTTGCTTCGTTCGGAAGAGTTCTTCGTTCGGAAGAGTTCCGAATCGGAAGAGTTCCGAATCGGAAGAGTTCCGAATCGGAAGAGTTCCGAATCGGAAGAGTTCCGAATCGGAACTTGTTCGTTCGGAACTTGTTCGATCGGAACTTGTTCGTTCGGAACTTGTTCGTCCGGAACTTGTTCGTTCGGAACATGTTCGTTCGGAACTTGTTCGTTCGGAACTTGTTCGTTCGGAACTTGTTCGTTCGGAACTTGTTCGTTCGGAACTTGTTTCGTTCGGAACTTGTTTCGTTCGGAACTTGTTTCGTTCGGAACTTGTTTCGTTCGGAACTTGTTTCGTTCCGAACTTGTTTCGTTCGGAACTTGTTTCGTTCGGAACTTTGTGAGCACCCGAAAAAAATTTCACCCGGAACTTGTGAATTTGACCCGGAACTTTTGAGATGATACGAAACTTTTGTATCAGTATTGTTGGACAAATTTGGACAGTTATGACAGTTGACCAAAATTTAAGAAAAATCCAAAAATGAAAAAAAAAACTGATAAACAAAAAACAGATAACTGATTAAAAATGTGATTAAGAAAAATGTGATTAAAAAACAGATTAAAATAATAACTGATAACTGATAGACTAAAATCGATAATAAAAAAATTAAAGTGGTAAAATTGATTAAAAAAAATAAAAATAAAAAAATAAAAAAGGACAAAATTAAAAGTTCAATTTAAGAAATTCAAACAAAAAGGCAATCAAAATAGAAAGGATATAATAAAAAAAAATACAAAATTAAATAGAGAAAAACACCAACTTTTTATAAAAACACAAACTTTTTAAGATTTAATAATGAAATTTTTGATTTTTATATAAAAATTTGTGATTTTTTTATCTAAAAAGTAAGTAAATTTGAAGATTTGATATGATTTAGCATATAAAAACACAAACCTTTTATAAAAAATACAAACTTTTTAAAATTTAAGCATGATTAAATCAAAACCCACCAAAATCAAAAAGAAAATAAAAGCTAGAATAAACCAATCAAACCTTGGCTCTTGATACCAATTGAAGGTCTACGAAATCATTGGCCTATTCTATGTGATAGATTTGGTGGATTTGGATGGTTGATTTAGATGACAAATATAAAAGAAGATGAAGGAATGAGATGAGGGAGTAGAGAGAGAAAGGAGAGAAAAGGGGAAAATTAGAGAGAGAAAATAAAGATGGAAATGATTAAGTGAAAATGACAATCAACAACCCCTCCTAACATGCTAGGAGGGGATATATATAGCCCACCCTACATGTGGGCTATATGGACTATACATAAACTAAATGGATCACGAGCCCATTACATAATTATCGTTGGAGCGACCGATCCTTCATAAATACGTAAAACGTATTTCCAACAGATGTCATCTGATTCGTGTCATCCAATTCTTAAATTGAAATCGAAAGGGTGAATGTTGCACTTGAGGCTGTCATTGGAACCATTACCCAAAAGCCTCATGCCACTTGTACCTTTCCAAAAAATCTGATTGAATGTGTGAGTCATCTCATGCTAGTGACTCATTTGATAATTGTTGTTGTAAGAGCTATAGGATTGGAAATTAAGTGTTGATCATATCGAGCTTTTATTGCCCTTTTAAGGTTTATGAATAAGCTTGAAAGTATTGGAGAATGAGGTAGGATATCGCATTGAGTATGATTTGGTTGAAACTTGAATAACGTAAAATTTAACTCGTATGGAATAAGAAATTGTTAAGAGAAAGTTGTTGAGTCATGTGATTGAATTATAAGGTTTTAATTGATTGTTGATTCGTGTTAAGTGTTGTTCCTAGGCCATTGTCCAATAATGAGGATGCACAGTGTACAGGCAATAAATTGAAGAAATCTTCTTCTGAATTGGGACCGATGGATCTCTCGGGACATGTGGAACACCTAATGACTCTTGTAGATTAGTATTCATTGTGGTATCTTTTAAAAATAATCCCTAACTTAACTGTGACATCAGTTGGTAGGATGAGTTCTTGGAATTGTTAAAATGAGTAAATGAGAATATGTAAACCCACTTGATCATCATATATATATAATCATCATATGTATACATAATTGTTATTTTTATAAAGTCATTGAACATGAGTCTAAGACGAGTATTATTTGTCTAGGTTTCCGTGATTGAAGAACGTACCGTACGTCCGAATTGCCAATAACCCGCCTTCCCACATCAACGTGAGTTCATAGCCTCGCACTCTTTTAAATGTTTTTATGAAATGTTTTATAAACCCGCGAGGGAGATAACATGTTAGTTTTTATAAAATAGGACACGTTTGTCTCGATTGTTTGTTTATTGATTTGGACCCGAATGATTGTATGACCCGATTGTATGACCCGATAAATGATTAAATGACCCGATAGATGAAATTAAATGGATTATTAAAGTTAGGTTATGTCACTAAAAGTCCCATTAGCATGAATTGTGAACTACCGGGATTTGGTAGACGCTTATGCATATAATAGTACTATTTGGGGACGATCACCCCAGTTCGCGCCTTGACGGTTGATCCCCGTCGTGCCACATTGATTGGTAAGCGAATTTATGTATGAGAAGATTTCCATAGCGTGACCTTTGTGACGACACGCTAATTTAGATGGGCAAATGAGTTTCGGGCTAGCTACCCGTTATTTGTTTTAGTAAGGTAACAATGTCATGCGGCTTATAATAATCCAGTTAACGAAATACTACTATACGCACCGAATTACGATGTATTGCCTGACTAGCAATACGGGGTCATACTACTGATATTATGTTCGTGTTTTGGTTTTATATAACCATATTCAAATAACGGTTTTTATTTAATCTATAAAACGTTATAAAACGTATTGTATGATGTTTTCACGATATTGGCTCGTATAATGATTTTTAAGGCAAATGCCTATATTATGATTTTCGATAAGGAATTGTATAAAAATGACTTTGGCTATTTTATGGCCTATTACAATGATTTGTACGAAATGATTTTTGGTAATAATTTTATGCCAAAGTTATATTGATGGAATTTATTAAACTCTATGAATTCACTCGGCGTTATCGATGACCTTTTCTTTTAACATGTTTTATCTCAGGTACTTGAAGGTAATTCTCGGGAAGACAACAAGAATTCATGGCCCGCACCTAGATACTTATTTCCATTCAAATGCTTTGTAAAACCTGTATTAAATACAATGACTTGGGATGTAAACTTGATATTTATGAATGGAAATGTTTTATTATTAAACGACGCGATTGTTAAGCGTTGTTTATGATGTGAGTAATGTGCTATCCCGTAACACCAACTAGTCTTCCGCTGTATTGAGTTGTATATATTTGGGGGTGTTACAGTTTGGTATCAGAGCTCTCGTTATAGAGAACGAAAGATTTTTAAAACCAAGGTTTTGAATAAAACATTTCAAAATCTTTTAATTATAAACATTTTTCTAAAAATGTCTAAAAATCTTTTGACTATACCGGTGCCGAAGAATTCCCGAGTTACCGACAAGGCCATACTGAGAAGCGTTATTTTAATATATATATATATATATATATATATATATATATATGACTTGGATTATATATATACATATGATGTAATTTGATTACATGATTGTTTGATGATTATTTTTATATTTATACGAGGTATTTATACGACGTAGATTGTCACAAGGAACCCTAAATCCCCTAGTAAATTAATCGAAGCTATTCTCGTAGGAATTCTAGCTATCCTAGATCTAAACCAAGTTGTGGATATCTATGATCCCAACAAATGGTTGATATTCGTAGAAATGTAGATATTAGTTGATTATGAAATTGAAGAAGAATTGGCGAGATTAAATCTGATATCGATGTCATGACGATCTTTCCTTATAGAGTGGAGTTGACAAAACGTTACCACCTAGAAAGATGTCATCTGATTCGTGTCATCCAATTCTTAAATTGAAATCGAAAGGGTGAATGTTGCACTTGAGGCTGTCATTGGAACCATTACCCAAAAGCCTCATGCCACTAGTACCTTTCCAAGAAATCTGATTGAATGTGTGAGTCATCTCATGTTAGTGACTCATTTGATAATTGTTGTTGTAAGAGCTATAGGATTGGAAATTAAGTGTTGATCATATCGAGCTTTTATTGCCCTTTTAAGGTTTATGAATAAGCTTGAAAGTATTGGAGAATGAGGTAGGATATCGCATTGAGTATGATTTGGTTGAAACTTGAATAACGTAAAATTTAACTCGTATGGAATAAGAAATTGTTAAGAGAAAGTTGTTGAGTCCTGTGATTGAATTATAAGGTTTTAATTGATTGTTGATTCGTGTTAAGTGTTGTTCCTAGGCCAGTTGTCCAATAATGAGGATGCACAGTGTCCAGGAAATAAATTGATGAAATCTTCTTCTGAATTGGGACCGATGGATCTCTCGGGACATGTGGAACACCTAATGACTCTTGTAGATTAGTATTCATTGTGGTATCTTTTAAAAATAATCCCTAACTTAACTGTGACATCAGTTGGTAGGATGAGTTCTTGGAATTGTATGACATAGTGACACGTAATGTGTTACGGTACAATTTAGACTTGTTTGTGATTAATGGAAAGACTACCTTTGATTGCTAAATTCTACATGTATCGATGTTATCTATCTTTTATTGCTTCATCCTAATGTTCGCATTAGTGATGCAACCATTGAACAAGTACTCATCTTGAATTGAGTTACGTTGTGGATTATTCTTTTGAGTGCCATCAAGATCATGAACCTCATGATTATTTGGCTAAGCTCATTTCCTATCATATCGTAGTTAGTTCTTGGTGAACAACTTTTCATCACTCTTTTGCAGATCACTCATTGTTTTTATAAGTTGAAACAATATTACTTGAGAAAAATTGAATTTTCATCACTATAAGGATTATTCAAAGTGAGACTTCTAAATAATCGTTATCGAAATGAGGTTGTTTAAAAAGTGCCTTGGAAAACTTAATTGTTTTCATAAAAAAGAAAATCTTTGTAAATGTATTCTTGATTCTTATTTAAGAATTAAGCCTGAAAATGTTTTTATTATAAACATGATGATAAAATTTTGACGAACTGAGTATTGCATCGTTAATCTTCAAATTTTATATAGTTGCGGCCCTACATACAATTTGGAATGGACCATGCAAGGCTGATTAATAGTCACCATAAAACTAATGACTAAACACTACATTTTCTTTGAAGATTGTGAAAGATTAAATTTTATGAGATTTGCAAGAAGTGAAAAATAGGGACATATTGTTAGGGACACCTACATATGTGCCTGTAGCATCTATTCTTCTAAGTCGAATTTACTCATCTGTGGAAATTGTCTTATTTGACAATTGACAATTCTTTCTTGTCCAATTCTCTTGTAGTGAGATTCTTAGGAAAAGTATATGATTACCGAGTGTTGATACCCGACTGGATGTATTGACGTTCCTATCATTTCTTTTGATTTGATTTCATTTGAATGACCTGGGTAACGATCCGAGGAGCTTTCGAATGCGTACTCAAATTATGAAAACATAGGATATATTCATATTCGTTAAATGTATTCGCCTGTGTCTGATTTGAAATTCTCTCGCGTAGATTATGCGTTGACCTTACTCTTTTAAGGTTAGTTATGTCTCCAGATATCCTTGAATTGTGAAGGATTATGAGTTATTATTAGTCTTTTGAGAAGTTCACATCTTATCGACGGCAATAAAACTGAAAAGTTGGTAATGCCAGTAGAATGGATTGATTGATTATGACATGACGACATTGTCTTAATTGATGGGAACTCGAATAGAATTCCCCTAAATAATAAGATGTTGATTATCAAAAGTGATCTAAATAATTCTTGATGGATGACCATATCCTGTATTTAGACTTGAAATTATACCGTGAATGGTTGTGAATTAGTCATAGATATTATAATCTAGAAAGAACCTAATATGAATTTATTAAAAGATGTTTATGTTATCTGAAATTTTAGGAGGTATTTATTGGTGAATTACCTAGACTTTCTCCACTAAGGCAAGTTGAAATTGGTATTGATTATATTCCCAGTGCTGCACCTGTGGCATGTGCACTGTACGTCAGCACCATCCGAATTAAAAGAATTACCGTACAACTGAGAGAGTTGTCAGAGAAAACTTTTAATCTACCAAGCTCGTCATCATGAAGAGCTATGGTGTTATCATTCCTTATATTTATAGATTACTGTGAACTGAGTAAATTGACAATCGAAAACGATATCCATAACTCGAAATGGAAGATTTGTTCGATCATTTACAAGGTTCTAGTGTATGTTTTAAAGATTTGATCCACGGCATGGTTATCATCAACTTCGCGTCCGCGAAAAAGATTATCTATTCCAATCATTACATCCAGAACTTGTAATGAACATTATGAGTTTCACATGATGTCGTTTGGATTGACTAATACCCACGTAGCATTCATAAATTTGGTGAATCACGTGTGAAGGCTGTAATTTGATAAATTCATGCTTGCGATCATTAAGGACCATTTGTTTGTTTATAAGAATAAGAAGGAGTTAATAATTATTTATAGATTGCCCTGAATTGGCCGAACAATAAAAACATGCACCTTGAATAATTAACACAAGATTAAAGACTTAATCCTTTACATTATTTGACCATGTGATTAAAAGATAATGGAATCTATATTGACTCTTTAAAAATTAAGAGCCCTTTTGAGACTTTGGGTTTTACCAAAAAGAAAATAGAAATATGTTTTGACAAATGTTTTAACAAAGGATTTTTAAGGGATTATTCCCTTATACACAAATCATTTAACTAAACTCCTGTTTAGGGGTAAATGTTTGTGTATACCTCAAGTCAACCAAAGAGGGATTGAGGAAACCATTTAAAACATGACTTGAAATTTGAAACGATAACTTACGCTTTTCAAACTAAGAAAATTTTTGACCAAAATATAAACAAAGATTTTTCGAACATTTACGAATCCTACTAATTATTTTTGATAAATCAACAAAAATCGTGTTAATTAAATTAAAAATTATTTTGAACATTTTCATATAATTAGACGGACTAAGAAATTTAAAATCTTTACGTTTACGTTTCATAAAAATTGAATATTTATTATTTAATTAGTTGTAATAATTATCGACGCTTTAGACGTCGGATTGAGTAAAACGGATAAAAATGATAGTTAAGAAGAAACTAAAACTTAGAAAATATGAAGAAAGAAATTCTGAGTGAATTTTGGTTATGATAATTATTTCACCAGGAAAGGTGAATATAGATACTGATGCATTACGTAAAAAGGATAAAGAACCAATTAGGAATGTGTTCTCTAATAATGACTGTGCAAAATAAATTGTCGAACAATTTAAAAATAGTTGATACTTATAAAAAGGATAAAATAGAAAATAAAAAGGGGTTCGCGGCTAATGTGAACCATTAAAATTGAGAAGCCAATAGCGTTAAATGTTTTAAAGACCACTTGTGATAGCCTAAATATGGATATTTAGAAATATAGTTATGTTGGAATCTTGTAAGTATAAGTATTCTATTCCTGTTATTTCTTATTTAATGTATCATTATCAGAAGAAGTTGTACTGATGGCAAATTATGAAGGCAGACATCGCCTCATACATTAGTAAACGTCTAACTATTGCAAAGGTCATCATCTGAATTTGAGTCGATTTGGGTCATCGTCGACAGACTGACAAAATCTGCTAATATCATTCCTGTTAATGATAGATTCTTGATGAAGAAATTGACTCTTTTATATTTAAAGGAGTTATGTAAACATGGTGTGCTTGTATCGATCATCTCTATCAAGATCCTCGCTTCGCATTGAATTTCTAGAGTTTTGCTCAGAAGTCATTAAGAATGAACCTTGATGAGAGTACTGTGTACCACCCCAATCGAAGGGACGAGGTAAAGTAACGATACAAAATACTAGAAATCTTGTTTTATGTTTGAATGATTGACCTTTGGTAATTAACCGTATAATCATTTCCCTTTGGAGAGATTATCCTTGATAATTATCGTGTTAGGATCGAGATCGAATCTTGTTAAGATTTATATATTAGAGCATCTGTAAGCAAGAGTTGAGATGAAGACACCCGACATACACCCATTGTGAGTTGGACATGTCTTTTAGGTTTAAGGTTTCCTATGATGGCGAACCTAACCTTACAAAACACTCGACCTGCGAGACCTAAATTGATTGTTGAAATTAGGATCTGATTGTTGACTGCCGGTAGTAGGTAGGAGGTTATGTGAATATGAAATGTAGATCTTGAAGTGCCAGATGGGTAGCGAAGTTATGCCAACAATTTTAACCATGGAAAAATGAATTGATGATCTGAAAGATCATGGGATTTAAGTCCCCGTTGTATGGGACCATTGAGATGATGTAAAAGATTGGTTTGAAAGGCATATAAGATGGATCTACCCTAGGACTCCAAGAGCTGCGTGAATTATGTTTCGTATATCAAACTTTATGAAATGTCTATCAAGTGAGAATTTGATTGTTTCTTAGTAATGCTTAGATCGGCGAAAAGTTGCATTCATCAAAAACCCGTGAACATCATGGATAGAGAAAGTAAGTCAACATTAAGCCTGATCTTATTTCCGTAGTTATGTTTGATGAAACTCGCATATTGTAATGAATTACACTTGAGAGAAAAGACCGAATGTGGAGGAAATACCCACATGGTTTTAACTCTATAAGAAGCGAGTAGTAAGGTAAGATGATATTTGAGGACAAAGATCCTGTTTAGGGGTAAATGCTGTGACAATCCGTCAATTTATGATTGATATTTTATTTGAAAATATTATTTTTAATGTTATAATATGAACTCACTTATTTTTTGGGAAGAAATTTGGATTTACGTCTTGAAGTAGCATCGACTACGTCTAAACCGGAGGATTCAACGTTACGGGCTCACGTTTACATACACCGATTTGGTGACAGTCCGACATTTCATAAAATAAATTTATCCGTGAATATTATTTTGGAATTTTAAATTTGTGTTGGTTCATAAACTCACAAATTTACGAGAAGAGATTAGGACTTACGATTTTATTTTAACGTCCTTTACGACTGAACCGGAAACCTTAGGGTTACGTATTTACGTTTTCGAACTCCGTTTTTGATGAGACGATTTTTATTAGATTCGTTTTGTGCCGTTGATTCATAATTTATAAAAACGTTTTTCGTAAAACGACCCGAGGGCACGCAAATCGAGGAAACTAGAATCGAGGAGTACCCGTAAATAAATGGGGATGAGACAAGTGGGACACTTGTCCCACCCCCACTCATAACCGACCATAATACTACATCACACCAACATTTGGTGTCAAGTGTAAGCTAAGTAAGACACTTGTCTTACCAAGCTTACAAAGTAAGCTTTCTTACCACAAAACTAGCAACACAAACCACTAGTTCCATTTTCCACTCATGTAAACACTCTCATCTCTCTCTCTCTAACCCCCATTTATGCCGTCCACTTTCTCCCCTTAAACCACCACCATTGATCAAAAGTAACCATGAAATCTCATGTTATTCATACACATGTTGAAGCCCTTTTAAAACCCTATTGATTGGTGGTGATTATAACATCCAAGGAGGAGTTTCTATGGAGTCTTAGGGTTGATTTTCCACAAGTAGTTCTTGAAGAATGGTGGTCTTGAAGATGGTCTTGGTTTATCACAAGTTCCTCCATCAAAATCCATGTTTTGATCACAACCTACATCATCATGGTGGTATAAAGAATGTTCTCCCCATCCTCTTGTTATTTTGACTATGTAATCTTGTATTTCTTTTACTTATGTATATGTATATGATGATGAATGATGATTAAAAATGTTATGTGGGGATTTGGTTTTGATAGATTGGATAAACATGGATAAAAAGATGGACAAACTACATGTAAAAAAATGGGTAAATCTTGTTTAAATGGTAGGCTGTATGAAAACCGTAACTAACCACATGTTAGACTGATAAAATGGCAAAGTAGAGTTAATATACAGTAAGTAATATGCCTTGTACACATGTGAGAGTTGGCCATGCAATGGAATCATTATAATGAGTGAGATATGATCAAAACAAGTTTAAAGTACAAATCTGAGTTCACTGTTTTGGACGATTTTTAGAAAATACTTAGAGGATGATTCAACAGTAGCTATAGAAGAGTTAAATGGAGAACATATCATTTAGTTTATGTCATAAAAATTTGAGCTTCTATCTCCATATATAACTCTAGATATGGCAGTTTTGGTGAACATGAAAATAAAAATCAGATTTTGGGAATTAAAGTATAATAGTATTATATAAGCACTCAAATAAAAATAGTATAAAATGTGAATTAAAACCCACTAACTTATATAATACATTTATATAAATATGTATAAGGATAAATAAATGGACATTTTATAAAAATGATAGTTTGATAAGTTTTATAAGTTATAAAACTATAAACATGATTTTTACGACTTTTTCGGCTATTACCGTAAAATTAACATTTTTGTTAAATAAAACTTAGACGGTTGGACCCGTCTAATGTAAACTTTTATAAACTCATATACTGATATATAAGCATATATAACAAGTAAAAACCGATAAAACCCGAACTATATAACATACGGACATTAACGGGCTAAGTTAACGTCATTGGACTAATAATACAACAAAATGGAGTAAAACACTTATAAACTTATTTAGTGGGCTTAACCCATTTGGGCCCAAGATGTAAAGTATAAATATTGATAATACAAGTATGAAATGGATTAATATAAGTTAATAAACTTATAATAGGCTTATTGGACCTAAAACACGTAAATAGGTAAAACTAGAAAACTAGTATAAAAGTTATCGACACATAACACTAAAATGAGTAAATGAGAATATGTAAACCCACTTGATCATCATATATATATAATCATCATATGTATACATAATTGTTATTTTTATAAAGTCATTGGACATGAGTCTAAGACGAGTATTATTTGTCTAGGTTTCCGTGATTGAAGCACGTACTGTACGTCCGAATTGCCGATAACCCGCCTTCCCACATCAACGTGAGTTCATAGCCTCGCACTCTTTTAAATGTTTTTATGAAATGTTTTATAAACCCGCGAGGGAGATAACATGTTAGTTTTTATAAAATAGGACACGTTTGTCTCGATTGTTTGTTTATTGATTTGGACCCGAATGATTGTATGACCTGATTGTATGACCCGATAAATGATTAAATGACCCGATAGATGAAATTAAATGGATTATTAAAGTTAGGTTATGTCACTAAAAGTCCTATTAGCATGAATTGTGAACTACCGGGATTTGGTAGACGCTTTTGCATATATAGTACTATTTGGGGACGATCACCCCAGTTCGCGCCTTGACGGTTGATCCCCGTCGTGCCACATTGATTGGTAAGCGAATTTATGTATGAGAAGATTTCCATAGCGTGACCTTTGTGACGACACGCTAATTTAGATGGGCAAATGAGTTTCGGGCTAGCTACCCGTTGTTTGGTTTAGTAAGGTAACAATGTCATGCGGCTTATAATAATCTAGTTAACGAAATACTACTATACGCACCGAATTACGATGTATTTCCTAACTATCAATACGGGGTCATACTATTGATATTATGTTCGTGTTTTGGTTTTATATAACCATATTCATATAACGGTTTCTATTTAATCTATACAACGTTATAAAACGTATTGTATGATGTTTTTACGATATTGGCTCGTATAATGATTTTTAAGGCAAATGCCTATATTATGATTTTCGATAAGGATTTGTATAAAAATGACTTTGGCTATTTTATGGCCTATTACAATGATTTGTACGAAATGATTTTTGGTAATAATTTTATACCAAAGTTATATTGATGGAATTTATTAAACTCTATGAATTCACTCGGCGTTATCGCTTACCATTTCTTTTAACATGTTTTATCTCAGGTACTTGAAGGTAATTCTCGGGAAGACAACAAGAATTCATGGTCCGCACCTAGATACTTATTTCCATTCAAATGCTTTGTAAAACCTGTATTAAATACAATGACTTGGGACCTATGTAAACTTGATATTTATGAATGGAAATGTTTTATTATTAAACGACGCGATTGTTAAGCGTTGTCTATGATGTGAGTAATGTGCTATCCTGTAACACCAACTAGTCTTCCGCTGTATTGAGTTGTATATATTTGGGGGTGTTACAGTGTTAGTTGTGTGGATACAAGTTTGTTAATACTTGGATATAGTGTTAGAGTCATAGATCTAAGTGTTGTGTGCTTAGATCTATATGGTTTATGTGTTTAGGCCATAAAACACAAGGTTTGTTATGTTGGGCCATAAAACATAACTAGGGTGAAGAGTTGTGTAGTTGTGAAGAGTGGTTTAGTTGTGTAGGTGTGAAGAGTTGTGTACTTGTGAAGAGTTGTGTAGCTATGAAGAGTGGTGTAGTTGTGTAGGTGTGAAGAGTTGTGTAGTTGTGAAGAGTGGTGTAGTTGTGTAGGTGTGAAGAGTTGTGTAGTTGTGTAGATCCAAATTGGTATGTCAATTTGGAAGTTGTGTAGATGGGTGTAGATTGGTCATACCTAAGATTACGACTCGACATCTAGCCTTGTGTCGTAAAATGGTGAAGAGGGCGACGTTGTGTAGATTGGTCCTACCTAAGATTAGGACTCGACATCTAGCTTAGTGTCGGAAATGTGTAAGCGACGTATATGGTTTTCTCCGCCTTAAATGGAGTTTTGTTGACTAGTGAAGTAACTCTCGAGTAAGGTGTACTCGAGGAGTGGAGTAGGGCGAAGAGGAGCTTCGTGACCGAACCACTATAAATCATCGTGTCGGTACTTTCATTTACATTTATGTCTTTACCTTTTTGGATGTATTTATAGTTTCATACTTGTTTTTGTGTGTTGTGTGCATCTCATAATCTAAACATCTATGATGCGGAAAAGCTAAGGCTTAGTACGTGTGTGCTTCATGTTTAGATTATGGTCAAGTATACATCACTTAGTCTAAACATCCTAGTTGCGGAAAAGCTTATGCTTAGTACGTGTGTGCTTAGTGTTTAGACTATTGCTTGATGTACTCTTGATTTGATGTGTTTGTATGTTTACTTACTTGTAGCATTTATCTTTCAATCAAACACATCTCATACCTAGTCAAGCTTGATCGAGAATTTGATACAAAGGATTGTTAAAGTCTAACATGTAACAAATGGCATCGTCCACTGTCGGCGGTTCCTGAAAAGGACACACGCTTCGTTAGTGATAAAGAACCGCGGGTATGTTTAAAGAACCGCGCACATTAGGTTTATGCGAAATGTTTTGAAAAGTAACTATAAACTATTCGACCCCTCCTTCTAGTTTCTAAAATTGGTATCAGAGCGTGGTTATTCAAGATCTTTGAAGTATATTGTGCTTTAAATCTTGGATCGATCTTTGCTCTCGTTTTCAAAACAAACGGTTTTTAAAAATGGAAACGGTTTTTAAAAATAGAGACGATCTTTGTATCAAATTGTTCATAAAGAGTGATTACTTATGAAATGTGTTTTGTTGTTTCATTCATACAAGTTTTGGTGTTAAGTAAACTTTGTATAATAGCTTGAATTAAATCTTTTCATGTTTGGAAGTATAAATTTTTTTTGTGTCATAACTAACTCTAAAATACGAGTTCTATGTGTCTAAAATGATTTTTTAGAATCCTAAGTCCTTCCAAAATGTTACCAAATGATTTTGGCCAAAAACTCAATTTTTGCCTACTGACCGCGGTTCTTTATCTGTTCCCCACGGTTCCTTATTGATACAAGGCTTTTTGTATGGGTTCGAGTTTTAGTTCTCGGTATCTCCTCGAATTGATCACGGTTTAATGTGGAATGATTTGTTCTTGGTTAATAAAAAGGTGTTGGTTTGTTTATCTAATTTACTAATAGCAAATAAATGTAAGTGGCGTTGAGTAAATTATAAGCTTTGGAAGATTAAACTAAATTGACGAGTTAAAAATAAAAGCTTGAAAACGTAAAGAAAGCATTAGAAAAATACTTTGAAAACTTAATTAAACTAACACTTAAAACTTCATAAAACTTTAAAACTTAGTGCATCGGAATATAAAAAATGCAAAGCTATCGGAATGCCAAAATCATGACCATCGGAATACAATTAAAATGGTCCATCGAAATATTTCAAGTGAAGGTCCATCGGAATGTTCATGTAAGTTACCATCGGAATCAAAGCTGTCGGAATGATGTCTAGATCGGAAAGTTAGATCGGAATATCTAAAGACCCTTTGTCGCATAGTCAGATCGGAATATGGTAAATAAAAATTGGCCAGAGTTTCGACTTAAAAAGGACCTTAGTCCCGTCGGAATGTGCGATCGTAATAAGCGATCGCAATCCCTGATCGGAATAAGGGGTAAGATTCAACCGATCGCAAAGTAAAACCCTCTTGGGTTATTGCGATCAAAGGTAGTAAATCTGTCGGAATGTGTATAACCCTGATATTGCGATGAAATGCAAAACCAATCCGAAAATGATGAAAAGCTGAAACGTCAATAAGCACATACGATAAGCTATTTTAACCGGGACTTAAATACTTCAAAAAGATTAAATTTGACAACTTTTGAAAACGTGAATCATAATCTTTTTGAAAGGAACTTTTGAATGACTAAAACCTTGATGAAATCCGAAAACAAATAAGCTAAAACAAGCGATAAGACATTAAGCATAGAGGGCCTATAGCTTATACGTGTGAGAGCTTAAAAAGGAACAAGAAAGATTAATTTTTAATCACGAACAAATCCAATCATCCAAACCGTATGAAATGAAGTAATCGGATCAAAGATTAAAGCAAACTAAGAAATGTAGAAGGAGAATAAAGAACTTAAAAGCTTAACTTGAATTAGATTAATGAAATCCAAAGTACAAAGATTAAAGAAAGCTTAAATTTAAAAGATGAAAACAAAGAAAAATTTAGTGAGAGAAAGTTTGGAACTTTCTCTCTCTAAAACTAGAGAGAATGAAAAAAAACTAAAGAACTAACTGCTCCAAATTTGTGAAGTAAAGTCCTATTTATAGGCGTGTGATGGTGGGCTTGTGAATGGGCTTTGGTTTCGGGCTTCTTTTCTTCTTTCTTCTTTAGTCTTCACGTTTCTTTTAAATAAACGTTTCCGACTTTGGATTTTGAGAAGTGTCGGTGAATAATTCCAACTCGTCTTATAATCTTTTGTTTAACAGACTCGAGTTCTTCGACATATATGAATCTTCCATCTTTGGCTCTATTCTTCGATAAATCTTCAAATAGGCACAATGGCTTCAAATCTTTTGCATCTCTTGGGCAATAGACTTCGTCTTGAGTCTTTTTCTTCGATAAAACACGTGCAATCCCATGTTTTCTTCAATATTCATTCGGTTGACTCTGAAAACACAATAAACACAAAAACCATGCATAATTCCAAACAAATGATATTAAATACGTGTTTTGGTCTTGTTTTAGCCAGAAATAAGTGGTAAAAGGATGGGTGTTTTCACACCTATCAAATCCCCTACACTTAACCATTGCCATGCCCTCATGCAATGCTTAGCGATAAAGAAAATTTAAACTTTTCTCATAATCAATCAACCTTGGCCTTATTAAAATACTACTAAACAAAAATTAAAGTACTAAGAGAAATTAAAACTTTAAAGTAATCAAAAGGATAGAAAACCATTTTCACTTGAAAATAGCTATATGGAAATAACTTGCAAAGAGATCAAGGACTTACATTAGGGCTTCGGTGCTGCGAAGATTTATCACCCTCAAGTTTCACGTTCCCCAAACCAAGCTTAAAAACGAGATCATTGTTATTATAAGTTAGCAAATCAAACACTCACACACATGGCTTAATTAAATGCTTAAACTCCCTTATTCCTAGGTGTATCTCTTATATTTTATTTTTGTCTTAGAATGATCATGAAGATGCATTTTTGGACTTATTTCGATAGTTTATTTAGGCTGAAAGCAAAGTAGGACGATTTGATCAATAGTTAGCTAAAGGACAAAATCTCTTAAAACTGATTCTCAGGATATCAAAAAGTTCATATCTTGGCATAACTTGGTTCACGATTTGAGACCTTTCTCGGGCCGATATTTGGCATGCACTTCATACTTCATATCTTCGAGAGACGTTCTTGAGATAATGGTCTTCTCATCGTTAATAGAGTTTATTCACTTGGAGACTTTTGAGGGGTACTCCAACTTTATTGACCACGACTTCATGATTATTTCTTCAATCTCTAATTGGGATTTTGAGATACAACGATCCGCCTCCTTTTCGGACTTGGATCTATTTATCCTCATACCTTGTTAGGGTCTTTTCGGATAGACTTCTCCATGATCTTTATGGGAGTTGATTGCTTTTCGTCGTGAGTCTTGATCCTTCATATTGATTTTGGGAATAATGCTTTTCACATCACTTTGGATCTTCAGCAATAAAATTGTATCCTCATGCCTTGTTAGGGCCTTTTCGGACTCGCCAATCTTCGCGCCCCGCTTCATAAGTTATGCCTTGGCTATGAACTCTTATCATTACCGAGCAACTTTTAAACGATCTTGGGCTAGAAGCTAAGTAACTTTTCAAATTGTACGACCTTAGTTATTGCAGATAAATTATTAGCAAGTGATGGGAGAATAGGCAAATAATTACACAAAGTGAGCTTGTGCAAGAATACCGACTTATAATTGACTCTATCATTTCTCGTTCTCCACAATTTAAAATCTCAAGTAATGAGACTCGTGGATGCTTAGCCTAATAAACCAATCAAGGTCTACATGGTTAAGGATACTAGCTAGAATAAACTTGGATAAGTCTATTCGGGTTGAGTCAAAATAATCGCAACGGGCCTAATATGTCAAAGACTTCAAAACTAGCTACACCACTTTATTAATATTTTTGACTTTATTGCGGGATATATACATATGAAAGCAACGATAAAAATTTAAAAATCACGACTAAATGGCCAAAGTTAATTAAAAATTTGAAAAATGTTGAAAAAGATGATTTTCCGGTTAAATGAAGGCATTTTCATGGAAAAGTCCACTTAAAACTTCGATAGAAGTCTCCCCTACACTTAAGATAAACATTGTCCTAAATGTTGAAGCATGTGGGAAAAGTCTCCCCTACACTTATGACATTGTGCACGTTGGTTAAATCAAGCTAAGGAAGAGACGACTAAAGTGATCAATTTCAAATGTGAGTATTAAGAAAATTGAATCACGATAGTTGAGAGATAGAACCGGATTTCGGATAACACGGGAACACGGTTTTTCAAAGGTTCCAAAAGTGCATTCATCCCTGTAATCACATCACCACACAAATACAAACACCTATATAGGTCCTCCTACACTTAGGAGGTTAAAACAGAAAAGGATAGATACTCGGGCTGCCTCCCGAGGAGCGCTTGTTTTTGATAACTGTTGGGAATCTAAACTTATTAGATTCCCTGATCATTGATTTAAACATAATTAGGCTGATAGATAGTCCCTTGCCTGTGCCTAGGAGGCAGGCAAGTTTCGCGAGACTCACAGAGATCCAAGTCTCTGTGAGCAACCTCAGAGGAGTCCATGTCAGAGACATTGTCAGGGAAGTCGAAGAATTACCTGAAGACATACTCATTGGCTGTGATGGATAACAGCCAAGATGTATCAGGGACTCTGAGGGGTTGAGAGTTAAGAGGGGTGGCAATACCCTGATAACTCTCAGCACACTTTGGACATGCCATTTGTGTGTTCGAGACTATGAAGAATAAGGAAACTGTCTTTGACAACTGTTCCTTAAAGCATAATGGAAGACTACCAAGAATAGAAGGACATCATGTGACTGATGTGGGAACTTGTAAAAGCTTGTGTAGTCGCCATCAATTACTGTTTAAGACAAACTCGTAACACTATAAATAGGATGTGTATCCATGCATTAATGTTTAACACTTTGAGATATTAAGAACATTAGTGCATATAACTTAGTGAATCAAACAGCTACGATTGTATTCATAAGTTAGGGTTTATTGTTGTTCAAAGTGTGCACAACACATTGTCATCAAACTGTGTTATCCATAACACTTGTAATTCTTTATTATACAATAATAAGATTACGTTTGAAAAGTAATACCTTGTGTTGATTAAGTTAAGATTAGGGTTTCTTGCATTGATTAGGGACTTTCAATTGGTATCAGAGCGGTGTTTGATATTAAAACCTTCAAGAAACATCGTTCTCAGTTTTATAATCAAGATCCACCATGCCGGAAACTTCTAGCCCACAATCACCTTCCACAAACCCATCTTCACCAAGACTTAACCCTCCAGCCAATGACGATGATCTACCCCAACTTCTTGACTCAAGAGGTGGATCACACGTAACCAGTGTACCAGTCTTTGATGAAGAAGACTTTGCCAGTTGGAAGAGTCAATTTCTTGTATACCTTGATGGACTTGAACCTTTTCTCTTAGAAATTTTAGAAAATGGTCCATATATTCCCATGGCGCTTACATCCACTGAAGAAAACCCTCTTCCTAAACCTATCAAACAATGGACTCCAGCTGATAGGAAATTAGCAAACCAAGACAAACGTCTCAAAAGCATCATAATTTCCTGTCTTCCCAAGCATATCATGAAGTCTGTCATTCAGTGTCCCACAGCTAAACAAATGTGGACAGACCTCATTCTTGGCCATGAAGGACCCTCTGAAACAAGAGAGACAAAGATTCAGGCACTCAGACTTCAGTTTAATGCCTTTAAGTCACTTGAAGGTGAAAAGGTTCAGCAAACCTATACTAGGCTGAAGATTCTTCTAAATGACCTGGCTATGAATGATGTCACTATTGGTCAAGCTGAGATCAATGCTACTTTTGTCAACAGCCTTCCAAGAAAGTGGCTGAGCATGAATCAGACTCAGAGAGCTAACAACTCAATCAAAAATGATACCCTTGCTCAGCTCTATGGTAAGTACAATTATGAAGAAGGGCTGATCGATACTATCTACAAATCAGAGACTGAAAGATTTGTAGTCCAAGGAGCATCTTCCAAAGCTTTGATCTCTGCAACACATCCTCATGACAGCGATTCTGATATTGAAGAAGATACCCGTAGCAGCCAAGAGTTCTTGTCAGACCTCAATGCAGAATTCCATGAAAGAGCGTTGCTAGCCAACCAAAGAAGATACTACAAAAGATCTGGAAGAGTAGGATCAGCTAGTAAACCAACTGACAGGTCAAAAGAAACATGTTTTGCCTGTGGAAAGCTTGGACATTATCAAAAAGATTGTCCTTCTATCAAGACATCCTCACCCTCTTATCCATCATCTTCATCCAAACCCTACAAGTTCAAACAACATAACAACTCATCTCAATACAATTCTTTAGACACTGAGAAGAAAGATTACAAAAATAAGTACAAGGCACTTAAAGCTGAGTTAGAACAAATGAACTTGAAGATTGAAGCTCTGTCCAAAAAGAAAGGTGGTGAGAAAAAGACAGAGAAAGGGTTGGTTGCTGAAACTTATGATTGGAATGATGAACCACTGACTTCAGATGAAGAAGACACCACAAGAGTCAGGGCTTTTATGGCAATAGCTGAGGATGAACCAGCTGTTGGAAAAGGTGATGCTAGATCAGGACAATGGGTTGACATCACAATGAAAAAGGTACACAGGCTTTTATCTATGTCTGATAGTGATGAACGTAAGCATGTCCTTGATTACACCATTGTTGATTTGCACTTTGTTGAGGAACAAAGAAAGAACCTACTTGATAAGTTTCACTCTATTAAATCTGAAATGATAAATGCTAAGGCTGAATGTGAAACTCTCAGGCGGGTTAATTTAGAGAAAATATCCCTGCAAAATGAAGTAGCTAGATTAACCTTGAAAAACATAGCTTTAAATGATCAAGTCTCTGAATTGAACAAGATTATTGAAAAATGGCTGTGTGCTAGGTTTACTATTGATGAATTGCTTAGGGATGAAGTGCCTGCTGACTTAAACAGGGATATAACTGCCAAGAATAAAAAGCTGAGGATTCTCACCAAACCCAAAGACATTGTCTTTAAATCTACAGAGACTATTCATATGTCAGATACCTCTTTGACTAATGACCCTGTCTCTGAAGATGTGGCTGAGCTACCACCTTTGCCCAAACTCTCTGGAGTTGAACCTAGCAGTTCTTCTAGATCTGCTAAGGACGGACTTAGGACAGATATTGAGAATCCTCCAGCCAAAGTTTTTCGTGTGCCTGCTAAACAAACTGGTAAACAAGTAGCTTTTAAGCCTGTCACTTCTAAAGCTGTGAATAAGGTTGACCCTACCACTGAAGATCGCCTGTTGTCTCTTATGAAAGAAGTAGAACTCTTGAAACAACACATTAAGCCTTCCGCTGAATGCTCTACTTCTCATGAACCTAAGTCAGTCCTAGGTGAACCCAAAGGGGAAAGGTTAATCAAACCTTATTGCAATGTATGTAAAAATTCTCACCATTTGACCTTAGATCATGACAGACACATGGCAGCTAAAAGAGCTCAGACACCCTCTAGGGATAGACCACAGAGTTCCAAAAGGCAACAGGGAAATTACAAACCTTATCCTCCCTGTAAATTCTGTGGGTTCACAGACCATCACTCAGATGAGTGTGGTGACTTCCCTGGGTGTGATATCTGTGGGAGCTATAACCATGAAACAATGAACTGTCCATCCCAACGCCAAAAGTTTTTCAGGAACACAAGAGTTGCTAACAAGCAATTCAGGGAACCCACTGGAAAGTGGGTTCACCATAGGAGCTAATCTGTTTCTATGTATCTGTGCAGAAATATCTCAAGGAATCGGTATGGTATCTAGATAGTGGCTGTTCTAGACACATGACAGGGATTCAACAATACCTGCACAGATACTCAAAGGAGCCAGGTCCCAAAGTGGTGTTTGGAGATAACTCTTCAGGTGACACAGAAGGATATGGCTCAGTGAACTGCAATGGGATCACATTTACCAGGGTTGCATATGTGAATGGTCTTAAACACAATCTTATTAGCATCAGCCAATTATGTGATGCTGATTATAAGGTTTTGTTTACTAAGACTCAGGGAACCATATTCAACAAAAACAATGATGTTGTGCTGATTGCACCTAGAAGGAGAGATGTTTATGTCATCAACATGGCTGTGTGCTCTGTAGATAGTTCAAATTGTTTTCTTGCCAAAGCCTCTGAAAGTGTCAACTGGCTGTGGCACAAAAGACTGTCTCATCTCAACTTCAAGAACATCAATAAGATAGCCACTCAAAACTTGGTTGCTGGTCTACCTTCAGTAATGTTTTCCAAAGACAAAACGTGTTCTGCCTGTGTCAAAGGAAAACATCACAGGTCTTCATTCAAGACTAGGCAATCATTCTCCATTGACAAGTGCTTACATCTCCTTCACATTGATTTGTTTGGGCCTGTCAAACCTCAAACCATTAATCACAACAAATACACCTTGGTCATAGTTGATGAATTTTCAAGATATACATGGGTGTTCTTCCTCAGAAGGAAAAGTGATGCAGCTGAAACCATCATGTCCTTCATCAGACAGGTTGAAAATATGAATGATGTTAGAGTCAAAGCTCTAAGAAGTGATAATGGTACAGAATTCAAGAATCATCAACTTGAATCATTTTGTGATGAAAAAGGGATTTCTCAGAACTTCTCTTCAGCTGGCACTCCTGAACAAAATGGTGTGGCTGAAAGAAGAAACAGGACCTTGATTGAAGCAGCAAGAACTATGTTAAATGGTGCAGCCTTACCAAAGCAATTTTGGGGAGAAGCTGTTCACACTGCCTGCTACACTCAAAACAGATCAATCATTGTCAAAAGACATGGTAAAACCTCCTATGAAGTTTTTAGAAAAAGATCTCCAGACGTCAGCTATTTTCATGTGTTTGGATGTCCTGTGTTTATTTATAACTACAGGGATAAACTTGGAAAGTTTGATGAAAAAGCTGATGATGGTTTCTTTTTGGGATACTCTCCAACAGCCAAAGCCTTCAGAGTATTCAACATCAGAAGACAAGAAGTAGAAGAAACATTCCATGTCAGATTCAATGAAGATGATGAAGTCATACAGAGAACAGGAACAGAGGGTGATGAAATAGATTTTAATGAAAATATTTCTTTCCCAAGTGATGAGTTCACAGAACCCAGACCTACCAGTCATCATCACTCCAACACTCTCACTCCTTATGTCCCTGCTTTTGACCCTCTGTCTACTCACAACATAGAAGTTCCTACCTCTCAGGAACTTGATGAAGAAGAACCTCAAATCTTTGATGGTCCTTCTCATGATATTGATGACTCACCAATTCTTCAAATCTCTGAAGATTCTCCTGCTGATAATGAAATAGCTTCCCTTGATATGGCTGAAGAAGACTCTGACACTGAAGTAGTCTTTGAAGAAAGCCCTCCTAGTCAGCAGGATGAGACTCAAATTGTACCAGCTGTGCCCTCAAGTACCCCTGTTCTTGAATCCCCAGCTCCTCAAAATAAGTGGTCAAGAGATCAACACATTCTTCTTGTCAACATTATTGGGGAACCAAATGCAGGGGTCACAACCAGACAGCGAATCCAAGACTCCGAGTCAGCCTCAGCCAATGAATGTCTATTTGCTGAATTTCTTTCACAAATTGAACCTAAAAGAGTAGCTGAGGCTCTGGTAGAAGAAGGATGGGTAGCTGCTATGCAAGAAGAAATCAATCAGTTCAAAAGGAACAAAGTATGGACACTAGTGCCAGCTCCACCAGGAAAGAATATCACAGGCACTAGATGGATCTATAGAAATAAGATGGATGAAATTGTGAACATCATCAGGAACAAGGCAAGACTGGTAGCACCGGGGTTCTCTCAGACTGAAGGAATTGATTATGATGAAACATTTGCACCTGTTGCTAGACTTGAGGCCATCAGAATCTTCCTTGCTTATGCTGCCTATATGAACATCACTGTGTATCAGATGGATGTTAAGAGTGCCTTCCTCAATGGTGATTTGGCTGAGGAAGTGTATGTTGCACAACCTGAAGGATTTGAGAACAGCGAGTTTCCCAACCATGTGTACAGACTTCACAAGGCAATGTATGGTCTGAAACAAGCTCCAAGAGCATGGTATGAAACTCTTTCAAATTTCTTAACTGAAAATAAATTTATCAGGGGTTCTATTGATAAAACACTCTTTACCTTCAAGGACAAGAGTGATTTCATCATTGTGCAGATTTATGTGGATGATATCATCTTTGGGTCAACAAATGTCAATCTTAGTAAACGTTTTGCTAAATTAATGACCAAGAAATATGAGATGAGTATCATGGGTGAATTAACTTACTTTTTGGGCTTTCAAATTAAACAATGTCCTAAGGGAATTTCTATTTGTCAAGAAAAGTATGTTAAGGATTTACTTAAAAAATATGACTTAGCTGATTGTGCATCAGTGAAATGCCCCATGCTTCCACCCAACAACTTGGGCCCTGATGAGTCAGGGGTCTCTGTCAATGAGACTTTATATAGAGGCATGATTGGGTCACTGATGTATCTAACAGCCAGTCGTCCAGATATCCAATTCTCCACATGTCTCTGTGCAAGGTACCAAGCTAACCCAAAAGAATCCCATCTAGTGGCTGTTAAGAGAATTTTCAGGTATCTCAAAGGAACACCATCCCTAGGTCTATGGTATCCAAAGGAATCAGGCTTTGATCTCAAGGCCTATTTAGATTCAGATTATGCTGGATGTTGTATTGACAGGAAAAGCACTTCAGGCAGCTGTCAAATCCTAGGAGGAAAATTGGTTGGATGGAGTGCTAAGAAGCAAAACTCTGTGGCTATGTCTTCAGCTGAAGCAGAATATGTCGCTGCAGCCAGTTGTTGTGCTCAGGTGCTCTGGATGAAAAGTCAATTGGCTGACTATGAAATCTTGTATGACAAAGTACCAATCTTTTGTGACAACACTAGCGCCATTGCCATATCCAACAACCCTGTTCTTCACTCTCGTACCAAACACATTGATATCAGGTATCATTTTATCAGGGATCATATAATGAAGGGAGATATTGAGCTTCATTTTGTTCCCACAGAGCTGCAACTAGCTGATATCTTTACAAAGCCTTTGGTTGAACCTTCGTTCAACCGGCTAGTTGCTGAGCTAGGGATGCTCAATATCTCAAAGCCTGTGGCTTGATATTAAATGTGTTCATTAAATGATTGATTCTATATTAAACGTTTTTCACATGAAACTAGGTAGTTACTTTCCAAGTAAATGCAAAAAACATTCTCAAATATTTAATCATTTATTTTTCGGATAACGAGGAGATAAACTTTTTGAAAGGTGAAGGGGACCCACTTGAGCAGTCATTTTCGCACCTTGCATTTAATATGGTTGAATAATTGTTCACTTAAGTTTGAATATATATTGTCTTCTTTCTCTTCTCACCCACCACCATTCTAAAATCTACTTCTCTCTCTAAGTTCTTATCTCTCTCAACCATCTGCCATTTTCATTCACCTTCAACCTTAAATCCATGGCATTTTCCGTTCCAAAAGCCTCCAATGTTAACTTCGAGATCAACGAGAGCATCCTCGCCTCCAACAACGCCATTGGATGGATTAAGGCACCAAACAGCACCTATTCAGATCTGGTAAATTTCATGCAGAATTGTGACCTAAATGAAGCCTTCACCAAATCTCCATCCACCTTTTACCAAGAATACCTTAGGGAATTCTGGTATTCTGCTGAAGTAGTAGAATACACCATTACATTTAGCCTTTCATGCAATGAACATCCTTTTGCCTTCTCCCTTAAAGACTTTTCTAGTGTGGCCGGACTAAAACATGGAGATGAATGCCTGAAGGCAGTTGACAAAAAGGCTGTCAAGGAAGCCCTGGCCACACTCAACCCTTGCCATGACGTTAACCCTACCCTTACACCAGCTGAGGTCCTCGCCAAATTCCCTCTGAAGATTAAGTATTTCACTCCTATGTGGCGTGTCCTCTTCACCCACATTGTGAAGTCCCTGGGAGGAATGCAGGGATCACATGATCAGATGTCGTTCAATCATCAGGCTATTGCGTATGGATTAATCTGGGGAGCTGATGTTGATGTTGGAAGCATCCTATTCTCAAACCTGGTAGAACAACTGAAGGGAAGGAATCAGGTCAGGGAAAAGAACATCTGTTATGTGCGCTTCCTGTCCCTGATCTTTGAAAGTTTGCTGGGAGATAACTACCACAACAAGGCCTTGACTGCTCTTAAGCCCTATCGCATCACAGGCGCCATCTACAAGGAAATAGGAGCTGAGGATATCCCTGTCACCGCCCATATGCTGAACGTGGCCAACCAGGTACCAATCGCTGAGAAGCCCTTGCTCCCTTCCTCTGAGAAGGTGAATACTTCTAGTGTTGCTGGAAAGTCTATGTCTTTGACCTCTGGGCAGCACACTACTAAGTCCAAGGCTTCATATGGCCAACAGCCAAAGAAGAAGAAAATCCCCTCTTCTTCCCACTCCAAAGCTGTTATTAAGGCCAAGGGAAAGAAGACTGACACCGCCTCTGGTCCAGATACTCTTGTGGATTCAGACTCTTTGGCTGACAAACAACAGGCGTCTAGTGTCTCTAAGTCAGCTGAGACAACAGGAAACCAGCCAACTCAAGCTGATATCTCACAGGTAATCAGTGTACATTTTTAGAGGT
Source organism: Glebionis coronaria (assembly GCA_025667525.1). NCBI lineage: Eukaryota > Viridiplantae > Streptophyta > Magnoliopsida > Asterales > Asteraceae > Glebionis > Glebionis coronaria. The sequence continues at coordinate 157,468,379 of CM046876.1, forward strand.
TCACAAGCAGCCACTCTCATTTGTCTGTAGGAGAGAGTGGTGAAGTTAGGGTAATCCTCGACCCATAGAAGTCCGTCATTACACTTAGAATACTTTAAGACTTCTGTACACCCTGTCTTTGCACCAGGGAATGATTCATTTGTGTTTATAAAGCACCCCGATGACCCTGAACCCTCTAGACAGTATTCAGGCTAACAACAACCTGAATATACTAATGTCTCAACCTTGATCAGCTGTACCTCACACAGCCTCTTGGTTCCCTCCTTAAAAGAGTCCCAAAGGATTTATCCTTTCAGGGGGAGCTGAATCATCACCCTCAGCTTTCCTAGGGGCAGCGTAACAGGCGACCTACAACAACATATGTTTCACTCTTAAAAGAGTCCCCAAGGTTTTAACCTTTTGGGGGGGCTGAATAATCACACTCAGCTTTCCTAGGGGCAGCGACTGGTGATCCATAAACAACATATGTTTCACAATCAAAAGAGTCCCAAAGGTTTTTTACCTTTTGGGGGGGCTGAATAATCACACTCAGCTTTCCTAGGGGCAGCGAATGGCGATCATTAACCACATTTTATTCACACTTAAAAGAATCCCAAGGATTTATCCTTTGGAGTGGCTGAGCAATCACCCTCAGCCTCTCTGGGACAGCGAAATGGCGACCATTCCCCTTATATTTTTCCCTGTTACTAATTACAACAAATTTGCAGGCTGAAATTGTACAGCCAGTCATCGAATCTCAGGTACAACAAGAAAAGGAGGCTGAAACTATGACTCAGGACAAACCAACTGATGAAGAGCCTGTGATAAATGCTGATGAAGAAATGCTCTCATTAGAGGATTATGTCTCTGATATTGAGCAAATGCCTGAAGATGAATTCCCTGAGGGAATGTTCGATGAAGAGGATGAAGAAGATGAGGACGACCAGCTGTCTGCCTCTCCTCCTAAAGAAATAGCTGTGTCCACACCAGCTGATGACAAGACTTCTCCTCTCAAGGAAGCTGTTGACACTCCAAACTCTGCTACATCCGCAACAACAGTCTTCCAAAGACCAACTTATGATCCAACAACCGAATTTCTCATGTTTGATCATCCTGCCCAGACCAACTTTGACTTAATTCCAAGGGGGGATGATTTTGCTCAGCAAAGCCTCAATATCAAGAATCTTCAGCATGTCCATCATCAATCTGATATTGAGCGCTTATCAAGAAAGCTGGATGTGATCAAGTCTGAGATGCACAACTTCACTGTGACATTTCCAGGCATCATCAAAAAGGCTGTGACTGAGGCTGTCACTGAGCCAATTCAGGATGGTGCAAGACGAGGTGTAGCCCAGGGACTCGGTCATCTTTCAACAAGGATAAAGGATGCCATTGACTCGGTTGTCCCTGCTATGTTTCATGAACATGAACACACCATGAACAGGCACTTTAATGCTGTTCGCAACAGGCAATACAATCATGCTAACTTTATTGTCAGGCATGTTCAGGCGAATACTAATGCAAATGCTAACCTCCTGCTAAAGATTGCCAGGGCCTCAAGAAAAAGGCAACGTGCTATGGCTGCATCTGTGGAGCAGATTGCAAGACGTTTTCAGGCACGTTCATCCAAGCATCTGCGAAGCAAGGATAAACGTGAGGGGGAGAAGAATACTACACTCAGCCTTGCATCTGCTGAACAAGGCTCATCATCAGCTAATCCCTCAACTACACATGCTCCTCTCCAAGTCATCACACCAGTTATAATACCTGATGATGAGGATGATACTCAGGGGGAGCAACAAACTCAAGATGGAGCTGACTCATCTAAATCTCTGATCTTAGTCAACATCAGCAAGCCTGAGGATGATGATGAGCCAGCGGCCAAGAAATTAAAATTCACTGTTAGCTCTCTCCCCAAAGCTATTCAAACTCAGGCTCAGACAGCGTTCATCAATAGAGCTGATGTTTTGAAAAACATAAGTGTGGAGTCCTCTGTCTCGAAGAAAGGAAAGGAGATAGTTTTGGTTGATACTGACACCAAACTTAAGAAGATAGCTGCGATGCTAGAGACAGGAGGATCCACCACAGACCTTTCCCATTTTTCAACCTTTACACCTTCCGATGAGATTCCTTTGACCCCTGAAGAAATAGAGCAACAGGCTGAAGAATTCAAAAGACTAAATGAGCTCAAGACAGCCAAAGAATTAAATGAAGCTACTCTGAGGAAGATGACACCACCTGAAAGGGAAAAACAAAAACAAAGGTTGAGGGAAATGGAAACTAAACGCGCTGAGGCTTTAAGGAAAGTCAAAGCTGACTATGATGCCTGCGTGAACAATAGATATGCTGCTGGCAAGATAACCAAGTTCAAATACACCATTCATAAATCCACAAACACCCCACAGATGATCTTATGGAGGGAAAACCAACAGAGAAATATGGATGTATTTGACAACTTCAGGTTAAAGACACTTGGGTTATCAGAATGGTTCGAACTCGAAGCCTTAGCTGCCAAAAAGTCTGGACAGGCTAATTTTCTTCTGCTGAAGACTCTTAAGGCCAAGTTTAACTGGATCAAGGAAACAGCAGCCAAACTTAAGATTGATCCCCCACCACAGCTTTTTGAACAAGAACCCCCAAATGTTGATCCCAAACTTAGATCGATTAGCTTTGTGTATACAAGATTAGATCAAGTATAACACGTAGAAAAACCTTTGTTATATGCTTTGTGAATCTAAGTGTTATGCGGAATTTAACACTTAAACAAGAACACAAGATGTAAACAAAACTTTCACTTTGATTATGAATGTCGAACTTGCTTACAATGAAAGATGTTTACGAATGAAAACTTATATAAAACTTGATACTAAACATTAACCTAAAGGCCTTCTTTTATAGACTAAGAAGCCTTGTACAATAAGCTACGTATCAACTATTCTAGGTAAAGATAAACATAGAAAATACATTGTCGTTTCTATCCTTACTAGAAGTATTCTAGAATATAATAAACGTATAGCTTATATCTTCCATCAGTGCTTGTCTTCAATCTGTCAACGCTTGACTTTAACTTGTCAAGCTTGAGCTGTCAGCGCTCACTTTGTTCTTGTCAACGCTTGAATTGTTCTTGTCAGCGCTCAAGTGATCTGGCCTTAATTTATTCCCAACAATCCTCCCCTAAACTTGATATCCACTCTTATGATCAAGTTTCTGAATAATCATTAAGAACTTGGAGGAGTCTGACAAACCTTCTCATATTGGTAATAAATAAATCTGATCAAATTCTTTGCCACGTCACTTGTATAATCTATCTCCAGCTGGGTGTCCTTCATCTTTTCCAAAACAGCCTTGGATATGAAATATTGAGCATCCACAAGTAGATACTCAGCCAACTTTGTAGAACTTAAATGGTATACACCAGCAGCTGAATATAACCTCCATTGAAGACCACTGAGGTCATCTTCAAGATCCTTCCATATTTCAGGATCTTCCTCATTTGTCCCACACATTCTTTTGAATGTGGTCCAAAGTTTTATTCCATTAGCTGAAGTTGGTGCTTCAGCCTCATACTTGGTCTCTAGTAACCTCTAAAGGTCCACCAAGTCTTCTCTATCACAACTTGCAAATAAAGATATGAGAGTGGTAAAAGTGTGTACCTCCTTGCCAAATCTTCCAATCTTCCAGAATCCACATTCATCCTCATCATAACTCACAATTGGATTCCTGGAATATAATGGTAATACATGCACCATATCTGAAGCTTCTAATGGGGAGAGCTTGAGGCTCTTTCTAATAACTGCTTCACTTGGATATAGTGGATTCATATCTTTTGGAAACTCAAGTGTAAATCCCTTCTTCACTGGCCTGGGAACTATCATAGCTTTCTTGATTTCCATCTCTTCTGCAAGTTGCTCCTTTCTTTCATCTGAAAGAAGTCTGAGAGTGTTCTCTTCCTGCACTCTCACCCAAATAGGATAAGCCCTATGTTCCAACTCATCAAATGTCAAAGCCTTCAACTTCTGATGTGTCCATCCAACTCCATGACATCTGAGCAACATAAAGTAGAGCTCTCTTCTATCCCTTTTCAACTCAGAGAGAATATTGCTTGCCTTGTGCTTCAAAATCACCTTACAATCCTTCTGAACTCTAAGAAGAAGCTCCAAACCCCATATTTGATCTGAAATGGTCAAGTATGGATTATCCATGCATCTTTCTTCCCAAGAATTGTACATCTGAACCACCTCTGGCATGTCAAAATCAACCTGCAATTTTAAATCTCTCAACTTTTCCCTGGCAAGCTCATCACCATACTCAAGCCTTTCTGGTTCTATAATCATCACACTTGAGTCAGAGCTAGCTCCATCACTTTCCTCTTCAGAAGTCACAATAAATGGTGACTTTTCTTTTTCACCTTGTTCCATCATTTGCTCAGCCAATCTTCTATCAAATTCAACTTGGGCTGCATTCTTTGGAACAATTTCTTCTACCAATTTACCCTTACCCTTATCTGATGGTGCAATGGTTGGTAAGGTAGATGGTAATACCTGAGTAGAAACTTCTTTGATGATAGATGATGACTGGAATACATCACCTTCATGTGCAGGTCTGTCAACGCCCAAATTTCCTCTATCAGCGCCCAAAATACTTCTATCAGCGTCCAAATTTGTCTTGTCAACGCTCAAATATTTTCCCTCAGCGCCTTGTGTAACCTCTCTCAACATTGCTGTAAATGATAAATTTAGATTGGTTGGAGAGATTAAGGACGTATCAAAACCTGTTTGTTCCTTCAAAGTTGTAAGAGCTTCAGCAACATCCATTGATTGACCATCTTGGCTGCTCTTATCACTCAGATTTCTTTGATCTTCCTCCCCTTTGGAAGACTCCTCCATACCCCTCCTAGCATGATCACTCTCCAAAACAACAATCCTCTCCCTCAATTGCTTGAGTTCAAGGCCTTGTGAGCTGACAATATGTACTAAGTCTGCATTTTGCTTTTGCAAGCTAATGCAGACTGCCGTCAATTCTAAAAGAGTCATTGGTTCCAGTCTGCCCTCTTCTGAAATGGGGATTTGACCTCCCAAGTTAGGTTCATTGGGCAAGGACGAGGACTTAATGATGGTGGGACTGCCTTGGCCAGCATCTAAGCCAGAACCAATAGTCCCAGCCTCATCCAGGTCACCAGCCACACTTGTGGTGGTGGTTCTCTCTGCTTCATGGCTAGGACCACCAGAGGAGAACACTCCAGTAGTCCTTTGGCGTTTGATCAACCTATATTCAGTTGGTGTGGAAGATGGTGTGGAAGAATGGGTAGATGTGGGTTGGTTAAGGGGTGTTTGGGATTGTGATGGTTGTGTGTCAGCGTTGGAAATAGGCACATCAACGCCAACATTTGATGTGTCAGCGTCAAAGGGTTCTTGGTCAAGTTGCATTTGTTCAGGTGAGGGTAATGGTTCAGGAATGGGTTCAAGTTGTGGTTGAGGGTCAATTTGAGGTTGAGGGTCTGGTTGGGGTTGTGCTGCTGCAATAACAGCAAGCATGGCTGGGGTTAAAGGTAAGTCTCTAAGAGGTGGTGAATTCATCTTTGTAAAAATAGCTTTCTTTTGTTCAGGGATCTTATAAAAATCATTGTGATCCCTTGAACAATAACCTTGATCATCAAAAACCATTTGCAGAAAACGGGGATAAGCTAAAGTCATTTTTGTCCCCTTGTTTTTACACATCCCTTCAAAAATCATTTTAGAATAGTTATATTTTTGCCCTGTTGCAATGCACACAATAGCACTTACAATGGATCTATTGATCTCATTGTGTGCAGTACATTTGGGACTCAAACATTGAAGGAGAATGTGAATGAGGTACTTCCAGGCTGGGGGAAATTCCTGCTTATGATACTTATTAAGAGTACCTTCATCAGGAATTGGATATCCCAAAGCCCTAAGCCCTTGTTCTATTTCATTTATGGGAAGGATGGTTATACCATCAGCATCATCAAGATGCAAGGCCTGGCGTACCAAGGCCTCAGTAACCACCCAAGACCTCCCATGAACAATAAAATTTAATGTGGTCACTCCATTAACTGTTGAGGAACTAACAGTGTTCCAAAACTGCTTAATGTGTGTGACTGGAATGAGTGGTGCATGAGAAAGAGCATACCTTAAGGGGGATGCGTTCAAATACGCCACCATTTGTGTGTATTGAGGAAACAAATCATTATCAGCAACAAGATAAGCAATCATGTTGTGTTGAGACTTGAACCCCAAATCCAATTCTGCTGAGTTAAACTTTGGTGCCATTGATGAAAGCTGTTAATTTGAAGTGTAGAAGATGAAGGTTGATAAGAGAAAAGTGTTAGACAAGAATTATAGATACCCTGTTTTAAAATAGGAGCCAAATTTATAGGAGATAAAGAATGCATGTGATTGGCCCAAAAATAGGCAAAGATTTTCAAAAACTAATCATGAAAATATTGAAAAAGTTATAAGTTATCTCATGCATTTAATGAAAGTAACAACTCCTAAAATTACGGCTTGAAAATATGTCAAAAAGTAACAACTGGGTAGGTCCCATTGAGTGTCAACGGTCAAAAATAACCTATCAACGCCCAACGGCTATAATCTTGTCAACGTTCGCCTAAAGCCATGTCAGCGTCCAATTTGGTCTCAACAACGCTTGGAAAAATCTTGTCAGCGTCCAAAAATAAAATTGTTTTAAAAAGTGAAAAATGACCTTAACAAGTAATTTATCCTAGAGAAAATAACCAAAAGCTGATAATTATTATATGGCGGCAAGCACTGTCCAGTTATGCACACTTGCATAAGCAAGATAGACATAACAGTCCTCTAGTGTCCCTTGCTAACCAAAATTCTTAACAACCAAGTTACCTTATAAAATCCTTGTTACTCCCAGGGAAATCCCATATCAAAATCATTCCCAAGTCCCCCAACAGACCACAACCAATTCTAGGCCAAAAATGTCTTGGCAGCATGCAAAGTTGATATACTATGCATGCTACAGTGCCTCATGGTTTAGTAAAACTAACCCATACTCACCTGTGGACACAATCTAGAATTGTGATAAGAGTATCATATGGATACCCAAAAATCCTAAAGGTTCCTAAAACCTCCCCTTAAACTATGATACAAAAAGTTTGCTAAAATCATGCATGAACATAAAAATTTATGTCAAGATAGGAATGAAACATTCCAACCATCATCCATAAATAAAAACTTGTCCAAATGCTTCTCCTTTGATCCATAAGCAACTCTGTATCCAATGGTATACTGCTAACACCATTTGCACATTTAGATTGAAAACCATAAAACTAACATTGTTGCTGACAACGCCCCGATAACACATAACAGCGTTGAAGGAAGCTTGTCAGCGTTAGATAATTATATTGCTGACAACGTTGCAAAAACTTATCAGTGTTCAGACAACCTTTGTCAGTGTTAGAAAAATATAGTGGAAAATCTAAATCATCAATAAGACCAATAATAATAATGCATCATCCTGTACATACTTTTACAAAAAGAATCCAAAACACATATTAAGTGAGATTAACCATTCCAATACTTGTTACCAAGTACTGAAATCTTCCAGTATCAAAAGGTTTAGTTAATAAATCTGACACATTTTCCTCAGTGTCAACCCTATCTGGTTGTATTAAACCTTTCTCAAAGCAATCTCTTATAAAATGGTGTCTAATTTCTATGTGTTTAGTTTTAGAATGATGTACAGGATTCTTAATGATGCATAAAGTACTATTATTGTCAACAAATATCTTAGTATGCATAAAATTATACCCATAATCCAACAGCTGGTTCGGAATCCACAACACATGACCACAACATGCTGCTGCAGCCACATACTCTGCTTCAGTTGTAGAGTTAGCCACCACTGTTTGTTTCTTGCATTGCCAAGATATTAATCTGCTCCCAAGAAATTGGCATCCACCAGTTGTGGATTTCCTATCAAACTTATCACCTCCATAATCACTGTCTGAATATGCAATCAGCTCCAATGGTGAATCCATTAGGTACCACAAACCAAGATTAGGGAAACATCTTAGGTACCTAAAGATCCTCTTCACAGCATAAAGGTGACATTCTTTGGGAGTCACTTGATGACGTGCACAAGCACATACAGCAAACATGATATCAGGTCTGGAAGCAGTAAGATACATCAAGGATCCAATCATGGATCTATAATGCCTGACATCAACATCTTTCCCATCTCCAATCTTTCCCCAAGGGTGTTCTCTATCCATAGGAGTAGTAGCCCTCTTTTCATGTGGAGAAAAGCCAAACTTCTTCAAGATTTCAGCAACATATTTGTCCTGGGAGATGAAGATACCATCTTCTTTCTGCAGAACTTGTAAACCAAGAAAGAAGTTCATCTCCCCCATAGCACTCATCTTGAATTTGTCTGTCATAAGCTTGGAGAAATACTCACTCATCTTTGGATCAGTAGACCCAAAAATGATATCATCAACATAGACCTGCACAAGCAACACATCTTTGCCTTTCTTCTTTGTAAATAGTGTCTGATCTATGGTGCCCCTCTTGAATCCATTGTCCACCAAATATGTAAACAAGGTACCATACCATGCTCTAGGGGCTTGATGAAGGCCATACATAGCCTTTTTGACTCTATACACTTTATCTGGATGCTCTGGATCCTCAAAACCAGGAGGTTGCATGACATAAACTTCCTCAACAATGGTGCCATACAAGAATGCACTTTTGACATCCATTTGATAGACTGTGAAGCCCATGCAAGATGCATAGGCTAGAAAAATCCTAATAGCTTCAATCCTTGCAACTGGTGCAAAGACCTCCTCATAGTCTATCCCCTCCTCTTGTGTATAACCTTGAGCCACTAACCTTGCCTTGTTTCTGACCACAATACCTCTTTCATCTCTCTTGTTCCTGAGAACCCATCTTGTCCCTATAGGTCTGACATATCTAGGACAATCAACCAGCTCCCAAACATCCTGAATTGCAAATTGGTGAAGCTCATCCTGTATTGCTTCCACCCAACTTGGTTCTTTGAGAGCATCAAATATCTTCTTGGGTTCTTCTTGTGACAGAAAACATGCAAACAAACATGCTTGCACAAGAGGGGTATCAACCTTCTTGTGTATATTGGCAATAAATCCACCAAGTCCTTGATGGGATCTTCTTGTCTGTACTGGAGTCATAATATCACCAATGATCTGAGATGGGGGGTGATTCTTCATTGTGGAAGTGAGAACCCCTCCTTCAAAAAGTCTAGTGTCCTTAACCTCATGCTCCATATTGCTAATATCTTCTTCATCAGACTCTCTTTGAGCAACAGGAATCTCTTCATGAACATTGGAAGGTCCACCTTGTTCAAAACTGGAAGAGAAAGGATGCCCATAAGTGTTTTCAACGATTGAATCTTGGTTGTCAGCGTCTGGGTTGACAGCGCTTGAAATGTTGTTGTCAACGTCTGAATTGGTCTTGTCAGTGCTAGATTTGCCTTTGTCAGCGCCTGAAGAACCATGCATGTTTGTATCTGGTGGTATTTGGAGACCACCATTATCTTGTCCAGCAGCAGCAGCAGCAGCAAAAGCATCTGTCCAAATGGGAATTGTGACATATTCAAATGTAGGAGATGCCTTTTCTGCTTGTGATCCAACCCTCTCATTAACCTGTGTACCTGAAACATCAACAATTTGTTCTTCCACAACATTTGAAGTTACCTTCACAATGTCTGGATTAGTGACAGGCATATAATTTAAAGTTCTAGATAAGGGTTCCAAATCAAACAACCAATTAGGACCACTTTCAGGATCACTAGGTTTATTCTCTAAGAACCTAACATGTATTCTTTCAACAATTCGTTTGTCCTCTTTGAGATAAACCCTATAACCCTTGCTCTGGACTGAATACCCCATGAAGTAACCTTCATCTCCTTTTGCACTAAATTTCCCTAAGGCATCACTAGTGTCCAAAACTACTACATGACAACCAAAAGGTCTGAGAAAACCAATATTAGGTTTTCTTCCCCAAAGTAACTCATAAGGTGTTTTGTTCTGAATTTTGTTAACCAATGCTCTATTTTGCACATAGCATGCTGTATTAACAGCCTCAGCCCAAAAGGCTATAGGAAAGTGAGCATCAGCCAACATTGTTCTGGCTGCTTCAATTAGGGTTCTATTTTTCCTTTCAGCAACCCCATTTTGTTGTGGGGTTCTAGCAATACTGAATTGCCTAGTAATTCCCTTCCTGGCACAAAAATCATCTAGCTTCTTGTTCCTAAATTCTCCACCATTATCACTCCTAAGCATTTTAACCTCATTGCCAGACCTTTTCTCAATTTGAGTGATAAATTCAATAAGAACATCAGCTGTGTCACTCTTCATAGCTAGAAAGAATGTCCAAGTAAACCTAGAAAAGTCATCAGTGACAACAAAACAATATGACTTGCCATTCAAACTTTCTATATTAGTTGGACCAAAGAGGTCCATGTGAAGCATATGAAGAGGTCTGGAACTAGTGTGCACCTGTTTGGACTTGAATGAGACCTTGTGCTGCTTGCCTTTAAGACATGCAACACAAGAGTGGTCATTGTGGAAGGCCTTCTCAGGCAAACCATCAACTAAACCAAGCCTCACAAGTCTATTTATATTTTTAAAATTTATGTGCCCTAGTCTCCTGTGCCACAAATTACTTTCATCTACTGAGGCCTTAGCATAAATACAAGACATATTTGTATTCACTTTAATCCCATTTAAATTCACATTATATATGTCCTTATGCCTAGGTGTTCTATACTCAATATACTTCTCATTAGGGATCTTAAAATCCTTGCTTAACACCAAACACTCAGTATCAGTGAAAAGAACCTTATTTTTGTTATCACACACTTGTGATACACTAAACAGATTATAATCCAGTTCTTTTACCAGGAAGACGTTCTCAAAACGCAGATTATTGGTGAGAAGGGTTCCTTTGCCTGTGATAGTTCCATATCCACCTCCAAAGTATACCTTATCACCATCTTTAATAGGAGAGAAGTTCGTCAGATAGTCTTCCTTTCCTGTCATGTGCCTTGAGCATCCACTATCCCAATATCCATAGTCATTGATCTGTCTTTGAATGCCCTGCACATAAAGAAAACAAATTAGTTTTCTTTGGGAACCCAAGTCTCAGAAGACTTGGATTCATCTGGTTGTTCAATAAGAACAGACTTAGTTCTCACAACAACCCCATTTTCATCCCTTTTAGGATGAAATACCCAGTTAACCCCAATTGGTTTTGTAATGACCTTTGAAATGTAATTAAACCTATTGCAAGTCATTGAAATTCCATTATTATTAGGGTTTTGATCTTTCTTGGGTCTCCATGTTAAGCTTGAAGAAGCTTTAGACCCCTTACCTTGTGGCTGCAAATATTTAGGTCTGGTCACGTTTCTGTCAGCGTTGGATTTTGTCCTGTCAACGCTGAAATTACCCTTGTCAGCGTTGAACCTAGGGTTTACTACAGGAACCCATTGCCTATTTGACCAGGTGTTTGTCTTTTGAAAAGGTCTTTGTCCATGAGTGTTAGACCTTCTAGAGAAGAATGGGGCAGGTCTAATCACTTGTGGACTTTGCTGCACACAAGGTTTGGGTCTGACAACGTTTGACTTCCTAACAACGTTGACTTTCTTCCTATCAGCGCTGAAATTGTTCCTATCAGCGCTGGGTTTGGGAGCGTTGACACACTTGTAAGCCAAATGTGAAAAGCTACCACAAGTATAACAGGCTTTCTTAGACACATTCTTAGGTCTAGAAGCGAAGAAACCTGTTCCATGATTGTTAACTTGGCTCTTGGGTGACCTATTATTTCTATACATCTCTGCATATTTAATGGTAGGTCTTCTAACAGTGTTGGAGCCTAGGTCAACAGCTTTACCAGTAACAAGGTGAGTAACCTTAATGGGTGGTGATTCATTGGGACTTTCACATAGCAAACCTCCCTTAACAAATAAAGTAGGGTTAGCTTTCTTCCACTCATTTAGGTCAGTCAGTTTTTGTTGATACTCTTCCACTGGAGTGACAACTCTTGGTGGAGGAATGAATTCCTCTTCTTGGCATTCTGGTATACCAGTCCAAGATAAATCCTTTCTAAGGACACCATAGAAGTCACCGGCTGGTGGTGGAACCAGAGAGTAATCATTCATCCCAATCCCAGTCATGTCCTTAGGATCCCTTTGTTTAGCTACACAGTCTCCTAGGGTTTGGGTGGCTCTATCAAATCTTTGAATCTTGAGGTCAACATTATCTTTATTCTTAATGGCCTCATCTAACTTAGCCTGTAAGTCTCTATTGACCTTTGTAATGATATTTCTAATATCCATACTACCCTCTAGCTCATGTTTTAAGATATTTATCTTATCTTTTAAATCAAATTCCATTTTCTTCTATTCAGAAACGGTTTTCTCAGTTTCAGTAAGAGCTAGTTGGTAATTGGACAATTTACACCTTTCAGTGCTCATATCATCTTTTAGTTTTAACACCTCTTTGTTAAGTCTATCAGTGTTTAACCTACAACTTTTGCTACAAAAAGCATCATCATATACCTCATTATCAGATGAAGAGGAGGAGTGTGCCATGAGAGCATATTCAACATGCTCTTCTTCTTCAATATCAGCAACCAAAGCTTTGTCCTCTTCAGCATTCTTAGCCAGATAGCTCCAATCCCATCCAGTACCATCAATTCCTTGAACTGCAATCATGGCTTTGGAATCCTGAGCTTTAACAATCTGACTTGAGGGTTTACCAGCATCAGATCTTCTAGGAGATCTGCATTCCCTCATGAAGTGCCCCATACAATGCCAGTTGTAGCATTCAACTTTGGATTTATCAAATCCAGCTGTGTCTTTAGCATTGAAGGTCATCTTCTTCTTGAACCTTCTATTCCACCTATTTGCTCTTATACTAGCAAGAGCCATATTCCACTTGATGTCCATCTCTTCCAAGTGCTCATCACTTATCTGCTCCAGGTCCTCATATGTAATCACTGAACCATTGGGCAAAGAAGCAATATAAGCACACACAGTATCCAAATCCAAACCAGCAGGTTTAACTCTTGGGGAGTCATTCATGAATGTGTCAGCGTCTGAGAAGGAGACGTTGACAGGACATGTTCCAGCGCTGACAAATGATGATCCAGTAACTGGATGCATAAAAGAGTCCTTTTGATTGAATTGACCTTCACTATGAGAGAAGAAGGCCATGTTGCTGGTGCTAGGTTTGCTTCCATGTGCTGAAAGAGTTTCATCTTCCAACAGTCTTAGTTTGTTGTAGATGTCATCAAACGAGGAGCTCTTGTAAGTATTATTGGCAAGAATAGATCTTGCCTCAATCTTCCATGCCTCACCAAGACTTTTAAGAAAGGTAGCATTGGTGTCAACATCACCAACTTGTGTCCCCATGAAGGACAACTTGCTTGTGATGTCAAGCAATCTGCTTCTCACACTACTCAGTTTCTCATTGGGCTTAGCTTTGAAGACAGCATAATCATGCAGAAGTTGCTTTTTCTTTTCTTCCTTAGTGTCTGCATTACCACCATATGCAACTTCAATTGCTTCCCAAAGATCCTTAGCAGATTCATAGCCTCTATATTTGTGCTGATTTTCTTGTCCCAAAGAGACTTTCAGAATATTTAGGGCTTTCATGTCAACCCTTTTCTTTGCAATATCTTCAGCACCTACAGCTCTACCATCTCCAGGTTTTTCTCTCTTATCTTCATCAGGACATCCTTCAACAGCTGATCTTTGAGTAATGGCATCCTGAATCTTTTGAGCCTTATTGAATGAGTTTCCATATTCAATAATCTCCCAGAGTGTGTAATCAAAGATCCCCAGATATTGTTCAAAATTGAACTTCCATAAGTCAAAGTTGGTTGCATCAAGCATGGGAATCTTGATGTTTAGTAAGGGTGAAGAGGAGGTGGTTATTGCTTCAGACATGATGTTTTTAGGGTTTTGAGAAAATTAGGGTTTTGGTGTTCGTATATCGTTCTGGTGTTCTTCAAAGATCAAAAGTTCCTCAACAAGCTCTGATACCACTTGTTGATCCCAAACTTAGATCGATTAGCTTTGTGTATACAAGATTAGATCAAGTATAACACGTAGAGAAACCTTTGTTATATGCTTTGTGAATCTAAGTGTTATGTGGAATTTAACACTTAAACAAGAACACAAGATGTAAACAAAACTTTCACTTTGATTATGAATGTCGAACTTGCTTACAATGAAAGATGTTTACGAATGAAAACTTATATAAAACTTGATACTAAACATTAACCTAAAGGCCTTCTTTTATAGACTAAGAAGCCTTGTACAATAAGCTACGTATCAACTATTCTAGGTAAAGATAAACATAGAAAATACATTGTCGTTTCTATCCTTACTAGAAGTATTCTAGAATATAATAAACGTATAGCTTATATCTTCCATCAGTGCTTGTCTTCAATCTGTCAACGCTTGACTTTAACTTGTCAACGCTTGAGCTGTCAGCGTTCACTTTGTTCTTGTCAACGCTTGAATTGTTCTTGTCAGCGCTCAAGTGATCTGGCCTTAATTTATTCCCAACACCAAAGACAAGCAACAAAAGAAGAAGAATTTCACAAATTGTTAATGAAACTTTTGTTACTGAAGATGTTCATGTGGATGGTATGCACAGGGATTTGATCCTTCCAAATGGTATTGTTGGCCCTGTTGATGGTCAGACATACTCAGAGCCTGAAAGAGGAATGGCATTCATGAACAAGGCTTGCCAGTATGCTTTTCAGAGGGAAGATGAGTTGTGCTTGGCTTCAACTATTTAGCTACTCTATCACAAGAAGTGTCTCAAGATCAACACAGAGTATTCCAAGAAGTTTGCAAAGACTTTGCAGGATGAAATTGATAACAGATTAGACGTGGCCGAAGCTGAAGAAAGAATCAAAAATGATGACTATTGAAGATGGTCTCAGCCCTTTTACCTTCATCTTTTATTTTACTTATGTAATGAACTTGTAATTTTCTTTAAGTCTTAATAAAATCATGAGGTATGTTTGTTTAGATCTGTTATGTGTAAGAAGAAGCTGTTAAACTCACTTACCTTAACTTAGTTAGATCTAGCATTATTTATGTTTAAATAGGGGGAGATTGTTGGGAATCTAAACTTATTAGATTCCCTGATCATTGATTTAAACATAATTAGGCTGATAGATAGTCCCTTGCCTGTGCCTAGGAGGCAGGCAAGTTTCGCAAGACTCACAAAGATCCAAGTCTCTGTGAGCAACCTCAGAGGAGTCCATGTCAGAGACATTGTCAGGGAAGTCGAAGAATTACCTGAAGACATACTCATTGGCTGTGATGGATAACAGCCAAGATGTATCAGGGACTCTGAGGGGTTGAGAGTTAACAGGGGTGGCAATACACTGATAACTCTCAGCACACTTTGGACATGCCATTTGTGTGTTCGAGACTATGAAGAATAAGGAAACTGTATTTGACAACTGTTCCTTAAAGCATAATGGAAGACTACCAAGAATAGAAGGACATCATGTGACTGATGTGGGAACTTGTAAAAGCTTGTAATTCTTTATTATACAATAATAAGATTACGTTTGAAAAGTAATACCTTGTGTTGATTAAGTTAAGATTAGGGTTTCTTGCATTGATTAGGGACTTTCAATAACTGAGTCACGAGCCTGACTCGACCCAAAATTAGTTCATGGGAAACGTGGTGAGGGATGGAATCATCTCCTGAGAGATGTCCTTACCAAAGTACAACTTCACTCGTTGGCCATTCACCTTAAAATTCGGTCCATTAGGTTGAGCGAGCTCGAGAGTACCATATGGAAAAATTTGGGCAATGGTGAATGGGCCGGACCAACGAGATTTCAGCTTGCCCGAAAAGATTTTCAACCGAGAGTTAAAGAGTAAAACTTTGTCTCCAACTTGGAACTCTCGGTTCTTAATCTTAGAGTCGTGAATGAGCTTAGTCTTTTCCTTATAGATCAAAGAATTTTCATAAGCCTCATTACGGAGTTCATTGAGCTTATTGAGTTGGAGCTTGCGTAGGTCACCGGCTTTGTTGATATCAAAATTAGCCCACTTCAAGGCCCAGTAAGCCTTGTGCTCCAACTCAATGGGGAGGTGGCACGCTTTCCCGTACACGAGACGATATGGTGTACAACCAATCGGAGTCTTGTATGCGGTACGAAAAGCCCACAAAGCATCATCAAGTTTATCAGCCCACGAGGCACGATGCTCTCCCACGGTTCTTTCAAGAATTCGCTTTAGTCCTCGGTTAGAGATTTCAGGCTGGCCATTAGTTTGTGGGTGGTATGCGGTGGATAGACGATGATTTACACCATACTTAGCCATGACTCTTGCAAATTGGTCATTGCAAAAATGAGTCCCGCGATCACTAATAATGGCACAAGGCACACCGAATCTAGCGAATAGCGATTTCAAAAAGTTACAAACCACCCTTGCGTCATTAGTAGGTAAAGCTTTGGCTTCAACCCACTTATAAACGTAGTCAACGGCTATAAGGATGTATTTGTTTCCTTTAGATGAAGGGAATGGCCCCATAAAGTCGATACCCCAAACATCTAAGATTTCACACTCTTGAATGAAATTTTGAGGCATCTCGTCTTTATGTGTGATCTTGCCTTGTTTTTGGCAAGCATCACATCGTTTAACCATCTCGTGAGCGTCACGATAGATGGTGGGCCAATAAAATCCCGAATCAAACACTTTTTTGACGGTGTAGTTGGGACCAAAGTGACCACCGGTGGGTCCTATGTGGCAAGCGTCAAGGATTTCTAAAGCTGCCGGTCCATCAACACATCGGCGAATAATCAAGTCGGCACATTGTTTGAATAGATACGGGTCATCCCAAAAGTAAGTCTTAATGTCTTTGAAGAACTTCTTCTTTTGCTGGGAAGTTAACCCGTCAACGAGAATTCCACCCGCCAAGTAGTTTGCAATGTCCGCAAACCACGGGGTTTCATCAGAAGTCGAGTTGATAGACATTAAGGTCTCCAGGAGAAAAGAGTCATTGATCTCTTTGTTCGGATGATCCCCTTGGTAAGGATCCTCAAGTCTACTGAGATGATCCACGGCTAGGTTTTCAGCTCCTTTTTTATCGCGAATTTCGATTTTAAATTCTTGGAGTAGCAAAACCCAGCGAAGAAGTCTTGGTTTAGAATCTTGTTTAGTCAACAAGTACTTCAACGCGGAATGATCGGTATAAACGATTGTGGTGGAAAGGACAAGACAGGGGCGGAACTTTTCAAAAGCATAGTCAACAGCTAAAAGCTCTTTTTCGGTTGTCGTGTAATGCAATTGAGCCCCAGTCATTGTCTTGCTAGCGTAATGGATCGGTTAGAAGTGTTGATTCACTCTTTGGCCCAAAACCGCTCCAATAGCAAAGTCACTAGCATCGCACATCAACTCGAAAGGCAGCTCCCAATTAGGGGTAACCAAGACGGGTGCCTTAGTTAGCTTATCCTTAAGAAAGTTGAAGGCTTCAATACACTCTTTGGAAAAGATAAAAGGAGTATCTTTTTCCAAGAGGTGGGTCATCGGGCGAGCGATTTTAGAAAAATCTTTGATAAAGCGACGATAGAAGCCCGCATGACCCTGGAAACTTCTCACACCCTTCACGGTTGAAGGTGGAGGCAACTTAGAAATAACATCGACTTTAGCACGATCCACTTCAAGACCGGATTTGGAGATCTTGTGTCCTAGCACGATGCCCTCTTTTACCATGAAATGGCATTTTTCCCAATTAAGAACAAGGCGAGTGTCTTCACACCGCTTAAGAATACATTCTAAATTGGCAAGGAAAGCAGAGAATGAATCACCATAAACCAAGAAATCATCCATGAATACTTCCATAGTGTCTTCCACCATGTCATGGAAGATAGCCATCATACACCTTTGGAACGTCCCAGGAGCACTGCATAAACCAAAAGGCATACGTTTGTAAGCAAATGTTCCATAGGGACAAGTGAATGTGGTCTTTTCTTGGTCCTTGGGATCGATGGGAATTTGAAAATACCTGGAGAAACCGTCTAAAAAGCAGTAATAGTCATTACCAGCTAGACGCTCGAGCATTTGATCCATGAAAGGAAGAGGAAAGTGATCTTTTCTCGTGGCATCATTGAGTTTGCGATAATCAATACAAACTCTCCACCCAGTAACGAGACGAGTGGGAATCAACTCATTGTGTTCATTAGAAACAACGGTTATTCCACCGTTCTTGGGCACACAATGGACGGGACTTACCCATGGCGAATCCAAAATAGGGTAAATCAAGCCGACATCTAGAAGTTTGATAACCTTTTGTTTGATGACGTCATGAATACGAGGATTAACCCTTCTTTGGCTCTGGATTGCGGGTTTAAAGTCATCTTCCATGAGAATCTTGTGAGTACAAAAGTTCGGATCAATTCCGCGGATGTCGGAAAGTTTCCAAGCAATTACCTTCTTATGATCTTTAAGCACGGCGATGAGGCGAGATTTTTCTTCTTCTTTTAAGTCCTTAGCAATGATGACAGACGAATTCTTGTTTTCTTCAAGGAACACGTACTCGAGATGGGGCGGCAACTCCTTAAGTTCTAAATCAGGAGGATTTTCGATGGGAGGCGTATTCAAAGTCGGAGCATCGATAGCAATAACCGTGGGAGATGGTGGAGATATATTGTCTTCTTTAAGGATGTTCTCAATGAGGCGAAGATCTTTATCCCAATCGGTGGGAGAATCGTCAGTAGCTAAGTTCACATCTCCCATGGTGGCTTCAAAATCTTTCCAAAAGAAATCACTTTCTCCAAATAGAGATAGTGATGAGTCAATTGAGGAAGCGGTCTCAACATTGGGAAGAGAGGTAGGAATACTTTTACAAGCATCTTTGAAGTGTTCTTCACATGCCTCATCAAGAACGTCAATACAATTAACACTCTCGTTAGAATAAGGCTGTTTAGAAAGCTTTCCCATGTTGAAGACAATTTTATCGTCACCCACTCTCATGATAAGCTCACCGGCTTCAACATCGATGAGAGTGCGACCGGTACTCAGGAATGGACGACCAACAATTAATGGCACACGAGGGTCCATATCGTAGTCGACGACGACGAAATCGGCCGGAAAAGTGAATTTGTCGACTCCTACAAAGACGTCTTCAGCTATCCCCACTGGATAAGCAACCGTACGGTTAGCCAATTACAAAGTCATTTTGGTGGGGACTAGCTCAGGGAGAGATAATTGCTTCCACACACTTAAAGGCATTAAGTTAATACTGGCACCTAGATCGGCTAGGGCCATGCAATTCTCTACTCCCGGGAAGTTACAAGGGATTAAGAAACGACCCGGATCACCAAGCTTGGTTGGCAATTTCCTTAAGAGCACTGCAGAGCAATTCTCATTAAGCTGGGTGTTAGCAATATCAAGAAGCTTCTCCTTGTCGCTAAGAAGATCTTTGAACATTTTCGCATACTTAGGCATGTGAGCGAGAGCCTCAACGAAGGAGATGTTAAAATTCAATTGTTTAAACATTTTTAGAAATTTCGAAACTTGAATATCATCCTTGCTTTTGAGCTTCTCTTTCCACAACCTCGAGGGATAAGGTATATCAGAAGAAGAGGAAGGCTTTGGGATGATAGGATCACTCACATCCTTGGGTGGAGGAGGGGTAGAAGTAAGATGTGGAGAAATTGGGGAAGTGGAAGGATGAGGAATAGGAGCAGGTGACTCGTTTTCCTTAGTCACAATCACCGGTGGAGGTATAGGAAGCTCGGGTTCCTTGGTACCTTTGCCACTGCGGGTGGTGATTGCTTTCATCTCCCCTCTTGGATTCGCAACGGTGTTACTCAGAAGAGTACCCGAAGAAGAGGGTTGATTACCTTGGAAGAAACAAGCCATCATGTTCCTTAAGTCATTCGTTTGACTATCCAAAGTGTTTCTCATATCAGCTATCAAATCGTTCCCTTGTTTCACCAGGTCTGCTTTCAAGTTGAGCACTTCCCGTTGGAGATTGTCCACGATCACATCATTAGTCCTCATGTAGGTTCCAGTGTCTTGGTGTAATGCGGTGGGTTGGTTGGGAGGAGCATTGTATGCGGGTGGTTGATAAGCAGGTTGCTGGTAAACTTGGTTGTTTCTTTGAGGTGGATATGGTTGTTTGTGAGGTGGTATGTAGGGTCCACGAGGTTGTTGTTGTTGTTGAGGAGGGCGATTGAGGTTTTGTTGTTGGTTTGGGTTGTTAGGAGGAAAACCAGGTGGTGAGAGATAGTTGTTTGAGCGGTAGCTAAGCAAGTTGCGGTCACTTTGAGGACGGGCTTGATACGCGGCCGGAGGATAGGTGCCGTATGCTGAATTCACATTCTCAGAAGGGTAGTCTTGGGTGGCGGTACAAGTGGTGTAAGAGTGAGGACCCCCGCATATTTCACATGGTTGATTGACAGCATTGACTTGAGCGTTTTTAGCATTGATGTTGTTAGTGTTGCTGGCGGTTTGGGTAGCAAGCGATTCAAGAAGCGCAGTGATTTTGTCAAGTCGCTTGTCGTTGTCACTAGTACTAGCACTAGCGACATTGGTCCGAACACTCTTGGTTTGCACACGAGACTTATTTTCAATGATATCCCAAGCAGCATTGGAAGTCTTAACCAAAATATTACCCCCCGAGGCACTGTTTAGTGAATCTTGGTCATTCATGCTTAAACCATTATAAAAAGTGTTAATTTGGTGCACTTTGGTAAAACCATGTTGTGGGCATTTTCTTAAAAGATCTTTGAAACGATCCCAAGATTCACTAAAAGACTCATCGTACTTTTGTTCAAAATTGATAATTTCATTCCGCAAAGCGGTAGTACGAGAGGGTGGGAAAAGTAGTTTATAAACTTGGTCTCCAAATCCGTCCATGTAAGAATACTTTGTGGCGGTTCCTTAGCAAGCCAATGCCGGGCTTGTCCCTCTAAAGAAAAGGGAAAAAGTTGCAAACGGATTACCTCTTGTGGAACACCATTGAATTTGACCGTATTCGTTAGTTGCAAGAATCTCTTGATGTGGTCATGTGGATCATCAATGGTACGCCCCAAGAATGGTTGAGCAGAGACCATCTGGATAAAACCGGATTTGAGCTCAAAGTTGTTGGCTGCAATCGCGGGTATGACAATGGGATCATTGTTGCCGTCTACATGTGCTTGCAGAAGTTCAATCATCAGGCGATTGTCTGGTAGAGGCTCATTGTTGAGAGGTGGATTGTTACTGTTGTTGTTATTATTGTTGTTGAGAGGTGGGTTATTGTTGTTGTTTTGTACACCGGCCATGTCAAAGTCTTCGAGAGGCTCGGGCTCTTGATAAGACGTTGATCGTGTACGCATGCACCTGCAAAAGAACTAACAAGGCAAAAACAAGAAATATTTTTGGTTTTTATGGTTTTTTTTTAATTTTTTAGGATTTTTGAAAAGTTTATATTTTTTTGGGTTTTTGAAAGTTTTTATGAAAAAGTAACGTTCACGGGGAACGGATCCCAAAATCTAAGTTCTCACAAAAAACTGTTAATCTTAACGAGAAGAGCCGGCAGCGGCGCCATTTGATACAAGGCTTTTCGTATGGGTTCGAGTTTTAGTTCTCGGTATCTCCTCGAATTGATCACGGTTTAAAGTGGAATGATTTGTTCTTGGTTAATAAAAAGGTGTTGGTTTGTTTATCTAATTTACTAATAGCAAATAAATGTAAGTGGCGTTGAGTAAATTATAAGCTTTGGAAGATTAAACTAAATTGACGAGTTAAAAATAAAAGCTTGAAAATGTAAAGAAAAGATTAGCAAAATACTTTGAAAACTTAATTAAACTAACACTTAAAACTTCATAAAACTTTAAAACTTAGTGCATCGGAATATAAAAAATGCAAAGCTATCGGAATGCCAAAATCATGACCATCGGAATACAATTAAAATGGTCCATCGGAATATTTCAAGTGAAGGTCCATCGGAATGTTCATGTAAGTTACCATCGGAATCAAAGCTGTCGGAATGATGTCTAGATCGGAAAGTTAGATCGGAATATCTAAAGACCCTTTGTCGCATAGTCAGATCGGAATGTGGTAAATAAAAATTGGCCAGAGTTTCGACTTAAAAAGGACCTTAGTCCCGTCGGAATGTGCGATCGCAATAAGCGATCGCAATCCCTGATCGGAATAAGGGGTAAGATTCAACCGATCGCAAAGTAAAACCCTCTTGGGTTATTGCGATCAAAGGCAGTAAATCTGTCGGAATGTGTATAACCCTGATATTGCGACGAAATGCAAAACCAATCCGAAAATGATGAAAAGCTGAAACTTCAATAAGCACATACGATAAGCTATTTTAACCGGGACTTAAATACTTCAAAAAGATTAAATTTGACGACTTTTGAAAACGTGAATCATAATCTTTATGAAAGGAACTTTTGAATGACTAAAACCTTGATGAAATCCGAGAACAAATAAGCTAAAACAAGCGATAAGCCAATAAGCATAGAGGGCCTATAGCTTATACGTGTGAGAGATTAAAAAGGAACAAGAAAGATTAACTTTTAATCACGAACAAATCCAATCATCCAAACCATATGAAATGAAGTAATCGGATCAAAGATTAAAGCAAACTAAGAAATGTAGAAGGAGAATAAAGAACTTAAAAGCTTAACATGAATTAGATTAATGAAATCCAAAGTACAAAGATTAAAGAAAGCTTAAATTTAAAAGATGAAAACAAAGAAAAATTTAGTGAGAGAAAGTTTGGTACTTTCTCTCTCTAAAACTAGAGAGAATGAAAAAAAACTAAAGAACTAACTACTCCAAATTTGTGAAGTAAAGTCCTATTTATAGGCGTGTGATGGTGGGCTTGTGAATGGGCTTTGGTTTCGGGCTTCTTTTCTTCTTTCTTCTTTAGTCTTCGCGTTTCTTTTAAATAAACGTTTCTGACTTTGGATTTTGAGAAGTGTCGGTGAATAATTCCAACTCGTCTTATAATCTTTTGTTTAACAGACTCGAGTTCTTCGACATATATGAATCTTCCATCTTTGGCTCTATTCTTCGATAAATCTTCAAATAGGCACAATGGCTTCAAATCTTTTGCATCTCTTGGGCAATAGACTTCGTCTTGAGTCTTTTTCTTCGATAAAACCCGTGCAATCCCATGTTTTCTTCAATATTCATCCGGTTGACTCTGAAAACACAATAAACCCAAAAACCACGCATAATTCCAAACAAATGATATTAAATACGTGTTTTGGTCTTGTTTTAGCCAGAAATAAGTGGTAAAAGGATGGATGTTTTCACACCTATCACTTATCAATAAGGAACCACAGTCAGTCCGACACAGATTTTTGCAAACTTTGAAAAATCATATAAAATCAACCGTAAGTCCGTAGAAGTCATGCCACCCATCATTTCGAGCGTAATTAAATTTCATTTCTATTAAAAATGCTTCCAAACCTTTATTAAAACTTTAAAATTTGGATGTTTTCTAAGTTCCATACTTTGTCCAAAGTATTGAGCGTCGGTTTGTCGTAAAACTTGTGTTTTACACTTTTCTATTAAGTTGGACATCTCTTGTTGATATATCTTTGAAAATTGATATATTTATAAAGTGTTAAACTTAATTAAATTTTGAAATGGGTCGAAAACTATTTTCAAATAAAATCAAGCTATGCATACTGTGGTGTATCTAACACTCAAAACAAAGACGAATGCTTTTTTGCTTTTTCTTCTGTCTTTGGACATTCTTAAGTGATCGTTACTATTGGTAGTAGTGTTACTTAGTTGTCTATTTATGTGTACATTCCATATAGGATTAACATCTCTTAGTTTACAAATGTTACATAAACATTTTGTACACCTTGGCATGTTCTTTAACACTTATAGGTTTGAAAGCTTTGGGAGCTTGTCAAATCTATTGATGTGGATCGTCTTACTCGATCATTGTGTTATTAGTTCAAGTAGATTAATGTCTCACTATAAACATGAAACACCCTTTGAAAATCTTAGCTATTTTCTCTTAAAGGAGTGTTTGTGTGAATCAAGAAAGATTTCGATTAAATATCAATTCATTATTCAAACTATGATTGGTATCATTGTTGAATCTAATTGACATGTTTTTAAGTGTAGACATAAATGTGGTTTGTTAATAATATACATCGGATCATAACTCACACTTGTGTTGATGATGGTATATTGAATCTACTTGTTCAAACTATTAGACAAATTTGTTTAATAATTGCTTATAATGCACAATGAAGTCGATTTGACAACTTGGATGTTTCATCCGAAATACTCAAGTAATTTACATTGCAATGCAATTTGTAAATGTGTCATTTCCAAAAGACCAGTCAAGAGTGTTCCTTTGTTTTATGTAAACGTTGTTTATACACTTCAAAGTTATTGGCCTCAAGTTCTATTAAGGTAAATAATGTAACACCCCCAAATTACCACGCAGCAGAATACCACATTGGGGCGCTACTAATAGCACACCACACACAATCATAGAAAACGACCTCAAAGAGACGTTAAAATATAATATACAATCTTGTATAAAAAGTTTCCCATCCCATATATATATATAAAAATCATAGTAGCGTTGGTCCCAAAAACCGTTACCGATACATCACATTCATCAAAGACGTAAAAGTCATTAGTTCATTTCAAAGGATGGAAAAATAATATAAAACATTAGAAAAGTAAGCACCAACTCCCTCCTCGCATGCTCCGCTGCTATCCATCTTGATTCCCTGAAATACATGCTTAATATCATCAACACAACGGTTGAGCAAGTCTATAGGTTTTGCAAATCATCATTTGAACACAAGAATTTTAATCATCTCAAACTTGTCACACAGATAAGTCATATATATATATATATATATATATATATATATATATATATATATATATATATATATATATGTGTGTGTATATATATATATCGATAAATTCCTTAAGCTCATGCAACTGAACGTTAACCAACACGTCAACCGAATCACTTACGGCGCCCCTACAACAGGTAATATTGTCATATACCAACAACCTCTTATACATAATATCCTTTTCAGGTGATCACAGAGGATACATACCCTAGGATAAGGCTGTAAAACCAAATAGATCTATCATATGTATTAGCGTTTACCTCGCAAGGTAATTAACAGTTCATGAATTTCAGGGACTTCATAAGATAATGGTACTTAGGCATTTATCATCATATTAGGGTCCAGCATGCCAAAAACAACTTGTGTTCACTTTATAAAACATCATGTATTCCCCCTCGCGGGATAAAAATTATTTATAACAATTATAAAAAGCGAGGCTATAGACTCACCTTAGATAATACACGAAGCTAGTAGTAGTAGTGATCGCCGAAGTGAAGATGCCTCCCAAATATACACATCAAAAGCCGCCACCTAACAAATAAGGTGAGTGCGTAGCAACATACTTAAGTATCTCAAACATACTTAATATAATAAAATCATCGACTCAAAATAGTATGTACATAGACATGACCAACCAATGCAAGTGATTCCTTTCTAAACCCCACAACACATACTAGCTTTCCAAAACTATTACCTTCGATGTTGATCCATCTCAAGATGCCAAATAAACACGGTTCAAGTACCCTAGATGGGTCTCCAATCTCAGAATATACACTCTCACACAAGACATATATCTTCTTGGGACTTTGAGAAGCTAATAGTTTAACCTCTCGCCTCAAACTATGACGCGAGGTTAAGTACCTCCCAAAAATACTCAGCCAGTACTTACCAAAAGTACACGCTGATTTACCATACCTAAACAACTCCGTTTTCGACGAAACTTGGTGACAAACTCACTTAATATCTGTAGAAGACTCAGTTAAAATTTCATTCAATGATTCACATTTTAGATCCACCTGCTCGACACATCTTTAGACCTTAAAAACCGGACTGTTTTGCACACTTGCATCGTAAAACCATTTTGACCTTGTTAAACATTTCTATTTACAAAATCGCCACTTGACTTTAAAAATAGACTCCAAATGCTAAGTTTAGAACCCAACAAAAGCCTTTGATCAGTTTTAAATCTCAACTTATAGTCCCCGATATTTGATCCAAATATCGATAACAAGTTCGTATTGTGTCAATACTCGTCTCCCGGTACACGAATAATCAAACTAGCATAACTTTTGACTCATTTGGATTTAAAAGCTCTATCTTATATCGAAACGAGCGTCTCGACGACTACTACAACAATATCCAATCATATCATTACCTAACCAACACCTACTGTTCAAAATCAGCCTTAAACTCAATGATGTAAAATGACTCTTTAAAAATCATACCAACAACCATTTTGACCCATTTTTATCATCATCAACACCTCAAATATGCTATACCCATCATCCCTAGCATCTAATAACATCCCTAAATCACTTTCATGATTCATCCCTTCAAAACCCACTACACAAATCATACACGCAACACTTTTAAAATCAAATATAATAATAATAACACATTTATACAACACAACAATGGATCAAACACCATTGTTCTTTACTAAAAATCTTTGAAAATTAAAAGTACTTGCATGTTAATAAAAATCATACCATAAGAATCACCATTGAATTTCAAACATGGGACTTCTTTTAGATTTTCTTGGATCATCCTAAATTTGGATGATCAAGGGGTGTTTGTTTGCTCTTGGGTCACGACAAAATAAAGAAGAAAAGGAGGGAGAGATAATTTTTCTAGTGTGAGAAATTGTATGTGTGAGAATGAGTGGAAAAAATCCTTTTATATGGTGGGTGAGGGTTTATTTTGCAATTTATACATTGTTGTGGACCAAAGTGTAAATATTAGTTAAAAAGCGAGAAATGACTTCCAGTCAATTTTAAAAATATTTACAAGAGTCGGGTTTCGTCCCAGGTTCATAAAAATATAAATCTCGTTTGTTAAATCGATCGTTTTAATAATTAAACGCACACAAAATGAAATAATAAAGTTCTGGCTCGACTTAACACGTAATGAAATAAAAATTTCATAAATATCAAATATCGAAATAATCGATACTAAAATATAATATTTGGGCATCCATTGGCATCGCGATCACTATTAGTACTCTTCAATCGTCACACGATTAATTATATTCACACATTACCGGTTTTAACATAAACCGTCAAACATTACAATATTTACCATCACTTAGAATTTTAAAAATCGAGTACATAGTTAGGGTAAAATAATGAAGTTGAGTTCGGGGTATTATAATTAACCTTAACTAGACTTATTTGACAAGATATATAATGGTGCATTCTTTACCCTCTTTAGGTTGTGCAATGTGTTGTCATACACTTTTCATCCTTGCTACATTTTATTAGACAAATATAGGAATTATATTTTTTCTAACTTGATAATGACTACTAGAGAATTTATGCGCTAGAATCTTAATTTGACCTAAAGGTTGAATTACTTCCATGTGGGAAGATGGGTTATTATATAACTCGTAAAAGCGGTCGTGCTTAGCCTTAATTGAGCACCTCTAGTGATAGTCTCATACTCATTCTCTAAATTGATTAAATGGCTCTTCCTAAATATGACTAATGATAGTTTACATTAATGAACTTTGTATGTCATTAGGAGTCTTTTTCTTTTGTAGCCATTAGGTTTTCTTAGCCTTCTTCCTACGTGCTAATTGAACCTATGTGTTTTTTTTCTTCTTTCTTTGTGTGTGTTCTAGATTTTATTTCTCTTAAGCATGGCTTTATGATAAGTTAGACTAGAACATTAGGATTTTCCGAATTGGAAAAGTTCCCTTATCCTCCAAAGCACACCCTCTGTGGGCGGTTCTTTATAGAGACCGCGACTCCATATCGATATGGAACCGCCAGTGGAGAAAATGAACCGCGGGCAGACACCTTCAAAAAACGAGTTTTCTGAAACTTCCCAATTGTTCCATCACCCTTTTGAATCCTTGTTTCAAACCTTTGGTCACTACCAAAATATCTTGTGCTTTCTCCTCTTAACCCAAAGAATTTTGAAATCTCTTTCACACCAAAGAAAAATGTATTTCACAAATGAAATCCTTTATTATCCACTATTTTCTAAATTCTCTTTCAATCCAAACTCACCAAAGAACA
Source organism: Glebionis coronaria (assembly GCA_025667525.1). NCBI lineage: Eukaryota > Viridiplantae > Streptophyta > Magnoliopsida > Asterales > Asteraceae > Glebionis > Glebionis coronaria. The sequence continues at coordinate 157,496,508 of CM046876.1, forward strand.
CACTAAGGAAATTGATTTTGGAAACTCTCTTTTTCATCACTTCCCTTTTGTTTTCTTACTCCATCACATGATTATGTCATGCATCATGGAACATATTGTCATTGTTGTCAATATCAACATCTTGTCATGTCTTATATCTATGATGAGTTGAATTACAAGATTATCACCAAGCCTTATCCACCAAATTCCGCCACCACCTTGTCTTTCATTTAAGCATGTGGATTGCTTATTGCTAAGACATCTAATTTAAGCAAATCTTAGAATTCTAGTGTAACTAAGATTAAAATTATGCTTAAGTTTTAGGCTTGTGTTTCATACATCTTTGTATGATCTTTATTTTCTTGTATTTCCTTTCATGTTTTTCAACATGATTTGTCTTTGGGTCTTGGATCTCGTTTTCCTTGTGATCTTCCTTGTCTTCTTTATTTTATCACTTGATTGTCAAGGAAGGTTAGATCTTAATCTAATTCCTCTCCTAGTAAGATTGACAACTTAAATATTTCTTTTGAAATATTCAAGTAATTTTAACTTGCAAGTGCAATTGTTAAAAGTCATATCTGAAGCATGTACTTTCAAGCCATTTAGCGTCTTATGTGAAATTGTTTGACCAAGTGATTTTCTTTTGAGTCGATAATTGTTTTTGGACACCCACTGTCCATGGTTCCTCAAATAACCTAGCGGCTCATTATTGATAATGAACCGAGGACCTATTTAACGAACTGCGACCAGTGAGTCCCTTTTCTTCGTTTTGGTCTTTTTCTCTTTTCTCAAGTTCTCTTGAAGATTCCCTCTTTTCTTCTCTTTTAAGTCTCTTCTCTCATTTTCTTTCTAGACTTCACTATCACCTAATAAGGTATAGTAATCTTGAATCATTTTGTGAAGTTATCCTTAACTTCTTTGTTAAGTCTCTTTCGATGTAGTTTAATCATGCCTCTCTAAGTTGAGTCTCTCTCTTCTATCCTTTCTAAACTAAGTCGAGCCTTACCCTTTCCTTGTCATGTAATTGTACTTTGAACATTCACAATGATTGAGAAGAGCTACGAAACTTTGAGCATGTAGTTTATCGTATGCTAAACACCATCCATCTCGGTTTTTCTATTCTTTAGCTTATTTTATCTCTTTCTCTATATCATTTAGTCATCTTTTTGGTGTTGACATTCATAATCATCCTTGCCTATAATGTCTTATATCTAGTATTTTTCTTAAGTGTAACACCCCATTTTAATAAATTGAATGTCACGCGTAATTATGGTGTGTCATCAAAGCATGCAAGGTAATATGTACTAAACATACATGACCATATGGAAAACCGGAATCAAACATCGGTTCCCAACATAAGCCCAGAACATAAATAAAGTAAATGAACAAAAAGGAAGACTAAACAAGCATAAATATGAAGGCAAGAGGAGAAGGAATCTAAGGTAGCTCCCATCCTATGCGTGTCCTCCAAATGCTCCAGTCAGTCCTTGAGTACCTGCCGTTTTGGGACATGGAAAGGAAAGTAACGGCTGAGCAAAACGCTCAGTGCACGGATATAGACATAGTATAAATGACTAAAACATAATTAAAGACTTAATAGCAGCGGAAATGTATAAGTCCTGGAAAACCTGGAACATGTTCATAAAACTGGTTTTATAGTTTGAAAAGCCTTATGTTTATCTCATGAAAACTGTTTAACATATTTTACCATTAGCCAATATAGGTCATGAAAATCCCCGTGCATGAATACTTGGAGGGGTGACCTCATCATGCAAATTAGAGGGGCTGCCTCTAATTTAATATACTGATTTTGGGTAGGAGGGATCAGCTCCTTGTGAAGGATGCAAGGCACACACCATATTCACACTGAGTAATCTGTTGAAAACATGTAACTAGGATGCACCCATACGCCCCACATGATAAATATAATAATATGGCCAAAAGCTGAAGGGACGCCACGAGCAATCACTCCGCCGTGGTGAAGTCATAACATCAGTGCCTCTAATGTTATGGTTATGGTACCTCCATAACTAGGTGAAAAAACTGGTCATGCATGTATATGGCTATAGGTATTCGAAATTAAACATAAGCAAGTCAAACACATAAACTTATTCTACTGGAAAATAGATGGCTGTATACGGGGAAATCCTAATAAGGAAAGAATATCCATACTGAAAGGACGGGAATCCGTACCTTATGTCCAGTGAACGAAGAAGACGAACGGAAGAGAGTCCTACTGCGGTATCACTAATGCTGCATAAATACATACGTGTATAAGTATCTGATTACTGAATACGTAACTGGTTTTATATCATGTCTTAGCTTATTTTTATATGTTCATGTCATGTTTTACTGTTTTTAGCTTAATACTGTGTTTATCTAATATTTTGTCTATTCTGATTAAGTATTACTTGTATTTCATGCATTATTATTCTTGTGTGTAATAATAAGTAACTTCCTAAAAATAGCAGGTTTCCTAAAATAGAAAGTTTCCAAAAACAGAAAGTTACCAAAAATAGAAAGTTTCCAAAAATAGAATTACTGCTTAAAATAGATAAGTTTCTAAAAATATAAAGTTTCCATAATTAGATATAAGCTGGTTAAATAAGCTAATTATATAAGCCTAAGTGTTTTCTGATTATTTTTTTAAGTCATGTTGTTATGAAGTATAGTTTATTAATTATTACATGTAAATTAAATAAACTATAGGTTACAAGTATTTAATTAAATATATTATGATTTTAATTAAATAAGGTAAAATACTTAGGTTAAAACATGTATTATTAATTACTAATAATATAACCTAAGTCATGTTAATTAATTAATTATAGTCATGGTTTTTAATAATTAATTAATCACTATAGTCTAATTTACATAATAAAATACCCAGGTTAAAATCGTATATTATTAAATAATAATAATAAACCTAAGTCCAAGTTTATTAATTAATTATTTGTCATGTTTAATAATTAATTAATACTATCATGTAAAATAAATAATTACATGCTTAGGTTAAAACATGCATTATTACATAATAATAATTAATCTAAGTTCATGTTTTAATTAAATTAATTATATATAATGCCAAATTAATTTAATTAACATGTAAAATTATATACTTGTAAGGTTAATTAAACTTGAATAAAAATAATCATGGATCGAACCATGTGTTATTAATTTATTAAAATGTGTCGCGAACCATACCCTTGAAAACCCGTGTTGTTATTATATATGTGTCGAACCAAACAGCCCCTTAATTTATGCCTTTTAACCCTATTGCCAAACAGTCCCTAATCCTGTATATTAAACCAAAAACCAAACGCCCCCTTTACTGCCAGTTCCCCCTAGCAGTGGTGGTAATACCCCCGGCTATGGTTGGTTTCCCTTGCCTGCAATAATTTCCCACCGAGACCACTAAGGTCTCGGTTCCCACTGCTTGACCAAACTCACCACTAGCCGCAGCCAGTGGTTTCCCTTGCTTGGATTCATGTTACCCCCGTCAGAACAAAACGGGCCAACACCCTTACAAGGGTTGCGACTGGTGGGATTAAGGTACCACCAAGACCTAGAGTGGTCTCGGTTTGTGTGAAATTGGCCAAAACGAACACCCTTCCCCTAATCCATCTCGTTTTAACATGTTTTAAACTCTTAAAAATTTGTGTTCTTGATTAATTAACAAAGGAAAAGAAATTAAAATGAGATTTAAGACTTACCTATTCAATTTTTAGGGTTTGGGAAACCTAAACACCTTGTTTCTCCTTGTTCTTGGTGTGTACTCGTCGGCATCAAAAGAAGAAGACACAAAAAAAATACGCGGCTGATCTCTTTTTAGGGTTTCTTGTGTTGTTTTTTGTGTCGGCAGAAAGAAGGAAACAAAAAAAACACCCCCGTTTTTATTGATGTATAGGGTCGGTTTGGGCACATCATGGGCTTCGGCCCATATGTCTTGTCTTTTCCTTACTTGTCTAAAACAACCCAAACAAAACCACCCTTATGCGTTTGTACTAATTGATTAATAAAACATACGCGTGTTCGTGTCTTAAGTGTCGTGAATTCTCATATTTATCGTTATACGTGTTTAAACGTAAATATTATTTACGTGATTACTTGTCGCGTTAATTAATTATACTTAATATTAATCGTGTTAAATATTATCGTCGTGCGGTTTAACTGTCGTGAATTATTATTATTGCGGTTTTATTTATTTACGTAAGTTAATGTCGTATATTAGTAATAGTTATAATATACGTATTTATTTACCGTACTTAATAATATACGCAACTACTTGTCGCGTCTATTTATATACGCGAAGGTCATGTTAGATGTTCGTGATTACATGTTCGTGATTTATTCGTCATCGTTTATTATTATTGTGTAATAACACGTACGTAATACTCGTAATTCTTATACGTGAAACGTAAACATGTTATAAAAGGAAAGTTCTAATCCTATACGTACGATCTTAAGGGTACTATTCATGGTAAAAGCATGCGGGTTTTACAACTCTTCCCCCCTAAAAAAATAATTCGTCCCCGAATTATAGATAACAAAACTGAAAGAGAAACATACCCGAATCAAACCGAGAGGGTATGTAAGATAAATGAACGTGCAGGTGACCTGGCAGAAGGAACGCGGAACGTGACATGTCTTGAAAGGACATGGAACGTGACGTGACTGAAAGGACATATCTAATTGATAAGAGAAAAACGGATAAGAAATCCGGATGAACTTGTCCGTTTCCAAGTGGCCTCCCTCTTGGAACGGTTCCCTCACCAGATTTTGACACAATTGATAAATCTTGGTCCTCTTGACCTTGACTTGAAATACTAAGAAGTTATTGGTTATCGACTTAAGGTAGATCCCCTAATTTGATCGAGGGAATAAGAATTAACGTGTAAGGGCAACTAAAACGTTACGATGCAAGACAATCTGACTTAACTGATAATTAGAAACGATGCGCGAGACATAAAGAAACGTAGTACGTGAAAAATTTTGAACGTGATACGTGAAAAATTTTGAATTGCTACGTGGAGATATGGCGAGTGTAGTATAAGTAAACATATCGTGATCCATGATACGTGTAACATATCTCGATCATGATATGAGGAACGTGGAATGAACATGACATGTGAAACATATCGTGAACATAGAATATAATGGCGGTAACGCCAAACGCTACAGGGTGAGACATAGAATATGACGAGAAACGTCTATCTGAGGATAGGGAGTTATACTAAACTTGGGTTTGGTCTCTCAAGTTCTTGCAAAGCTTCTCAAAACGAAAATGAACGTAAAATCAGCCCAGATACGATCATGAACGTGAATAGTGTCATGAACGCGAGCGCGAAAGCAAGTCGTGGAATTATAATAAAGACGTGAAGTAAATAAGGAGTACCATTGCGAATCTTTGTCTGACCTGATAACTGAGGGATTTCCAAGTGATCGGATGAGCCTTGGTTGGAACATGTCTAATCAATCTGTTGGTTCCGAAATCCTTGCGGATGTAAGGATTCTGCAGACTTGATCAAACTGTTTGCAATAACCCATATAGCATCATGTTTCTTCTGAGTTTGCGTTAAATCTGGGAACCAAAATCCATGGAGATCTTGTCCCATTTCAATTCACCATTTCAGATGATGAAAACATCCCAGTCTGTTGGTGTCCTATCTTAGCCTGTTTGTATGACAGGTATAAAGATATGAACATGACTATATCTTTCTTCATCGAACTTGATACATAGGAGTTTGCGAAACTCTGAGTCTATTAATCTAAACTTCTCTTAGCGTAGGATTTTCTAGAACACCTAACGTAATGTAGGGTTATCTCCTTTACGCATAAGCTGAGTCATGGTAAGATTAACCATACAAATCCATGTGATCCAGCGTGTCACTGTAATCAAACAGAATTGATATTGGAAAAATTTCCAGGGTAAAATTTCTCTTGTCATAGAATTTGCAACATTCTGCAGATATGGTCTTCCTGTTCTTCTCTAAACTTAGAGGAAATCAGGTTATCCTGAATGAAAACGCTGATGAATTTGCTTATGAGTTCATGGAACTCAGTTTATTAAGTCCATAATGCTGTTGGAGAAATTATGAGACTAATACAGAATCATGAATTTAGCATGACCAAGTCGTGTACGAATAGCAGTCATGGACATGTCCTGCTCTTTCACTCGTCACTGTTGGCAGCCTGATCATGAGTTCGATCTCGGAAAAGTGATTAACACTATAAGGTCGATTGGACATGTTGTCAATACGTGGAGGAGAATAACGGTCATGAATGGTGATTTGTTTAAGTCGACGGTAGTCGACACATAATCTCATGGTACCGTCCTTCTCCTTATAGGTTCTTCTGAAATGTATGAGAAGGTCTTGGAATAATCAACTGACAGCTAGAAATTTTAGCGACCATGGCTAACAATGCACATGCTTGTAAGCATAGATAACTTGTACAGATTTTCCTGATGGAAAATCAAGCTGAATGTATTCAGGAGCCTGAACATTACTGTACATAATTATGAATCGTAGCATGGTGTGTTGTTCATAGTCCATAATTAGGATAAAATTCATCTCGTGTCTATCCGAGGAAATGCGTTAGCAGCTTGGATCTCATCATCAAGCTGAAGGAAAACCTTCGTATACGTGGGAATACGAAAGGCGTCCTTCATGGTCATGAATATATAAAATATGGTGAAAGAAATGAAAGTGTCATCCAGCGAACGTGACTGACCTTACTAATACACTGGTAATGATACTAAAATTATTGTGGCCTGATTCATACATGGCACAACAAAATGGGTATACCCTTGGAGAGTACCCTGAATTTCTTAGAAATGTTCCATAATTAGACGTGAGTCATGTGTCTTGACTCGTGTCTTGAGGAATGTAAGCGTGACTTATGTCTTGACTGGTGTCTTGACATGTGTCTTTAGAAAGTATACGTGAGACATGTGTCTTGACTGATGTCTTGACCTGTGTCTCGAGATGTGAAATAACTAGAACCACAATATTAGGGTATTATGCCGGAATCGGCGGATCGGATGGACCACTGATCAATTGTATGTCTGATCACGTCCGCGACCGGAGCCTCGGTTGCGATTTCTAGGATAGTTGTTGTCAAAGTAGTGGTTACTATCATCCTGTCTGTCTGTTCCATAACGGTCATTCTCATGACCGTGATTCATGTAACTATTCAGCTGAGTGGACGGTTGTACCGGTTCTCCACTCATATGACTAAAACGACAATTGAATGACGTGTGACATGTAACTAAGAATTTGGGACAATTACAGATGGAGATCGTCTGGTGGTGAAGCATCTTCTCGTCCGATCGCTTTGATCTAACGCCTTTGTCTTCGTCTTGTATGAGCTCCAGGTTGTGAACCGCATCAGCATCTCGTAGCGTCTCTGAACGTCAGCAACATCAACTTTTAGTAACATCTCCAAGTTATGAGCGGCATTAGCAATTTGTAGAGTATCAGCAAGTGGAAGTACGCACATGGGATAAGGTACATGGAGTACACATGGAATGTACATGAAATGATCGGTATGGGGTCGATCATTTGTCATGATTTAAGGAAAGTATATCGGTTAAAAGGTTATAAAACCATCATGATAACCTGGAAATATTAGCATAGACATCATTCTGGTTGTATTGAGAAACGTTAAAGTGTGGTTACACAAAATTCAACGATGATTTGCCTGACAGCATGGTCAATGAAAACCAACCATGACTATCATGAAAGCAGGATTCAATGAAATCCAACAATGCCTGCATGAAAGTATAAATAACAAAAGAGGCGTAAGACATAATCATGAAGACGGAATTATCATGAAGAAACATGAAACCATCCATCATGAAGGAGTGTATAACATAATCAGCACGAAACTGGAGTTAACCATGACAGTATGAAAACATACTTGACATAAAAACATATTAACTTATGAGGGGACATGAAAAAAAATGTATGCCAATAAATCATGAGAAAAATTTTATGCATGAAAAAAAGTGCATGAATGCGTAATGTAGTTTATAAAAACCTTTATATGTGCGAGGGGACGCCTATCGGTCGGTCCCAAAGTTAAAATTTTCGATAAAAGCACATGCGACTAAATAGGGCCAGTCCTGTACCAACCATTACTTAGTCATAATTCCTGCAACAACGATACATGAAACATAAATAAATGAAAGTCATCTGTCAAAACTTATCAGAAAAAAATTTTATGTGACTAATTATGAACTATTGGGGTTCAGTCCACATAGCCACAGTTCACGAGGAACATTATGCATGAAACAATGACACATAACTAAATATGAATGACGGTTGTCCATCCATATTAGTAAAACAATATCGATGAAAACATCAAGGTTAAAACCTCAAGGTGCTGAAAACATCATGGTTAAAACAACAATGCGCTGAAACATCAATACATGGAATAACAAACGTTGGCTTAGGAAGCTCCTGTTGACTACCCACTAGTCACAGGTCGAGTTTTAAAGCCTACAGGTCGAAGCCTTGGGCTCTGATACCATAATTGTAACACCCCATTTTGATAAATAGAATGTCACGCGTAATTATGGCGTGTCATAAAAGCATGCAAGGTAATATGTACTAAACATACATGACCATAGGGAAAACCGAAATCAAACATCGGTTTCCAACATAAGCCCAAAACATAAATAAAGTAAATGAACAAAAAGGAAGACTAAACAAGCATAATTATGAAGGCAAGAGGAGAAGGAATCTAAGGTAGCTCCCATCCTATGCGTGTCCTCCAAATGCTCCAGTCAGTCCTTGAGTACCTGTCGTTTTGGGACATGGAAAGGAAAGTAACGGCTGAGCAAAACGCTAAGTGCACGGATATAGACATAGTATAAATGACTAAAACATAATTAAAGACTTAATAGCAGCGGAAATGTATAAGTCCTGGAAAACCTGGAACATGTTCATAAAACTGGTTTTATAGTTTGAAAAGCCTTATGTTTATCTCATGAAAACTGTTTAACATATTTTACCATTAGCCAATATAGGTCATGAAAATCCACCGTGAATGAATACTTGGAGGGGTGACCTCATCATGCAAATTAGAGGGGCTGCCTCTAATTTAATATACTGATTTTAGGTAGGAGGGATCAGCTCCTTGTGAAGGATGCAAGGCACACACCACATTCACACTGAATAATCTGCTGAAAACATGTAACTAGGATGCACCCATACGACCCACATGATAAATATAATAATATGGCCAAAAGCTGAAGGGACGCCACGAGCAATCACTCCGCCGTGGTGAAGTCATAACATCAGTGCCTCTAATGTTATGGTTATGGTACCTCCATAACTAGGTGAAACTGGTCATGCATGTATATGGCTATAGGTATTCTAAATTAAACATAAGCAAGTCAAACACATAAACTTATACTATGGGAAAACAGTTGGCTGTATACGGGGAAATCCTAATAAGGAAAGAATGTCCATACTGAAAGGACGGGAATCCATACCTTATGTCCAGTGAACGAAGAAGACGAACGAAAGAGAGTCCTACTTCGGTATCACTAATGCTACATAAATTCATACGTGTATAAGTATCTGATTACTGAATACGTAACTGGTTTTATATCATGTCTTAGCTTATTTTTATATGTTCATGTCATGTTTTACTGTTTTAAGCTTAATACTGTGTTTATCTAATATTCTGTCTATTCTGATTAAGTATTACTTGTATTTCATGCATTATTATTCTTGTGTGTAATAATAAGTAACTTTCTAAAAATAGCAGGTTTCCTAATATAGAAAGTTTCCAAAAATAGAAAGTTACCAAAAATAGAAAGTTTCCAAAAATAGAATTACTGCTTAAAATAGATAAGTTTCTAAAAATAGAAAGTTTCCAAAATTAGATATAAGCTGGTTAAATAAGCTAATTATATAAGCTTAAGTGTTTTCTGATTATTTTTCTAAGTCATGTTGTTATGAAGTATAGTTTATTAATTATTACATGTAAATTAAATAAACTATAGGTTAAAAGTATTTAATTAAATATATTATGATTTTAATTAAATAAGGTAAAATACTTAGGTTAAAACATGTATTATTAATTACTAATAATATAACCTAAGTAAAGTTAATTAATTAATTATAGTCATGGTTTTTAATAATTAATTAATCACTATAGTCTAATTTACATAATAAAATACTTAGGTTAAAATCATATATTATTAAATAATAATAATAAACCTAAGTCCAAGTTTATTAATTAATTATTTGTCATGTTTAATAATTAATTAATAGTATCATGTAAAATAAATAATTACATACTTAGGTTAAAACATGCATTATTACATAATAATAATTAACCTAAGTTCATGTTTTAATTAAATTAATTATAAATATTGCCAAATTAATTTAATTAACATGTAAAATTATATACTTGTAAGGTTAAATAAACTTGAATAAAAATAATCATGGATCGAACAATGTGTTATTAATTTATTAAAACGTGTCGCGAACCGTACCCTTGAAAACCCGTGTTGTTATTATATATGTGCCGAACCAAACAGCCCCTTATGCCTTTTAACCCTATTGCCAAACAGTCCCTAATCCTGTATATTAAACCAAAAACCAAACGCCCCCTTCACTGCCAGTTCCCCCTGGCAGTGGTGGTAATACCCCCGGCTGTGGTTGGTTTCCCCTGCCTGCAATAATTTCCCACCGAGACCACTAGGGTCTCGGTTCCCACTGCTTGACCAAACTCACCACTAGCCGCAGCCAATGGTTTCCCCTGCTTGGATTCCTGTTGCCGCCGTCAGAACAAAACGGGCCAACACCCTTATAAGGGTTGCGGCTGGTGGGATTAAGGTACCACCAAGACCTAGAGTGGTGTCGGTTTGTGTGAAACTGGCCAAAACGAACACCCTTCCCCTAATCCATCTCGTTTTAACATGTTTTAAACTCTTAAAAATTTGTGTTCTTGATTAATTAACAAAGGAAAAGAAATTAAAACGAGATTTAAGACTTACCTATTCGTTTTTTTAGGGTTTGGGAATCCTAAACACCTTGTTTCTCCTTGTTCTTGGTGTGTACTCGTCGGCATCAAAAGAAGAAGACACAAAAAAAATACGCGGCTGATCTCTTTTTAGGGTTTCCTGTGTTGTTTGTTTGTGTCGGCAGAAAGAAGGAAACAAAAAAAAAAACACCCCCGTTTTTATTGATGTATAGGGTCGGTTTGGGCACATCATGGGCTTCGGCCCATATGTCTTGTCTTTTCCTTACTTGTCTAAAACAGCCCAAATAAAACCACCGTTATGCGTTTGTACTAATTGATTAATAAAACGTACGCGTGTTCGTGTCTTAAGTGTCGTGAATTCTCATATTTATTGTTATACGTGTTTAAACGTAAATATTATTTACGTGATTACTTGTCGCGTTAATTAATTATACTTAATATTAATCGTGTTAAATATTATCATCGTGCGGTTTAACTGTCGTGAATTATTATTATTGCGGTTTTATTTATTCTACGTAAGTTCATGTCGTATATTAGTAATAGTTATAATATACGTATTTATTTACCGTACGTAATAATATACGCAACTACTTGTCGCGTCTATTTATATACGCGAAGCTCATGTTAGATGTTCGTGATTACATGTTCGTGATTTATTCGTCATCGTTTATTATTATCGTGTAATAACACGTACGTAATACTCGTAATTCTTATACGTGAAACGTAAACTTGTTATAAAAGGAAAGTTCTAATCTTATACGTACGATCTTAAGGGTACTATTCATGGTACAAGCATGCGGGTTTTACATTAAGCGTCGATTTATCCTCGCTTTTGGTTTTTCTTTATTTTTTTGTACCTTGATTCCCGACTTAAAGCTTTCGGAGCTTTCTAAAGGAATTATTTTTAAGGTCAAAAATATCTTTGGTTTGAGATTTTTCGTTTTAATAGTTGTTGAGAATTGATTGCTGTTAAAATTTACAATTGAATTGGGTAATTCCAACAATTCTAAACTTTTAACCTTTTGAGAGGATCTTGGTTAAATCTTGAATTTTCTTGGGTGATTCCAAGAATTCTAAGCTTCTAACCTTTTGACATATTATCATTACAATTGGTATGGATGTTTCTTCTCTACCTCTATTCCATCAATTGTGATTTGATCTTGTCAAAATCCTCTCCTTGGACTTTTTTTTTATTGATAGCATCACGTGCACACTTCTTTCTTCAATGTATGTCATTGTTTGTGCAAACGACTTATTTATCGTCCTCGTTTTCGCGTTTCCTCATAGTCATTCTTCCTCTCTTTTCGACTATGCGGAATTGTTTTTATTGTCCATGTCATACTCTCTTTAGTTTGGTATTTTTGCCATGATATTAATGTGGAGTATGTCCTATCGACAATTTTCTTTCTTTTATAAATTGGACATCTCTTTTCTTTCTTAGTCCTCTTTATATATTTTTGGTGTCACCAAAATAAGTTGGGTTCTCTTTTCTATCTTAAAGCCTACTTATTTTTTTAGCTTTCTTTTGAGTCCCTCTCTTTATACTCGAGATGTTTAAAGCAAATTCCGCTTGGGTGACATTGCTATACATATATGCTCTTGTCCACTAACTTTGTTTTATAGGACTTTTCTAACCCTTCTTGTAGCTTGTTACTATCCTTGCTTTATTGGTGCCTCAAGCAAGGGGGAGCTCATATCAAGGGGGAGCATTTGCAAGATTTCTAGTCATTACATTTGCGATGGTTGACTCACTTAAATTGCATTCATCGAACTTCTTGCAAGTAATGAGTTTTGGAATCTCGAAGATAAGCATTTTATTATGCATGGAGTTGGTTAACCTATGGTGACTGAAGACTTCACTAGGATGATACAAGCTCAATATCTTTAGATGATGGGTCTACGGTTTGGATTCTCGCTTCTAAACCGACAACCACAATGAATGATTAGCTTTTTGGATGCATGTTCTATCGAAGTCGATCCTCTTCTTTTACAAATAAAGACTACCTTTCGGATGCAAGCTCTCGTGACGTCAATTCTTCTCTTCTTCAAATGACGTGTTATCGATGATTACCACTTTGGATGTGTGCTCTCTTGAAGTTGATTCTTCTCTTCTTCAAAGACGTTGACTACCTTTTTGATTCGACAAAAGGGTGAGAAGTAATTGTAAACGAGTAACATATACATTTTAATATGCGTTACGGTTTACTGTTTGTCATCATCAAAAAGGGGGAGATTGTTAGTGCAAACATTACGATGTTTTGTCGATATAATCTCTTTGTGTTTTGTTGATGACAAACGTATAATTCGCAATACATTATATTAAATGTTAAGGTACTCGTAATCACTTAAGAATACATTTGAATACTTCTCTCGACATCTCCAAGATCGCATTCGGCATGAATCACTCAAGGTATGAATAAACATGTCATCAACCTAACTAAGTGACCAAGGATTAATATTTTCTTAAAACTCACATTTAATCAAATGTGACAAAAGATTTTAATAAACTTTATTTTTAAGAAAATGTTTTAATAAAAATAAAATGGAAATTGAATTTGGAATAATCCAAAGAATATTCCCTATGGCATATTCCAAAGAATATTCTTTAATTTGAATTTGGCATATTCCATATGCCAAAGGAATATCCTTTGTGGGTATAAACTACCCCATATGGCATATCCTCACTAAAGAAAAAAATGCACAGTTTCTACGTCGGAGGTTCCTTATTGATAAGGAACCGCGGGAGGCGGTTCCTTATTGATAAGGAACCGCGGGTGTTTTCGACTGTTGCTCTCTTGTCCTATAAATAGTGGATCATTTCCAGCTTTTCTTTCAACCCTTTTTGCACAGTTTCTTCAAAAACATCTTCAAACTCCTTGATTAGTTAGCTTAGATTAATCTTGTTTAAGATGTGATTCTCTCCTTTAATCCTCTCATCCTCTCAAGTGCAAAGAGAAGAACACTTTCATTACCATGAAGTGTTGTGTTCACAACATGATGAAGATCTCTCCTTCTAGATCAAGTCATTGTTTTCCTACTATGTATATGTAGAAGATCCACGTGTTGGGTTCACTTGGATGTGTTTTTAAGGGTAGTAGATCCAAGAGATGGGTATCCTTGGATTAGGTGTTATTTGTGTAGATCCAAGTTTGTTAATACTTGGATATAGTGTTAGAGTCATAGATCTAAGTGTTGTGTGCTTAGATCTATATGGTTTATGTGTTTAGGCCATAAAACACAAGGTTTGTTATGTTGGGCCATAAAACATAACTAGGGTGAAGAGTTGTGTAGTTGTGAAGAGTGGTGTAGTTGTGTAGGTGCGAAGAGTTGTGTAGTTGTGAAGAGTGGTGTAGTTGTGTAGGTGTGAAGAGTTGTGTAGTTGTGTAGATCCAAATTGGTGTGTCAATTTGGAAGTTGTATAGATGGGTGTAGATTGGTCATACCTAAGATTAGGACTCGACATCTAGCCTTGTGTCGTAAAATGGTGAAGTGGGCGACGTTTTGTAGATTGGTCCTACCTAAGATTAGGACTCGACATCTAGGTTAGGGTCGAAAATGTGTAAGAGACGTATATGGTTTCTCCGCCTTAAAAGGAGTTTTGTTGACTAGTGAAGTAACTCTCGAGTGAGGTGTACTCGAGGAGTGGAGTAGGGCGAAGAGGAGCTTCGTGACCGAACCACTATAAATCATCGTGTCGGTACTTTCATTTACATTTATGTCTTTACCTTTTTAGATGTATTTATAGTTGCATACTTGTTGTTGTGTGTTGTGTGCATCTCATAATATAAACATCTAAGTTGCGGAAAAGCTAAGGCTTAGTACGTGTGTGCTTCATGTTAGATTATGGTCAAGTATACATCACTTAGTCTAAACATCCTAGTTGCGGAAAAGCTTATGCTTAGTACGTGTGTGCTTAGTGTTTAGACTATTGCTTGATGTACTCTTGATTTGATATGTTTGTGTGTTTACTTACGTGTAGTATTTATCTTTCAATCAAACACATCTCATATCTAGTCAAGCTTGATCGAGAATTTGATACAAAGGATTGTTAAAGTTTAACATGTAAGAAATGGCATCGTCCACTATCGACGGTTCCTTAAAGGGACACGCGGTTCGTTAGTGATAAGGAACTGCGGGTATGTTTAAAGAACCGCGCAGAGTGGGTATATGCGAAATTTTTTGAAAAGTAACTAGAAATTATTCAACCCCCCCCCCCTTCTAGTTTCTACACAGTTTGATGCTATGGTTAAACTGCCTAGATGTACTTGTCATACTGTTGATGATTTTTAAAAACATAACGACTTGATGAAACTTATGAAATTCTTGATGGGTCTTGATGAGTCTTATATGCAAATAAGGAGTTCTATTCTGTCTAGGGTACCTTTTCCTGATGTTAGGAATGTTTATTTTATTATTTATAGTAAGGAGTCACATAAAGTTGTTACTTCTGGTAACAATTCTAGTTTTTCTTCCAGGTCTCAAAATTCTGCATTTTGTTGGGAATAAAGTTAATATTGATTTTTTATTGTACTACCAGTATTAAGATTGTTTAATGTTGGTAGTGATATTCTTAGTACTGGTAATGTACAAGCAGAATTGGACAAAGTGGACAGACAATCTTAATGCTGATAAGGGAAGATCAATGATGTTTGTTATATTAATATTGACTGAAGATAAAGATTAAAAGACGTGTGAAGCTAAATTTAGGAGATATTACTTAGTATATCTCTTAAAGTTTAAATTATCTTAGTAGATCTTTATGTAAAACCCGCATATAAATACCATGAACAGTACACCATGTAAACATACAAACTAATTAAAACTTTCCATTTATGTTATGTACACGTGTCACGAGTATTAATTATGTATATTAAAACACACGATAATTATTATGTATAATAATTATAATCACGAACATTTGAACACGATAATTTAAACTACGTATAACATTTATAAACACGATAATTATTATGTATAATAGTTATAATCACGAACATTTGAACACGATAATTTAAACTATGTATAACATTTATAAACACGATAGTTATTACGTATAATAATTATAACACGAATATTAAACCACGACATACACGAAGTATATTTAACACGAGGATTAAAACACGAACTAAAACGAACACTTAAAACACTAATGAACACGAATAAAATTAAACACGAACAAAGCCCGGTTTGACCCATGTTGGGACTTGTGTCCGCGGAAACCAAAGAAGGAGGGGCCCAAGCCTGTTTTGAAACTTAACTAGGGAAACACTAAAACATAGGAAAACATAATACAGAGTTTTAACAAAAATTAGAAACCCTAACCTCCTTTTCTTCTCTAAACCTACGGCACACAAGAGAGACACAAGGATGATTCGTAGTGTTTTGATCTTTGGTACTTACCTGTTCGTGTTCCCAACCTCTTTTCATTCACGTTAACGGTATAAACATAAAGTTTCATCTTTTATTTATTTTATTTTAATTATGTTCATGTGTGTATGATCTATAAAACATAATTAAAAACATGTTATGACAATAAAATAAAACAAGATTAAGGGTGTGTTGGTGTTTGGTTTTGGTTCGGCACACAACCGAGAGTCGTAATACTCTCGGCGCCATCTTGGTTTACCAACCGAGACCCCCAAAGGGGCTCAGTGTAGTTGTGATTCGGACAGCATGGGGACCGAGGCCCCATGGGGGGGGGGGGGGGGGTTCTCGGTGGTGTTCTCGGACAAAAAGGGGAACCCCGGCGCAAGCCGGGGTGTGTTTGTTTGTTTCGGACAACACCAACCGAGATCTTATGCTCTCGGTGTGGGGTTTTGGTTCGGACATCACACGGCAGCGGGGCCATAGCCTTCGGGCTGTGGTACCCGATTGGTTTACGGTCACGGGATTCGGGTCCGGGAATTTTTAAAACTAATATGCTCATGCAGTTAATTTAATTTATTTAAAAACATGTATAATTAAATTAACATTTTGACTTAGGTTATTTTTATTTAATGAAATAAAACATGTATAACCTAAGTATTTTATTTTGGCTTAATTAAATTAAACCAAGACTTATGTTTATTATTAAATTAATAATACATGATTATAACCTAAGTATTTTACATGACTTAATTTAATTAAAATCCCATAAGGTAAAGTTTATTATTAAACTATGATACTTTATTAATTAATAAACCATGGAGTATTATTATTAATTAATAATCATTTTAACCTAAGTATTTAAATTTAATAAACTTTACTAATAATCATCATGACTTATGGTATATGATTAATAAACACTAGCGTATACTTTTAGCTTATTAATCCAGCTTATTTCTATTTATGGAAACTTTCTATTTCAGGAAACTTACTATTTTCATAAACTTATTATTTTTAGAAACTGGTCTATTTTAGAACTTTCTATTTTGGAAACTTTCTACTTTTCGAAACCTGCTATTTTTAGAAAGTTACTTATTATTACACTACAAGTATAATAACACAAGAATACAAGATAATGCATAATCAGAAGACATGTAATACATGAATAATACATTATATCATTTAAAACAGTAAAATAAGACAAGAACATATAAAACAAGTTAAGAACATGCTAGAACCAGTAACATTGTTAGGACCTCTGGAATAGATATTTGTAATAGATAAGCTAGGAGGTATGTAGTTCCTCCTGGTCCTAGTAGTAGTAGGAGCAATACGTGCTCCTGGTCTAGTAGAAAGTCAAACATTATTATTCTTAGTAGTTTGTTAGGATATGCATGAGATATGTTAGGAAAGGATATGCATGAGATATGTTAGGAAAGGATATGCATATCAGAAGTTACATGTTATGGTTTAATGTAGTATTAGGGTTTCCTTGTATTATAAAAGGAACCCATTAGCAGAAGGGTTACACACACCTTCATCATCATTATTCATTTCATATTAATAGTATAAATCCTTAGTAAGGATCAAGTTATTTAGTTATTTTGTTTCTTATTGTTCATAGTATTTGTATTCCGCACTTATATTGTGTGTTACATTAAGAGTCTCTCTGTGAATAGACTTGTGATTACAGAAGTTGTTCACCATCCTTAACAGGCTGAAAGATCCACATCTAGTGGACCCAACAGTGGTATCAGAGCCTGGGAGAGTCTCTGCTCAAGAAGAACCATTTTTTTCTTACTAACATCTTTGTTTAATCATATCTGCTTCTAGTTCTACTCAAACAGGAGAACCAAGCACCACCACAACACAGCAAACACAACAAATCGTTGCTACTGTTTCTAATACTAATGTAAAATTCCCACTCTTGAAGAAGGAAGAATATGATAGCTGGGCCATGAAAATGGAGTGCTAGATTACCAATACTGATCTAGAGTTGTGGAAAATTATCTAAAATGGCAACAGTAAGAAGAAGACTGGTAGAGACAAGCATGGTCAGATCATCATTCTAGACCCTAAATCTAATGAGGAAGTCACTGATGTTCAAA
Source organism: Glebionis coronaria (assembly GCA_025667525.1). Lineage (NCBI taxonomy): Eukaryota > Viridiplantae > Streptophyta > Magnoliopsida > Asterales > Asteraceae > Glebionis > Glebionis coronaria. Next base: position 157,514,960 of record CM046876.1, read on the forward strand.
AGGAAATCAAAGCAAAAACTATTTTGCTTTAGTCTCTTCCTGATGATCATATGGGTGATTTTTGTCACTTGGATGATGCTAGGGAGATTTGGAATGGGATAAAGGCAAGATTTGGAGGGAATGAGGAATCCAAGAAGATGCGCAGATCATTTCTAAGAGATGAGTTCACAGAATTCAAGATTTCTAAAACAGGATGTCTTCATCAAGGGTATGACAGGTTTCAAAATATTCTTAACCAATTGAATCAACTCAGGTCCAAACCTGAAATAGAAGACATTAATGCTAGGTTTCTTAGAGCCCTTCCTCATTCATGGAATCAGGTAGTCATCTCTCTAAATGTAAAAGGGGGCCTTGAATATCTTTCTTTTGATGACTTGTTTCATAAACTCAAAACCTTTGAGTCGCACGTAAGAGGATACTCGAGTGACTCCTTTTCTACTCATGCTAACTCTGATTTTGTGAGTTCCATGGGATCTAGTCCAATGTCTTATGCCAGTAGCCCAAGCTATACTGTGTCATCTCAACATACTTCTTTTCCTGAATCAAAAGCCAAGACTAGTAGCATGGTAGAAGTTGTTCTTCACTCTTTTGTTGCTGATGTTGATCCACAACAACAGCTTGCTTTTGATGATTTCAAACAAGTTGATAAACTTGACTTGGATGAAATGGATCTAAAATGGCAGATGGCTATGCTCACTCTTCGGGTTCATAAGTTTGAGAAGAAAGCTGGTCGAAAATTCAGCTACAACCCAAGAGAGTCAGCCAGATTTGATAGAAGCAAGGTCAGATGCTATAACTATCAGCAGCAAGGACATTTTTCTAGGGAGTGCCCTCATAAAAATGACCAGGAGAAGAACAAGTATTCATCCTTCAAGGTTCAAGAGCTCAAGGATGAAAAGAAAGCTTTGGTCTCCGTTGACTTCATGGTTAACTGGAATGATCATCAGACTGCTACCTTAGAATCAGCTGAAGCTTCTACTGATGTATTTGCTATGATTGTTGGACACTTATCTGATGCAAAGGAAGCAGAAGAATTTTCTCTTATGGGAATTTCGCCTCAGGTATAAAATTGCCCTCTTGGTTGTCATGATAAATATTCAGAGCTCTTGACTCAATATATTGAACTAAATGAACAAAATGATAAATATTTTTTAGAAGTTCAATCCTATAAGAGTTCTCTAAAAACTTTGGAACAACAAAAGAAGTGGCTTCAAAATACTCAACGTGAGTATGAGGATAAGATTAGAGTCCTAAGCATTGATTTAGAAAACACCACTAACATGCTTACATATAATGAAAATCTTAACAATGAAAGTATTAAGGCTAAGCACGAAATACAAGAAAAATTGGATGCTACACTTTTACGATTTGGAAAATGGCAAAAAGCACCCAAGAATCTTTCAAAGTTAATAGATAGTAGCATGTTTGGTAGGACTAAGAGAGGGTTAGGGTTTGATAAATATATTGATTCAGAAGATGTTTTTTATTTATCTTTTTCAAGTATCTTTGATCCTGACAAGGAGGAGGAGGGAAAACCTAGTTACAATAGGTTTAAACCAGCTGCAGCAATGCATGCTATTCCTCCACCTCTTACAGGAACATTTATGCCCATACCCAGGTATACTGACTTGGATGGACAGATGCACGAGTCTCCAAAAATCTCTACTAATACTAATGACTTTGTCTCTTGTACTTTCAGTGACAAAGCCAGTGACTATGCATCTTGTGGTTCAAGTGAAGAGTCAAGACCTTCAAGCCCCAAGACAAATGACCCGGCTACTACTAGTGCTAGGATGAGTGATGAGAGAGTTGCTTCTGCTTCTACTTCTACTGTTTCTAGTTCTAGTTTGTTGAGTTCTAGGAATATTGATTCTCCTATAATTGTTTGTAATAAGAATACCAGTGTGAAACAATGTCATTTGAATAAAAGGTCTTTTAAAACATGCTTTGTTTGTGGTAGTAAATTTCATTTGATTAAGGATTGTGATTTTTATGATCAAAAGCCTTCTGGTTATCAAGCTTATCCTGCTCCTGGTCCACCAGGAGTTGCTCTTTTTCCTTCTAGAAGATTAAATCCATGTGCCCAATCTTATCCTTCTACTAGAAGGACCTCTCCTTCAGCTTATACTCTTTGGAGAAGCGATTCTTATGCCTATAATAGACCAACCAACAACTATTTTCAGAACATTAATCAGAATTATGCTATTAATTTAGACCAAATGCATTTTGGGTTGGGACATTTGGGTTCTGTTGTTAGGCCCTCAGCAGGTTGTTCTTGGTCACAAAATGACACCCATATGATGAACAGGCAACATAAGAACAACAGTGAATCTCATCAATCTTCTTCGCTATCTACTAAAGATCCACAAGGCAGACTCAAGCCTGAAAAGGTTTGGGTCCCCTTACGATAATGACTTTTGCATATGACTTTTCTGTTGTTGTAGATTACACCATACCAAGATCCATCTCTTGGAATAGTAGATAGTGGATGCTCTAGGAGCATGACAGGAAATAAAGGACTTTTGACTAACTTTGTACCATTTCAAGGCGGAAAGGTGTACTTCAGAGGTGGTGAAGGAAGGATCACTGGCAAAGGAACCATTCAGACTCCTAACCTTAATTTTGAGCAGGTTTACTATATGGAAGCACTTCAACAGTTCAACTTGATCTCTGTCTCTCGGATTTATGACAAGAAGTAGTTTGTCCTCTTTACGGATACTGAAGCACTAGTGTTGTCCAAAGACTTTAAATTACCGAATGACTCCCAAGTTCTACTCAAAATCCCTAGAGACATAACCTCTATAGCATCAATCTGAATGAAGTTAATCCTACTGGTCAACTAGCTTGTTTGTTTACCAAAGCATCAGAAGATGAAGCCACCAAATGGCATAGAAGGATGGGACATGTAAACTTCAAGACCATTCACAAACTGGCGAATATGAATTTGGTCTCTGGTTTACCTCCCAAAACTTTCAAGAATGACATCAATTTCCTTGCGTGCAGAAAAGGCAAACAACATAAAGCATCCTTCAAGGCCATTACTGCTCTCAGCCTCATAACTGAACCATTACAGCTACTACATATGGATTTGTTTGGTCCTACCTCCATTAGGAGCATTGACCATAAACACTACTGTCTTGTGGTAACTGATGGATATAGTAGGTTCACGTGGGTTTTCTTTCTGGCTGCCAAAAGTGAGACCTACTCCATTCTCAAAGACTTCATTACACTCATTGAGAATCAGCTGTAAAAGAAGGTGAAAGGTATCCGATGTGACAATGGAACTGAATTCAAAAAGGTAGACCTCATAGCACTTTGAAATTCCAAAGGTATCAAAAGAGATTATAGTTCTACCAGGACTCCTTAACAGAATGGTGTTGCAGAAAGGAAAAACAGGACTCTTATAGAAGCTGCAAGAATCATGCTTGCAGATTCCAAGCTTCCAACTATGTTTTAGACAAAAGCTGTCAACACTGCAAGTTATGTGTTGAATAGGGTCTCCATTACCAATCCCCATAAGAAGACTCCCTATGAGCTACTCACAGCCAAAGTCCCAAGCATTACTCATTTAAAGCCCTGTCCTGTCACCATTCTGAATACTAGTGACTATTTGGGGAAATTTGATGGCAAGGCTGATGAAGGATACATTGTGGGATATTCAGCTCACTCACGAGCTTATCGAGTATATAATATCCATGACGAGCGTGTCACTAAAACTATAAATCTCAGGAACTTTGAGGAGAAGACTAACATCTAAGGCAAAGGTCCTGAATGGTATTTTGATCTTGATTATATTAGTGACTCATTGAGATATTTTCGTTTCAAAACTAACCAAGATGCAGGTCCACAAGTGTTTGCGTCTTCTAGTGCAGGTGCTGCTTCTAGCTCTTCGGACTCGGATGAGGATGATGACATTTTTGTCGTACCATCCTATTCCACCACGGTCGCTCCTAACACCAATGCTACTCCTATTGATGCTTCTTCATCAGACATTATGGACTCACAAGGAGCTCTTGACACACTACTCAAGCAACAACAAAATGCTACTACAGCAGCTACTCAAGGAGGCTTTGAGTTTCCTTTGAGTACTCCTGTTGTACCTGTTACTCCTAGTGATCCTAGTGTTACTCCTACTGCAAGTTTAACACCTATTGGTAGTCCGGTTAGTGATCCTACTTCCACAACTAGGTTCTCTGGTCCTTCTGACTTGGGAAACTATCAAAAGAAGACTTCTACTAAGCTGGATGACATTCATAAGAAACCAATAGATGGCATGTTCGACTCTGCTACATATGATGATGACATTGTTGGGGATCTTAATAACTTGGCACCAGAAGTGGATGTAGCTCCTAATCCTGTTCAGCAGATCAATAAAGACCATCCTACTACTCAAATCATAGGAGATCCTGGTTCTACTGTCAAGACTCGCCGCATGCATAAGAAAGCAACGTCTGGTCATCATGCTCTTGTGAGCTACATTGAAGACCAAAAGCGTAATAATCACACAGATTTTCTTCACTGTTTGTTTGCTTGTTTTCTTTCACAGGTGGAACTTAGGTCAGTCTCACATGCTCTTGAGGATCAAAGTTGGGTTGAGGCTATGCAGGAGGAGATGCCGCAGTTCTTGTTTCAGAATGTTTGGATCCTAGTTGACTTGCCGGATGGAAAGACAACAATTGGTACCAAATGGATTCTCAAAAACAAGAAAGATGCAAGGGGTATTGTGGTAAGAAATAAGGCTAGGCTGGTTGCACAAGGTCACACACAACTAGAAGGAATTGAGTATACTGAAGTCTTTGCTCCTGTTGCTAGAATTGAGGCCATTCGTCTGTTTTTGGCTTTTGCTTCTTATGTTGGCTTTACGGTTTTTCAGATGGATGTCAAGAGTGCTTTTCTTTATGGCAAGCTTGACGAGGAAGTTTATGTCTCTCAACCTAAGGGCTTTGTGGATCCACTTCATCCCAAGAAAGTCTACAAGGTGGTCAAAGCTCTTTATGGACTTCATCAGGCTCCTAGAGCTTGGTATGAGCGTCTATCCACTTTCTTGTTGCAGCATGGCTGTAGAAGAGGCACTATTGACAAAACATTGTTCCTTAAAAGGAATGCCAAAGACATCATCCTGGTTCAAGTATATGTGGATGATATTATATTCGGTTCTACTAGGAAGGAATGGTGTGATGAGTTTGAACAGCTAATGAAAGGCGAATTTTAGATGAGTTCCATGGGAGAACTCACATTTTTCCTTGGTCTTCAAGTCAAGCAGCAGTCGGATGGTATCTTCATTAGTCAAGACAAGTATGTTCATGAGATCATTCAAAAGTTTGATGTGCAACCTCTTAGACCAGCAGCAACACCTTATGAAGTCACTAAAGTGAAACTCAAGAATGAGCCAGATCCTCCGGTAAATGTTCACATGTATAGGTCAATGATTGGCTCACTCATGTACTTGACTGCATCACGCCCGGACATTATGTTTGCTATAAGTGCTTGTTCTAGACATCAAGTGGCTCCAACCGTATCTAACTTGAATGCAGTCAAGAAAATCTTCAAGTATATCAAGGCACAACACAAGCTAGGCTTGTGGTATCCAAGGGAATCACATTTTGTACGTGAAGCTTATAGTGATAGTGATTATGCAGGTGCTAATAATGATAGAAAGTCTACTTCTGGTGGTTGTCAGTTTTTGGGTCGAAGACTTATCTCATGGCAATGTAAGAAACAGAAAATAGTAGCTACCTCCTCAACAGAATCTGAATACGTAGCTGCTGCTAGTTGTTGCGGACAAGTCTTGTGGATACAAAATCAGATGCTGGATTATGGGTTCAACTTCATGAACACCAAAATTTTCATCGACAATCAAAGCACTATCTGCATTGTGAAGAATCCTGTGTTTCATCAACGAACCAATCATATCGAGATTCGGCACCATTTTATACGTGACGCTAATGACAAGAAGCTAATACAGGTTCTTAAAGTACATACGGATGATATTGTTGCTGATTTGTTGACTAAAGCATTTGATGGTCTAAGGTTCAACTACTTGGTAGTTCACATTGGTATGGTCAATCATTTAGGTCTAGGATTGAGGGGAGGCTAAGCCTAAGGGGAGGCTTATTGTACATATTTACTTGTACAGTCTTACATATGGTAGCTCTAAAAACAGTTTTCATGGGTATCCGCGGTGTGTGCAACTTCTAGTGGAAGATTTTGGTTACTCCTAGTGGCTGTCTTCTGCTCCTAGGGGGTATGCTTATTCTTCACTTGTGGTTGGCTTCTAGTATCAATTTTGGGTCACTGTTCATTGTGTTGACTTTTGTTGACCACTCGCTGCTCCTAGTGTTGATCTTTACTCGTTTTGACTTTCAGTCAACACGAGTTACTTCTGGTGCACATATTTTGTTTATCTTTGGTAACTGGGATTTTCTAATTATGATTTCAAGGGCAAGTGGTTACTTAGCATTAATGACTTAATTTGGAAAGGGCAACCCCCATAATTAGGGGTCAATGAACAGTTTTTATGCCATTATTAATGGTCAAATGGCTCATTTGACTCAATTATCAAAACATAAACACACACACATACGCTCCTACCCTTCACCCTCTTCAATCAATCATCTTCCACTATTCAAATCATCATCAATGGCATCACTCTAATACAAGCCCGATCACAATAAGGTGGCCTATCTTGGAGAAGGTCCTAAAAGAGACGAGTTCCTTGACATCTTGGAATACATTGAAGCTTCAAATATAAGGTATGCTCTTACTGTTTTCCCCACTGTGTATGATACTGTCATCCATCAGTTTTGGGCAACTGCCAACACCAATGCTGTTTTGGGTCGCCCATTAGAGCTCCATGCTACTATAGATGGTCGCTCCTATGTGGTGACTGAGGCATCCATTAGGTCTGCCCTTCATCTCCAAGATGAAGATGACATTATTTCTCTTCCCAATGCAGAGGTGTTGGATGGTATGGATGCCATAGGTTATAATCATGAGGGGAAGTTTAACTTCCAGAAAAATAGATTTTCCCCTCAATGGAAGCTGTTGGTACACTTTTTGATTCACCGTTTGAGTCCAAAATCTGGGAGTTGGGATGCGTTTCCCATCCCCCTTGCTACTGGTTTGATATGTATTGCTCAGGGTCGCACTTTTAACTTTTCTTGTTACCTGTTTGATGGCATGCTTAGTAATCTTAGTGACACTGGTTCTAGAAAGAAGTTCTTGATGTACCCTAGGTTTTTGCAGCAGGTTCTTATGTGCTTACCTAGGAATAGGAAGGAATATGTGCCCCCTAAGCTTACTCAAAAAGTTTATGCGGATATGGCACTTGGTTATCATGGTCCTTTGAGGCCCCTTACTGATCCTATGCTGGGCCTTGCCCAAGGGGGTCCCAATGTGGTTCCTCCGGTTGGCCAAGCCGAGGAGGAACCTCTATTGGTGGATGATCCTATGGAGGAGGTGAAACTTGCTACTGGTATGCCCCATGTAGAGGTTGAGGAGCCAGTTCGAGAGGTGGTGGTAGAAATGCCATCTACCTCAAAGGCTGCCCCTTCTTCTCGCCCACATGAGTCCCTATTTGCTGACTCTCCCCCCTCCTAGCCCAGCTCCACAATCTGCTGAGAAGCCTTCTAGTTATCATGCCCATATGGATGACCCATCATTTGCTTCTGGTCCCAATGACACATCCCCTAAACCGAGTCCTCTTGGTGAGGAAGCTAAGGAACCTGTTACTTTGACTTCTTTGCTTGCTCTTATGCATAGGTACTATGCCAAGATTGTTTCATTGGAGGATGAGCTTAACCAACACCGCAAGCTCACAAGGGATTTCTTGCTCCCATTGACGAACATGGTTAAATCCTTGGAGACGTAGCTCAAGCGTCACAGGAAGAAAGTGGTGCTAACTGATTCTGATGAAGATGAATAGGAGGATGGGTTGACTATTTTGGCAAGGGTTGCGTTTGCTGCTAAGCCAAGTGATGACCTGCCTGCTCCTCCTAGTCATTCCCCGCATTCCAACTACTGCTGCTAGCCCCATGCCAAGGGATGATGATTCTGCTGGTCCTTCATCTCCCACTCTTGTTCCATCTCATGATCCAAAGGGTAAAGCCCCTATGACTAATGCACCCTCTCTTCCCAAAATGAGAACTCACAGACAATTAGAGGAAGAAATATTGGGTGAAGAGGCTGCTCAGAAATTGCAAGAAGAGTTTGACCATCAAGTTGCGGCTGCCTCAACGACTGTGGCTGAGGATGAAGCCCTGCAACAACAGCGACGTGAGCAGCTAAGGCACAATGCCATGCATTGGGATAACAATGACTGGATGAATGTGATTACCATCCTCACTTCAGACTACTCTCAATTCACCGATTTGTTGGGTGCGGATGTGAATCAAGGTAACTGTGTTCACCGGGCAATGTCATTGATGCAAAAACAAAAGGAAGTTCTTGCACTCAGCTTCACGAGCAATGTCGTAACAGACCTCTGCCTCGTGTGCTGAGGAAAGGCGGTTGATGCAGCAGTATGTGAAGAATCAATCGGCTGCTTATTATCAGACTAGGTGGAACTGGAAGAAGGTGAGGAGGATATCTTTTGATGAGCTTAAGGAACTTTACACCAAGATGATCAAGCGGATGGATACACATGTGCCTGAACATGCTATCTATCGCCCACCTCCTCGTGTTGTCCACACTTCTATGCCTACTGCTGCTCCCACTTCCTCGCTGGTTGTTCAAGACGGTACTTCTGGGGTTTCATCTGTTGGTGCACCTACTACTGCTGTTCCCACCACCACCACTTCACAGATTGATCCTACTCATTCTACTGTTGATACTACAACGGCTGATGAACCTACTATCACTCCTACTATTACTACCACACCTGTTACTCCTATTGTTGATCCTACACCTACATCGGTTCCTCCACCATTCCCTACTTCATCTGCAGCTGCAGCCACTTCTGAACCTATGGTTGTTGATGACTTTGTTTCTGCTGTTGCTGCTCCTACCAATGTCAAGGTTAAGGAGGAATCCTCTTCTGGTGTCCCCACCCCTCGTCGTTCTATTCGGAAGAAGAAGGCTCATCGTGGTAAGACTATCCTATTTAAGAAGAGGGGTCCTGCTAATCTCATAGATGCCGCTTCTGATAGCGAGACTGAGTTACCCCTTGGCAAAGGCTGGATTGTAGCTTGGGAGGTTCAGCCATCCCACATTTCTCTTGGTACCTATACTCATAAGATTACGACTAGTGATGGCTACACTCGGTATGTCTCTGGATTGCAAAGCATTTTGTCGTGGGTGGAGCGTCGTGATCTTATGCTATTGTATGGGTTGGTTTATGCTGAGATTCCTAAGTCTCCTAGTGAGCTTCCTAACTGGCCTGGGTTGACAATTTGGGGAGACTTGAAGTTAATGTTGGATTGCCCCCTGATTCTCCTCGTGCTGGTGTATGGAAGGAACAACCTCGTTGGGTGGTAAGGAGGTGGAAATTGTATCTTGGGTGTGCCGTTCATGTGTTGGAACTTGAGTCTGGTGCTGTTGTGTTTATGCTTGCTGATGTGGAGTATCCTTTGACCATTTCTACCATGGAAGCTATGCTGGAGAGTCACCTGGTGGTGTCCAATGCTCCTTCGGGCAACGAGTCTGCTATGTCACTTCTTTTATTGAGAGAATTCAAGCTCGGCTGATGTTACTGCTTCTGGTATGTAATTGGTATGTGTTAGTTTGTTTCTTATCTATTTGTGATACTTTCTACATTCTTTTCACCAATCTGTACAGTGATTGGTGACTCACATTTTACTTTAGTTAGTTGTTACAAAAAATAAACAAAATTTTTTTTAAAAAAAAAGGGAGAAAAAAATATACTTTTATATAATATTTGCTTATTTTTTTACATGTGATGGAATTCAAAACTTGTAAATCATATGATATCTTCTTATACTTTCCAATCATGAAACTGTTTTCCACTTGGCATTTTCACACTTGGGCTGTCATGAGATGTACTACTGGTGTTGGACCTAGTCCACACAACAAATGGTGCTCAACTCACCATGTCTTGCAGACAAGAAAGAGTTGATTCACCATGAGGGTACGGCTCTGGTGTGATTATCAAATCCGTTGATGGTTGCCAGTTTACCCAAAATTGGATGGTTTTCACTTGCCTTGGTCCTAGACTAAAAAGTGGCTTGTCCAAGGGGGTAAGGCTCTTGGTAAAGACTCATATCAAATCCGTTGATAGCTGTAATAGCTTGGTCAAAGCTATAGGGTTTTCGGCTCACCAATGCTTTATTGCTAAGAGTTGGCTAGTCAGGAAGGGTACGGCTTCTGGTAAAGACTCATATCAAATCCGTTGACGGCTGTAATGATTTTCCCAAAATCATTAGGGTACCCCCACTCACCATTGATTTACGTTCTAAGAGTTAGGCTGGGTTCTGGTCTCCCAGGGTGATGCTTATTCCACCACAAAGACTAGCTAGCCTAAGTGCGAGCAGCTACTTAGTAAAGGCTCATCAAATCTGCTCATGTTGCTGTGAAGATTCAACAAGTGCAGATGTGTTCAAAGCTTTCAAGAAGCTTCTTGGTGTTACTAGTTGTCGCAATCTTGGTGTTTTTCAAATTCTGATGGGTATATGGTGCTGTTTGTGCTGCTATTTCAATCCTCGTGCTATTTTGCAAGATCTACCAAGAAACTTGAACTCAACCAGTCAAATTCAAGTTTAGGGGAGGATTGTTAGGACCTCTGGAATAGATATTTGTAATAGATAAGCTAGGAGGTATGTAGTTCCTCCTAGTCCTAGTAGTAGTAGGAGCAATACGTGCTCCTGGTCTAGTAGAATGTCAAACATTATTATTCTTAGTAGTTTGTTAGGATATGCATGAGATATGTTAGGAAAGGATATGCATATCAGAAGTTACACGTTTTGGTTTAATGTAGTATTAGGGTTTCCTTGTAGTATAAAAGGAACCCATTGGCAGAAGGGTTACACACACCTTCATCATCATTATTCATTTCATATTAATAGTAGAAATCCTTAGTAAGGATCAATTTATTTAGTTATTATGTTTCTTCTTGTTCATAGTATTTGTATTCCGCACTTATAATGTGTGTTACATTAAGAGTCTCTCTGTGAATAGACTTGTGATTATAGAAGTCGTTCACCATCCTTAACTGGCTGCAAGATCCACATCTAGTGGACCCAACAAACATATTTAGTAATCAGACATCTCATACATGTCCCTTATTTATGTAGCAATAATGAGGTCGGAGTAGGACTTTTCATCCTTTCATCTTTCCTCGTTCACTGGACATAAGGTACAGATATTTTGTCCTTCAGTATGGATATTTTCTTTCTTTATTAGGATTCCCCGTTTGCAGCCAACTGTTTTCCCAAGTATTTGTTTTATATGTTATGATCTGTTTATGTTAGTTTTAAATGCCTAAGCCATATACATGCATGCCATGTCATCTAGTTATGGAGGTACCATAACCATAACACTGGAGGCACCAGTGTTATGACTTCCCTACGGCGGAGTGATTGCTCATGGCGTCCCTTTACAGTTTTGGCCATATATTTATATTATCATGTGGGGCGTATGGGTGCATCCTAGTTACATGTTTTTACAGGATTTTCATGGTGAATGCGGAATGTACCTTGCATCCTTCACAAAGAGTTGATCCCTCCTACCTAGACCAAATTAATTAGAGGCATCCCCTCTAATTGCATGATGAGGTCACCCCTCCAAGTATTCATGCACGGTGGAACCTCATGACCTGTATAGGCTATTGGCTAATTAAATACAGTTTTCATATAAAAACATAAGTCTTTTCAAACTATAAAACCAGTTTTATAACATGTTCCAGGTTATCTAAGGACTTATACATTTCCGCTGCTATTAGTCTTATTATGCTTATGTAATTTTATGCTATGTTTGTATATCCGTTCATTAGGCGTTTTGCTCAGCCGTTTTCCTTTCTTGTTCCCAAACGGCAGGTACTCAGGTACGTTCATTGGACTTTGAGAGTATGTGCATACGGATGGAAGATATCTAGCCTTCACTACTTTATGCATTTCCATACATTACATTACTTCATTTCTTTTTTGACATTGTTTAGTCCTTTCATTTCAGTACTTATATTCATGTATGTGAGATTATGTTGGACTATCGATGTTTGATTCTGGTATTTCCTTTTATGGTCATTTAATGTTTTTGGACATTTAACTTGCATGCTTTGATGACACGCCATAATTATCCTGTGATATTCCATTTATCAAAATGGGGTGTTACAATTATGGTATCAGAGCCAAGGTTTTGACCTATAGGCTCAAAAATATTACATGTGATTAGTGGGTAATCATCACGGTCTTCCTAAAAATGAAAGTTTGTTTTCATGCATTTGTTTCATGTATCATTGTTGCAGGAATTTTGACTAATCAATGGTTGGTACAAGACTGGCCATATTTAGTCGCATGTGCTTTTATTCGAATCATTTTGTTTTGATGAACCGACCCATAGGCGTTCATCCTCGTCATGTCATTTTTTGTTTTGTTTTGGTGAACCGACCCATATGCGTTCACCCAAACCCATGTTATTTTCGTTGGCCGTGCCTTCATACACTGTTTCATGCATAAAAAAATTCATGTTTATATGCATAAATTTTTTTCATGTTTATATATTATGTTCTAATCAGATTAATCATTGCATTTTGTTTTATACTGTCAGATGGTTCGAACACGTGAAACAGAACAAATGAATGCAGCAGTCCAAGTTGCTATTCAAGCTTTGCTTCCTCAACTGAGGAATAAGATTCGGGCTGAGGTGCAGGCCACAAACAATCAGCCCCCTCACCAGAATCAAAACCCTCCTCCTCCACCTCCAGCTACCCTGATCACATGGCTGGAGAGATTCAATAAGCAGCGTCCGAAATCTTTCGAGCAGACTGACAGCCCCGATGAGGCTGAGAGCTAGATAGCTCACATTGAGAAGATCTTTGACGCTATGGGATGTAACCTTGCCTTTAAGGTAAGGTTAGCTTGCTACAAGTTTGAAGGAGATGTGCTTGCATGGTGGAAGGCACTTAAATTGTCGAATAGAGGCGACGACTTGGTGAATGGCTTAACTTGGGCACAGTTTAAGGAGTTGGTTATGGGGAAATTCTTTCCGAAAGCTGAGCAGGATAAGCTCAAGAGGTGGTATCATGGTATTAGGCAGAGAGCTAGGGAAAATAACAATGAGTTTATGCAGAGGTTCCTTCGACTGGCTGGAATCCTTGGCGCAGCAGCCGAGACTGTAGAGGAGCAGGCGTATCACTTTCATTGGGCTCTTCGCACATCTGTCGCCATTAACTTGGTGTGTGCTACATTTAATACTGTGGCACAGGTGGCAGATGCAGCCCGCAAGTTGGAGATGCTATAAGAGAGGGATGAGTTTGGATAGGTAGAAAGACCTGACAAAAGGTATACTCGTCATCAACGGTGATCATTTCATTTAATTCAGTATAATCCAAATATTTATCATTCTCTATACAATTTCATCATTCAGGCAGAAGACTGGGGACCGGTCCCAATCGGCCACTCAGTAGCAGAATCAGCCTAAGGGTAACGCTCAGACTCAGGACCGTTCTACTTCGGACAGGCGTGGCGGTAATGAAAATTACCGTAACAACGCCAACAACTCCAATAGCAGCGGGTCCCTAAATTTACTCATTTCTATGTTATGTACTTTATGATTCATAAATTCTGACACTTCAGCATCTACTACGAGGAATACTGGCAACAAGCGAGAGCAGGACCGCAGAGGTTCACAACCCAACCGTGCAGCATCATCTGGTATTACATCTTAAATTTTCTATGTATCCCTAATTGTACCCAATAACCATTTTTCATGCATACTTTCTGAAACAGGCTCCCAACTAGTGAGGGCACCTGTTGGAGGGTATACTCACCCTCTTTGCACCACGTGCAACCACAGATACTCAGGGTCGTACCGTCGTGCTAGTGTTGCTTGCTTCAAATGTGGCCAACCAGGCCACCAGATGTGTACACTACTAGACTCCAAGCCACCTCTAACTACTAGACATGTGTACACTACTACACGTGACCAAGCCAACAAGTCATCAGGTACCATCACTGGAATCTTGTTTATGTATGGTCAAGCTGCATGCGTATTATTTGACACGGGTGCTACTCATTCAGCCATATCCACTACTTATGCCAATCGTGTTAGGATATCCCCTATGCCACTAGAAAATGTCTTAAACATTTCCACGCCCTTAAGAGACTATGTGCGCATCACACATGGGTACATAGGTCTTCCCCTTGAGTTTGACAACAGAATTCGTCCAGTTAACGCACTTCCATTGGACATGTGTGAATTTGACATGATATTAGGCATGGACTGGTTATCCAAACACCACACCACCATATATTGCCATTCATATCGGGTTATTTTCGGTGATGTCAATGCGCCAGAGTACAATCACAATGGTTTCATACCAGGAAAGTCTGTACAGATAATTTCAGCCTTGTAGGCATGTGTCTTACTATCACATGGTTACGAGGGCTTATTAGCTACTGTTCAAGATATGGAGACTAAATCTCCATCCCTTCAGGATCAGCTTATCGTGACAGAATTCCCTGACGTATTTCCTGAAGAACTTCCGGGCATACCACCTGCTCGTGAGGTAGAGTTTAATATTGAGCTCATCCCAGGAGCTGAGCCAATTTCCAAGGCTCCTTATCGCATGGCTCCTATTGAGCTTAAGGAGTTAAAGGAACAGCTACAGGAACTTTTGGAGCGAGGTTTCATCCGATCTAGTGCATCTCCATGGGGTGCACCGGTGCTATTCGTGAAGAAGAAGGATGACAATATGCGACTTGCATTAATTATCGTGAGCTTAATAAGATCACCATCAGAAATTGATATCCTTTGCCACATATTGATTATCTGTTTGACCAACTCCATGGTGCCAAATATTTCTCTAAGATCGATCTGAGGTCTGGCTACCATCAGCTATGGGTGAAAGAGTAGGATATCGCTAAGAATGCTTTCTATACGCGTTAAGGACACTACGAATTCGTAGTCATACCTTTTGGACTTACAAATGCTCCAGCAGTCTTCATGGATTTGATGAACCGTATCTTCCATGAGTTTCTGGACAAGTTCGTCATTGTCTTCATTGACGATATTCTATTTTCTCTAAATCCAAGGAGGAACACGAAGACCATCTTCATACAGTATTACAGATACTTCGCCAGAAGCAGCTGTATGCCAAGCTCTTCAAATGAAAATTCTGGTTAAGCAAGGTGGCGTTTCTGGGTCACATAGTATCCGCAGAGGGACTAACCATGGATCCTACAAAAGTTGAGGCTATTACCAAGTGGCCGAGACTAACTTCAGCCACAGAGGTTCACAGCTTTCTAGGCTTAGCTGGTTACTACCGTAGGTTCATAGAGAACTTTTCCCGATTAGCACTGCCATTGACCAAACTGATGCAGAAAGGGAGAAATTCGTCTGGACTGAAGAAAGAGAGAAGAGCTTTGAAGAACTAAAGCAGAGGCTGGTATCTGCACATATTCTTACTCTCTCATCTGGTACAGGTGGATTTCAAATCTATAGTGATGCTTCAGGGTAGGGCATTGGTTGTGTTCTCATGCAACATGGGAAAGTGATTGCTTACGCATCACGACAGCTTAAGCCTTATGAGGAGAACTATCCTACACATGACTTAGAACTTGCAGCTGTTGTGTTTGCATTGAAAATTTGGAGGCATTACTTCTATGGCGAATCATGTGATATCTTCACAGATCACAAGAGCCTGAAATACATCTTCACTCAACGTGAACTGAACATGAGGCAAATAAGGTGGTTAGAACTGTTGAAGGATTATGACATTAATCTACAGTATCATCCCGGCAAGGCGAATGTAGTGGAAAATGCTCTTAGTAGGAAGTCGGGTATGATCAACGGCATTAAGATACAGGAAGAAGTCATACGAGACTTGTAACGACTAGATATTGAGTTTATGGTACATGGACAACATGGTTACTAGGCGAATGTTAGAGTTGAGCCTGACTTACTCTCTAGGATCAAGGAAGCTCAAAAGGATGATGGTGAAATCTGGGCGATTATTCAGAATCTTGATCAACAGACGGAGTTTCGGGTAGATTATAATGGTATCTTATGGCAAGGCACTAGACTTTGTGTTCCTGATGATCTTACACTCAGGGAGGCCTTATTGGCTAAAGATCATAGCTCCCCATTCTCTATTTATCCTGGTTCCACCAAGATGTACCACGACATCAAGCAACATTTCTGGTAGAGTGGTATGAAGAAGGACGTCGCTACCTTTGTCTCCAAATGTCTAACCTGCCAGCAGGTTAAGATTGAGCATCAATGATCTAGTGGTCTACTACAACCATTAGACATTCTAGAGTGGAAGTGGGACAAAATCTCCATGTACTTTGTCACCGGACTTCCACAGACCAAGAGGAAGCATGATGCCATTTGGGTTATCATTGACCGATAATACTTGGTTTTACCCTAGTATAAAAATATTGTAGTCCCAAGTCTTTTCGAATTGAAAACCGGTCTTAAGTGCGACTCAGTCGTCTTTTGGTGAATCAAGAGAATGGTTTGGTTTGTTTGTTTTTAACTAATAGCAAGTAATTAAAGTGTCGTTGAGCTAAATGGAAGTTAAAAGATTAATTCTGAATGACGAGTAAAAATAAAGGCATATAAACTTAAAGGTAAAATGGAAAAGTACTAACACACTAAATAAAACTAACACTTGGAATATTTTCTGAAAATAAAAAGCACTATAAGAAAGTAAGATCGAAAGAAACCAAAAGGAGTCAACAGAACCCCCGATCGGAATGTTTTCCGATCGGCTGATCGGAATATGGGTAAATGCTACAATCGGAATATCACAAAATCCACCAATCGGAATAATGATCTTGATCAAATCGGAATACTTGCAAAAGTATCCAATCGGAATAAACACATTTGCACCTATCGGAATGTCAATCAAAGTCCCAATCGGAATACAGGACAAGTGCTACCGTCGGAATACTCAAGAAATGGAGCCTAGATCGGAATGTTTGTGTGTACCAATCGGAAAATCAAAGCCCTCTTCCGATTGGACTCAATCGGAAAGAAGATGGAGCTGCTCGGAATGTAAAGGCCAATCGGAAAGGGGATTTAAGCTCCCTTTTCCGAAAATAAAGGAGATCGGTTAGGGGTGTACTTGGTCGGAAAAACCCAATCGGAAAGGGGAGTTTGTTGCTGCACGGAAAAGGGACCAATCGGAAAGGGGTTTTGAACCCTTTCCTAAAATTGTGGAAATCGGAAAAGCTAGGTAATAAGCTAAAATTATAAGCTAATACCCGAAACTTATCAATCCAAATACTTAACCGAATCAAATAAGCACTTTAATCAACTTATCTAACTCGAAATGAAACAACTTTTTAGATTAAACAATAAAAACATAAACTTTTTAATAGAACTTTTATAAGAAAAATAAGCTAATCATAAAAATAAGCCAATAAGCACAAAAGTCTTAAAGCTTAATCAAATGAAAACTTATAAAATGATCAAAAGATTAACTTTTAAGCACGAAATCAATTAGAACAACACGGATCTTATGATATACGCACCAAAATCAATCTAAAATCAAAGAAAAGTAGAATGAGATTAAGGAATAAAAGCTTAAAATGAACTTGATTAATAAAAATAAGAAATACAAAGTGTTTAATCTTGAAAGATTAAAAGAAAAAGATGAACTAGTGAGAGAAAGTTTAAGACTTTCTCTCTCTAAAACTAGAAAAAACTAAGAAAAAGTGAAAATTAACTAAAAACTCTAACTCCCCTCCTAATGACTATTAGGAGGGTATTTATAGGGAAGGTGGAAGGAGTGCATGTGTTGCATCTTCTTTCTTGCTTTCTTCACGTTTTCTCGACTCGACTTTAATTCTTCGTCTTTGTCGTCTCGGGATTTGAACTTGTCTTTTAATTTTCTTCTTCTATTAGACTTAAGTTCTTCGACTTCGTTAAACTTCCGTCTTTTGACTTTTTCTTCAATAAATCTTCAGAATAGGTCTTGGACTTCCGTTCTTTTTGCACTCTTGATCTTTTGACTTCGTCTTTTCCCGTTTTCTTCAATAAAAGCCCGTGAAAACCCGTGTTTTCTTCCTTTTTCATAATTTGGTCCTAAAACACAATAAAAACACAAACCACGCATAATTCCGACTTTTACGACATAAATCACACGTTTTGGTCTTGTAATTATTGGAAATTAGTGGTAAAAGGATAAGTGTTTTCACACTTATTAAATCCCCTACACTTGACCATTGCAATGCCCTCATGCAATGCCTTAATTTTAAAGCACGGTTTACATTTTCCATCATAAATAACCCACCTTGGCCTTTATTAAATACTAAACATAAAAGATAGAAATAAGTAAAGAAATTAAAAACTTACATTGGGTTTTGGCGGCCATGAACGTTTATCATCCTCAAGTTTCACGTTCCCCATACCAAGCTTAAAAACGAGATCATTGTTATTATAAGTTAGCAAACTATCACGAACTCATGGGGGCCAATTATTCACTTAGACTCCCTTATTCCTAGGTGTATCTCTTATATTTTATTTTTGTCTTGAATGATCACGAGGATGCATTGTTTGACTTATTTCGATAGTTATTTAGTCCGAAAATAAGGTGAACGGTTTAATCAATAGTTAGCTAAAGGACCAAATCTTTTAAAACTGCTTCTCGGGATATCAAAAAGTTCATATCTTGGAATAACTTGGTTCGCGATTTGAGACCTTTCTCGGGCCGATATTTGGCAGCGACTTCATACTTCGAATCTTCGAGAGACGTTCTTGAAATTATGGTCTTCTCTTCATAATAGGAATTTCTTCACTTGAAGTTTTTGAGAGATTCTTCATCTTAGGACCACGACTTCTTCATTTTTCTCCAATCTTTATTTTGGACTTTGATATACAACGATCCGCCTCCTTTTAGGACTTGGATCTATTTATCCTCATACCTTGTTAGGGTCTTTTCGGATAGACTTCTCCATGACTTTTGGGGAGTTCTTGCTTTTCGTCGTGTGTCTCGATCCTTCATATTGATTTTCGATAAATGATTCTTCACATCACTTTTGGATCTTTAGCAACAAAATGTAGCCCTCATGCCTTGTTAGGGCCTTTTCGGACTCGCCAATCTTCGCGCCCCGCTTCATAAGTTATGCCTTGGCTATGAACTCTCGTCATTACCGAGCAACTTTTAAACGATCTGGGGCTAGAAGCTAAGTAACCTTTTAAATCGTACAACCTTATTTATTAGCAGATTAATTTATTAACAAGCGGAGGGAGAATAGGCTCATAATTAACTCACATAAATTCACGAAAGAATACCGAACTTATAATTGACTCTATCATCTCTCGTTCTCCACAGTTTAAAATCTCAAGGAATGAGACTCGTGGATGCTTAGCCTATTAAATCAAAGTTTTGGGTTTTCGAGTCGCCTATAGGATCTTGCAAATTCTTGGACTTTTTCAAGTTTAGAAATCGCGTTTTAAAGTTCCCTTGATAAACGACTCTCTAGGGTCAATTATAGGAACTTGCGAAAAGTTCTTGTTCTTAACCCGTTAGAGTTAAGACTTTCGCGTTTTATGGCTCCCTATATAAAAGCCTATCAAAACTTGACTTAGACACGTTAAGGATACTAGCTAGAGTAAACTTAGGTAAGTAAACTCGGGTTGAGTCAAAATGTTCACGACTAAGAAAAAATCTAAAACCACTTTATTAAAAATTTATTCTAGCAAAGGAAACATAACAAAGGCAAATACAACTATACAACTAGGCCAAAATAGATTAAAAATTTTGAAAAATGTCGAAAAATCAAATTTTCCGGTTAAAATGAGGGCAAATTCATGGAAAAGACCACTTACTTCGATAGAAGTCCCCCCTATACTTGAGATAAACATTGTCCTCAATGTTTAAGCATGTGGGAGTAGACTCCCCTACACTTAGGACATTGTGCACTTTGTTTAAATCTTGCTAAGGAAGGGACAACTAAAGTGAATTCAATGTGAACATATATAATATGAAATATTGAATCACAAGAGTTTAGGATAGAACCGGGAAGATGGAAAACACGGTATCACGGTTCGTTAAAAGTCATCAAGATGCTTTCTGAAGCTTTAATCCCTGCACAGCACAAGAAACAAGACAACAAACATATGCGGGGCTCCCCCTACACTTATTATGAAAGCAGTAAAGGATAGAACACGGGTTGCCTCCCGAGAAGCGCTTGTTTTTGTTTACCGAGTCATGAGCCTGACTCGACCCAATTTTAGTTCATGGGGAACGTGGTGAGGGATGGAATCATCTCCTGAGAGATGTCCTCACCAAAGTACAGCTTCAAACGCTGGCCATTCACCTTGAAATTGGGCCCATTTGGCTGAGAAAGCTCAATGGTCCCATACGGAAAGACTTTGGCGACGGTGAATGGACCAGTCCAGCGGCTCTTCAACTTGCCAGAGAAGATCTTCAACCGAGAGTTAAAGAGTAAGACTTGATCACCAACGTGGAACTCTCGGTTCTTGATTTTAGCATCGTGGATCATCTTCGTCTTCTCCTTGTAGATCAGCGCGTTCTCATAAGCTTCATTCCTCAGTTCATTTAGCTCGTTGAGTTGAACCTTGCGATGATCACCGGCTTTGATGATGTCGAAGTTAGCCCACTTCAAGGCCCAGTGCGCCTTATGTTCCAGCTCGATGGGTAGGTGGCAGGCTTTTCCGTACACAAGACGATAAGGTGTACAACCGATCGGGGTCTTGTAAGCAGTACGGAAAGCCCACAGAGCATCATCTAACTTATCGGCCCACGCGGCACGATGCTCTCCCACAGTTCGCTCCAAAATTCGCTTCAAGCCACGGTTGGATATCTCGGCTTGCCCATTGGTTTGGGGATGATAGGCGGTGGAAAGACGGTGATTGACACCATACTTAGCCATGACTCTTGCAAATTGATCGTTGCAAAAATGAGTCCCGCGGTCACTGATGATAGCACGAGGAACGCCAAATCGAGCGAAAAGCTGCTTCAAAAAGTTCACAACCACCCTCGCATCATTCGTAGGAAGAGCCTTAGCTTCAACCCATTTAGAGACGTAGTCGACGGCGACGAGGATGTACTTGTTCCCTTTGGAGGATGGAAATGGCCCCATAAAGTCGATGCCCCATACATCAAAAATTTCACATTCATGTATGAAATTTTGAGGCATCTCATCCTTATGTGTGATCTTGCCTTGACGTTGGCAAGCATCACAATGCTTAATCATTTCGTGATCGTCACGATAAATGGTGGGCCAATAGAATCCGGAATCAAACACTTTCTTAGCGGTGTAGTTGGGACCAAAGTGACCACCGGTGGGTCCTTTGTGGCAAGCTTGGAGGATGTCAAAAGCTGCCGGTCCGTCAACACATCGACGAATAATCAGATCAGCACACTGTTTGAATAGATAAGGGTCATCCCAAAAGTAAGTCTTAACATCATTCAAGAACTTCTTCTTTTGTTGGGATGTTAACCCTTGGATGAGAATACCACCCGCTAAGTAGTTTGCAATGTCTGCAAACCACGGGGTGCCATCAAGATTGAGATTTATAGACATTAGAGTCTCCAGGGGGAAAGAGTCATTGATCTCTTTGTTCGGATGATCCCCCTGATATGGATCCTCAAGTCTGCTCAGATGATCCGCGGCCAGGTTTTCGGCTCCCTTCTTGTCACGAATTTCAATGTTGAATTCTTGAAGGAGCAAAACCCAGCGAAGAAGTCTTGGCTTAGAGTCGTTCTTAGTCATCAAGTACTTCAACGCGGAATGGTCCGTGTATACGATGGTGGTGGATAAAACAAGATAGGGGCGAAATTTCTCAAAAGCATAGACAACAGCTAAAAGCTCTTTTTCGGTTGTCGTATAATGCAATTGAGCCCCTGTCATTGTTTTGCTAGCATAGTGGATTGGTTGGAAGTGTTTATTCACTCGTTGGCCCAAAACCGCACCAATAGCAAAATCGCTAGCATCGCACATCAATTCAAAAGGTAGCTCCCAATTAGGGGTAACCAAGATCGGTGCCTTAGTTAGCTTATCCTTGAGAAGATTGAAGGCTTCGAGACACTCTTTAGAAAAGATAAATGGAGTATCTTTTTCCAAGAGGTGGGTCATCGGGCGAGCGAGTTTAGAGAAATCTTGAATGAATCGTCGATAGAAGCCCGCATGACCCAGAAAACTTCTCACACCCTTCACGGTTGAAGGTGGAGGTAATTTGGCTATGACATCTACTTTAGCACGGTCGACTTCGAGACCGGCGTTAGAGATTTTGTGTCCTAGCACAATGCCTTCTTTTACCATAAAATGGCATTTTTCCCAATTCAGAACAAGGCGAGTGTCTTCGCACCGCTTAAGCATACGTTCCAAATTGGCAAGGCAGGAAGAGAAGGAATCCCCAAAGACCGAGAAATCATCCATGAAGACTTCCATGGTTTGCTCAACCATGTCATGGAAGATAGCCAACATGCACCTTTGGAAAGTCCCGGGGGCATTGCATAAGCCAAAAGGCATTCGTTTATAAGCAAATGTGCCATAGGGACAAGAGAATGTTGTCTTCTCTTGATCTTGGGGATCGATGGGTATTTGAAAATAACCCGAGAAACCATCAAGAAAGCAGTAATATTCATTACCAGCTAAACGTTCAAGCATTTGGTCCATAAAAGGTAGAGGGAAATGATCCTTTCTCGTGGCATCATTGAGTTTGCGGTAGTCTATACAAACTCTCCACCCAGTAACGAGACGGGTAGGAATTAACTCGTTGTTTGCATTGGGCACAATGGTGATTCCGCCTTTCTTAGGCACACAATGGACTGGACTAACCCATGGTGAATCCGAAATAGGGTAAATCATACCCGCATCAAGAAGTTTGATAACCTCGTTTTTTATGACTTCATGTATTTTGGGATTCACCCTTCGTTGACTTTAAATTGTGGGCTTAAAGTCGTCCTCTATGAGAATTTTATGTGTGCAGAAGTGAGGATCAATTCCACGGATGTCGGAGATTTTCCAAGCGATAGCTCTTTTATGCTTCTTCAACACAGCGACAAGTCGGGCTTTTTCGTCTTCTTTCAGATCCTTTGCGATGATGACCGGTAGTTTCTCGTCGTCTTCCAGAAAAACGTACTCAAGATGAGGAGGTAGGTCCTTAAGCTCGAGAGTAGGAGGATCCTCAATAGATGGTGAAACTAATGATGGATCATCATTAATCACCTCTTTAGGAGCAGGAGGAGACAACGGGTCCTCATTGAGAAGTCTCTCAATAGTACGAATATCTTCATCCCAATTGGTGGACGAATTATCATACTTAATATCGAGAGGACCCAAGCTAGCTTCGAAATCATCCAAGTCACTTTCTCCGAAAGGAGTCAATGCTGGAGCAATTGAGGCAACGGTCTCAACATTGGGTAGAGAAGAAGGAATACTTTTGCAAGCATCATGAAAATGTTCTTCACAAGCCTCATCGAGAACATCAATAGCGTTAACACTCTTATATGAATAAGGTTGCTTAGAAATCTTACCCATGTTGAAGACAATTTTATCGTCACCAACTCTCATGATTATTTCGCCCGCGGCTACATCAATGAGAGTGCGACCGGTCCTCAGAAATGGACGTCCTACGATTAATGGAACACGAGGATCCATCTCGTAGTCAACGACGACAAAATCCGCCGGGAAGGTGAATTTGTCGACGCCAACAAAGACATCTTCGGCTATCCCCACTGGATAAGCAACCGTACGGTTGGCTAATTCCAAAGTCATTTTGGTGGGGACTAGCTCGGGGAGAGATAATTGCTTCCAAACACTTAAAGGCATTAAGTTTATACTGGCACCTAGATCGGCTAGGGCCATGCAATTCTCTACTCCCGGGAAGTTGCAAGGAATCAAGAAGCTACCCGGATCACCAAGTTTGGTGGGCAATTTCCTTAAGAGCACTGCGGAGCAGTTCTCATTAAGTTGGGTCTGAGCAATGTCGAGAAGCTTTTCTTTATCACTTAGAAGATCTTTAAACATCTTAGCATATTTGGGCATGTGAGCGAGAGCCTCGGCAAAGGAGATGTTAAAATTCAATTGTTTAAACATTTTGAGAAAGTTTGAAACTTGAATATCATCCTTGCTCTTTTGCTTCTCTTTCCTCAACCTTGAAGGATAAGATATATTGGATGAAGAAGAAGGCTTTAAGGGAATAGGATCACTCACAAACACGGGTGGTGGGGAAATGGGGATAGAAGGTGAAGGAGGTGGGGAAAGTTGCTCTTTTTTCCTTGTTCACAATCACGGGTGGAGGTGTAGGAAGCTCGGGTTCCATATAACCTTTTCCACTACGAGTGGTGATTGCTTTCATCTCCCCCCTTGGATTCGCAACGGTATTACTCGGAAGAGTACCCGAAGAAGAGGGTTGATTACTTTGGATGAGCGAACCAATCATATCACGAAGGTGAAGAGCTTGATTGTTAAAAGAGTTTTGCATGTTTGCATTAATATCATTGATGTGTTTGGCCATGTCATTCCTTAGCTCGGCTCGAATATCGCTCCCTTGTTTCACCATGTCATTCTTCAAGTTGACAAATTGATTCTGAAGATTCGTCACCAACTCACGATTAGTCTTCATGAACGTCTCGACGTCTTGGTTTACGGCCATCGGTTGATTGAGAGGTGGAGCTTGAGAATTTCCTTGAGTTGGGTATGGGTTTCTTTGGGATTGATATTGATTTTGAGCACGAGGTTGGGATTGGTTGTTTCGGTTGTAGTTTTGTTGTTGGTTTTGGTTTGCAGGAGGGAAACCGGGAGGAGCAAGATAATTGTTGGAACGATAACTGAGCAAGCCACGGTCTCCTTGCGGGCGAGCTTGATAGCCTCCCGTGGGATAAGTGTCGTAAGCTGCGTTAACGTTTTCAGAATAATTGCTTTGGGTAGAAGGACAATCATTATAAGAGTGAGGGCCACCACATGTGTTACAAGAAATAGAAACGGCTTTAGCTTGTTGAAAGTGGTTTGTGGCCATGGCCATGAAATTCTTGTTCATTTCAGCGAGTTGTCGAGAAATTTCAGACATTTCAGGATTGGAGGTAGTAGAAGAAACATTGACTCTCGAGTTAGATCTTGAGGATGCGGATGAATCCCAATTCTTGTGGTGAGTAGTCATGTTTTCGATCAACTCTCGGCACTCCTCCGGTCTCCTTTTCATAAAAGTACCACCGGCGGCGGCATTGATCGTGTCACGATCACGAAAAGTGAGACCATTGTAGAAGGTGTCAATGAGAGTGACGGGGAGCATATTGTGATTAGGACAGCGTTCGATCAAATCATTGTAGCGTTCCCAAGCATCAAAAAGCGATTCATCATTCTCTTGCATAAATCCACTGATTTGGTTACGAAGGCTAGTGACCATGGATGGGGGAAAGTAGCGCGATAAAAAGCGTTGAGTCATGTCATTCCACGTATGAATAGAATTCTTAGGAAGACGGTCAAACCATTTTTCGGCATGGTGAGAAAGCGAGTGTGGAAAAAGTTGAAGGCGAAGGTCATCCATAGAAACACCGGAGCACTTCATGCTTTGAGTCATGGTAATGAATTTGTCGAGGTGTTTGTTGGCATCATCATCCGGAATTCCACGAAATGGGTTCGTTTGCACTTGTTGTATCATGTGATGCTTCAACGAAAACTCCTGAGCCGTGACGTGCATTGGCGCAATCGGGCCTCCGCGTCCGTTCATGGTGGGTTGACACAATTCCTCCATGGTTCGTAAATCAGGTAAGAGGACATTGTTGTTGTTGTTGTTGTTGTTATTATTCAAATTGTGTTGAGGTGGGTGATTATTGTTGTTATTAACACCAGCCATATCTAAATCATCAAGAGGCTCGGGCTCAGAATAGTTGGAAGATCTAGTACGCATACACCTGCAGAAGAAAAATATACACAAAGAGAATATCTATATAATCTTTTTGGTGCAAAACCTTTTGAAAAGAGTTGCTTTTTAATGATTTTTTAATGTTTTTGTATCTTTGAAGAGTTTTATATGTTTTTAGGATTTTTGGAAATTTTTGAAGCAAGGAAAAATAACGTTCAAAGAACGGATCCCAAAATTCAATGCGTCTCTCACTAGAAACCGTTTATCGTAACGAAAAGAGCCGGCAGCGGCGCCATTTAATACTTGGTTTTACCCTAGTATAAAAATATTGTAGTCCCAAGTCTTTTCGAATTGAAAACCGGTCTTAAGTGCGACTCAATCGTCTTTTGGTGAATCAAGAGAATGGTTTGGTTTGTTTGTTTTTAACTAATAGCAAGTAATTAAAGTGTCGTTGAGCTAAATGGAAGTTAAAAGATTAATTCTGAATGACGAGTAAAAATAAAGGCATATAAACTTAAAGGTAAAATGGAAAAGTACTAACACACTAAATAAAACTAACACTTGGAATATTTTCTGAAAATAAAAAGCACTATAAGAAAGTAAGATCGAAAGAAACCAAAAGGAGTCAACAGAACCCCCGATCGGAATGTTTTCCGATCGGCTGATCGGAATATGGGTAAATGCTACAATCGGAATATCACAAAATCCACCAATCGGAATAATGATCTTGATCAAATCGGAATACTTGCAAAAGTATCCAATCGGAATAAACACATTTGCACTTATCGGAATGTCAATCAAAGTCCCAATCGGAATACAGGACAAGTGCTACCGTCGGAATACTCAAGAAATGGAGCCTAGATCGGAATGTTTGTGTGTACCAATCGGAAAATCAAAGCCCTCTTCCGATTGGACTCAATCGGAAAGAAGATGGAGCTGCTCGGAATGTAAAGGCCAATCGGAAAGGGGATTTAAGCTCCCTTTTCTGAAAATAAAGGAGATCGGTTAGGGGTGTACTTGGTCGGAAAAACCCAATCGGAAAGGGGAGTTTGTTGCTGCACGGAAAAGGGACCAATCGGAAAGGGGTTTTGAACCCTTTCCTAAAATTGTGGAAATCGGAAAAGCTAGGTAATAAGCTAAAATTATAAGCTAATACCCGAAACTTATCAATCCTAATACTTAACCGAATCAAATAAGCACTTTAATCAACTTATCTAACTCGAAATGAAACAACTTTTTAGATTAAACAATAAAAACATAAACTTTTTAATAGAACTTTTATAAGAAAAATAAGCTAATCATAAAAATAAGCCAATAAGCACAAAAGTCTTAAAGCTTAATCAAATGAAAACTTATAAAATGATCAAAAGATTAACTTTTAAGCACGAAATCAATTAGAACAACACGGATCTTATGATATACGCACCAAAATCAATCTAAAATCAAAGAAAAGTAGAATGAGATTAAGGAATAAAAGCTTAAAATGAACTTGATTAATAAAAATAAGAAATACAAAGTGTTTAATCTTGAAAGATTAAAAGAAAAAGATGAACTAGTGAGAGAAAGTTTAAGACTTTCTCTCTCTAAAACTAGAAAAAACTAAGAAAAAGTGAAAATTAACTAAAAACTCTAACTCCCCTCCTAATGACTATTAGGAGGGTATTTATAGGGAAGGTGGAAGGAGTGCATGTGTTGCATCTTCTTTCTTGCTTTCTTCACGTTTTCTCGACTCGACTTTAATTCTTCGTCTTTGTCGTCTCGGGATTTGAACTTGTCTTTTAATTTTCTTCTTCTATTAGACTTAAGTTCTTCGACTTCGTTAAACTTCCGTCTTTTGACTTTTTCTTCAATAAATCTTCAGAATAGGTCTTGGACTTCCGTTCTTTTTGCACTCTTGATCTTTTGACTTCGTCTTTTCCCGTTTTCTTCAATAAAAGCCCGTGAAAACCCGTGTTTTCTTCCTTTTTCATAATTTGGTCCTAAAACACAATAAAAACACAAACCACGCATAATTCCGACTTTTACGACATAAATCACACGTTTTGGTCTTGTAATTATTGGAAATTAGTGGTAAAAGGATAAGTGTTTTCACACTTATTAACCGACTTACCAAATCAGCTCATTTCTTACCGATCCGCAAGGATGGCGCGGTTAGCAAACTTGTTGACCTATATCAGAAGGAGATCATGAGACTTCATGGTACTCCATCCAGTATCATCTTGGACAGAGATCCTCGGTTTACTTCGTGATTTTGGAGGAGTATGCAGAAAGCTTGGGGCACCAGACTTAAGCTTAGCACGACTTTTCATCCTCAGATAGACGGGCAGTAAGAGCGTACCATTCAGACACTAGAGGACATGCTGTGAGCTTGTGCTTTAGAATTGACAGGAAGTTGGGACGACTATATCTGCTTGGTAGAATTTGCATACAACAATAGTTGGTACGCCAGCGTAAAGTGTGTACCGTTTGAGATGTTGTATGGCAGGAAATGTCGCGCCCCAATCTGTTGGGATCAGGTTGGTGAGAGAATCCTTGAGGGTCCAGATATGATAGAGATGAGCAACGAGAAAGTCGTTGTAGCTAAGGCGAAACTGCAAGAAGCTCGTGCATGTCAAAAGAGTTATGCCGACAAGCATCGTAGGGATTTGCATTTCAACGTGAGAGATCATGTCTTTCTAAAGGTATCATTGGCGCGTGGATTTAGGCATTTTGGAATCAAAGGAAAACTCAGTCCTCGATTCATCAGAACGTTTGATATCCTTGAACGAGTCGGTGAAGTATCGTATCGTTTAGCGTTACCTCCGCAGATTTCTCACGTTCATAACGTCTTTCATGTGTCCTTACTCAAAGGGTATAATTATCATCCCCTTCACATGGTTCAATATCTACTCGAACAAATTCATGAGGATCTTACTTTTATTGAGGAGTTCGAACGAGTTCTTCATCGTCAAGAGCGATTCATGAGGAAGAAGACGATTCCATTCGTTAAAATCCTTTGGAGGGACCATTCCGAGCGGGAAGCCACTTGGGAGACGGAGGAGTCTATCCGGACTTCTTACCCTCATTTCAAGTTTTGATTCGGGTATGTTTCTCTTTCAATTTACGTTATCTATAACTCAGGGACGAGTTATTCTTTTTAGGGGGGAAGAGTTGTAAAACCCACATATAAATACCATGAACAGTACACCACGTAAACATACGAACTAATTAAAACTTTCCATTTATGTTATGTACACGTGTCACGAATATTAATTACATTAAATTACGTATATAAAAACACACGATAATTATTATGTATAATATTTATAATCACGAACATTTGAACACGATAATTTAAACTAAGTATAACATTTATAAACACGATAATTATTATGTATAATAATTATAATCACAAACATTTAAACCCGATAATTTAAACTACGTATAACATTTATAAACACGATAATTATTACGTCTAATAATTATAACACGAACATTAAACCACGACATACACGAAGTATATTTAACACGAGGATTAAAACACGAACTAAAACGAACACTTAAAACAATAATGAACACGAATAAAATTAAACACGAACAAAGCCCGGTTTGACCCATGTTGGGCCTTGTGTCTGCGACAAACAAAGAAGGAAGGGCCCAAGCTGTTTTGACACTTAACTAGGGAAAAACTAAAACACAGGAAAACATAATAGAGTTTTAACAAAAATTAAAAACCCTAGCCCCCTTTTCTTCTCTATACCCGCGGCACACAAGAGAGACACAAGGACGATTTGTAGTGTTTTGATCTTTGGTATTTACATATTCGTGTTCGTGTTCCCAACCTCTTTTCATTCACGTTAACGGTATAAACATAAAGCTTCATCTTTTATTTTTTTTATTTTAATTATGTTCATGTGTGTATGATCTATAAAACAGAATTAAAACATGTTATGACAATAAATAAAATAAGATTAAGGGTGTGTGGGTGTTTGGTTTTGGTTCGCCACACAACCGAGAGTCGTAAGACTCTCGGCACCGTCTTGGTTTAACAACCGAGACCCCCAAAGGGGCTCGGTGTGGTTGTGGTTCAGACAACATGGGGACCGAGACCCCATGGGGGGGGTTCTCGGTGGTGTTCTCGGACAAAAAGGGGAACCTCAGCGCAAGCCGGGGTGTGTCTGTTTGTTTCGGACAGCACCAACCGAGAGCTTATGCTCTCGGTGTGGGGTTTTGGTTCGGACGCCACACGGTAGCGCGACCATGGCCTTCGGGTTGTGGTATCCGATTGGTTTACGGTCACGAGATTCGGGTCCGGGAATTTTTAAAACTAATATGCTCATGTAGTTAATTAAATTTATTTAAATACATGTATAGTTAAATCAACATTTTGACATAGGTTCTTTTTATTTAATGAAATAAAACATGTATAACCTAAATATTTTATTTTAGCTTAATTAAATTAAACTAAGACTTAGGTTTATTATTAAATTAATAATACATGATTATAATCTAAGTATTTTACATGGCTTAATATAATTAAAATCCCATAAGATAAAGTTTATTATTAAAATATGATACTTTATTAATTAATAAACCATGGACTATTATTATTAACTAATAATCATTTTAACTTAAGTAATTAAATTTAATAAACTTTACTAATAATCATCATGACTTATGGTATATGATCAATAAACACTAGCTTATACTTTTAGCTTATTAATCTAGCTTATTTCTATTTATCGAAACTTTCTATTTTAGGAAACTTACTATTTTTAGAAACTTTCTATTTCTAGAAACTGGTCTATTTTGGAACTTTCTATTTTTGGAAACTTTTTATTTTTGAAAACTTTTTATTTTTGGAAACTTTCTATTTTTGGAAACCTGCTATTTTTAGAAAGTTACTTATTATTATACTACAAGTATAGTAACACAAGAATACAAGATAATACATAATCATAAGACATGTAATACATGAATAATACATTATATAATTTAAAACAGTAAAATAAGACAAGAACATATAAAACAAGTTAAGAACATGCTAGAACCAGTAACATATTCAGTAATCAGACAACTCATACATGTCCCTTATTAATATAGCAATAGTAAGGTCGGAGTAGGACTTTTCATCCTTTCATCTTTCCTCGTTCACTAGACATAAGGTACGGATATTCCGTCCTTCAGTATGGACATTCTCTTTCCTTATTTGGATTCCCCGTTTGCAGCCAACTGTTTTCCCAAGTATTTGTTTTATATGTTTTGATCTGCTTATGTTAGTTTTAAATGCCTAAGCCATATACATGCATGCCATGTCATCTAGTTATAGAGGTACCATAACCGTAACACTGGAGGCACTAGTGTTATGACTTCCCCATGGCGAAGTGATTGCTCGTGGCGTCCCTTTACAGTTTTGGCCATATATTTATATTATCATGTGGGGCGTATGGTTGCATCCTAGTTACATGCTTTTACAGGATTTTCATGGTGAATGCGGTGTGTGCCTTGCATCCTTCACATGTAGTTGATCTCTCCTACCCAGACCAAATTAGTTAGAGGCATCGCCTCTAATTGCATGATGAGGTCACGCCTCCAAGTATTTATGCACGGTGGAACCTCATGACCTATATGGGCTATTGGCTAAGTAAATATAGTTTTCATGTAAAAACATAAGTCTTTTCAAACTATAAAACCAGTTTTATAACATGTTCCAGGTTATCTAAGGACTTATACATTTCCGCTACTATTAGTCTTATTATGCTTATGTCATTTTATGCTATGTTTGTATATCCGTTCACTGGGCGTTTTGCTCAGCCGTTTTCCTTTCATGTTCTCAAACGACAGGTAATCAGGGACGCTTATATGACTTTGAGAGTATGTGCATACGGATGGAATCTATCAAGCCTTCATTACTTTATGCATTTTCATACATTACATTACTTCATTTCTTTTGGACATTGTTTAGTCCTTTCATTTCAGTACTTATATTCCTGTGTGTGAGCTTATGTTGGACTACCGATGTTTGATTTTGGTATTTCCTTTTATGGTCATTTAATGTTTTTGGACATTTAAATATATCTCTTAAAGTTTAAATTATCTTAGTAGATCTTTATCTTGTAAAGGAGGTCCTAGGTTAGATGTAGAATATATCACTTTCATATATGTTTATGCTTCAAGTTTGTAATCTTAATACTCAGATTTAGAGTATTAATATTGTTTGTAATAAATTGAAGTGTTTGGTTTATTTTCTCTGTTCATCTATATATATTCTTCATAATATTAAAGAGTAGATTCCGCATACTCTTTAGTAGATACTCAAAGTTTCTATTAAGACTATATAGGATTTTATCTTGTGTAGTCTAAGTCTACAAGTTAGACTAACAAGATCATAAGGGATCAACAAGTGGTATAAGAGCTTGTTGAGAATCTTTGATCTTGAAGGTTTATCAAGAACTCTTTTTGACTAAAGAGATGGATTCAAATGCCAGACAACCTAATACAATGAACAAGGTTCTAGTCTTCAAACAAGGAGAGTTTAAAGAATGAAATTTTAGATTCACTCATATTGTGCAGATGTACAATTGGGATCTATGGGAAATAATTTCTCATGGGAACACGTATAAGAAGTCTGATGCACCTACATAAGAAGGAAAACCATAGGAAGTTACTGCAGATGAAAATAAGTAAAGGACTAACAATTTGAAAGCAAGAAGTATAGTAATGTTCGCTTTACCATATGAGCACATTCTTGATTTCCAACAACATGAAGATGATAAGTCAATGTGTGATGCCTTTGTTCTTAGATTTGGTGGTAATTACTCCACCAAGAAAGCATTATTATAACCAATGTTTGAAAATTTTAATGCTGATGGTTCAAAATCTCTTGACTCTATCTACAATGGACTTCAAGGGATTGGGAGCAAACTCATCACTCAAAGAGGAAATTCTGGTCAGGAAGACATAAATGCCAAGTTTCTTAGGAGTATGCCTGCGGAGATGGGTACTAAGGTATCCATCTAGGAAAACAAAGGGGATACTGACACAATCAATATTGATGATCTGTACAATCATTTTAAAGTGGTTGAACAAAACTTAAAAAGAAGGATGGGTCAATCTCCAATACCACTAACTTAGCATTTATTTCAAATCTAAGTTTTGATAAGCAAGTAAACACTAATAACATTATTAATGTTGACAAGTCATCTATTAATTCTGGTAATGCTAAATCAGTTGTTGGAATAGTCTATGCACTCTTGTCTACTCAAAAGAATGTGTCAGAGATTGTGTCAGACATTGTTGAAAGTGATCTCCAACAACTAAGTGATGATGATTTAGAAGATCTTGAGATAAAGAATTAGCTTGCTTTCCTCCACATGAAAGCTAATAGATTTCTTATAAGAATAGGTAAGAATATTAATCTAAATGCAGGAGATAGAGTTGGCTTAAGTGAAAAATAGAATGCTACAAGTGCCACAACAAAGGGAATTTTGCAAGGGAATGTAAAGGTACAATGAACATTTCACAAGACAAAAAGATGGTTGATGAAGAATCCTCAAAATCATTAATGGCCATTGATGAAGTGGACACTAACTGGGGATGCACGGATGAGGAAGAACTAATAATCAACATGGCTCTTATGGTAGTTTCAGACTCTGAGGTAAGCATTAATAAAAGTTGTACAATAGAATGTCAACAAAAATATTTTGAGCTTGAAAAATATTCTAAAGGAACCAAAATAAATTATGATACTTGTAAAAGTTATATTTGTACTTACAAAAGAGGAATTAGAATATTAGAAGAACATATAGCATCTTACAAAGAACAGGAAATGGCTTTTAAGGATTCCATTATTCTGTCAAAAAGGAAGATATCAGCTCAGGCACTTGACATTACTGAACTTACATCTAAGCTTGAAACTAGTGAGTCTATTAATACTGAAAATGAGGTTAAGTTTAAAAGTTTTGATAATGCTACAAAAATCCAAGAAAAGATGATTGACAGTCAGGTTCTTGACAAATGTAAGTGGGGAATAGGATACAATGGTAACTACCATGCGGTTAAGCCTCATATTGTGCATTTTACTTCTATACCAAATATGTCATATACCGGTCTACCTGAATTCCAAAAGAAGGAGGAACATGAATTTGTTCCAATTACGTTTGAAAAGGAAAGTGATGGTGCCTCTTCTTCTAGCAAAACCTGTGTTGAGACTCTACAGGCCACACCAACCACCAATACTAGTGTTGGCACTCAGACTGAGGAGTTGACTTTTGATCTAAGTAGTTTAGATAGCACAACTTCTCATACTACAGCTAAGTTAGAAGAGAAAATATGCTAAATCCCAATGCTCCTAAATATCATCTTGTTAAGAAAAGTGTTAGATATGCTGAAATTTACAAGGATAATATGTTTATGAAAAAATCAAAAAGGAAATGGTAAGTATTCTTACAAATGTGGTAGAATATTAAGAAGATGACAACAGAAAAAGGAGATGGCAACCAAGTCAAGTGGTTGCCAGCAACCAGGCAAAAGGAGCCGCCAACCAAGTCAGTTGATGGTCGGCTACTTTCTGTGCCACCAGCAACTCTAAAAACGGATTTGTTTAATCAAGCCATAACTAGTTATTAACTCACCACCATCAATGGGAGGTTGATCAATTTCCCTCCCCATCACTTCCTGGACATTTTTTGTGAGACCCCCAGAATCGGGCTAGGAAACAACTAGGCAGCAAGGGGGTTCCACGTCACGGTACAAGAAACAATGAAATATTGTTGACACAAAGTTGACGTAATAAAAACATATACAATACATCATATACATTAGAGTTTTTAAACAAAGGTCCCAGAGTTTTATAAGCGGAAAATCTATTATTTAATTATGAGTTTGTAACATATAGTTATCAAAAATACATGATAAACTTCTGACAGTTTTTTTGATAAAACCAAAGTTTAAATATACATAGAAATCTCCAAGCTGTGATAATATCCTGGGGGCTCCCATCCAAGCAAAGCTAAGAATTAATACCTGAGATTAAACATGTAAAATCATCAACATAAAGTTGAGTGATATTCATAGGTTTAGCAGTAAAGGTGTTGAACACAAGCATTCATTTGTAACAAGAAATAGGGAAAATGGTTATGTGCATTAACCATAGTCCGAAACATTATTATTGTTGTTTAGTTCATGAACCGAAGCTTAACTCATGTAAGTTCCGCTAGTGAGTATTCAACCTAAATACTCAAGTAACAAATCAAATGTTAAATGCGTCAAGGTAATCGGGACAGGGATTGTCAATCCCGATGGATCCACCCACAACATTCGCGCTTAGCAACACAAGTAAATTAACGGTTCATGATCAAGAGAGGAAACTTAAGGCTATAGACTAAAAGCAATAATATCAATGAAAACTGTTGGAAAGCATACAAGTCTAGATAGCATACAAGTTCTGGATAGCATACAGTTTTTAAATGGTCGTGTTCCACCATGTAAAATCTCACCCCGCGTTTAGAAACAATGTGCAAGTAAAAAGGGGCTATGAACTCACCTTAGCAACAAGGTAAGTAAATCATTGAACTCGGAAGCTGAGTAGAAATAGTAGCGGTAAGACGATCACCGACGATATGGATGCCCGGGAAACCGAAAGCCGCAACCTATCAAAATAAGGCGCGCGTTAAGAATCGAACTCAAATATCGATATATACCAAGTATAATATGACTTATATATTTTCAAAGTATTCATACTTCATGACTAGTAACACGAACCAAGTGAAATCCATACTAACCCATTTATTCAACACTACTCGTTTAAACACTTGCACTCTTGAAATTGACCCGTCATAAGACACCAAGTCAACGCATGTCAAACTATCCCTTTACTTCACTCGGAACAGTAACTAAGTCATTTATATAACGACTAAACACTTGAGTAAGTCACCGTGTCCAATAGTGAATACTCAAACCCACGCCACACAAGAATTGAACTATGTGTCAAAATACCAAGCAGCATGTACACTTCAAATGTACACACCGATCTACCCTATCTAGACTTGTCCGATTTTAATGAATCTTGGTGTCAAGGTCACTTATAACCTATATAAGATCCCACCAAAATTTGAGCCAGAGTTCATACTTTAAAACCCATCAGCTCGACACTTTACTCGGCTATAAAATATGGGGTAGAATGTGTACTCGTTTTATAAAACCGTTTATACCACTTTAAAAATACTATCTTGACATTTCGCCTTTTAAACTCACTACTAGACTCATCATATTAAGTTTATAAACTTTAAAAACCAGTAGTATCAATTATCTAACCATGCCTAAAGTCCCCGAGAGTCGACCCAAAATCAGCCACAATTTCGGATTGTGCCGATTTGCTTCTCCTGGTACACGAGTACTAAAATTAGCATAACTTTTGATGCGTAATGAGTTAGAAGGCCTACTTTATACCAAAACGAAGTTATAGAAAAAATATACAACAAAATAAAATAATCTATCCAAACTTGAACCCACGAAAGCTCTAAACCTGCTGTCCAAAATACACTTTAGAAAATCATAAGAAAACATTATTTTGACTCAAAATTCACCATGTTTATGTATCTACTAACAACCTTAAATCATCCAAATAAACTTTTAATCATTCAAAACACTTGCATGTCAAATTTTAAAAAAATCAAAGATCAAAAATCAAACTTTTTAAGATCAAAACACCATGATCTTGTCATGATCACCACATTCATGATCATCAAAACATTTTTCCAACCATAAATCATATGAAAACTTGAAAGTTGTTGCATGTAAGAAATTTGGGTACTAAAACCATCACCTTTCAATTTCTAACATGGGAATTGAATTAGTTTGAGCTAAAACAATGTAAAATTTGATGATCAAGGTTGTTTTGGTGTAGAGAGGGTGGCGGCAATCTTAGAGAGAAGAAAGAAAGATGAAGATTTTTGGTTGTGTGTGTTTTTTTAGTGGAGGAAAGTAAAAAAAATTATATATATAGTGGTAGGTGAGTGGAGGGACTAGTTTTGCCAATTTATAATCTTTTGGACTTAAAAGCAATTTAATAGTTTAAAGGGTAGAAAATGACTATTAGTAAATTTTAAAAATTATTTACGGGACTCGGGTTTCGTAAAAATACTTTTCAAAGTTAAAATGCATCATAAATATGAAAATATGGTTTCCCGACACGACTTAACACGTAATTAAAACGAAATCGTTGAAAATATTAATTATCCAAACATTCGATAATAAAATGTAAAATTTTGGGCATCCGCTGTATCACGGTCATTAGTAGTTCTCGTTGTTCATTGATTTTGAGTAAACTCATTGAAAAATGCATGCGGGTGGTTTTAAATCAAAAACCTTGATTTAAATAAATATGGGAAAAATAAAATAAGAAATTTTATAATTCCAGATAAAGTATTATCAATGATCGGAAAATACTTAGAAAGTATAATTTATTAAAATTATCACGATCTCAGGATTTACATATAAGAATACAAAAAAATTGTTAATGCAAGTGATGCCTAAAAACATTATTAGTGTTAACTAATCTTTCTTAGTTTTGATCACAACAAACTATACAACACATTTAGTGTAAAACACAAAACAAATTATTTAACTAACACTATCATCAAGGTAATAATCATATCACTAACCTTTCTTAATCATACTTAGTGATCATCAAGATGATTATCCTTAAAACTCACTTTTGTTAATATGACAAAAGACTTTTTAATAAACTTTCTTTTTTAGAAAATGTTTTATTAAAATGGAAAATGAAAATTTGAAAATAGCATATTCCATATGCTATTAGAATATCCTTTGAAGGCTTCAAATACCTCAGATATTCCTACCCCACTAAAAGACAAAAAACGGAGTGTACTCTAGGGGCGGTACCTTAAGTAGCTAGGCGGTTCCCTAGCGATATGGAACCGCCGGGCTAGATAAGGTACCACGCCCAGATAGCCGTTATATATCCGTTATAGTTTGTCTCCTTTAAATAGTGGGTTAAATCTCATTTTCCAACAAGCCTCTTGGACGTTTTTCTCAGCCCCCTTTCTCTTTTCTATAGCATAATCATTAGTAAATGATCACTTAAAGTGTTAAGGATGTTTACATATTATTATCCTCTTGATCCCCTCCTTTACCTTGTCCAATGAAAAGATCACTCACTCACTAGTGTTGTGATAAAGATGAATCTATGAGCTAGTCATATTCATCATGATACCCTTTTTGTTTTATGTCAATCCATTGTAAATATGAATACTTGGACTAGTTGTGTTCATCCAAGTTATTTGTGAATACTTGGATTTGTTGTGTACATCCATTGCATATGTGTTTGCTTGGATTTGTGTTGTGTAAATCCAAGCTACATGTGTGTACTTGGAAAAGTCTAGTTGAGTTGTAATAGATTTTATTAGTAGTTCTCACTAAACTATAAAGTGATGTGATTGTGTCTTGTGAGTTCTCACTAAACTTGAAAGTGATTAGTAGTTGTGTTGTGTGAAGTTCTCACTTAGCTTCAAAGTGAAGAGTCGTGAAGATTGGTTCTAGCTTTGGATTAGAACTCGACATCTAGCCTTGTGTCATAAAATGGTGAAGTAGGCAACGTCCTGAAGATTAGTTCTACCTTAAGATTAGAACTCGACATCTAGCCTTGTGTCATTAAATTGTGAAGTAGGCAACGTTGTGTAGATTGGTCCTAGCTAAAG
This sequence comes from Glebionis coronaria, assembly GCA_025667525.1. Taxonomy (NCBI): domain Eukaryota; kingdom Viridiplantae; phylum Streptophyta; class Magnoliopsida; order Asterales; family Asteraceae; genus Glebionis; species Glebionis coronaria. The sequence goes on from CM046876.1 coordinate 157,553,611, forward strand.
ATTAGGTCTCGACATTTAGCTTAGTGTCGGAAAATAATGTAAGCGACGATGTAAGGTTTTCTCCGCCAAGAAGGGAGCTTGTGGATATAGTGGAAATCTCGAGTAGGTGTATTCGAGGAATGGAGTAGAAACGAGGATAGAGCCTCGTTGTCGAACCACTATAAATCTTGGTGTCTTCACACTAGGTTGTCTCCTTCCTTACTCTTTACTTATTTCATTATCATTACACTTACCTATTATCTTTACTAGTGCATTTGAATTGAACCTAATCATTATGCAACTTAGTTTCAAGGAAAAGATAGTTTTAATACAAACCAAATTGAAAGTAATTTCAGTTTGGTTGCCAATCGAAGAGAAACTATTCAACCCCCCCTTCTAGTTTCTACAAAAATGTAATACGTTAGAAATTTCAAAGAAACACGAATAAAAGAATAAAATAATGCCGGAAAAAATACGAGTTCTTACATTTTTGCCTCTTCTCCAAGGTTATTCCATGTATGAATTAGACCCTAGGGCTATGGTTATAGGTGTGATTTCATTTGTAAGAATTCTAACCCTTGACAAAGGTTAGAACACCATTACTACTAAACCCAAAAGATAATTATTCCATGTTAATCCTCATAGGAGGGACGAATTTCGAGTAATGGAAATTCGGTTGGTGGTTGATTGCTCAATTGGAGGCTTGGAATTGCTATAAATTCTATTGTTAGTCATTTTGTGAATGAAGAACCTTGTGTTAAAACTCTTGTACTTGAATTGATTTTAAGTTTAATTTAAGTATTGTTGAATGTTGAATGTGATGATGAATTGTGATAAATTGTGTTTGAATATGATTTCTGAGTAGTGTGATATGCTTGTGTGATGAACATGGATTCTAAAGGAGAGTTTGATTATGATCAAGAAAATGTAATTAGGTTTGTATGGTTGATAAACTCCTAAAGCATGTTTTGATAATCGATGAAATATAGTTTTTATTGGATTTAAAGGTCGAAAGGATTTCTAGTAAACTATGTTCTAAATGATTTATGCATGAGTCAATTTGGTTTCTTGGTGTTTGACAACTCACCGAGATGAGTCGGTCAAAGGAACTTGTCAAATGATTTATCTTGGGTATAGGTCGAAAGGACCCATTCAAACCAAACTTATCTATTAATATTTTCTAGAAATGGTAATTACGATGGGTTGGAATAGATTATCATAGGTCGAAAGGGCTTGTCTAATTCAACTTGTTAATATGGACTTTATGAAGACACCATGGAATGAAGTTCATATACTTTGGATGTGTGATTCATGGTTGTTAACCACACATATTTGATCTCTCCTACGGATGGAATGGAATTCACACAAGTATTACTTTTTGTTATGATTTCCTTTACTATATTTGTTCTCGCGGTAATAACGGTAGTGACAACCCTATTACTTACACCATTGCCATGTTTTGAGTATACGCAATTCCCATGGGACGACCTTGATTTCCCAAATTTGCTACAATTGAACGAGTATACTTGCTCGTATGTGTTGTTAATGAGTTAATAAGTCTTGTTTATAAATTTAAAACTAGGAGTGCAAGACGCGCATCAAGCCTGAATCAACTTTGGTGTAAATTTTGGTTGAAAATTATCATTCCTCGATGGTGAATGTGGACTTTTGTAAGAGGCCAAGGGTGTTTTTCAGAGATAGTATTTTGCAAAATGACCCGTTTTTTCACATCTAAAGCAATCCACTCACTCAATGGACTGATATCCCGCAAATCTACTTCTTTTGATATAACGTTTCGTATTTGCCAAAAGGGCTCTTTCATAAAACTCTCGATTTAAATTTCTTATGTACTCCATACTAGATCTTTCGTCAACTTCATCATCTAAAGTTTCTTGAAAGTCATGTACAATTGCATTCGAATAGAAAGTAGTTGACGAGGTTATGGCTATGATTCAGAAACAAATAATTCAACAACACGTGACGATGCGCTTACGACGTTAGCTGATGATTTCGATGTCGCATACGAAGATAATACGAAATTTTGCACAACATGTGAGAAATGCCGTGATCTTTTCCCACAGAAACGTCATTTAATTGACACGTTTCTAAGTAATCAATCTGATAACGATTTCAACATCCGAAGATCTTTGTTTAGAAAGTCGGCAAAATTGGAGGCTCGAATTGAAAAAAATATTGAATGGCTGAATAACTTGGGTTCTTCATCCCAAACTCAAACAACTCATACCGGCTCTTCATCACAACAACACCGGCGCTAAAATGTGTCTCCCGGTCTACCCTTTCTAATTGTAAATGACTCAAATGACTTACTTATCGACAATCAGGTGTATCAACTATACCTAGATCAAAAAGTATTGAGAGAAACACTAGAAGAAGAAGAAAGAACACAAAGGGAGCTGGAGGCGGAAATTATGGCCGAAGAAGATTACAAGAGACAATCCGTTGGGAGTTACCTGGTCAGTTATCGGATTCGAATGCGGGAACTAACTAATCGTATTATGTATTTTTATTCTATCTATCTAGTAGTGTATTTCCTTTCATATTGTATTTGAATTTCAGTATTTTAATAAAATGTATGAATAAAATATTTAATAAAAAAGTGGGAGTGATGTGTAGCGATTTGTAGTGAGTGCCATTACCTCCAAAAGTGAGTGTGAGTGAGTTGTAGTGAGTTTGTTAAAAAACTGATGTGGCGTTGACGAGGAGGTGAGTGGGTTTGCCCTCACTCCCTTTAGTCTTATTCAAGTAATTGATTCTTATAAAAACTAATATAAATATAGTATTTTTATATATTAAATGTTATTTTAATACACACTTTTTATATTAAATATACTTTAATATTTTTATTAAGGTATAAAATAAAAAATAGCCATAAAAATTAAATTAAAGATAATTTTTTCAGAGAAATTAAAGGAGGACGTGGTTACGTTGCAAAAGCGGATCCAAAAATCCTCCATAATTCAGAAACCATTCATGATTCAGGGATATTGTGTCAGGTATAGCGGTTTCTATTCTTAGTATCGGCTTCTTACTATTTTTTAAACCTTAGGTACTGTTTGATAAAAACTTAATAGGTCTTAATTGAAAAATAAGTAAGTAATTTAAGCCAGTTGCAGTATGTTTGTTTTGAACTGATACAAGTGTTTTGCTTGGGTTTCAGTTTTATTCTCGGTATCTTCTCGAATCGATCACGGTTCAAAGTGGAATAGTTGTTCTTGGTTACGAAAAGGGGTTGGTTTTCTAATTTACTAAAAAGGTAAATGCGTGAAGTAAATAAAGATAAACTAAAAGCAAGCAATTAATTAAAATCAGTTAATAAAATAAAGATTAAAATTAACAATTAAACAATAAATTAAAAACAGTAGAATAACCTTACTCAAAAATTGCTTGATTCGGAATATAACACAAAAGCTTCATTTGGAATACTCAATGAAGAAGCTTCATTCGAACAATTATGCTCACGCGGAATAATCTAAGAGAACTGAACTCATCCGGAATAATACTGATCCGGAATAATTCCTTTGATTCGGAATATCTAACAAAAATGCTTCGTTCGGAATAAAGTGCACTGACTCGGAATAATCAACTAAAAAGCTTCATTCGGAACATTAAACTGATTCGGAACATTTTTGGGAAAACCTTGATTCAGAATATTTAGTAAAACCTTCATTCGGAACATTTTATAACAAGCCTTCATTCGGAACATTTGTTCATCCGGAACATTTGCTTGATCTGGAATATCTTTGATTCGGAATAACACTGACTCGGAACAAAATACTAAAAACCTTTATTCGGAATATCCCTTCATCCGAAATATTGATTATTCCGGATAAAGGCACTGATTCGGAATAAATTTTTAAAAGTCTTGATTCGGAATACTTGCTGTCGATCCGGAATCTGGGTAAATGAAGAACGAAGAACAGTAGGTAAACAGAAAAGACGATTTTTTACAAAATCGACCAAATTAAACCAAAAGATTTAAAACAAACTAACCAATAATCATTTGCTAACCATAAACATCAAATCCCAACAACAAAAACACAAAACCCACTTACTTTTGAAGATTAAAATCAACCAAATAAGAACTTTAAACTTTAAATCAAAAAGATGAAGATGAACAAGATTAATGGAAGGATTATATTGATTGATTAAGGTAGAGTAAACAAAAGGAAAGATTGAAAACTTACAAGATTAAATATTCAACAAAAATGAAAAATCACCAACACCTTAATGGTGTTGGCTTCCTATGAAAACAAAGAAAAGAAAAGACTGGAATGAAAACTAGCTCAAAATGTGTGAAGGGATCTCTTTATATAGGCCTTGTCTTTGGTTGGTGAGTAGGCTTTCTCCCGCTCTTTTTGTCTTCTCGTCTTTTCAGAAAAGTTGACGTTTTCCATTTCGATTCGGGATTTGTTAACGAATAAATTCAACTCGTCTTTTAATTCCTTCGTTTAATAGACTTGAGTTCTTTCTACATATGTAAATCTTCCATCTTTGGTCATTTTCTTCGATAAATCTTCAAATAGGCCCATTGACTTCAATTCTTTTGCATCTCTTGGACAATAGACTTCGTCTTGAGTCTTTTTCTTCGATAAAACCCGTGCAATCCCATGTTTTCTTCAACATTTATCCGGTTGGCTCCGAAAACACAACAAACACACAAACCACGCATAATTCTAAACAAATGACATTAAATACGCGTTTTGGTCTTGTTTTAGCAAGAAATAAGTGATAAAAGGATGGATGTTTTCACACCTATCAAATCCCCTACACTTAACCATTGCCATGCCCTCATGCAATGCTTAGTGATAAAGCAAGTTTACACTTTTCTCATAATTAATCAACCTTGGCCTTATTAAATACTACTAAACAAAAATTAAAGTTCTAAGAGAAATTGAAACTTTAAAGGAAACAAAAGGATAAAAAACCATTTTCACTAGAAAATAGCTACATGGAAATAACTTGCAAAGAGATCAAGGACTTACATTAGGGCTTTGGTGCTGCGAAGATTTATCACCCTCAAGTTTCACGTTCCCCAAACTAAGCTTAAAAACGAGATCATTGTTATTATAAGTTAGCAAATCAAACACTTACACACATGGCTTAATTATATGCTTAAACTCCCTTATTCCTAGGTGTATCTCTTATATTTTATTTTTGTCTTAGAATGATCATGAAGATGCATTTTTGGACTTATTTCGATAGTTTATTTAGGCTGAAAGAAAAGTAGGACGATTTGATTAATAGTTAGAAGGACAAAATCTCTTAAAACTGCTTCTCGGGATATCAAAAAGTTCATATCTTGGCATAACTCGCTTCACGATTTGAGACCTTTCTCGGGCCGATATTTGGCATGTACTTCATACTTCATATCTTGAGAGACGTTCTTGAGATAATGGTCTTCTCTTCGTTTATAGAGTTTCTTCACTTGGAGACTTTTGAGGGATACTCCAACTTTGTTGACCACGACTTCATCATTATTTCTTCAATCGTTATTTGGGATTTTGAGATACAACGATCCTCCTCCTTTTCGGACTTGGATCTATTTATCCTCGTAACTTGTTAGGGTCTTTTCGGATAGACTTCTCCATGATCTTTATGGGAGTTGATTGCTTTTCGTCGTGAGTCTTGATCCTTCATATTGATCTTGGGAATAATGCTTTTCACATCACTTTGGATCTTTAACAATAAAATGGAATCCTCATGCCTTGTTAGGGCCTTTTCGGACTCGCCAATCTTCGCGCCCCGCTTCATAAGTTATGCCTTGGCTATGAACTCTTATCATTATCGAGCAACTTTTAAACGATCTTGGGCTAGAAGCTAAGTAATTCAATAAAATCGTACGACCTTACTTATTGCAGATAATTTATTAGCAAGTGATGGGAGAATAGGCAAATAATCACACCAAGTGTGCTTGTGCAAGAATACCGACTTATAATTGACTCTATCATTTCTCGTTCTCCACAATTTAAAATCTCAAGCAATGAGACTCGTGGATGCTTAGCCTAATAAACCAATTAAGGTCTACATGGTTAAGGATACTTGCTAGAATAAACATGGATAAGTCTATTCGGGTTGAGTCAAAATAATCGCAACGGGCCTAATATGCCAAAGACTTCTAAACTAGCTACACCACTTTATTATGGCATATATACATATGAAAGCAACGATAAAAATTTAAAAATTACGACTATATGGCCAAAGTTAATTAAAAATTTGAAAAATGCTGAAAAAGATGATTTTCCGGTTAAATGAAGGCATTTTAATGGAAAAGTCCACTTAAAACTTCGATAGAAGTCTCCCCTACACTTAATATAAACATTGTCCTCAATGTTTAAGCATGTGGGAAAAGTCTCCCCTACACTTATGACATTGTGCACGTTGGTTAAATCAAGCTAAGGAAGAGACGACTAACGTGATCAATTTCAAATGTGAGTATGAAGAAAATTGAATCACGATAGTTGAGAGATAGAACCGGATTTCGGATAACACGGGAGCACGGTTCTTCAAAGGTTCCAAAAGTGCATTCATCCCTGTAATCACATCACCACACAAACACAAACAACCTATATAGGTCCCCCTACACTTAAGAGGTAAAACGGAAAGGGATAGATACTCGGGTTGCCTCCCGAGGAGCGCTTGTTTTTTATAACCGAGTCACGAGCCTGACTTGACCCAAAATTAGTTCATGGGAAACGTGGTGAGGGATGGAATCATCTCATGAGAGATGTCCTCACCAAAGTACAACTTCACTCGTTGGCCATTCACCTTAAAATTAGGTCCATTAGGTTGAGCGAGCTCGAGAGTACCATATGGAAAAATTTGGGTAATGGTGAATGGGCCAGACCAACGAGATTTCAGCTTGCCCGAAAAGATTTTCAACCGAGAGTTGAAGAGTAAAACTTTGTCTCCAACTTGGAACTCTCGGTTTTTAATCTTAGAGTCGTGAATGAGCTTAGTCTTTTCCTTATAGATCAAAGAATTTTCATAAGCCTCATTCCGGAGTTCATTCAGCTCATTGAGTTGGATTTTGCGTAGGTCACCGGCTTTGTTGATATCGAAATTAGCCCACTTCAAGGCCCATTAAGCCTTGTGCTCCAACTCAATGGGGAGGTGGAATGCTTTCCCGTACACGAGACGATATGGTGTACAACCAATCGGAGTCTTGTATGCGGTACGAAAAGGCCACAAAGCATCATCAGTTTTATCGGCCCATAAGGCACGATGCTCTCCCACGGTTCGTTCAAGAATTCGCTTTAACCCTCGGTTAGATATTTCAGCCTGCCCATTAGTTTGTGGGTGGTATGCGGTGGAAAGACGATGATTTACACCATACTTAGCCATGACTCTAGCAAATTGATCATTGCAAAAATGAGTCCCGCGATCACTAATAATGGCACGAGGCACACCGAATCTAGCGAACAACGATTTCAAAAAGTTACAAACCACCCTTGCGTCATTAGTGGGTAAAGCTTTGGCTTCAACCCATTTAGAAACGTAGTCAACGGCTACAAGGATGTATTTGTTTCCTTTAGATGAAGGGAATGGCCCCATAAAGTCGATGCCCCATACATCAAAGATTTCACATTCTTGTATGAAATTTTGAGGCATCTCATCTTTATGTGTGATCTTGCCTTGTTTTTAGCAAGCATCACAATGTTTAACCATCTCGTGAGCATCACGATAAATGGTGGGCCAATAAATCCCGAGTCAAACACTTTTTTGGCGGTGAAGTTGGGACCAAAGTGACAACCGGTGGGTCCTTTGTGGCAAGCGTCAAGGATTTGTTCCGCTGCCGGTCCATAAACACATCGACGAATAATCAAATCAGCGCATTGTTTGAAGAGATACGGGTCATCCCAAAAGTAAGTCTTAATGTCTTTAAAGAACTTCTTCTTTTGTTGGGATGTTGACCCGTCAATGAGAATTCCACCCGCCAAGTAGTTTGCAATGTCCGCAAACCACGAGGTCTCATCTTGATTCGAATTGATAGACATTAAGGTCTCAAGGGGAAAAGAGTCATTGATCTCTTTATTCGGATGATCCCCTTGATAAGGATCCTCAAGTCTACTGAGATGATCCGCGGCTAGGTTTTCAGCTCCCTTCTTATTACGAATTTCGATTTTAAATTCTTGAAGTAGCAAAACCCAGCGAAGAAGTCTTGGTTTAGAATCTTGTTTAGTCAACAAGTACTTCAACGCGGAATGATCGGTATACACGATGGTGGTTGAAAGGACAAGATAGGGGCGAAATTTTTCAAAAGCATAGACAACAGCTAAAAGCTCTTTTCGGTTGTCGTGTAATGCAATTGAGCCCCTGTCATTGTCTTGCTAGCGTAATGGATTGGTTGGAAGTGTTTGTTCACTCTTTGGCCCAAAACCGCTCCAATAGCAAAGTCGATAGCATCGCACATCAACTCGAAAGGCAGCTCCCAATTAGGGGTAACCAAGACCGGTGCCTTAGTTAGCTTATCCTTAAGAAGGTTGAAGGCTTCAATACACTCGTTGGAAAAGATAAAAGGAGTATCTTTCTCCAAGAGGTGGGTCATCGGCCGAGCGATTTTAGAAAAATCTTTGATGAATCGACGGTAGAAGCCCGATGACCGAGGAAACTTCTCACACCCTTCACGGTTGAAGGTGGAGGCAATTTTGCAATAACATCGACTTAAGCACGGTCCACTTCAAGACCGGCTTTGGAGATTTTGTGTCCTAGCACGATGCCCTCTTTTACCATGAAATGGCATTTTTCCCAATTAAGAACAAGGTGCGTGTCTTCACACCGCTTAAGCATACGTTCTAAATTGGCAAGGCAAGCAGATAATGAATCGCCATAAACCGAGAAATCATCCATGAAGACTTCCATAGTTTCTTCAACCATGTCATGGAAGATAGCCATCATACACCTTTGGAACGTCCCAGGAGCATTGCATAAACCGAAAGGCATGCGTTTGTAAGAAAATGTTCTGTAGGGACAAGTGAATGTGGTTTTCTCTTGATCTTTGGGATCGATGGGAATTTGAAAATACCCGGAGAAACCGTCTAAGAAGCAGTAATAGTCATTACCCGCTAGACACTCGAGCATTTGATCCATGAAAGGAAGAGGAAAGTGATCTTTTTTCGTGGCATTGATCTTGCGATAGTCGATACAAACTCTCCACCCAGTAACGAGACGAGTAGGAATCAACTCATTGTGTTCATTGGGAACAACGGTTATTCCGCCCTTCTTGGGCACACAATGGACGGGACTTACCCATGGCGAATCCGAAATAGGGTAAATCAAGTCGGCATCAAGAAGTTTGATAACCTCTTGTTTGATGACGTCATGAATGCGAGGATTAACCCTTCTTTGGCTCTGTATTGCGGGTTTAAAGTCATCTTCCATGAGAATTTTGTGAGTACAAAAGTTTGGATCAATTCCGCGGATATCGGAAATTTTCCAAGCAGTTGCCTTCTTATGATCTTTAAGCACGGCGATAAGGCGAGATTTTTCTTCTTCGTTCAAGTCCTTCGCGATAATGACGGGCGACTTCTTCTTGTCTTCAAGGAACACGTACTCGAGGTGAGATGGTAACTCCTTAAGCTCTAAATCCGGAGGATTTTCGATGGTAGTCGTAGTCGAATTCGATTCATAGATAGCAATAGCCTTGGGAGATGGTGGAGAAATATGGTCCTCTTTGAGAAGTTTCTCAATGAGACGAATGCCTTCATTCCAATCGGTGGGAGAATCGTCATATTCTAAGTTCACATCTCCCATGGTTGCTTCAAAATCTTTCCAAAGGAAATCACTTTCTCCAAATAGAGTTAGTGATGAATCAATAGAGGAAACGGTCTCAACATTGGGAGGAGAGGTAGGAATACTTTTGCAAGCATCTTTGAAGTGTTCTTCACAAGCCTCATCAAGAACGTCGATACAATTAATACTCTCGTATGAATAAGGCTGTTTAGAAATCTTACCCATGTTGAAGACAATTTGATCGTCACCAACTCTCATGATAAGCTCACCCGCTTCTACATCGATGAGAGTGCGACCGGTCCTCAAGAATGGACGTCCAACGATTAATGGCACACGAGGGTCCATATCATAGTCGACTACGACGAACTCGGCGAGAAAAGTGAATTTGTCGACTCCTACAAAAACATCTTCGGCTATCTCCACTGGATAAGCAACCGTACGGTTAGCTAATTCCAAAGTCATTTTGGTGGGGACTAGCTCAGGGAGAGATAATTGCTTCCAAACACTTAATGGCATTAAGTTAATACTAGCACCTAGATCGGCTAGGGCCATGCAATTCTCTACTCCCGGGAAGTTGCAAGGGATTAAGAAGCGACCCGGGTCACCAAGTTTGGTTGGCAATTTCCTTAAGAGCACTGCAGAGCAATTCTCGTTAAGTTGGGTATTAGCAATATCAAGAAGCTTCTCCTTGTCACTAAGAAGATCTTTGAACATTTTCGCATATTTAGGCATGTGAGCGAGAGCCTCAGCGAAAGAGATTGTTAATGCAATAACGACTAAAAACGTTACTTGTGTTTTTCGGTCTCGCTTAGTTTTGATTATGACAATATGTAAAAACAAGCATTTACGAAAACAACGAAAAACGAATTCTTGAGTTCAAGTATTTTTCATCTTACCCATTTTCACTTAAGGTATGGATAAACAAGTACTAACCTTAATCAAGTGATCAAGTGATTTAATCTTTTCTTAAAACTCACTTTTTATTAAGTGTGACAAGTTTTTATTAAACTTTCTTTTTAAGAAAATGTTTTATTAAATTAATTATTTGAAATTTGAAAATGGCATATTCTTATTTGGTTAAGAATATCATTTCAGGATATTTTTTATATCCAGATAAGACCTCCACCACTAAAGGACAAAAAGGAGCGGAGTCTAGTCCGGCGGTACCTTAGCGCCTAGGCGGTACCTTATCGATAAGGTACCGCTGGCTAAGATAAGGTACCGCGGGCAGATATAGCCGTTGGCTCCTTTGTCCTATAAATAGTGGACCATTCTCAGGTTTTCACCTCCCCTTTTTTGCACATTTATTTCCAGATTCAAACCCCTTCTTTAATCACTCAAATCTTTGATCATTTGTTTGATTATTACTTATTTAAGAAGTGAATCTTGTTCTTCCATCCCTTCTTCTCCAAGTGCAAAGAGAAGAACACTATCCTAGTGAAGTGTTGAGTCCACCACCAACGATCCATTGAAGATCTAATTTTATACACTTGTAGTTGTGTCATAGTTGTGAAGATCCAAGTAGTTGTGTCTATTTGGAAGTTGTGTATGTACTAAGTATAGTTGTGTAGATTGGTCCTAGCTACGATTAGGGCTCGACTTTTAGCTTAGAGTCGGAAATTGGTTAAGCGACGTGTACGGTTTTCTCCACCATAAGAAGCTTGTTGTGTAGTGAACTCTCGAGTAAGGAGTACTCGAGGAGTGGAGTAGGAACGAGGAGTGAGCTTCGTTGCCGAACCACTATAAATCCTTGGTGTTCGGTTTGATCTTTCTTTACCCTTAACTCTTTACATTCTTTATTCTTTATGCATATACATGTGTTAGTATTAGATTAGCTACACTATCATTCTTTATTCTTTGTGGATATATTTTTGTTTGTATTAGTTTAGTTACACTATCATTGTTCATATTGTGCATAAGAAGATTTCACATATTTCCTCAAGCCTAAGTTTTTGAAAAAGGATTTTTGGAAACCACATTTTAACAAGTAAATATAAGAAACTATTCAACCCCCCCCCCCCCCTTCTAGTTTCTACAATTGGTATCAGAGCGGGTTGCTCAAGAATTTTTCAAAGGTTATTGTATTTTAAAACTTGAACCGATCTATGGATTCCAACAAGTACCTAGAAGGGCAATCTATGCAAAGACCACCACTTTTTGAAACCGATAGTTTTATTTATTGGAAAAATAGATTTGAAACATATGTGAAATCAAAAGATTTAGATCTTTGGCATGTTATTACCAATGGTGATTTTTTATCCTTTCAATTTAATGAAGTTTCTAAAACAAAAGAATTGGTCACTTTTGACAAAGCCAATGACGATACTAAAAAGAAACTTTCAAAAAATAATGAGGCTAAAATGGTGATTTATAATGCTTTGCCTAAGAAAGAGTATGAAAGAATTTTTATGTGTGAAACCGCTAAAGATATTTGGAACACTCTTTTAGTAACCCACCAAGGTAATAGCCAAGTCAAAGAAAGCAAAATCGATCTTCTTGTCCAACAATATGAACAATTTGTCATCTTAGAAGATGAAACTATTGATAGTGCATTTGCTAGGTTTAACACCATTATTACTAGTCTAAAAGCACTTGATGAAGGTTTTCTAGCAAGAACAATGTTAGGAAGTTTCTAAGGGCCTTACATCCAAAGTGGAGAGCAAAAGTCACGGCGATTGAAGAGTCGAAAGATCTCTCAACTTTATCACTCGATGAACTCATAGGAAACTTGAAGGTTCATGAGGTGATAATTTTGAAGGACTCGGAATTAGTGAAAACCAAGAGTGAAAGGAAATCTCTTGCACTTAAAGCCAAGAAGGCACAAAGTGACCATGATAGTTCCTCGGAAAGCGATGACGAGGAGTATGCATTGGCGGTGAGAGATTTCAAGAAGTTCTTCAAGAGAGGAGGTCAACACGTTAGGCAACCCAACTATGACAAGAAACCATTGTCAAAGAATCGGTTTGTCAAGAACGAAAAAGGTGATAGGAATTGCTTTAGATGTGGTGATCCAAATCACTTCATTGGTGATTGTCCAAAGCCCGCTCGTGATAAGAACCACACGGCATTCGTTAGTGGCGCTTGGAGCGATAGCGATGAAGATGATGATGACAACCCTAAAGAGGAGAAATGTCTTATGGCTCACACTTCTAAAGAGGTACATTCCGAAACCGAATATTATAGCAATGATAGTTCCACTTTAGATGATATTGAATTTGAAGGCAAATATGATAGCTTACACAAACTTAGTCTTAAATTCATAGAAAAGAATAAAACCTTAAAATCAACCAAAACTAAGCTTGAAAATGAGATCAATGAACTTAGGGAGAAATTGGCTAAACTTGAGAAAAACAAAGAGGTTGATTTAGGTTGTTTAAGTTGTGAGAAACTTAGATTAGAGAATGAAGATCTCAAGAGCACCTCCATTAAATTGGAAAAGTTCATGAAAGGTACTAGTGCTCTTGATGATATGTTAAACAAACAAGTTCATTCTAAGGAAAGACTTGGTCTAGGTTTTAACTCAAATGAAGCCTCAACTAGTGAACCAAAACAAGTCAGGTTTTCACAAAAAACGCCCACTAGACGCGGTTCCAAATTGTATGGCGCGGTTCCTTATCACTATGGAACCGCCGCCATAGATAAGGTACCGTGGCCAGAAGATGAATTTTGTGAAAATCCTGAAATTTCTGAAAAGTCTAAGTTAGATGAAAAACTAAAGCATCTTACTGTTAATAAGGTAAAATTACCCATACTTGACGACAATGCTATTGGTAAGTTCTACAAGCCATTAAGTAAACCTCTCATGGGAAATATAAGTTTATCTAGACTATCCTCTACTCCACCTAGAGTACGGAATGAGTCTAAGCCTAGAAGTAGAACGACAACGCCTAGAAGAGATAATCAAAACAACTCACAACCTAGAAGTAAAACTCCAACACCTAGAAGGAATAATAATAACTCTAAACCTAGATCAAATACACCTAGGAGAAATAATGAACAACAGAATGGTTACATGAATTACTACCTTCCTTCATTTTGTTCTCCATGGGGAATCTCCTCCTCATTCATGCATCCCAACCAAATGCAAGGGATGTTTGGAACTAACAATTTTGGACCCATGAGATATTAGGGACCAAATGTTTGATCTTGTGTGTTGTTACCTATATATGCTTGGGAATTGATTTGGAGCCCGATGAGTTGATTAAGGATAGTGGATTTTCTAAACACATGACGGGTAATCGAAGTTTGTTCTCGCATTACAAAGCATATGATGGAGGTAACATCACATTCGCTAGTAGTCTACGTGGTAATATCATTGGCAAAGGTACGGTTTGTCTTGACTCCATGACCATTGAAAATGTTGAGCACGTAGATAACTTAGGTTTTAACCTTTTAAGTATAGGTCAAATTTGTGATAATAAGTGTAAGGTCATCTTTTCGGAACATGACAGTGAAATCGTAAAAGATGGAAAAGTCATTGGAAAAGGTGTTAGAAAGCATGGGCTTTATGTCATGAAGGTTAATAAGAAGTCAAAAGACAACATATGTCTTGCAACTATAGATGATAGTTCTACTCTTTAGCATAGGAGATTAGGTCACGCTAATATGCGTTTAATTCAATCTTTAGTCTCTAAGGAGTTGGTAAGACACCTCCCCAAGATTAAGTTTGATAGTCACTTTTGTGATGCTTGCAAAGTTGGAAAGCAAGTTCACTCAAGTCACAAAGCCAAGAATTTGGTTTCGACCTCTCGGTGCTTAGAGCTCCTACATATGGATCTCTTTGGACCTTCCGCCATACGGAGTTATGGAGGTAACCTTTATACCCTAGTTATAGTTGATGACTATTCTAGATTCACGTGGACTAGATTTTTGGCATCCAAGAATGAAGCTTTCGATCACATCGAAATCTTTAGTCGAATAATTCAAAATCAACTAGGATGTTCAATTGTTTCTATTAGGACGGATCATGGTAGGGAATTTGATAATGAAGTGCAATTTGGTGACTTTTGTGAAGCTCATGGTATTACCCATAACTTCTCGGCTCCTCGCACTCCACAATCAAATGGGGTAGTTGAAAGGAAGAATAGGACTCTCCAAGAGATAAGTAGGACGATGTTAAATGAGCAATCTTTGCCTCAAAAGTTTTGGTGCAATGCCGTGGACACATCGAATTATATTCTCAACCGAATTCTTATTCGACCTTTCCTAGGAAAGACCCCCTATGAGATTCTTAAAGGTAAGAAACCCTCATTAGAATACTTTAGGGTGTTTGGAAGGAAGTGCTTTATCCTCAACACCAAAGACTACCTTACCAAGTTTGACCCAAAGTCTTACGAAGGTATCCTTTTAGGTTATTCCCAAACTAGTAAAGCCTACATAGTCCTAAATAGAACCACGGGAGTTATTGAAAAATCACTCAACGTAACCTTTGATGAAACCCCTCCTTCACCCAAGACACCACCATTGGTTGATGATGACTTGGATGAATTAGAAGTAGTTAAAGCCAAAGAGGTTAGAAAAATAGGAGTTGAAGACCTTAGTGTTGAAAAGGAAGTAAACATTAAGGAGTCAAGGGATCATACTCTCAATAATGTCATTGGTGACTTAAATCAAAGGACCCTAAGATCTCAAGTCCAAAACCAAAGCAACTTCTTTTGTTTTGTCTCCTTGATTGAACCAAAGAATGTTAAAGAAGCTTTGACGAATGAGAGTTGGGTCATTGCGATGCAAGAAGAATTGAATCAATTCGTTGCCAATGATGTTTGGGAACTTGTTCCTCCACCTAGAAGTTCTACCATTATAGGAACCAAATAGTTATTTATGAATAAGCTAGATGAGAATGGTGTTGTGTCTCGTAACAAGGCTAGACTTGTAGCTCAAGGCTATAATCAACAAGAAGGGATTGATTATGACGAGACTATGCACCGGTAGCTAGATTAGAATCAATTAGAATCCTTTTAGCCTACGCTTGTGCCTTAGATTTTAAACTTCAACAAATGGATGTAAAGAGTGCATTTCTTAGCGGTTTGATCAATGAGGAGGTATATGTGGCTCAACCTCCCGGCTTCATTGATTTTGAGAAACCGGACCATGTTTACAAGCTTAAGAAAGCACTTTATGGACTCAAACAAGCACCCAAAGTTTGGTATGATAGACTTAAAGCGTTTCTTGTTAAACATGAGTATACCATGGGAATTGTAGACAATACACTCTTTACAAAGAAGAAAGGTCCTCACCTCATAATCGTACAAATATATGTTGATGACATTATATTTGGCTCAACTTGTCGAGAATTGTGTGATGACTTTTCCAAAATCATGCATGATGAGTTTGAAATGAGTATGATGGGAGAACTTAACTTCTTTTAAGGAATCCAACTTAAACAAATGGACGATAGTATTTTCTTTAGTCAATCTAAGTACGCTAAAGAAATGCTAAAGAAATTTGGATTAGAAGAATCTAGACCAATGAAGACCCCTATGGCCTCGGATACTAAACTCACCGTAGATGATGAGTGTGAGTCGGTAGACAACACCAAATATAGAGGTATGATTGGTAGTTTGTTGTACCTAACGACAAGTCGACCGGATATCATGTTTAGTGTTTGCCTTTGTGCTCGCTTCCAAGAGGCTCCCAAAACCTCTCACCTTGAAGCGGTTAAGCGTATCTTCCGATACATTAAAGGCACTATACATTTAGGATTATGGTATCCTAAAGGGACCGGCGTAGAAACCATTGTCTACGCGGACTCGGATCATGCGGGAGACTATGTGGACCGGAAAAGCACTAGTGGAGTTTGTACCTTCATGGGTTGTTGTTTAACTTCTTGGTTCTCCAAGAAACAAATCGCTCTTGGGATATCCACCACGGAAGCCGAGTATGTGAGTGCTGGAAAAGCATGCCAACAAGCTCTATGGATGAAGCAAGCGCTTGTTGATTACAGGATTTCTCTTGATGATGTTCCCATCATGTGCGATAATAAAGGCGCTATAGACCTAAGCAAGAATCCCGTGCAACATTCGCGAACCAAACACATAGAAATTAGACACCATTTCCTTAGGGATAATGTTCAAAAGGGGAACATTACTATTGAAAAGGTGCCCTCCGAGGACAACTTAGCCGATATCTTCACTAAGCCACTTAAGAGGGAACCTTTTAATTACTTGCGTCTAGGTCTAGGATTAATGGAACATCTTCCTTAAATTCTTTTCTTCTTGTGTGTTTTCTTTTACCACTTTGAGTCCTTGAGTCTTTTAAACTCCTTTTGAAAAATCTTCTCCTCTCCTCTTCAAAATTCTCAAAGTCTCTTTCGAAAATGGTTGAGAAATTCGTTTGACATTGTTAATTCAATCTAAAAACGATTTTTCATAGATTCTCGCTATTAATATAGAGCTTAAATAATTCATATGTATGATTCTCTCAAACATAGCAAGAACAAGATAGAATCATGGAGGATTATTGTGTCATGACTTAAGGTCTTGTCTTACACACCTCCTACATCGATTTTTTAATCCATGTCTTTTGGTCAAATCTCTATTTGTTAAGTTTGCATATGTTTTCTTTGTCTATCTTTGCTTTTAAGCATATCCCTATGATAAGTTAGACTAGAAAAATAAGATTTGCTGAAAAATCTTCCTCCAAACACCAAACCCTGCTTTTGCAGGCGGTTCCATATGTGAGCCGCGGTACCTTATTGATAATGTACCGCCACCCTAGATAAGGAACCGCCTACAGTGGCCTTCCTTTTTCGGGTTTTTGTCTTAAACTCCAGATTTGCTCCAACATTTTTGAGAATCTTTGTTTCAAACCCTTTGACCACCCCAAAAATACCCTAAGCCTTCCCTATTTAAACCATAAGCATTTTGCATTACTTCACATCCAAAATGTCTTATTCTCCCAATGAAAGCCTTGAATCTCCTCCATTTTCTACAATTGCTTTCAATCCAAACCCACCCAAGAACACTCTTAATCACATGTCTCCTACCAAGAATGTTGATTGTGGAACATCTTTTCTTCCACCACCACCCTTTAGTGTTCTTCCTCCTTCTCATGATAATGTCATGCACCATGGAACATATTGTCATTGTTGTCAATATCAACATCTTGCTATGGCACACATCTATGAGGAGTTGAGCTACATCAAGAGTCTCTTAATCAAGCCTCCTCTTCACTTTGATTATGAGATCTCCAACAAGCCACCACCACCACCCTCCGCTATTACCTTGTCATTCATATAAGCATTGGTTGCTTATCCACAAGACACCAAATTCAAGCAAATCTTAGAATTATAGAATAACTAGGATTAGATTTATGCTTTTGGCTTGTTTCTTTTTCCATACTTCTTTGTATGATGTTCTTTTAGTAACCTATCTTGGATCTTTGTCTTTGTGTTTTCTTATCTTTTATTTTTTTATGTGACCTATTGCTATATATTGTTGGTTGTTTCTTTTGTTCAACTAACCCTTCTATGTAGCTTGTCACCATATCTCGATTCCTCGGTGCCCCAAGCTAGGGGGAGTAAGCACCAAGGGGGAGTCTTTGCAAAGTCCGTTTCTTCAACACCGGCTTACGTAACCTTTTTGCTTCGACAAAGGGGAAGAAATGAATAAACTCGTCTTCGGAAATCTTGTTTTTGTGTGATTGAGTTTATGTATTGTCGGAATCAAAAAGGGGGAGATTCTTAATGCAATAATGACTAAAAACGTTACTTGCATTTTTCGGTCTCGCTTAGTCTTGATTACGACAATATGTAAAAACAAGCATTTACGAAAACAATGAAAAACGATTTCTTGAGTTCAAGTATGTTAATGCAAGTGATGCCTAAAAACATTATTAGTGTTAACTAATCTTTCTTAGTTTTGATCACAACAAACCATACAACACATTTAGTGTAAAACACAAAATGAATTATTTAACTAACACTATCATCAAGGTAATAATCATATCACTAACCTTTCTTAATCATACTTAGTGATCATCAAAATGATTATCCTTAAAACTCACTTTTGTTAATATGACAAAAGACTTTTTAATAAACTTTCTTTTTTAGAAAATGTTTTATTAAAGTGGAAAATGAAAATTTGAAAATAGCATATTCCAAATGCTGTTAGAATATCCTTTGAAGGTTTCAAATACCTTAGATATTCCCACCCCACTAAAAGACAAAAAACGGAGCAGAGTCTAGTGGCGGTACCTTAAGTACCTACGCGGTTCCTTAGCGATAAGGTACCGCGGGGTGAGGTAAGGTACCGCGCACAGCTAGCCGTTATAGATCCGTTATACTTTGTCTCCTTTAAATAGTGGGTCAAATCTCATTTTCCAGTAAGCCTCTTGGACGTTTTTCTTAGCCCTCTTTCTATTTTCTATAGCATAATCATTAGTAAATGATCACTTAAATTGTTAAGGATGTTTACATATGATTATCCTCTTGATCCCCTCCTTTACCTTGTCCAATGAGAAGATCACTCACTCACTAGTGTTGTAATAAAGATGAATCTATGAGCTAGTCATATTCATCATGATACCCTTTTTGTTTTAGGTCAATCCAATGTATTTATGAATACTTGGACTAGTTGTGTTCATCCAAGTTATTTGTGGATACTTGGATTTGTTGTGTACATCCATTGCATATGTGTTTGCTTGGATTTGTGTTGTGTAAATTCAAGCTACATATGTGTACTTGGATAAGTCTAGTTGAGTTGTAATAGATTTGATTAGGAGTTCTCACTAAACTATAAAGTGATGTGGTTGTGTCTTGTGAGTTCTCACTAAACTTAAAAGTGATTAGTAGTTGTGTTGTGCGAAGTTCTCACTTAGCTTCAAAGTGAAGAGTCGTGAAGATTGGTTCTAGCTTTCGATTAGAACTTGACATCTAGCCTTGTGTCGTAAAATGGTAAAGTAGGCAACGTCGTGAAGATTGGTTCTACCTTAAGATTAGAACCCGACATCTAGCCTTGTGTCGTTAAATTGTGAAGTAGGCAACGTCGTGTAGATTGTTCCTAGCTAAAGATTAGGTCTCGACATTTAGCTTAGTGTCGGAAAATAATGTAAGCAACGATGTAAGGTTTTCTCCGCCGAGAAGGGAGCTTGTGGATATAGTGGAAATCTCGAGTAGGTGTACTCGAGGAGTGGAGTAGAAACGAGGATAGAGCCTCGTTGTCGAACCACTATAAATCTTGGTGTCTTCCCACTAGGTTGTCTCCTTCCTTACTCCTTACTTATTTCATTATCATTATACTTACCTATTATCCTTGCTAGTGTATTTGAATTGAACCTAATCATTATGCAACTTAGCCTCAAGTAAAAGATAGTTTTGATACAAACCAAATTGAAAGTAATTTTAATTTGGTCACAAATCGAAGAAAACTAATCAACACCCCCTTCTAGTTTCTACAATTGGTATCAGAGCGATGGTCACTCAAGATCTTTAAAGTATATTGTACTTTGAAACTTGGATCGATCCATTGTCTCCTCAAATTAGAAGGTCTAGTTGTACTAAAGTTTCTCTTTCGTCAAAACTATGTTTTCTTTGAAAATAGGTCTTTTAATTGATAATATTGCATCCCACTTAAGATTAGTAGCCTTTATGCATTTTAGATATACTCTTGAAATGTATCTACTAGTTTGCATCTTGCTTTGTGTAGGTACTCATGAAGATCAATCACTTAATTGGTTGTGGATTGAGTTACTTGCACTTGTAGAAGACTCATCTTCATTGATCTTTAACATCTTTGAATGATGATACCAAGATGATTGAGAATGATACTAGTCCTTGAAGACTTAGTACTCATCATAGTCATTGATTGGGCATAGCACTTATTCCTTCATGGATTGCTCTTTGTGGCCAATGTACGCTTTCGTTCTTCCACACGCCCTTTGATCATTCTTTTGATCATTACTTGACTATGTGCTTGTTCTCGGCATCCTTGCCTTGACATTTATTTGTGGTTTGTGCTTCTTTTCTTTTATCCTCTCAAACCTTCATTGCTTGGATACTTGACTCACTATGGTGATGTAGAGTGAGTTAGTAGAAGCTTAAAGTATCAAGCATGATTTCCATGGTTTGCACCCATACGGTTAGTAGGCCCTTTGTGGGAGAGAAAGTGAATTAATACCTTGCTCATATTTTGGTTTAGACTAAGACTATTATTGAAAGTGATCTTAGTCTATACTTGAATAATTGCTTTGTGCTTATTCATTACCAAAGCCGTTTAATGTTTCACCTGAAAGGCACGTCTTAAACCACTATATATGACACAAGCTCTTCATTACAACTATTTGAAGATTGTCATTAATCCCTTGAGCATTGGTCCTAGTCTTGATTCACTTCCCTTGACTTCTCTCCACTTAGTCGTTTTGCTACGAGTAGTCGTTTGTCTGTTTCGGTTCTTTTCGATCTTGATTTAACTCGTAATCCTTCGTTAAGGCATATTGCTTAGTGTTATGATGATCCAATGATATTCTAAAAGGCTCATGATTTAATCTTAAGTATTTTAGGAAAACTTGATTTTCAAAATTTGGCGTTTTTCATAGATAAAAACCTGCCTCTGTAGGCGGTTCCTTATCTAGGCGGCTCAAAGGCGCGGTACCTTATCGATAAGGTACCGCGGGCAGTAAGTTTTGTCAGAGCGCCAGTTTGATTATTTTGTTCTTTTCAAACCTCTATCTCTCTCCCAAAAGCACACAGCGACGGTTTTCTTGTTTTTCCACCATTGTTGAAGCTTCTAAAACTTTCAATCACTCAAATTAATTGATTCCAAGTTGTGGGTTTCACTCATCCTTCATCTAATATCAATTAATTGTAAGTATTTTCTTTCAATTTCATCTATTTTGTTCTAGGGTTCATCCTTTCATAATTGGGGATTTTTAAAATTTAAATTGAATTAAAACCTTAATAGGAATGTGGGTTGACATGGTTATTTTACTATGATTCCTTAGGTTGATATTCATTAAGATTTCACTAAAACCCACTTGTAGAACAAATCCGAATTTAGGCTAAATGATTTTGGTTGAATGATGGATTTGAGATGAACCCATGAACAAGTAGGTAATGACATTGTTAATGCTTACCTAAAAACCTTGTTTTGAAAAAACCAATGTTCTAATCCATTGTTGATCTAACATAGATCATGTGTTCTTGGTTAATGATGGAATAGACACATTGTGAACATGAAAATGATATGGATTCAATCCTATGTTTATCAAGAAATTGATATAACACATTTTCATTTTTCGTTTTCCTTTTTGATTTTCATATGAGTGATTGGAAATATTTTTGTTTGTATTTAGGTACTTAATCATGCCTTCTCAATATCAAAAACATCATCAATACACTAGACAATACATGCCAAACCTCTCCCAAACCTATGCTTCCCCCAACTTCAAAACGCTTTTCCATCCCTTTCCACTCGTTGTTTCCATGAGGGTAGAATCGTTGACAAGGAAATAACGGGTTATGACTATATCCAATCTATGTTTGAGCTTTCGGGGTTTGATTGCTTGCTCAACAAAGAAGAAGATATTTACCCCTTATTCCTTCTTGAATTCTTTAGCACCTACTCCATGCTTGAATACAATGGAGAAATCTTCATTCGTTTCGTGTTGAATGATCAATTGATTCAATACTCCCTCGAAAACTTTGGTCAAATTCTCGGTGTGCCATATGAAGGCACTTGTCGTTTTACGGATAAATGGAGACTTGATGCTCTCTCGGAATCCTTCGATAAACCTCCGAATGACCTCACCGAAATTGATCTAGAGTTCATCCTTGACATGATCCCGAAAGAGCGTGATGGAAACGTTGTGAGAAGCCTTCATTCAAATGTACGAAATGTGAATCGATATGAAGTGCTCTCTAGCGACCTTAAGGATTTTATGGTTCAATGGGCCAATATCCTTAGGGAGAATGTCTTTTGTCTTGGTGGAAACCGAGATCATATCCCGGCATGTATGGTGCATATGTTGAGTTGCATCTTTACATCCACCAAGTACAACTTGGCATTCTATATCGCTCGACGAATCAATTATGCCCTTTCGAAGCCCAAGACAAACCTTCCCTATGCTATGCTTCTAACTCGCCTTTTCAAAAGGGTTGCTCATGATTTTCCCCACCTCGATCTTTCTCGCTTCTACCCGGTTCATCGGGTTATGTTGCCTATTCAAGAGGCATATGCAAGAAAGACAAGAAGTGATCGAGGATCGAGAAAATCTGATCATCAAGAGATGGATGATGAGGACATGGACATGCCAACAAGTGATGGTGATGGCATAGGTACTAGTTCTCATTTCCACTCTTCGAGTAATCCCATCCATCCTCAAACCCATTCGAGGATAAATTTGAAGACTTAGCTCCTCATCCTCATCATTCTAGTGAAGTACCGGAAGATCTCAATATGGAGCATCTTTACAGTGAAAACCTTAGAACTCGAGGGGAATTGCACGAACATCGGGTTGAATCAAGAAAAGGTTTCAAGTTCTTGGGGAATATGATCAAGGGATTGGGGAAAAAGAGAAGGTGAAAGCTTTGAAGTATTTCAAAGAATACATGTTGGCAAACATGTAATGTTGAACAATTTTATTTTATCTTGGATGTGTATTAACTTATGATTGCATGTTTGAATTATCATTTATCTTGATCCTTAATGTTAATTATGCCATCATGTTAGTGATTTACATAGCTTTGTGCATCTTTGTGATAGTTAGCTTATTAGATTATGATCTGTAGTTAACTTTGGCTTGTGAATCTTTTGGGAAAATCTGGGTTTATCAAAATTTGGGATGAGAAATTTTTGAAAACCCTCTGGTCGCGGTTCCATATCGACCGGAGGTTCCTTATCGATAAGGTACCGCCGGTCCTAGATAAGGAATTGCCGGTCACTGTGCACGACAGCATCTTTGCTTTACACTGTTTTCTTAAATCTGTGTAAACCTTGCATGATTTTCAGTAATAAACTACACATTTCCTAAACTAGCTTACCTAAATTCATTATTCACCTAAAATGATTTTAACCCATTACTAGTTTGGATCATCCCCTCACCCATTTAAACCCACCTTGTTTGCCATGTTCTTCACACATCAAACATACTTCCCTAAACCTTAAACCACCCTAATCAACCATGGTGTGTACCAAAACCTCAAGCACTTCCAAGACCTCCACCCCAAGGAAAACACTCAAAATAAGGATTAAGGTAGCCAAGCCAAACTCCTCACCTTTCCACACACCTAAAAATGAGATGACTCCTATCCTCATTTCTTCATCACCTTCCCCACCTCTTGCACCATGCAAGACATCATCCACCCATGGTACTAACCACTCCATTGGTTCTACCTCCTCTTCATTCAACTCAAGAATGAATGAGCTCTCTTCACCCTTCACTCCAAGTGCACCCTTGGATGTAACCACTCAACCCCAACCAATCCAAAGCATTCCTTTTGTGAATGACTTTGATGACACTTTGGTGACTTCACCATTTACCCCTCACAACTCACCCATTTCACCAACCTTGGAGAATTTACCTCCACACTCACCCATTTACCCTTTAGGGAACATGCCTCCACTCTCACCAATATCACCCTTGGAGAACATGCCTCCTCCACCTCCACCCAACTCAAACATTCCAATTTTGGGTGTTCCACTTTCCCTCCTTTTGGGTGATCCATACTAGGGGTTTCAACAAACTCATGGGCCTAGTTGTCCATGTTGTCTTTACAACCACTACATCATCCATAACCTAAGGATGGATATGTATGGGCTACATAGGAGGTTGCAAGAGTTCTTGCTTGCCTTGTTCTCCATGCCTCCTCCTAGAAGATGAATGATAGAGTTTTCTTAATAAGAGTTTTCAACAAAACCAAGCCAAAGAAAACTACTTATCTAGATTTAATGTTAAGCTAGCTATGTATTAGTTAGTTTTTTATTTGACTTTGTACTTGCTTCCTTAATGAATGTTTCATGTTATTGATCTATGGATTTAGCTTTGTGTGTTTCTATCCTTTTGTGCACACTAATCAACTTTAATTTGAAATTAAAATTGAACCTAAATCTATCACAACCTCTAAACTTGACTAAAATTGGTTCAAAATGATATCTAAATTATTTTGTCACCCTTTGTCAAGACATTCTTTGTGAATGTGTTGCTTTATGCAACCCTAGCATATTTTGGTGCTAATAGAGGTAAAATTCCAAGATTTGCAACTTTTTGAAAAAGTCTTAGTTTTTCCCAAAACCAGGAAAAACATGGTTTCAAGTCCACTGGACGCGGTTCCTTAAAGTCCCGCGGTTCCTTAGCGATATGGAACCGCCGGTCCCTATAAGGTACCGCGGACAGTAAGTGGCTTTTGACGAATTTTTGGTCAAAACTTTTAAAACCCTATACCCTGTCAAGATTCCTTGTTTACTCAAATTGACTAAACATTCCTTGACACTACACATTTTGTATTCAAACTCTTACCTTGTTTACATTTTACTTATACCCCGACCTTGAGATTTCATTCTCACATCTTCCCAACCTTGATAATTTATTCTCACATAACCTTGAGATATCATTCTCACACTCTCACAATGCCTAACTCCTACATTCCTAACCTTGACATTTCTTTGTCACAACCCCACTCACCCAAAGCTTCCTCATCCAAGCTTTCAAAGAAACCAAAAATCTCGGTTCGACCTATTTGGGTTAAGAAGAATGAACCATCTTCGTCCAAACCACCCAAAAACCCTACCTTCTCTCCAATCAAGTATTGGAATGAGACTTATACCATAAACCCCATCACCGGAGCAAAAGAAAATGTTCCCCCAGAACCACAATCCTTCAATACCCCTCAACACAATGACCTTTCAACCTTTCCAAACCTCACAAGGCATTGTGAAAACATTCCCAAACCCATTACCCCACCACCACCAAACCCTAAGTTTGATGCCATACCCCCATCAAACAATTTTGTGTTGCATCATGGATCCTCGTGTGCTTGTTGTCGATTTCAACAAATTGAACTTGCTCATGTGTATGAGAAGTTAAATTTTCTTGAATTCCTCCTCACTCGACCTCCTATTCAAGTTTTCGTTCCGGTGGACAAAACTTCGAATGATGCATCGTCGTCTTTTTAGTCTTTTATTTTTTTTTAATCAATCTTGGAAAATATCACTATTAGACTAGCTTATGCTTAGTGGTTTATTTTCCATATTTATTGCTTTTAGATACTCATATTGTGTGTATGACTATCTTCTTTGTTGTGCCTCTTTTTTTATGTAACCTTTGTGTTGTTTGTGTGCTTTTTCATTTGTTCTATTTTGAGTTGATCATGGTTAATTTTTACAATTGCTTATGGGTGATTCCATCAATTCTAAGCTTTAACCCATTGACAAGCTTATCATCTTCATTGGATTGAAGTTTGATTTTGTCAATTACCTCTTTGGACATACTTAGCAAAATACTTGCTTCTAATTTGAGATTTCTTCTCTCTCTCTCCCTCTCAAGTTACTTAGTAGGTAGTGATCATATATACATTGGTGTTTCTTTCCTTTCTACTAACCTTTGTGTAGCATGTCACCTTAGCTCACAAACTTGGTGCCCCAAGCAAAGGGGAGCAACCACCAAGGGGGAGCTACTAGCAAAGTTCGATGTTCTTCAAAGACTTGTGCTAACCTTTTTGCTACGACAAAGGGGGAGAAATGATAGTGATAAACTAGTTAATAATTCCAAATTTTGTGTTTCTACGTAAATGAGTTTATCGTTTGTCGTAATCAAAAAGGGGGAGATTGTTAATGCAGGTGATGCCTAAAAACATTATTAGTGTTAACTAATCTTTCTTAGTTTTGATCACAACAAACCATACAACACATTTAGTGTAAAACACAAAATGAATTATTTAACTAACACTATCATCAGGGTAATAATCATATCACTAACCTTTCTTAATCATACTTAGTGATCATCAAAATGATTATCCTTAAAACTCACTTTTGTTAATATGACAAAAGACTTTTTAATAAACTTTCTTTTTTTAGAAAATGTTTTATTAAAATGGAAAATGAAAATTTGAAAATAGCATATTCCAAATGCTGTTAGAATATCCTTTGAAGGTTTCACATACCTCAGATATTCCCACCCCTAGGAATAAGGGAGTTTAAGTATATAAGAGATACACCTAGGAATAAGGAAGTTTAAGCATATAATTAAGCCATGTGTGTAAGTGTTTGATTTGCTAACTTATAATAACAATGATCTCGTTTTTAAGCTTAGTTTGGGGAACGTGAAACTTGAGGGTGATAAATCGTCGCAGCACCGAAGCCCTAATGTAAGTCTTAGATCTCTTTGCAAGTTATTTCCACGTAGCTATTTTCTATCCTTTTGTTTACTTTAAAGTTTTAATTTCTCTTAGTACTTTAATTTTTGTTTAATAATATTTTAATAAGGCCAAGGTTGATTGATTATGAGAAAAGTGTAAATTTGCTTTATCACTAAGCATTGCATGAGGGCATGACAATGGTTAAGTGTAGGGGATTTGATAGGTGTGAAAACACCCATCCTTTTACCACTTATTTCTGGCTAAAACAAGACCAAAACACGTATTTAATATCATTTGTTTGGAATTATGTGTGGTTTTTGTGTTTATTGTGTTTTTAGAGTCAACCGGGTGAATATTGAAGAAAACATGGGATTGCACGGGTTTTATCGAAGAAAAAGACTCAAGACGAAGTCTATTGTCCAAGAGATGCAAAAGATTTGAAGTCATTGTGCCTATTTGAAGATTTATCGAAGAATAGAGCCAAAGATGGAAGATTCATATATGTCTAAGAACTCGAGTCTATTAAACAAAAGATTATAACACGAGTTGGAATTATTCACCGACACTTCTCAAAATCCAAAGTCGGAAACGTTTATTTAAAGAAACGTGAAGACTAAAGAAGAAAGAAGAAAAGAAGCCCAAAACCAAAGCCCATTCACAAGCCCACAAGCACACGCCTATATATAGGATTTCACTTCACCATTTTGGGGGACTAGTTAGTTTTAGTTTATTAGTTTTTCATTTTTCAACCTCTCTAGTTTTAGAGAGAGAAAGTTCTCAACTTTCTCTCACTAAGATTTTTCTTTTCTCCATTTTTTAACTTTCAAGTTTTAAGCTTTTGTATTTTGGATTTCATTAATCTAATTCAAGATAAGCTTTTAAGTTCTTTAATCTCCTTCTACATTTCTTAGTTTACCTTAATCTTTGATCCGATTGTTTGATTTCATACAGTTTGGATGATTGGATTTGTTCGTGATTAAAAGTTAATCTTTCTTGTTCCTTTTTAAGCTCACGCACGTATAAGCTATAGGCCCTCTATGCTTATTGGCTTATTGCTTGTTTTAGCTTATTGGTTTTCGGATTTCATCAAGGTTTTGGTCATTCAAAAGGTTCGGGGAGAATAGCTTATTGCATCAGCTTATTGAATTTTAAAGTTGCCACCAAATTTCGGATCAACATTGCATTTCATCGCAATCTTGGGGTTTTGTATATTCTGACGGTTGTGTGTTTACATCGCAATAACCCATTTAGGGTTCTACTTTGCGATCGGTTGCCATTTTCCCCTTATTCCGATCTGGATTGCGATCGCATATTGTGATCGCATATTCCGACGGGATTTAAGGCTACCTTAAGTCGAAACGCTGCCAAAATTTTGTTTGCTACATTCCGATAGATGCACATTGCGTCAGAAGTATTTATGATATTCCGATCTGAACTTTCCGATAGCTTACATTCCGACAGACATCATTCCGATAGACATCATTGCGACAACTTTGATTTGGATTATTCCGATGGTAACTCACATTGACATTCCGATGGTTTGTTTTAGATATATTCTGATGGACCAAATTTTCAAGTTTTAGATTTGTTAAGTGTTGAAGTATTTTTCTAATCTTTTGAAGGTCTACGCGATCTTTGGCCTATTCTACATGATTGATTAGATGGATTAGATAGAGGGATAGATTGATAAATATAAGAAGGAGATGAATGGGGATGAGGCTGTAGAGAGAGAAAGGAGAGAAAAGAGAAGAGTAGAGAGAGAAAGTAAAGATTGATTATTGAAATATGAAAATCACCAACCCCTCCTAACATGCTAGGAGGGGATATATATAGCCCACCCTACATGTGGGCTATATGGACTATACATTTACTAAGTGGATCACAAGCCCATTACATAATTATCGTTGGAGCGACCGATCCTTCATAAATACGTAAAACGTATTTCCAACAATCTCCCCCTAAGGGAGGTCGCTCCAAGAGACAAAGTTCTAAATAGTCTATATCTCGTGATCTATGCTAACTAAGATGTGACCGAGACTTTATTGGGAAAAACGTATTTCCAACAATCTCCCCCTAAGGGAGGTCACATCTTTTTACAAAATCTTAAACCTAGCATCTATGCTTGAGTCTTCGATCTTGTTCTTGTGAATATGCTTGATGTGATCTTTGACTTTAGTCTTGAGCATGTTTCCTTGCCTTGACCTTGTGCATTCTTCACTTGTGATATTTGCCTCTTCGTGACTTCATGTTCCACATACTTATACTTTTAAATTCTTGAAAGCTTCAGAGTTCGATACAGCGGAAGACTTGACCTTCAGGCTTTCTTGAATTTGTTGAAGTACTAATTGTATGTAGTATAAGCATGTGGTGACAACTTCTTCTGGATTGTACACCGCAATGCCACCTTCTTGTTACGCTGCATAAGACAGTTAGCAACAAATAATATACACGGATGAAATGGCCTTGAACATTTCATTCTAATTCGGTAGCATTTTACCTCCGGTCGGTGAAGACCGTTGGACGATATTAAATATCGTACTTGTGGCAGGTAGTTTCAATAAAGAACCTCCTTGACAAGATTTCGCGGGTAAACCCGTTCTCTTTACTCGACCGTCCAAAGCTGACTGCGAACGTAAAGAGTGAATCATTTGGATAATCTTATCCGCATGATTTGAAGCCGTCAATTCATGTTCCTGGAACAAGTGAAGTTCAATTAAGAACCGCACCGTCGTTGCTTTCCAGTTGTCACTAGCTTGATTCATATAGAATCTTGCAAGTTACCTACCAAGTGCTGTTTGATGTTAACACTAGAAGGATTTCCATTCGTCACTGTAAATACTTAATAGTATTACTCTGAATGTTCTGGCAAGATCACTAAGATATTGCGTAGAGGCCTGGAACGTGTTTAAATTCATTTAAGAATTAAACCATTGTTGCTTTCCAGTTATCACAAGTTTGATTCATAAAGAATCGCACAAGTCACCTACCATGAGCTTTTTGATATTCGCTCAAGAAGGATTTCCATCTTCATTGTAAATACTTTCGTATTACTCGGATGTTCAGGCAAGATCATGAAGATTTTGCGTAGGACTCTTAAGATCTTTCTTACTTTTCACAGTGTGTGAAGATGCAAGGAAATATGAAAGTGTGTCCTAATGAGATATTTGATACTCAGATCTAAAGCCTTCGTGAAAATATCCGCCAATTGATACTCACATCGGACAAAGTAAAGCTCGATTACTCCATTTTCCACTTGCTCCTTTATGAAGTGGTAGCAAATGTCAATGTGCTTTGACCGGGAGAATTGAACGTTGTTGCAGCATAAGGCAATTGCACTCTTGTTGTCACAGTACATCGGAATTTTGTTGAAACCTAGACCATAGTCGGTTAATTGCGATCTCATCCAAAGAATTTGAGCACAGCAACTGGACATAGCTATGTATTCTGCTTCCGTACTTGAAATTGCAGCGCTTTTCTGCCTTTTCGATGCCCAACTGATTAGTCGATCTCCTAGTAGTTGCAAAGTGCCACTCGTGCTACGCCTGGTATCTTGACAACCCGTGTGATCCGCATCTGCATATGCCATTAGTGCAATAGAAGAGTCCTTCGAATACCAAAGTCCCCGATTAATGGTTCCTTTAAGATATCGAAAGATCCTTTTAACAATAGCTAAGTGTAACTCAGTAGGCCTAGTTTGATACCTAGCACACATACATATAGCAAACTGAAGATCAGGTCGACTGGCTGTGATATACAGAAGAGTACCGATCATTCCACGATAAAGTGTTGGATCAACGGCAACTCCATGTGGATCTGCATTTGAAGGTCTACTTGATCTTTGGCCTATCCTACATGATTGATTAGATGGATTTGATAGAGGGATAGATTGATAAATATAAAAGAGATGAGAAGGGAGATGAGGGAGTAGAGAGAGAAAGGAGAGAAAAGAGAAGAGTAGAGAGAGAAAGTAAAGATTGAATGATTATGAAAATGACCAACCCCTCCTAACATGCTAGGAGGGGATATATATAGCCCACCCTACATGTGGGCTATATGGACTATACATTTACTAAGTGGATCACGAGCCCATTACATAATTATCGTTGGAGCGACCGATCCTTCATAAATACGTAAAACGTATTTCCAACAATCTCCCCCTAAGGGAGGTCGCTCCAAGAGACAAAGTTCTAAATAGTCTATATCTCGTGATCTATGCTAACTAAGATGTGACCGAGACTTTATTGGGAAAAATGTATTTCCAACAATCTCCCCCTAAGGGAGGTCACATCTTTTTACAAAATCTTAAACCTAGCATCTATGCTTGAGTCTTCGATCTTGTTCTTGTGAATATGCTTGATGTGATCTTTGAATTTAGTCTTGAGCATGTTTCCTTGCCTTGACCTTGTGCATTCTTCACTTGTGATATTTGCCTCTTCGTGACTTCATGTTCCACATACTTATACTTTTAAATTCTTGAAAGCTTCAGAGTTTGATACAGCGGAAGACTTGACCTTCAGGCTTTCTTGAATTTGTTGAAGTACTAATTGTATGTAGTATAAGCATGTGGTGACGACTTCTTCTGGATTGTACACCGCAATGCCACCTTCTTGTTACGCTGCATAAGACAGTTAGCAACAAACAATATACACGGATGAAATGGCCTTGAACATTTCATTCTAATTCGGTAGCATTTTACCTCCGGTCGGTGAAGACCGTTGGACGATATTAAATATCGTACTTGTGGCAGGTAGTTTCAATAAAGAACCTCCTTGACAAGATTTTGCGGGTAAATCCGTTCTCTTTACTCGACCGTCCAAAGCTGACTGTGAACGTAAAGAGTAAATCATTTGGATAATCTTATCCGCATGATTTGAAGCCGTCAATTCATGTTCCTGGAACAAGTGAAGTTCAATTAAGAACCGCACCATCGTTGCTTTCCAGTTATCACAAGCTTGATTCATAAAGAATCGCACAAGTCACCTACCATGAGCTTTTTGATATTCGCTCAAGAAGGATTTCCATCTTCATTGTAAATACTTTCGTATTACTCGGATGTTCAGGCAAGATCATGAAGATTTTGCGTAGGACTCTTAAGATCTTTCTTACTTTTCATAGTGTGTGAAGATGCAAGGAAATATGAAAGTGTGTCCTAATGAGATATTTGATGATCTCAAATGGCTCTAGACTCGATCGTGCATTTTGGATTTTTAGTGATCGGAGGCTGGAGAGGAGTGCCACCTTTTCAATACCAATTTATTCGGAGTGAATAAATCAATAGATAATGCGTTGTCTCTGTGTGATTAAAACAAATATCTTTTGAGAGATATCTGAGTTAGCTGGGATGGGTTGTGCATTGCATCACTGGGTCCATGATGTCTGTCTTCAATATTAAGAATCATTAAACAATGATCTTAATAGCATATGTATTGACCCGGTTTCTGCCTAAGTTGTAAGGAGGGCTTCTTTCTTTACACCCTTTATCTTTACAATTCTTTTTCATTCTTCAACCCCTTCAATGCTTACCAATACGTCATCACTAGCACCTTGTTGTGATTGTTCCAGTGCTAACTTAAGTACTTGGTCGGCATTCAGCTACGTTCACAATCTTTCTCCATCTTTCCTAAGGACTACTATTTCTAGCTATGGAATGTCCTTGGGAAGACTCCTCCGGTTCTAGAGGAATCATTGGACTTTAACCTATCCTACCATCCTTATGTCACCACAATCTTCATCATCGTGAATAGAGATGTTTTGGGTAAGTGTATGTCACCATGAAATCCATTTTGAAGTGCAAATCCATTTTGCTCCCCCTTAACATATGCCACGATATCCAAAAACATTTCACACATGTCGGGATGAGCTAGCACGTTAAGTCAAGCCATTTGTGATTAATCATTTCCCATATTAAATCACATTTTCTCCCCCATATTAAAAATATTAACTCAATCAATGTTTTTAATATCAATTGATTTAATAGCGTTTTAAGAAAATTTGGGAAGAAAAATGCAACTCCAATTATCTTCATGAGTTACACAAGCTCCCCCTCAAATTAATGAGGATGTACTTGAAACGTAAATCAAATACCTTTTAAACACAAGTGTAAGGTATTTATCACGTGCAAAGATCATATATGATAATGAATTCACAATATTAGCAATTTACGAGGTTGGACCTGAATGATGGAGAACATCATATGAAAGAAGCACATGGTTCTTGTTCACGAATGTTGGTCTTCCTCGTAACTTCTGAAGTTATCTCTTGACTCCATGTGTATGATTGATATCGTTGTCTTAACACCAATATGTGAACTTGGCACTCTCGGCATCAAGGATTCTGAATGCTGGACAATTGCTCCCCCTCAATTGTTGACCCGTGTTCTATTGAAAGAGTTGTAGTCACCGTTTGAGTAGTCGCATCGTCGAGTATGTAGATATCAATTGTAAGTTGCTACGGTTGGTGGAGATGATAACTTCGGATTCTGAAGTCAAAGCTTTCCGGTGAAATGCTTGACTTCAAAGTGAAAAGCGGGTTACTATCGGAAATAATAGCAAACCATAATGGAGCATATTTTAAATCTTTTAAACTTCTGCTCGAACTTTATTTACAATCCCGTTTCATTATTGAATGACATTTCTAGGTTCGTAAATATTATCGATTCCAGAAGACATGCTCTTTTTATCAAAACGTTTTTGAACACACAATTTTGAAAGATTTAGAAAAACCTTTTGAGAAATTCTTGAAAAATTATGTTCAAAGTTTTGAAAACCAATTACTTGAGCTTAAGATTTGGAATATCTTAGGAAAGCTCAAGTCCGAGAAGTAGTAAACTTCTCGTTGTAAGGATAAGTTACCATCGGCGATAACCTTTCCTTTTATCTGAAGAACGAGTCCTAAGCTGACATTTACTTAGAAGTCGTTTTCATGAGCTTGAAAACTTTGACTGTTTTAACGGAAAGCTCATGACCGAGAAAGGTTAATTTCTCGTTATGAGGAAAAGTTCTCTTATTTAAAAGATACACTTTCCTTTCTGAGCTTAAAACTTCGAATGTTTTAATACAAGCTCATGACCGAGAAATGTGAATTTCTCGTTAAGAGGATAAGTTATCATAAAAGATAATCTTTCCTTTATTTTAAGTTCGAGTTATAGTCTGACATTTAACTGTAAGTCATTGTGAATGAGCTTAAAAACTTTGAATTTTTTTGATATTAGCTCATGCCCGAGAAAACTTAATTTCTCGTTGTTAGGATAAGTTTATCATCGGCGATAAACTCTCCTTTCTTTGAAGCACGGGTTACCATCTGATATCTAATGATAAACCATATACACGAGCTTAAAACCTTTGAATGGTTTTAGGATAAGCTCGTGTCCAAGAAAACTTAATTTCTTGTTAAGAGGGTAAGTTATCGTTGCGTAGATAAACTTCCCTGTCTCTGAAGTCCGGGTCATCGTCTGTCATTTAACGAGGAGCCATTGTGCATGAGCTTAAAAACTTGGAATGTTTTTGATATAAGCTCATGCCCGAGAAAAATTAATTTCTCGTTGTTAGGATAAGTTTATCATCGGCGATAAACTTTCCTTTCTTTGATGAACGAGTTACAGTCTGTGATATGACTATAAGTCCTATACATTAAGCTTAACCATGAATCCCATGAGACACTTGTTTCTCTGATATCTGCTTCTTCAGCAACCAAACTCTGAGAGTGTCCTTAGTTGAACGGTACACAACTATTGGACCACTTCGTTCTTTTGGAACATCAACTTTGGTACCTGCAATCTCATTAGCAATTTGCATGCTTTGACGTGGGTTAGCGATATCAATTATAGAAGCACATGGGGGTTCACAGTTGGCTTTACTTGTGTCAGAGGTGACCTGAGTAGATGATTCACTTATCTTAGTTGGCAAACGTTTCCTTTTATAGAAAACTTTAAGTTCAGGCTTAAGTGATGTATCATCTTTTTCAATTTCCTCCCTAGCAGTCTTAGTAGAGTCGGAGATTATCCTAGTTAAAGGGCACTCGTTTCCTACACGGGAGTTCACCTCATTAAGCAATTTTTTGATACAGGAATCATGATTGGCTCTAAAGACACATTTCCTACATGTTTTACAAGTAGCATATTTAATGTCCGAGTAATTCCTAGACGATTGATCGATGCTCCTAGGAGACGTCATGCTACGGTTAGCAGTGTTGGGTAATCTAGAAGGCATCTGACTAGGTTGGACATTGCTATCTCTTACATGTGTCTTTTGAATAGCTTCCCTTTGACCAAAATCCTGGCGCACATCAGTTGAACTAGTTCTAGACGTGTTCATTGAACTATTCTTAGAGAAACTAGAGGCAATCATGTGATGAGGTCTTGCTAAAACTGATTTAGTCACATTAGGCCTAGTTGGTGGAGTGACTGTTCTAGAAATATGACCCAAATCAACTTGGGAGGCAAACCGCGGTCTCGAGGATTGTGGTCGCTCGGATCTAATGCAGTAGGTTGTCTGACAATCGGTTGTCTGACGAACTGATTTGTAGGCGGTTTCCCCAAGATTGATGGTTTTTCAAGCTTAGTGTCCACACTAGATCCTCTATTTTTCCTTAACTCGTTTTTCAACGCAGCTATAGCAAACACCTTTTCCTGAACTTGGGGTTTTAACGTTTCATTTTCTTTGAGCAATCTATCTTGGGATGCCAATTTAGACTCTAGTAACTGAATTTGTTTCAAAAGATTATCCTTTTCAGCTTTCGAATCTAAAAATTTTTGATCCAATTTTCTTTCAAGACAACGTTTGACTTTTCAAGTTTTTCAAAGTATGTTTCAAATTTGTCCGTTTTCTTAGAAAATTCAAGTTTGGCATCCTCAAGATCTTTTGATTGTTGAGCTACAATCGTTTTGAGCTCTCTAATCTTGGAATCAGAAGCAGTCAATGAAGCAGTTATAGGACAATTATCATGATGTTTAGCATTTTGAACACTTTCTCCCCCATTATGACTCTCATCGGATGAATCAGAAGTGGTATTTCTATCACTCTTTTCCATCCCATGTTTGTCATAATTAGGTTCAGAATGCTCAATATGCGGCATGTCATCAGCATATACATCATAAACAACATTACATTGTACCATGTTTGCCGGCTCTTCGTCATAAACGGGTAAGGTGTCATCAAGAGAGATCTCGTGAACATTCCCTGACGTGCCACTGGTATCATGTTGTCCTCCTGATTCCGTGCTCTTGCCATCGTTAGGCTCCAAGTTGGCAACCGGATGACCAGTTTCCTCTTGCATCGAAGAGTCTTGCATTCCATTATCATACCCTTGCTGAAGTCGAGATCTTTCATAAATCGAAGACGAGACCGATGTCATGAGTTTCAAAATTGTATCACGGAAAACTCGAAGCTCGCTATGTGTATCTCGAAGAAATGATTGGCAAATCACTGAACTTTCAGGCTTGATGATATTGAATTGGAGGAAAGGCGTGAGTTGTGTCACAAGAGCCTTATATGCAAGTGCCGATGCAGAGTGATTAAAGTTTCCATGGTTGAGTTGCTCGGCGAGTTGGGTCAAAGTGGTAAAGATAGAGTCGATGAATATATGACGATCTTGACCAAAGATTGTCACAAATTCGCTCCCTCCTTGAATCCTCGAAAGAGTGACAAGATGAGACTGAAGCATTTGAAATGAAGTGATGCCACTTTTCCTAACTTTGTTTTTCATTGAATGCGATTCTTCCTCTTGAGATGTCGAACTCAACGAGTCCATTGAATGTCGATAAAAAATGTTTGTGGACGAGGTTGTTTTCGAAAGAGCCATAAATAACACTTAAAAATCCTCGATGGATGATAAAAATTCGTCTTCACTGACAAGTACCCGATCAACAATCCGTTGGCAAAATAAACCTCGTCACTTTATCACGGTACTTAGTCACGTAGTCACGTCACTTTTGTCTTCAAATCCGGCCACAAAAACTTTTAACCCGTCAAATATATTACCACTTTGGTTCTCTCGAAATACGCGCCTCAACACGATGTACAAAATCCAAATATATCGATTGACAAAAACACAAAGTTAACTAAACTAAAAAAAATAACTTTAAACTATATAAAAATAAAATCTTAAAAAATAACTTAACTAAAGATAAAATAGAAAATTTTGCTATTTAAAAAAAATCTGATATATAACAGAGATATATATCACGTAATCCTGGCCCAGTCAAAGTCAAATGAATACACGTAATAGAGATGTATAGCACGTGGCCAATTTTACTGTTTCTAGTTTTCTCCGTCCCCCTTTTCTTTATTTAAATCTCAAACCAATTCACCTTCTCTTCTTATTTCCTCTGTCTGACTTCTTTCACAAAACTACACACGCATAGTATACTCCGCCCCTCTCTCTTTCCTAATCTCCCAAGAAAAAAAAATTTCTCAGATCTCGTTTCTTTATTTCCTCTCAATTCTTCTGTGCTCCATTGAATCCAAAAACCACATGCAGTAACACAATCTAATCTATTCTCTCTCAAAAAAAAATTACACCTCCGTCTCTCTGATTT
The DNA here is from genome assembly GCA_025667525.1 of Glebionis coronaria. Taxonomy (NCBI): domain Eukaryota; kingdom Viridiplantae; phylum Streptophyta; class Magnoliopsida; order Asterales; family Asteraceae; genus Glebionis; species Glebionis coronaria. The sequence goes on from CM046876.1 coordinate 157,591,161, forward strand.
TCGCAGGAATGATCAAGAAAAATGTCTTCAAGATCTTTAATTAGGTCTCGGGTAGGTTCTTGTTGCATGTGTGTTAATCGAGTCTTTCTAACATCTGTAGAGTCTTTCTGTCTAGTTGGGTCGTCTGTTTGGTTGCGAGTATGAGGGAGTGGGTGTGGGATTTGAGATGTGTATTGATTGTGTCTAGATCGTGTATGTGGTCTGTGAGTTTGTTTGGAATGGTGTCAGTCTAAACGTCTGAAACGAGAGTTTTTTTAAAAAAAAATGAGTGTTGTTGTTGACGAGGGTGTGTGTCGAGTGGAGGGTTAATGGAGGGTTAAAGGTTTGATTTTGTGTGGTGTCTTAGGTCTTGATTCGAGAGAGAGAGTTGGTGTTAGATTCTTGAGAGGGTTTGAGGGTTTGGGTTGGGTGTGAGTTCGAGAGGTGTGAGAGAGGGAGTCAAGTGAGAGGTGAGACGAGGGTCGAGGGTGAGTGTGGGTTGTTGTTTGTTTTAGACGAGAGTGTGAGGGGTGTGAGGTTGTTTGGATCTATGTGGTGTCGAGGGTCTTGTTGTGAGAGTATGTGGGTCGTGAGGTCTTCGAGAGTATTGAGTTCGAGAGTTTCGAGGGTGAGGATGTCGAGAGTGTCGGGTCTGTGTGGTGTGTTTGTGTTTCGAGGCTTTGTTTGAGGTTGCCGTTATATTTGAATAATGTTCATTCGGAAGATTGTTCATTCGGAAGATTGTTCATTCGGAAGATTGTTCATTCGGAAGATTGTTCATTCGGAAGATTGTTCATTCGGAAGATTGTTCATTCGGAAGAATGTTCATTCGGAAGATTGTTCATTCGGAAGATTGTTCATTCGGAACTTTCTTTGATCCGGAACTTTTGGTTCGGAAGACTCTGATTCGGAACTTTCTTTGATCTGGAACTTTCTTTGATCCAGAACTTTTGGTTCGTTCGGAACTTGTTCGTTCGGAACAATATGAATGGAAGAACAGTTATGATGGACAGATTTGGACAGAAAGATGATGAATGTTGATAGAAAACCGCGATACTTTCGACAGTTGACCAAAAAAGAAAAAACAGAGAACAGATAGAAGATTGAGAAAAACTGATTATATATAAAAAAAATTTATAAAAACTGATTATAAAAAAAATAAAAAGGTTATATAAAACTGATAAACGAAAACCCAGATATGATAAAAAAGGTTATATAAAAAATTATAAAAAATTATATAAAAAACTGATTATAAAAAACTGATAAAAGAAAAACTAATAATAAAAAATTAAAATGGAAACTGATTATAAAAAATTGATTTTTGAATAAAAATTTGTGATTTTTATATAAAATAAGTAAATCAAAGATTTAATTATGATTTAAAACATAAAAACACAAACTTTATATAAAAAATACAAAGTTTTTAATATTTAAGCGTGATTAAATCAAAACCCATAAAAATCAAACAAAAGAAAAACAAGAATAAACCAATCTAACATTGGCTCTTGATACCAATTGAAGGTCTACGTGATCTTTGGCCTATTCTACATGATTGATTAGATGGATTAGATAGAGGGATAGATTGATAAATATAAGAAGGAGATGAATGGGGATGAGGGTGTAGAGAGAGAAAGGAGAGAAAAGAGAAGAGTAGAAAGAGAAAGTAAAGATTGATTATTGAAATATGAAAATCACCAACCCCTCCTAACATGCTAGGAGGGGATATATATAGCCCACCCTACATTAGGGCTATATGGATTATACATTTACTAAGTGGATCACGAGCCCATTACATAATTATCGTTGGAGCGACCGATCCTTCATAAATACGTAAAACGTATTTCCAACATCTTTTCTTTAAGTTCTCAATCATCTACTCTTAACTCGTTATTTTAGTTTAATCTTTAATGCTTTACTTTACTCAACGCCATTTACATTTATTTGCTATTAGTTTAAAATAGTTAAATAAACCAACACCTTTTTAGAAACCAAGAACAAATCATTCCACTTTGAACCGTGATCAATTCGAGAGGACACCGAGAACAAATCTGAACCTAATGAAAACATTTGTATCAAATGGCGCCGTTGCCGGCTCTTCTCGTTAAGATCAACAGTTTTTTGTGAGAACTTAGATTTTGGGATCCATTCACCGAGAACATTACTTTTTCATAAAAAATTTCAAAATCACAAATATATATATATATATATATATATATATATATATATAATTTTCAAAAATCCTAAAAAAAAAAAAACATAAAAACCAAAAATATTTCTGCTTTGTTTTTGCCTTGTTAGTTCTTTTGCAGGTGCATGCGTACACGATCAACGTCTTATCAAGAGCCCGAGCCTCTCGAAGACTTAGACATGGCCGGTGTACACAATAACAACAATAACCCACCTCTCAACAAATAATAACAACAACAATAACAACCCACCTCTTAACAACAATAATAACAACAACAATGAGCCTCTACCGGACAATCGCCCGATGATTGAACTTTTGCAAGCACATGTGGAGGGCAACGATGATCCAATTGTCATACCCGCGATTGCAGCCATCAACTTTGAGCTCAACTCCGGTTTTATCCAGATGGTCTCTGCTCAACCATTCTTGGGGCGTACCATTGATGATCCACATGAACGGAGTGTACTCTAGGGGCGGTACCTTAAGTAGCTAGGCGGTTCCCTAGCGATATGGAACCGCCGGGCTAGATAAGGTACCGCGCCCAGATAGCCGTTATATATCCGTTATACTTTGCACCTTTAAATAGTGGGTTAAATCTCATTTTCCAACAAGCCTCTTGGACGTTTTCCTCAGCCCCCTTTCTCTTTTCTATAGCATAATCATTAGTAAATGATCACTTAAAGTGTTAAGGATGTTTACATATTATTATCCTCTTGATCCCCTCCTTTACCTTGTCCAATGAAAAGATCACTCACTCACTAGTGTTGTGATAAAGATGAATCTATGAGCTAGTCATATTCATCATGATACCCTTTTTGTTTTATGTCAATCCATTGTAAATATGAATACTTGGACTAGTTGTGTTCATCCAAGTTATTTGTGAATACTTGGATTTATTGTGTACATCCATTGCATATGTGTTTGCTTGGATTTGTGTTGTGTAAATCCAAGCTACATGTGTGTACTTGGATAAGTCTAGTTGAGTTGTAATAGATTTTATTAGTAGTTCTCACTAAACTATAAAGTGATGTGATTGTGTCTTGTGAGTTCTCACTAAACTTGAAAGTGATTAGTAGTTGTGTTGTGTGAAGTTCTCACTTAGCTTCAAAGTGAAGAGTCGTGAAGATTGGTTCTAGCTTTGGATTAGAACTCGACATCTAGCCTTGTGTCATAAAATGGTGAAGTAGGCAACGTCCTGAAGATTGGTTCTACCTTAAGATTAGAACTCGACATCTAGCCTTGTGTCATTAAATTGTGAAGTAGGAAACGTTGTGTAGATTGGTCCTAGCTAAAGATTAGGTCTCGACATTTAGCTTAGTGTCGGAAAATAATGTAAGCGACGATGTAAGGTTTTCTCCGCCAAGAAGGGAGCTTGTGGATATAGTGGAAATCTCGAGTAGGTGTATTCGAGGAGTGGAGTAGAAACGAGGATAGAGCCTCGTTGTCGAACCACTATAAATCTTGGTGTCTTCACACTAGGTTGTCTCCTTCCTTACTCTTTACTTATTTCATTATCATTACACTTACCTATTATCTTTACTAGTGCATTTGAATTGAACCTAATCATTATGCAACTTAGTTTCAAGCAAAAGATAGTTTTAATACAAACCAAATTGAAAGTAATTTCAGTTTGGTTGCCAATCGAAGAGAAACTATTCAACCCCCCCTTCTAGTTTCTACAAAAATGTAATACGTTAGAAATTTCAAAGAAACACGAATAAAAGAATAAAATAATGCCGGAAAAAATACGAGTTCTTACATTTTTGCCTCTTCTCCAAGGTTATTCCATGTATGAATTAGACCCTAGGGCTATGGTTATAGGTGTGATTTCATTTGTAAGAATTCTAACCCTTGACAAAGGTTAGAACACCATTACTACTAAACCCAAAAGATAATTATTCCATGTTAATCCTCATAGGAGGGACGAATTTCGAGTAATGGAAATTCGGTTGGTGGTTGATTGCTCAATTGGAGGCTTGGAATTGCTATAAATTCTATTGTTAGTCATTTTGTGAATGAAGAACCTTGTGGTAAAACTCTTGTACTTGAATTGATTTTAAGTTTAATTTAAGTATTGTTGAATGTTGAATGTGATGATGAATTGTGATAAATTGTGTTTGAATATGATTTCTGAGTAGTGTGATATGCTTGTGTGATGAACATGGATTCTAAAGGAGAGTTTGATTATGATCAAGAAAATGTAATTAGGTTTGTATGGTTGATAAACTCCTAAAGCATGTTTTGATAATCGATGAAATATAGTTTTTATTGGATTTAAAGGTCGAAAGGATTTCTAGTAAACTATGTTCTAAATGATTTATGCATGAGTCAATTTGGTTTCTTGGTGTTTGACAACTCACCGAGATGAGTCGGTCAAAGGAACTTGTCAAATGATTTATCTTGGGTATAGGTTGAAAGACCCATTCAAACCAAACTTATCTATTAATATTTTCTAGAAATGGTAATTACGATGGGTTGGAATAGATTATCATAGGTCGAAAGGGCTTGTCTAATTCAACTTGTTAATATGGACTTTATGAAGACACCATGGAATGAAGTTCATATACTTTGGATGTGTGATTCATGGTTGTTAACCACACATATTTGATCTCTCCTACGGATGGAATGGAATTCACACAAGTATTACTTTTTGTTATGATTTCCTTTACTATATTTGTTCTCGCGGTAATAACGGTAGTGACAACCCTATTACTTACACCATTGCCATGTTTTGAGTATACGCAATTCCCATGGGACGACCTTGATTTCCCAAATTTGCTACAATTGAACGAGTATACTTGCTCGTATGTGTTGTTAATGAGTTAATAAGTCTTGTTTATAAATTTAAAACTAGGAGTGCAAGACGCGCATCAAGCCTGAATCAACTTTGGTGTAAATTTTGGTTGAAAATTATCATTCCTCGATGGTGAATATGGACTTTTGTAAGAGGCCAAGGGTGTTTTTCAGAGATAGTATTTTGCAAAATGACCCGTTTTTTCACATCTAAAGCAATCCACTCACTCAATGGACTGATATCCCGCAAATCTACTTCTTTTGATATAACGTTTCGTATTTGCCAAAAGGGCTCTTTCATAAAACTCTCGATTTAAATTTCTTATGTACTCCATACTAGATCTTTCGTCAACTTCATCATCTAAAGTTTCTTGAAAGTCATGTACAATTGCATTCGAATAGAAAGTAGTTGACGAGGTTATGGCTATGATTCAGAAACAAATAATTCAACAACACGTGACGATGCGCTTACGACGTTAGCTGATGATTTCGATGTCGCATACGAAGATAATACGAAATTTTGCACAACGTGTGAGAAATGCCGTGATCTTTTCCCACAGAAACGTCATTTAATTGACACGTTTCTAAGTAATCAATCTGATAACGATTTCAACATCCGAAGATCTTTGTTTAGAAAGTCGGCAAAATTGGAGGCTCGAATTGAAAAAAATATTGAATGGCTGAATAACTTGGGTTCTTCATCCCAAACTCAAACAACTCATACCGGTTCTTCATCACAACAACACCGGCGCTAAAATGTGTCTCCCGGTCTACCCTTTCTAATTGTAAATGACTCAAATGACTTACTTATCGACAATCAGGTGTATCAACTATACCTAGATCAAAAAGTATTGAGAGAAACACTGGAAGAAGAAGAAAGAACACAAAGGGAGCTGGAGGCGGAAATTATGGCCGAAGAAGATTACAAGAGACAATCCGTTGGGAGTTACCTGGTCAGTTATCGGATTCGAATGCGGGAACTGACTAATCGTATTATGTATTTTTATTCTATCTATCTATTAGTGTATTTCCTTTCATATTGTATTTGAATTTCAGTATTTTAATAAAATGTATGAATAAAATATTTAATAAAAAAGTGGGAGTGATGTGTAGCGATTTGTAGTGAGTGCCATTACCTCCAAAAGTGAGTGTGAGTGAGTTGTAGTGAGTTTGTTAAAAAACTGATGTGGCGTTGACGAGGAGGTGAGTGGGTTTGCCCTCACTCCCTTTAGTCATATTCAAGTAGTTGATTCTTATAAAAACTAATATAAATATAGTATTTTTATATTAAATGTTATTTTAATACACACTTTTTATATTAAATATACTTTAATATTTTTATTAAGGTATAAAATAAAAAATAGCCATAAAAATTAAATTAAAGATAATTTTTTCAGAGAAATTAAAGGAGGACGTGGTTACGTTGCAAAAGCGGATCCAAAAATCCTCCATAATTCAGAAACCATTCATGATTCAGGGATATTGTGTCAGGTATAGCGGTTTCTATTCTTAGTATCGGCTTCTTACTATTTTTTAAACCTTAGGTACTGTTTGATAAAAACTTAATAGGTCTTAATTGAAAAATAAGTAAGTAATTTAAGCCAGTTGCAGTATGTTTGTTTTGAACTGATACAAGTGTTTTGCTTGGGTTTCAATTTTATTCTCGGTATCTTCTCGAATCGATCACGGTTCAAAGTGGAATAGTTGTTCTTGGTTACGAAAAGGGGGTTGGTTTTCTAATTTACTAAAAAGGTAAATGCGTGAAGTAAATAAAGATAAACTAAAAGCAAGCAATTAATTAAAATCAGTTAATAAAATAAAGATTAAAATTAACAATTAAACAATAAATTAAAAACAGTAGAATAACCTTACTCAAAAATTGCTTGATTCGGAATATAACACAAAAGCTTCATTTGGAATACTCAATGAAGAAGCTTCATTCGAACAATTATGCTCATGCGGAATAATCTAAGAGAACTGAACTCATCCGGAATAATACTGATCCGGAATAATTCCTTTGATTCGGAATATCTAACAAAAATGCTTCGTTCGGAATAAAGTGCACTGACTCGGAATAATCAACTAAAAAGCTTCATTCGGAATATTAAACTGATTCGGAACATTTTTGGGAAAACCTTGATTCAGAATATTTAGTAAAACCTTCATTCGGAACATTTTATAACAAGCCTTCATTCGGAACATTTGTTCATCCGGAACATTTGCTTGATCCGGAATATCTTTGATTCGGAATAACACTGACTCGGAACAAAATACTAAAAACCTTTATTCGGAATATCCCTTCATCCGGAATATTGATTATTCCGGATAAAGGCACTGATTCGGAATAAATTTTTAAAATCCTTGATTCGGAATACTTGTTGTCGATCCGGAATCTGGGTAAATGAAGAACGAAGAACAGTAGGTAAACAGAAAAGACGATTTTTTACAAAATCGACCAAATTAAACCAAAAGATTTAAAACAAACTAACCAATAATCATTTGCTAACCATAAACATCAAATCCCAACAACAAAAACACAAAACCCACTTACTTTTGAAGATTAAAATCAACCAAATAAGAACTTTAAACTTTAAATCAAAAAGATGAAGATGAACAAGATTAATGGAAGGATTATATTGATTGATTAAGGTAGAGTAAACAAAAGGAAAGATTGAAAACTTACAAGATTAAATATTCAACAAAAATGAAAAATCACCAACACCTTAATGGTGTTGGCTTCCTATGAAAACAAAGAATAGAAAAGACTGGAATGAAAACTAGCTCAAAATGTGTGAAGGGATCTCTTTATATAGGCCTTGTCTTTGGTTGGTGAGTGGGCTTTCTCCCGCTCTTTTTGTCTTCTCGTCTTTTCAAAAAAGTTGACGTTTTCCATTTCGATTCGGGATTTGTTAACGAATAAATTCAACTCGTCTTTTAATTCCTTCGTTTAATAGACTTGAGTTCTTTCTACATATGTAAATCTTCCATCTTTGGTCATTTTCTTTGATAAATCTTCAAATAGGCCCATTGACTTCAATTCTTTTGCATCTCTTGGACAATAGACTTCGTCTTGAGTCTTTTTCTTCGATAAAACCCGTGCAATCCCATGTTTTCTTCAACATTTATCCGGTTGGCTCCGAAAACACAACAAACACACAAACCACGCATAATTCTAAACAAATGACATTAAATACGCGTTTTGGTCTTGTTTTAGCAAGAAATAAGTGGTAAAAGGATGGATGTTTTCACACCTATCAAATCCCCTACACATAACCATTGCCATGCCCTCATGCAATGCTTAGTGATAAAGCAAGTTTACACTTTTCTCATAATTAATCAACCTTGGCCTTATTAAATACTACTAAACAAAAATTAAAGTTCTAAGAGAAATTGAAACTTTAAAGGAAACAAAAGGATAAAAAAACCATTTTCACTAGAAAATAGCTACATGGAAATAACTTGCAAAGAGATCAAGGACTTACATTAGGGCTTTGGTGCTGCGAAGATTTATCACCCTCAAGTTTCACGTTCCCCAAACTAAGCTTAAAAACGAGATCATTGTTATTATAAGTTAGCAAATCAAACACTTACACACATGGCTTAATTATATGCTTAAACTCCCTTATTCCTAGGTGTATCTCTTATATTTTATTTTTGTCTTAGAATGATCATGAAGATGCATTTTTGGACTTATTTCGATAGTTTATTTAGGCTGAAAGAAAAGTAGGACGATTTGATTAATAGTTAGAAGGACAAAATCTCTTAAAACTGCTTCTCGGGATATCAAAAAGTTCATATCTTGGCATAACTCGCTTCACGATTTGAGACCTTTCTCGGGCCGATATTTGGCATGTACTTCATACTTCATATCTTGAGAGACGTTCTTGAGATAATGGTCTTCTCTTCGTTTATAGAGTTTCTTCACTTGGAGACTTTTGAGGGATACTCCAACTTTGTTGACCACGACTTCATCATTATTTCTTCAATCGTTATTTGGGATTTTGAGATACAACGATCCGCCTCCTTTTCGGACTTGGATCTATTTATCCTCGTACCTTGTTAGGGTCTTTTCGGATAGACTTCTCCATGATCTTTATGGGAGTTGATTGCTTTTCGTCGTGAGTCTTGATCCTTCATATTGATCTTGGGAATAATGCTTTTCACATCACTTTGGATCTTTAACAATAAAATGGAATCCTCATGCCTTGTTAGGGCCTTTTCGGACTCACCAATCTTCGCGCCCCGCTTCATAAGTTATGCCTTGGCTATGAACTCTTATCATTATCGAGCAACTTTTAAACGATCTTGGGCTAGAAGCTAAGTAATTCAATAAAATCGTACGACCTTACTTATTGCAGATAATTTATTAGCAAGTGATGGGAGAATAGGCAAATAATCACACCAAGTGTGCTTGTGCAAGAATACCGACTTATAATTGACTCTATCATTTCTCGTTCTCCACAATTTAAAATCTCAAGCAATGAGACTCGTGGATGCTTAGCCTAATAAACCAATTAAGGTCTACATGGTTAAGGATACTTGCTAGAATAAACATGGATAAGTCTATTCGGGTTGAGTCAAAATAATCGCAACGGGCCTAATATGCCAAAGACTTCTAAACTAGCTACACCACTTTATTATGGCATATATACATATGAAAGCAACGATAAAAATTTAAAAATTACGACTATATGGCCAAAGTTAATTAAAAATTTGAAAAATGCTGAAAAAGATGATTTTCCGGTTAAATGAAGGCATTTTAATGGAAAAGTCCACTTAAAACTTCGATAGAAGTCTCCCGTACACTTAATATAAACATTGTCCTCAATGTTTAAGCATGTGGGAAAAGTCTCCCCTACACTTATGACATTGTGCACGTTGGTTAAATCAAGCTAAGGAAGAGACGACTAACGTGATCAATTTCAAATGTGAGTATGAAGAAAATTGAATCACGATAGTTGAGAGATAGAACCGGATTTCGGATAACACGGGAGCACGGTTCTTCAAAGGTTCCAAAAGTGCATTCATCCCTGTAATCACATCACCACACAAACACAAACAACCTATATAGGTCCCCCTACACTTAGGAGGTAAAACGGAAAGGGATAGATACTCGGGTTGCCTCCCGAGGAGCGCTTGTTTTTTATAACCGAGTCACGAGCCTGACTCGACCCAAAATTAGTTCATGGGAAACGTGGTGAGGGATGGAATCATCTCATGAGAGATGTCCTCACCAAAGTACAACTTCACTCGTTGGCCATTCACCTTAAAATTAGGTCCATTAGGTTGAGCGAGCTCGAGAGTACCATATGGAAAAATTTGGGTAATGGTGAATGGGCCAGACCAACGAGATTTCAGCTTGCCCGAAAAGATTTTCAACCGAGAGTTGAAGAGTCAAACTTTGTCTCCAACTTGGAACTCTCGGTTTTTAATCTTAGAGTCGTGAATGAGCTTAGTCTTTTCCTTATAGATCAAAGAATTTTCATAAGCCTCATTCCGGAGTTCATTCAGCTCATTGAGTTGGATTTTGCGTAGGTCACCGGCTTTGTTGATATCGAAATTAGCCCACTTCAAGGCCCATTAAGCCTTGTGCTCCAACTCAATGGGGAGGTGGCATGCTTTCCCATACACGAGACGATATGGTGTACAACCAATCGGAGTCTTGTATGCGGTACGAAAAGCCCACAAAGCATCATCAGTTTTATCGGCCCATAAGGCACGATGCTCTCCCACGGTTCGTTCAAGAATTCGCTTTAACCCTCGGTTAGATATTTCAGCCTGCCCATTAGTTTGTGGGTGGTATGCGGTGGAAAGACGATGATTTACACCATACTTAGCCATGACTCTAGCAAATTGATCATTGCAAAAATGAGTCCCGCGATCACTAATAATGGCACGAGGCACACCGAATCTAGCGAACAACGATTTCAAAAAGTTACAAACCACCCTTGCGTCATTAGTGGGTAAAGCTTTGGCTTCAACCCATTTAGAAACGTAGTCAACGGCTACAAGGATGTATTTGTTTCCTTTAGATGAAGGGAATGGCCCCATAAAGTCGATGCCCCATACATCAAAGATTTCACATTCTTGTATGAAATTTTGAGGCATCTCATCTTTATGTGTGATCTTGCCTTGTTTCTAGCAAGCATCACAATGTTTAACCATCTCGTGAGCATCACGATAAATGGTGGGCCAATAAATCCCGAGTCAAACACTTTTTTGGCGGTGAAGTTGGGACCAAAGTGACCACCGGTGGGTCCTTTGTGGCAAGCGTCAAGGATTTGTTCCGCTGCCGGTCCATAAACACATCGGCGAATAATCAAATCAGCGCATTGTTTGAAGAGATACGGGTCATCCCAAAAGTAAGTCTTAATGTCTTTAAAGAACTTCTTCTTTTGTTGGGATGTTAACCCGTCAATGAGAATTCCACCCGCCAAGTAGTTTGCAATGTCCGTAAACCACGAGGTCTCATCTTGATTCGAATTGATAGACATTAAGGTCTCAAGGGGAAAAGAGTCATTGATCTCTTTATTCGGATGATCCCCTTGATAAGGATCCTCAAGTCTACTGAGATGATCCGCGGCTAGGTTTTCAGCTCCCTTCTTATTACGAATTTCGATTTTAAATTCTTGAAGTAGCAAAACCCAGCGAAGAAGTCTTGGTTTAGAATCTTGTTTAGTCAACAAGTACTTCAACGCGGAATGATCGGTATACACGATTGTGGTTGAAAGGACAAGATAGGGGCGAAATTTTTCAAAAGCATAGACAACAGCTAAAAGCTCTTTTCGGTTGTCTTGTAATGCAATTGAGCCCCTGTCATTGTCTTGCTAGCGTAATGGATTGGTTGGAAGTGTTTGTTCACTCTTTGGCCCAAAACCGCTCCAATAGCAAAGTCGATAGCATCGCACATCAACTCGAAAGGCAGCTCCCAATTAGGGGTAACCAAGACCGGTGCCTTAGTTAGCTTATCCTTAAGAAGGTTGAAGGCTTCAATACACTCGTTGGAAAAGATAAAAGGAGTATCTTTCTCCAAGAGGTGGGTCATCGGCCGAGCGATTTTAGAAAAATCTTTGATGAATCGACGGTAGAAGCCCGCATGACCGAGGAAACTTCTCACACCCTTCACGGTTGAAGGTGGAGGCAATTTTGCAATAACATCGACTTTATCACGGTCCACTTCAAGACCGGCTTTGGAGATTTTGTGTCCTAGCACGATGCCCTCTTTTACCATGAAATGGCATTTTTCCCAATTAAGAACAAGGTGAGTGTCTTCACACCGCTTAAGCATACGTTCTAAATTGGCAAGGCAAGCAGATAATGAATCGCCATAAACCGAGAAATCATCCATGAAGACTTCCATAGTTTCTTCAACCATGTCATGGAAGATAGCCATCATACACCTTTGGAACGTCCCAGGAGCATTGCATAAACCGAAAGGCATGCGTTTGTAAGAAAATGTTCTGTAGGGACAAGTGAATGTGGTTTTCTCTTGGTCTTTGGGATCGATGGGAATTTGAAAATACCCGGAGAAACCGTCTAAGAAGCAGTAATAGTCATTACCCGCTAGACGCTCGAGCATTTGATCCATGAAAGGAAGAGGAAAGTGATCTTTTCTCGTGGCATTGAGCTTGCGATAGTCGATACAAACTCTCCACCCAGTAACGAGACGAGTAGAAATCAACTCGTTGTGTTCATTGGGAACAACGGTTATTCCGCCCTTCTTGGGCACACAATGGACGGGACTTACCCATGGCGAATCCGAAATAGGGTAAATCAAGTCGGCATCAAGAAGTTTGATAACCTCTTGTTTGATGACGTCATGAATGCGAGGATTAACCCTTCTTTGGCTCTGGATTGCGGGTTTAAAGTCATCTTCCATGAGAATTTTGTGAGTACAAAAGTTTGGATCAATTCCGCGGATATCGGAAATTTTCCAAGCAGTTGCCTTCTTATGATCTTTAAGCACGGCGATAACGCGAGATTTTTCTTCTTCGTTCAAGTCCTTCGCGATAATGACGGGCGACTTCTTCTTGTCTTCAAGGAACACGTACTCGAGGTGAGATGGTAACTCCTTAAGCTCTAAATCCGGAGGATTTTCGATGGTAGTCGTAGTCGAATTCGATTCATCGATAGCAATAGCCTTGGGAGATGGTGGAGAAATATGGTCCTCTTTGAGAAGTTTCTCAATGAGACGAATGTCTTCATTCCAATCGGTGGGAGAATCGTCATATTCTAAGTTCACATCTCCCATGGTTGCTTCAAAATCTTTCCAAAGGAAATCACTTTCTCCAAATAGAGTTAGTGATGAATCAATAGAGGAAACGGTCTCAACATTGGGAGGAGAGGTAGGAATACTTTTGCAAGCATCTTTGAAGTGTTCTTCACAAGCCTCATCAAGAACGTCGATACAATTAATACTCTCGTATGAATAAGGCTGTTTAGAAATCTTACCCATGTTGAAGACAATTTGATCGTCACCAACTCTCATGATAAGCTCACCCGCTTCTACATCGATGAGAGTGCGACCGGTCCTCAAGAATGGACGTCCAACGATTAATGGCACACGAGGGTCCATATCGTAGTCGACTACGACGAACTCGGCGAGAAAAGTGAATTTGTCGACTCCTACAAAAACGTCTTCGGCTATCTCCACTGGATAAGCAACCGTACGGTTAGCTAATTCCAAAGTCATTTTGGTGGGGACTAGCTCAGGGAGAGATAATTGCTTCCAAACACTTAATGGCATTAAGTTAATACTAGCACCTAGATCGGCTAGGGCCATGCAATTCTCTACTCCCGGGAAGTTGCAAGGGATTAAGAAGCGACCCGGGTCACCAAGTTTGGTTGGCAATTTCCTTAAGAGCACTGCAGAGCAATTCTCGTTAAGTTGGGTATTAGCAATATCAAGAAGCTTCTCCTTGTCACTAAGAAGATCTTTGAACATTTTCGCATATTTAGGCATGTGAGCGAGAGCCTCAGCGAAAGAGATTGTTAATGCAATAACGACTAAAAACGTTACTTGTGTTTTTCGGTCTCGCTTAGTTTTGATTATGACAATATGTAAAAACAAGCATTTACGAAAATAACGAAAAACGAATTCTTGAGTTCAAGTATTTTTCATCTTACCCATTTTCACTTAAGGTATGGATAAACAAGTACTAACCTTAATCAAGTGATCAAGTGATTTAATCTTTTCTTAAAACTCACTTTTTATTAAGTGTGACAAGTTTTTATTAAACTTTCTTTTTAAGAAAATGTTTTATTAAATTAATTATTTGAAATTTGAAAATGGCATATTCTTATTTGGTTAAGAATATCCTTTCAGGATATTTTTTATATCCAGATAAGACCTCCACCACTAAAGGACAAAAAGGAGCGGAGTCTAGTCCGGCGGTACCTTAGCGCCTAGGCGGTACCTTATCGATAAGGTACCGCGGGCTAAGATAAGGTACCGCGGGCAGATATAGCCGTTGGCTCCTTTGTCCTATAAATAGTGGACCATTCTCAGCTTTTCACCTCCCCTTTTTTGCACATTTATTTCCAGATTCAAACCCCTTCTTTAATCACTCAAATCTTTGATCATTTGTTTGATTATTACTTATTTAAGAAGTGAATCTTGTTCTTCCATCCCTTCTTCTCCAAGTGCAAAGAGAAGAACACTATCCTAGTGAAGTGTTGAGTCCACCACCAAAGATCCATTGAAGATCTAATTTTATACACTTGTAGTTGTGTCATAGTTGTGAAGATCCAAGTAGTTGTGTCTATTTGGAAGTTGTGTATGTACTAAGTATAGTTGTGTAGATTGGTCCTAGCTACGATTAGGGCTCGACTTTTAGCTTAGAGTCGGAAATTGGTTAAGCGACGTGTACGGTTTTCTCCACCATAAGAAGCTTGTTGTGTAGTGAACTCTCGAGTAAGGAGTACTCGAGGAGTGGAGTAGGAACGAGGAGTGAGCTTCGTTGCCGAACCACTATAAATCCTTGGTGTTCGGTTTGATCTTTCTTTACCCTTAACTCTTTACATTCTTTATTCTTTATGCATATACATGTGTTAGTATTAGATTAGCTACACTATCATTCTTTATTCTTTGTGGATATATTTTTGTTTGTATTAGTTTAGTTACACTATCATTGTTCATATTGTGCATAAGAAGATTTCACATATTTCCTCAAGCCTAAGTTTTTGAAAAAAGGATTTTTGGAAACCACATTTTAACAAGTAAATATAAGAAACTATTCAACCCCCCCCCCCCCCCCCTCTTCTAGTTTCTACAATTGGTATCAGAGCGGGTTGCTCAAGAATTTTTCAAAGGTTATTGTATTTTAAAACTTGAACCGATCTATGGATTCCAACAAGTACCTAGAAGGGCAATCTATGCAAAGACCACCACTTTTTGAAACCGATAGTTTTATTTATTGGAAAAATAGATTTGAAACTTATGTGAAATCAAAAGATTTAGATCTTTGGCATGTTATTACCAATGGTGATTTTTTATCCTTTCAATTTAATGAAGTTTCTAAAACAAAAGAATTGGTCACTTTTGACAAAGCCAATGACGATACTAAAAAGAAACTTTCAAAAAATAATGAGGCTAAAATGGTGATTTATAATGCTTTGCCTAAGAAAGAGTATGAAAGAATTTTTATGTGTGAAACCGCTAAAGATATTTGGAACACTCTTTTAGTAACCCACCAAGGTAATAGCCAAGTCAAAGAAAGCAAAATCGATCTTCTTGTCCAACAATATGAACAATTTGTCATCTTAGAAGATGAAACTATTGATAGTGCATTTGCTAGGTTTAACACCATTATTACTAGTCTAAAAGCACTTGATGAAGGTTTTCTAGCAAGAACAATGTTAGGAAGTTTCTAAGGGCCATACATCAAAAGTGGAGAGCAAAAGTCACGGCGATTGAAGAGTCGAAAGATCTCTCAACTTTATCACTCGATGAACTCATAGGAAACTTGAAGGTTCATGAGATGATAATTTTGAAGGACTCGGAATTAGTGAAAACCAAGAGTGAAAGGAAATCTCTTGCACTTAAAGCCAAGAAGGCACAAAGTGACCATGATAGTTCCTCGGAAAGCGATGATGAGGAGTATGCATTGGCGGTGAGAGATTTCAAGAAGTTCTTCAAGAGAGGAGGTCAACACGTTAGGCAACCCAACTATGACAAGAAACCATTGTCAAAGAATCGGTTTGTCAAGAACGAAAAAGGTGATAGGAATTGCTTTAGATGTGGTGATCCAAATCACTTCATTGGTGATTGTCCAAAGCCCGCTCGTGATAAGAACCACACGGCATTCGTTTGTGTCGCTTGGAGCGATAGCGATGAAGATGATGATGACAACCCTAAAGAGGAGAAATGTCTTATGGCTCACACTTCTAAAGAGGTACATTCCGAAACCGAATATTATAGCAATGATAGTTCCACTTTAGATGATATTGAATTTGAAGGCAAATATGATAGCTTACACAAACTTAGTCTTAAATTCATTGAAAAGAATAAAACCTTAAAATCAACCAAAACTAAGCTTGAAAATGAGATCAATGAACTTAGGGAGAAATTGGCTAAACTTGAGAAAAACAAAGAGGTTGATTTTGGTTGTTTAAGTTGTGAGAAACTTAGATTAGAGAATGAAGATCTCAAGAGCACCTCCATTAAATTGGAAAAGTTCATGAAAGGTACTAGTGCTCTTGATGATATGTTAAACAAACAAGTTCATTCTAAGGAAAGACTTGGTCTAGGTTTTAACTCAAATGAAGCCTCAACTAGTGAACCAAAACAAGTCAGGTTTTCACAAAAAACGCCCACTAGACGCGGTTCCAAATTGTATGGCGCGGTTCCTTATCACTATGGAACCGCCGCCATAGATAAGGTACCGTGGCCAGAAGATGAATTTTGTGAAAATCCTGAAATTTCTGAAAAGTCTAAGTTAGATGAAAAACTAAAGCATCTTACTGTTAATAAGGTAAAATTACCCATACTTGACGACAATGCTATTGGTAAGTTCTACAAGCCATTAAGTAAACCTGTCATAGGAAATAGAAGTTTATCTAGACTATCCTCTACTCCACCTAGAGTACGGAATGAGTCTAAGCCTATAAGTAGAACGACAACGCCTAGAAGAGATAATCAAAACAACTCACAACCTAGAAGTAAAACTCCAACACCTAGAAGGAATAATAATAACTCTAAACCTAGATCAAATAGACCTAGGAGAAATAATGAACAACAAAATGGTTACATGAATTACTACCTTCCTCCATTTTGTTCTCCATGGGGAATCTCCTCCTCATTCATGCATCCCAACCAAATGCAAGGGATGTTTGGAACTAACAATTTTGGACCCATGAGATATTAGGGACCAAATGTTTGATCTTGTGTGTTGTTACCTATATATGCTTGGGAATTGATTTGGAGCCCGATGAGTTGATTAAGGATAGTGGATTTTCTAAACACATGACGGGTAATCGAAGTTTGTTCTCGCATTACAAAGCATATGATGGAGGTAACGTCACATTCGCTAGTAGTCTACGTGGTAATATCATTGGCAAAGGTACGGTTTGTCTTGACTCCATAACCATTGAAAATGTTGAGCACGTAGATAACTTAGGTTTTAACCTTTTAAGTATAGGTCAAATTTGTGATAATAAGTGTAAGGTCATCTTTTCGGAACATGACAGTGAAATCGTAAAAGATGGAAAAGTCATTGGAAAAGGTGTTAGAAAGCATGGGCTTTATGTCATGAAGGTTAATAAGAAGTCAAAAGACAACATATGTCTTGCAACTATAGATGATAGTTCTACTCTTTGGCATAGGAGATTAGGTCACGCTAATATGCGTTTAATTCAATCTTTAGTCTCTAAGGAGTTGGTAAGACACCTCCCCAAGATTAAGTTTGATAGTCACTTTTGTGATGCTTGCAAAGTTGGAAAGCAAGTTCACTCAAGTCACAAAGCCAAGAATTTGGTTTCGACCTCTCGGTGCTTAGAGCTCCTACATATGGATCTCTTTGGACCTTCCGCCATACGGAGTTATGGAGGTAACCTTTATACCCTAGTTATAGTTGATGACTATTCTAGATTCACGTGGACTAGATTTTTGGCATCCAAGAATGAAGCTTTCGATCACATCGAAATCTTTAGTCGAATAATTCAAAATCAACTAGGATGTTCAATTGTTTCTATTAGGATGGATCATGGTAGGGAATTTGATAATGAAGTGCAATTTGGTGCCTTTTGTGAAGCTCATGGTATTACCCATAACTTCTCGGCTCCTCGCACTCCACAATCAAATGGGGTAGTTGAAAGGAAGAATAGGACTCTCCAAGAGATGAGTAGGACGATGTTAAATGAGCAATCTTTGCCTCAAAAGTTTTGGTGCAATGCCGTGGACACATCGAATTATATTCTCAACCGAATTCTTATTCGACCTTTCCTAGGAAAGACCCCCTATGAGATTCTTAAAGGTAAGAAACCCTCATTAGAATACTTTAGGGTGTTTGGAAGGAAGTGCTTTATCCTCAACACCAAAGACTACCTTACCAAGTTTGACCCAAAGTCTTACGAAGGTATCCTTTTAGGTTATTCCCAAACTAGTAAAGCCTACATAGTCCTAAATAGAACCACGGGAGTTATTGAAAAATCACTCAACGTAACCTTTCATGAAACCCCTCCTTCACCCAAGACACCACCATTGGTTGATGATGACTTGGATGAATTAGAAGTAGTTAAAGCCAAAGAGGTTAGAAAAATAGGAGTTGAAGACCTTAATGTTGAAAAGGAAGTAAACATTAAGGAGTCTAGGGATCATACTCTCAATAATGTCATTGGTGACTTAAATCAAAGGACCCTAAGATCTCAAGTCCAAAACCAAAGCAACTTCTTTTGTTTTGTCTCCTTGATTGAACCAAAGAATGTTAAAGAAGCTTTGACGAATGAGAGTTGGGTCATTGCGATGCAAGAAGAATTGAATCAATTCGTTGCCAATGATGTTTGGGAACTTGTTCCTCCACCTAGAAGTTCTACCATTATAGGAACCAAATAGGTATTTATGAATAAGCTAGATGAGAATGGTGTTGTGTCTCGTAACAAGGCTAGACTTGTAGCTCAAGGCTATAATCAACAAGAAGGGATTGATTATGACGAGACTATGCACCGGTAGCTAGATTAGAATCAATTAGAATCCTTTTAGCCTACGCTTGTGCCTTAGATTTTAAACTTCAACAAATGGATGTAAAGAGTGCATTTCTTAACGGTTTGATCAATGAGGAGGTATATGTGGCTCAACCTCCCGGCTTCATTGATTTTGAGAAACCGGACCATGTTTACAAGCTTAAGAAAGCACTTTATGGACTCAAACAAGCACCCAAAGCTTGGTATGATAGACTTAAAGCGTTTCTTGTTAAACATGAGTATACCATGGGAATTGTAGACAATACACTCTTTACAAAGAAGAAAGGTCCTCACCTCATAATCGTATAAATATATGTTGATGACATTATATTTGGCTCAACTTGTCAAGAATTGTGTGATGACTTTTCCAAAATCATGCATGATGAGTTTGAAATGAGTATGATGGGAGAACTTAACTTCTTTTATGGACTCCAACTTAAACAAATGGACGATAGTATTTTCTTTAGTCAATCTAAGTACGCTAAAGAAATGCTAAAGAAATTTGGATTAGAAGAATCTAGACCAATGAAGACCCCTATGGCCTCGGATACTAAACTCACCGTAGATGATGATTGTGAGTCGGTAGACAACACCAAATATAGAGGTATGATTGGTAGTTTGTTGTACCTAACGACAAGTCGACCGGATATCATGTTTAGTGTTTGCCTTTGTGCTCGCTTCCAAGAGGCTCCCAAAACCTCTCACCTTGAAGCGGTTAAGCGTATCTTCCGATACATTAAAGGCACTATACATTTAGGATTATGGTATCCTAAAGGGACCGGCGTAGAAACCATTGTCTACGCGGACTCGGATCATGCGGGAGACTATGTGGACCGGAAAAGCACTAGTGGAAATTGTACCTTCATGGGTTGTTGTTTAACTTCTTGGTTCTCCAAGAAACAAATCGCTCTTGGGATATCCACCACGGAAGCCGAGTATGTGAGTGCTGGAAAAGCATGCCAACAAGCTCTATGGATGAAGCAAGCGCTTGTTGATTACGGGATTTCTCTTGATGATGTTCCCATCATGTGCGATAATAAAGGTGCTATAGACCTAAGCAAGAATCCCGTGCAACATTCGCGAACCAAACACATAGAAATTAGACACCATTTCCTTAGGGATAATGTTCAAAAGGGGAACATTACTATTGAAAAGGTGCCCTCCGAGGAAAACTTAGCCGATATCTTCACTAAGCCACTTAAGAGGGAACCTTTCAATTACTTGCGTCTAGGTCTAGGATTAATGGAACATCTTCCTTAAATTCTTTTCTTCTTGTGTGTTTTCTTTTACCACTTTGAGTCCTTGAGTCTTTTAAACTCCTTTTGAAAAATCTTCTCCTCTCCTCTTCAAAATTCTCAAAGTCTCTTTCGAAAATGGTTGAGAAATTCGTTTGACATTGTTAATTCAATCTAAAAACGATTTTTCATAGATTCTCGCTATTAATATAGAGCTTAAATAATTCATATGTATGATTCTCTCAAACATAGCAAGAACAAGATAGAATCATGGAGGATTATTGTGTCATGACTTAAGGTCTTGTCTTACACACCTCCTACATCGATTTTTTAATCCATGTATTTTGGTCAAATCTCTATTTGTTAAGTTTGCATATGTTTTCTTTGTCTATCTTTGCTTTTAAGCATATCCCTATGATAAGTTAGACTAGAAAAATAAGATTTGCTGAAAAATCTTCCTCCAAACACCAAACCCTGCTTTTGCAGGCGGTTCCATATGTGAGCCGCGGTACCTTATTGATAATGTACCGCCACCCTAGATAAGGAACCGCCTACAGTGGCCTTCCTTTTTCGGGTTTTTGTCTTAAACTCCAGATTTGCTCCAACATTTTTGAGAATCTTTGTTTCAAACCCTTTGACCACCCCAAAAATACCCTATGCCTTCCCTATTTAAACCATAAGCATTTTGCATTACTTCACATCCAAAATGTCTTATTCTCCCAATGAAAGCCTTGAATCTCCTCCATTTTCTACAATTGCTTTCAATCCAAAACCCACCCAAGAACACTCTTAATCACATGTCTCCTACCAAGAATGTTGATTGTGGAACATCTTTTCTTCCACCACCACCCTTTAGTGTTCTTCCTCCTTCTCATGATAATGTCATGCACCATGGAACATATTGTCATTGTTGTCAATATCAACATCTTGCTATGGCACACATCTATGAGGAGTTGAGCTACATCAAGAGTCTCTTAATCAAGCCTCCTCTTCACTTTGATTATGAGATCTCCAACAAGCCACCACCACCACCCTCTGCTATTACCTTGTCATTCATATAAACATTGGTTGCTTATCCACAAGACACCAAATTCAAGCAAATCTTAGAATTCTAGAATAACTAGGATTAGATTTATGCTTTTGGCTTGTTTCTTTTTCCATACTTCTTTGTATGATGTTCTTTTAGTAACCTATCTTGGATCTTTGTCTTTGTGTTTTCTTATCTTTTATTTTTTTATGTGACCTATTGCTATATATTGTTGGTTGTTTCTTTTGTTCAACTAACCCTTCTATGTAGCTTGTCACCATATCTCGATTCCTCGGTGCCCCAAGCTAGGGGGAGTAAGCACCAAGGGGGAGTCTTTGCAAAGTCCGTTTCTTCAACACCGGCTTACGTAACCTTTTTGCTTCGACAAAGGGGAAGAAATGAATAAACTCGTCTTCGGAAATCTTGTTTTTGTGTGATTGAGTTTATTTATTGTCGGAATCAAAAAGGGGGAGATTCTTAATGCAATAATGACTAAAAACGTTACTTGCATTTTTCGGTCTCGCTTAGTCTTGATTACGACAATATGTAAAAACAAGCATTTACGAAAACAATGAAAAACGATTTCTTGAGTTCAAGTATGTTAATGCAAGTGATGCCTAAAAACATTATTAGTGTTAACTAATCTTTCTTAGTTTTGATCACAACAAACCATACAACACATTTAGTGTAAAACACAAAATGAATTATTTAACTAACACTATCATCAAGGTAATAATCATATCACTAACCTTTCTTAATCATACTTAGTGATCATCAAAATGATTATCCTTAAAACTCACTTTTGTTAATATGACAAAAGACTTTTTAATAAACTTTCTTTTTTAGAAAATGTTTTATTAAAGTGGAAAATGAAAATTTGAAAATAGCATATTCCAAATGCTGTTAGAATATCCTTTGAAGGTTTCAAATACCTTAGATATTCCCACCCCACTAAAAGACAAAAAACGGAGCAGAGTCTAGTGGCGGTACCTTAAGTACCTACGCGGTTCCTTAGCGATAAGGTACCGCGGGGTGAGGTAAGGTACCGCGCACAGCTAGCCGTTATAGATCCTTTATACTTTGTCTCCTTTAAATAGTGGGTCAAATCTCATTTTCCAGTAAGCCTCTTGGACGTTTTTCTCAGCCCTCTTTCTATTTTATATAGCATAATCATTAGTAAATGATCACTTAAATTGTTAAGGATGTTTACATATGATTATCCTCTTGATCCCCTCCTTTACCTTGTCCAATGAGAAGATCACTCACTCACTAGTGTTGTAATAAAGATGAATCTATGAGCTAGTCATATTCATCATGATACCCTTTTTGTTTTAGGTCAATCCAATGTATTTATGAATACTTGGACTAGTTGTGTTCATCCAAGTTATTTGTGGATACTTGGATTTGTTGTGTACATCCATTGCATATGTGTTTGCTTGGATTTGTGTTGTGTAAATTCAAGCTACATATGTGTACTTGGATAAGTCTAGTTGAGTTGTAATAGATTTGATTAGGAGTTCTCACTAAACTATAAAGTGATGTGGTTGTGTCTTGTGAGTTCTCACTAAACTTAAAAGTGATTAGTAGTTGTGTTGTGTGAAGTTCTCACTTAGCTTCAAAGTGAAGAGTCGTGAAGATTGGTTCTAGCTTTCGATTAGAACTCGACATCTAGCCTTGTGTCGTAAAATGGTAAAGTAGGCAACATCGTGAAGATTGGTTCTACCTTAACATTAGAACCCGACATCTAGCCTTGTGTCGTTAAATTGTGAAGTAGGCAACGTCGTTTAGATTGTTCCTAGCTAAAGATTAGGTCTCGACATTTAGCTTAGTGTCGGAAAAAAATGTAAGCAACGATGTAAGGTTTTCTCCGCCGAGAAGGGAGCTTGTGGATATAGTGGAAATCTCGAGTAGGTGTACTCGAGGAGTGGAGTAGAAACGAGGATAGAGCCTCGTTGTCGAACCACTATAAATCTTGGTGTCTTCCCACTAGGTTGTCTCCTTCCTTACTCCTTACTTATTTCATTATCATTATACTTACCTATTATCCTTGCTAGTGTATTTGAATTGAACCTAATCATTATGCAACTTAGCCTCAAGTAAAAGATAGTTTTGATACAAACCAAATTGAAAGTAATTTTAATTTGGTCACCAATCGAAGAAAACTAATCAACCCCCCCTTCTAGTTTCTACAATTGGTATCAGAGCGATGGTCACTCAAGATCTTTAAAGTATATTGTACTTTGAAACTTGGATCGATCCATTGTCTCCTCAAATTAGAAGGTCTAGTTTTACTAAAGTTTCTCTTTGGTCAAAACTATGTTTTCTTTGAAAATAGGTCTTTTAATTGATAATATTGCATCCCACTTAAGATTAGTAGCCTTTATGCATTTTAGATATACTCTTGAAATGTATCTACTAGTTTGCATCTTGCTTTGTGTAGGTACTCATGAAGATCAATCACTTAATTGGTTGTGGATTGAGTTACTTGCACTTGTAGAAGACTCATCTTCATTGATCTTTAACATCTTTGAATGATGATACCAAGATGATTGAGAATGATACTAGTCCTTGAAGACTTAGTACTCATCATAGTCATTGATTGGGCATAGCACTTATTCCTTCATGGATTGCTCTTTGTGGCCAATGTACGCTTTCGTTCTTCCACACGCCCTTTGATCATTCTTTTGATCATTACTTGACTATGTGCTTGTTCTCGGCATCCTTGCCTTGACATTTATTTGTGGTTTGTGCTTCTTTTCTTTTATCCTCTCAAACCTTCATTGCTTGGATACTTGACTCACTATGGTGATGTAGAGTGAGTTAGTAGAAGCTTAAAGTATCAAGCATGATTTCCATGGTTTGCACCCATACGGTTAGTAGGCCCTTTGTGGGAGAGAAAGTGAATTAATACCTTGCTCATATTTTGGTTTAGACTAAGACTATTATTGAAAGTGATCTTAGTCTATACTTGAATAATTGCTTTGTGCTTATTCATTACCAAAGCCGTTTAATGTTTCGCCGGAAAGGCATGTCTTAAGCCACTATATATGACACAAGCTCTTCGTTACAACTATTTGAAGATTGTCATTAATCCCTTGAGCATTGGTCCTAGTCTTGATTCACTTCCCTTGACTTCTCTCCACTTAGTCGTTTTGCTACGAGTAGTCGTTTGTCTGTTTCGGTTCTTTTCGATCTTGATTTAACTCGTAATC
This sequence comes from Glebionis coronaria, assembly GCA_025667525.1. Classification (NCBI taxonomy): domain Eukaryota; kingdom Viridiplantae; phylum Streptophyta; class Magnoliopsida; order Asterales; family Asteraceae; genus Glebionis; species Glebionis coronaria. Next base: position 157,615,773 of record CM046876.1, read on the forward strand.
CTTCGTTAAGGCATATTGCTTAGTGTTATGATGATCCAATGATATTCTAAAAGGCTCATGATTTAATCTTAAGTATTTTAGAAAAACTTGATTTTCAAAATTTGGCGTTTTTCATAGATAAAAACCTGCCTCTGTAGGTGGTTCCTTATCTAGGCGGCTCAAAGGCGCGGTACCTTATCGATAAGGTACCGCGGGCAGTAAGTTTTGTCAGAGCGCCCGTTTGATTATTTTGTTCTTTTCAAACCTCTATCTCTCTCCCAAAAGCACACAGCGACGGTTTTCTTGTTTTTCCACCATTGTTGAAGCTTCCAAAACCTTCAATCACTCAAATTAATTGATTCCAAGTTGTGGGTTTCACTCATCCTTCATCTAATATCAATTAATTGTAAGTATTTTCTTTCAATTTCATCTATTTTGTTCTAGGGTTCATCCTTTCATAATTGGGGATTTTTAAAATTTAAATTGAATTAAAACCTTAATAGGAATGTGGGTTGACATGGTTATTTTACTATGATTCCTTAGGTTGATATTCATTAAGATTTCACTAAAACCCACTTGTAGAACAAATCCGAATTTAGGCTAAATGATTTTGGTTGAATGATGGATTTGAGATGAACCCATGAACAAGTAGGTAATGACATTGTTAATGCTTACCTAAAAAGCTTGTTTTGAAAAAACCAATGTTCTAATCCATTGTTGATCTAACATAGATCATGTGTTCTTGGTTAATGATGGAATAGACACATTGTGAACATGAAAATGATATGGATTCAATCCTATGTTTATCAAGAAATTGATATAACACATTTTCATTTTTCGTTTTCCTTTTTGATTTTCATATGAGTGATTGGAAATATTTTTGTTTGTATTTAGGTACTTAATCATGCCTTTTCAATATCAAAAAGATCATCAATACACTAGACAATACATGCCAAACCTCTCCCAAACCTATGCTTCCCCCAACTTCAAAACGCTTTTCCATCCCTTTCCACTCGTTGTTTCCATGAGAGTAGAATCGTTGACAAGGAAATAACGGGTTATGACTATATCCAATCTATGTTTGAGCTTTCGGGGTTTGATTGCTTGCTCAACAAAGAAGAAGATATTTACCCCTTATTCCTTCTTGAATTCTTTAGCACCTACTCCATGCTTGAATACAATGGAGAAATCTTCATTCGTTTCGTGTTGAATGATCAATTGATTCAATACTCCCTCGAAAACTTTGGTCAAATTCTCGGTGTGCCATATGAAGGCACTTGTCGTTTTACGGATAAATGGAGACTTGATGCTCTCTCGGAATCCTTCGATAAACCTCCAAATGACCTCACCGAAATTGATCTAGAGTTCATCCTTGACATGATCTCGAAAGAGCGTGATGGAAACGTTGTGAGAAGCCTTCATTCAAATGCACGAAATGTGAATCGATATGAAGTGCTCTCTAGCGACCTTAAGGATTTTATGGTCCAATGGGCCAATATCCTTAGGGAGAATGTCTTTTGTCTTGGTGGAAACCGAGATCATATCCCGGCATGTATGGTGCATATGTTGAGTTGCATCTTTACATCCACCAAGTACAACTTGGCATTCTATATCGCTCGACGAATCAATTATGCCCTTTCGAAGCCCAAGACAAACCTTCCCTATGCTATGCTTCTAACTCGCCTTTTCAAAAGGGTTGCTCATGATTTTCCCCACCTCGATCTTTCTCGCTTCTACCCGGTTCATCGGGTTATGTTGCCTATTCAAGAGGCATATGCAAGAAAGACAAGAAGTGATCGAGGATCGAGAAAATCTGATCATCAAGAGATGGATGATGAGGACATGGACATGCCAACAAGTGATGGTGATGGCATAGGTACTAGTTCTCATTTCCACTCTTCGAGTAATTCCCATCCATCCTCAAACCCATTCGAGGATAAATTTGAAGACTTAGCTCCTCCTCCTCATCATTCTAGTGAAGTACCGGAAGATCTCAATATGGAGCATCTTTACCGTGAAAACCTTAGAACTCGAGGGGAATTGCACGAACATCGGGTTGAATCAAGAAAAGGTTTCAAGTTCTTGGGGAATATGATCAAGGGATTGGGGAAAAAGAGAAGGTGAAAGCTTTGAAGTATTTCAAAGAATACATGTTGGCAAACATGTAATGTTGAATAATTTTATTTTATCTTGGATGTGTATTAACTTATGATTTCATGTTTGAATTATCATTTATCTTGATCCTTAATGTTAATTATGCCATCATGTTAGTGATTTACATAGCTTTGTGCATCTTTGTGATAGTTAGCTTATTAGATTATGATCTGTAGTTAACTTTGGCTTGTGAATCTTTTGGGAAAATCTGGGTTTATCAAAATTTGGGATGAGAAATTTTTGAAAACCCTCTGGTCGCGGTTCCATATCGACCGGAGGTTCCTTATCGATAAGGTACCGCCGGTCCTAGATAAGGAATTGTTGGTCACTGTGCACGACAGCATCTTTGCTTTACACTGTTTTCTTAAATCTGTGTAAACCTTGCATGATTTTCAGTAATAAACTGCACATTTTCTAAACTAGCTTACCTAAATTCATTATTCACCTAAAATGATTTTAACCCATTACTAGTTTGGATCATCCCCTCACCCATTTAAACCCACCTTGTTTGCCATGTTCTTCACACATCAAACATACTTCCCTAAACCTTAAACCACCCTAATCAACCATGGTGTGTACCAAAACCTCAAGCACTTCCAAGACCTCCACCCCAAGGAAAACACTCAAAATAAGGATTAAGGTAGCCAAGCAAAACTCCTCACCTTTCCACACACCTAAAAATGAGATGGCTCATATCCTCATTTCTTCATCACCTTCCCCACCTCTTGCACCATGCAAGACATCATCCACCCATGGTACTAACCACTCCATTGGTTCTACCTCCTCTTCATTCAACTCAAGAATGAATGAGCTCTCTTCACCCTTCACTCCAAGTGCACCCTTGGATGTAACCACTCAACCCCAACCAATCCAAAGCATTCCTTTTGTGAATGACTTTGATGACACTTTGGTGACTTCACCATTTACCCCTCACAACTCACCCATTTCACCAACCTTGGAGAATATACCTCCACACTCACCCATTTACCCTTTATGGAACATGCCTCCACTCTCACCAATATCACCCTTGGAGAACATGCCTCCTCCACCTCCACCCAACTCAAACATTCCAATTTTGGGTGTTCCACTTTCCCTCCTTTTGGGTGATCCATACTATGGGTTTCAACAAACTCATGGGCCTAGTTGTCCATGTTGTCTTTACAACCACTACATCATCCATAACCTAAGGATGGATATGTATGGGCTACATAGGAGGTTGCAAGAGTTCTTTCTTGCCTTGTTCTCCATGCCTCCTCCTAGAAGATGAATGATAGAGTTTTCTTAATAAGAGTTTTCAACAAAACCAAGCCAAAGAAAACTACTTATCTTGATTTAATGTTAAGCTAGCTATGTATTAGTTAGTTTTTTATTTGACTTTGTACTTGCTTCCTTAATGAATGTTTCATGTTATTGATCTATGGATTTAGCTTTGTGTGTTTCTATCCTTTTGTGCACACTAATCAACTTTAATTTGAAATTAAAATTAAACCTAAATCTATCACAACCTCTAAACTTGACTAAAATTGGTTCAAAATGATATCTATATTATTTTGTCACCCTTTGTCAAGACATTCTTTGTGAATGTGTTGCTTTATGCAACCCTAGCATATTTTGGTGCTAATAGAGGTAAAATTCCAAGATTTGCAACTTTTTGAAAAAGTCTTAGTTTTTCCCAAAACCAGGAAAAACATGGTTTCAAGTCCACTGGACGCGGTTCCTTAAAGTCCCGCGGTTCCTTAGCGATATGGAACCGCCGGTCCCTATAAGGTACCGCGGACAGTAAGTGGCTTTTGACGAATTTTTGGTCAAAACTTTTAAAACCCTATACCCTGTCAAGATTCCTTGTTTACTCAAATTGACTAAACATTCCTTGACACTACACATTTTGTATTCAAACTCTTACCTTGTTTACATTTTACTTATACCCCGACCTTGAGATTTCATTCTCACACCTTCCCAACCTTGAGAATTTATTCTCACATAACCTTGAGATATCATTCTCACACTCTCACAATGCCTAACTCCTACATTCCTAACCTTGACATTTCTTTGTCACAACCCCACTCACCCAAAGCTTCCTCATCCAAGCTTTCAAAGAAACCAAAAATCTCGGTTCGACCTATTTGGGTTAAGAAGAATGAACCATCTTCGTCCAAACCACCCAAAAACCCTACCTTCTCTCCAATCAAGTATTGGAATGAGACTTATACCATAAACCCCATCACCGGAGCAAAAGAAAATGTTCCCCCAGCACGACAATCCTTCAATACCCCTCAACACAATGACCTTTCAAGCTTTCCAAACCTCACAAGGCATTGTGAAAACATTCCCAAACCCATTACCCCACCACCACCAAACCCTAAGTTTGATGCCATACCCCCATCAAACAATTTTGTGTTGCATCATGGATCCTCGTGTGCTTGTTGTCGATTTCAACAAATTGAACTTGCTCATGTGTATGAGAAGTTAAATTTTCTTGAATTCCTCCTCACTCGACCTCCTATTCAAGTTTTCGTTCCGGTGGACAAAACTTCGAATGATGCATCGTCGTCTTTTTAGTCTTTTATTTTTTTTTAATCAATCTTGGAAAATATCACTATTAGACTAGCTTATGCTTAGTGGTTTATTTTCCATATTTATTGCTTTTAGATACTCATATTGTGTGTATGACTATCTTCTTTGTTGTGCCTCTTTTTTTATGTAACCTTTGTGTTGTTTGTGTGCTTTTTCATTTGTTCTATTTTGAGTTGATCATGGTTAATTTTTACAATTGCTTATGGGTGATTCCATCAATTCTAAGCTTTAACCCATTGACAAGCTTATCATCTTCATTGGATTGAAGTTTGATTTTGTCAATTACCTCTTTGGACATACTTAGCAAAATACTTGCTTCTAATTTGAGATTTCTTCTCTCTCTCTCCCTCTCAAGTTACTTAGTAGGTAGTGATCATATATACATTGGTGTTTCTTTCCTTTCTACTAACCTTTGTGTAGCATGTCACCTTAGCTCACAAACTTGGTGCCCCAAGCAAAGGGGAGCAACCACCAAGGGGGAGCTACTAGCAAAGTTCGATGTTCTTCAAAGACTTGTGCTAACCTTTTTGCTACGACAAAGGGGGAGAAATGATAGTGATAAACTAGTTAATAATTCCAAATTTTGTGTTTCTACGTAAATGAGTTTATCGTTTGTCGTAATCAAAAAGGGGGAGATTGTTAATGCAGGTGATGCCTAAAAACATTATTAGTGTTAACTAATCTTTCTTAGTTTTGATCACAACAAACCATACAACACATTTAGTGTAAAACACAAAATGAATTATTTAACTAACACTATCATCAGGGTAATAATCATATCACTAACCTTTCTTAATCATACTTAGTGATCATCAAAATGATTATCCTTAAAACTCACTTTTGTTAATATGACAAAAGACTTTTTAATAAACTTTCTTTTTTTAGAAAATGTTTTATTAAAATGGAAAATGAAAATTTGAAAATAGCATATTCCAAATGCTGTTAGAATATCCTTTGAAGGTTTCACATACCTCAGATATTCCCACCCCTAGGAATAAGGGAGTTTAAGCATATAAGAGATACACCTAGGAATAAGGAAGTTTAAGCATATAATTAAGCCATGTGTGTAAGTGTTTGATTTGCTAACTTATAATAACAATGATCTCGTTTTTAAGCTTAGTTTGGGGAACGTGAAACTTGAGGGTGATAAATCGTCGCAGCACCGAAGCCCTAATGTAAGTCTTAGATCTCTTTGCAAGTTATTTCCACGTAGCTATTTTCTATCCTTTTGTTTACTTTAAAGTTTTAATTTCTCTTAGTACTTTAATTTTTGTTTAGTAATATTTTAATAAGGCCAAGGTTGATTGATTATGAGAAAAGTGTAAATTTGCTTTATCACTAAGCATTGCATGAGGGCATGACAATGGTTAAGTGTAGGGGATTTGATAGGTGTGAAAACACCCATCCTTTTACCACTTATTTCTGGCTAAAACAAGACCAAAACACGTATTTAATATCATTTGTTTGGAATTATGTGTGGTTTTTGTGTTTATTGTGTTTTTAGAGTCAACCGGGTGAATATTGAAGAAAACATGGGATTGCACGGGTTTTATCGAAGAAAAAGACTCAAGACGAAGTCTATTGTCCAAGAGATGCAAAAGATTTGAAGTCATTGTGCCTATTTGAAGATTTATCGAAGAATAGAGCCAAAGATGGAAGATTCATATATGTCTAAGAACTCGAGTCTATTAAACAAAAGATTATAAGACGAGTTGGAATTATTCACCGACACTTCTCAAAATCCAAAGTCGGAAACGTTTATTTAAAGAAACGTAAAGACTAAAGAAGAAAGAAGAAAAGAAGCCCAAAACCAAAGTCCATTCACAAGCCCACAAGCACACGCCTATATATAGGATTTCACTTCACCATTTTGGGGGACTAGTTAGTTTTAGTTTATTAGTTTTTCATTTTTCAACCTCTCTAGTTTTAGAGAGAGAAAGTTCTCAACTTTCTCTCACTAAGATTTTTCTTTTCTCCATTTTTTAACTTTCAAGTTTTAAGCTTTTGTATTTTGGATTTCATTAATCTAATTCAAGATAAGCTTTTAAGTTCTTTAATCTCCTTCTACATTTCTTAGTTTACCTTAATCTTTGATCCGATTGTTTGATTTCATACGGTTTGGATGATTGGATTTGTTCGTGATTAAAAGTTAATCTTTCTTGTTCCTTTTTAAGCTCACGCACGTATAAGCTATAGGCCCTCTATGCTTATTGGCTTATTGCTTGTTTTAGCTTATTGGTTTTCGGATTTCATCAAGGTTTTGGTCATTCAAAAGGTTCGGGGAGAATAGCTTATTGCATCAGCTTATTGAGTTTTAAAGTTGCCACCAAATTTCAGATCAACATTGCATTTCATCGCAATCTTGGGGTTTTGTATATTCTGACGGTTGTGTGTTTACATCGCAATAACCCATTTAGGGTTCTACTTTGCGATCGGTTGCCATTTTCCCCTTATTCCGATCTGGATTGCGATCGCATATTGTGATCGCATATTCCGACGGGATTTAAGGCTACCTTAAGTCGAAACGCTGCCAAAATTTTGTTTGCTACATTCCGATAGATGCACATTGCGTCAGAAGTATTTATGATATTCCGATCTGAACTTTCCGATAGCTTACATTCCGACAGACATCATTCCGATAGACATCATTGCGACAACTTTGATTTGGATTATTCCGATGGTAACTCACATTGACATTCCGATGGTTTGTTTTAGATATATTCCGATGGACCAAATTTTCAAGTTTTAGATTTGTTAAGTGTTGAAGTATTTTTCTAATCTTTTGAAGGTCTACGCGATCTTTGGCCTATTCTACATGATTGATTAGATGGATTAGATAGAGGGATAGATTGATAAATATAAGAAGGAGATGAATGGGGATGAGGCTGTAGAGAGAGAAAGGAGAGAAAAGAGAAGAGTAGAGAGAGAAAGTAAAGATTGATTATTGAAATATGAAAATCACCAACCCCTCCTAACATGCTAGGAGGGGATATATATAGCCCACCCTACATGTGGGCTATATGGACTATACATTTACTAAGTGGATCACGAGCCCATTACATAATTATCGTTGGAGCGACCGATCCTTCATAAATACGTAAAACGTATTTCCAACAATCTCCCCTTAAGGGAGGTCGCTCCAAGAGACAAAGTTCTAAATAGTCTATATCTCGTGATCTATGCTAACTAAGATGTGACCGAGACTTTATTGGGAAAAACGTATTTCCAACAATCTCCCCCTAAGGGAGGTCACATCTTTTTACAAAATCTTAAACCTAGCATCTATGCTTGAGTCTTCGATCTTGTTCTTGTGAATATGCTTGATGTGATCTTTGACTTTAGTCTTGAGCATGTTTCCTTGCCTTGACCTTGTGCATTCTTCACTTGTGATATTTGCCTCTTCGTGACTTCATGTTCCACATACTTATACTTTTAAATTCTTGAAAGCTTCAGAGTTTGATACAGCGGAAGACTTGACCTTCAGGCTTTCTTGAATTTGTTGAAGTACTAATTGTATGTAGTATAAGCATGTGGTGACAACTTCTTCTGGATTGTACACCGCAATGCCACCTTCTTGTTACGTTGCATAAGACAGTTAGCAACAAACAATATACACGGATGAAATGGCCTTGAACATTTCATTCTAATTCGGTAGCATTTTACCTCCGGTCGGTGAAGACCGTTGGACGATATTAAATATCGTACTTGTGGCAGGTAGTTTCAATAAAGAACCTCCTTGACAAGATTTCGCGGGTAAACCCGTTCTCTTTACTCGACCGTCCAAAGCTGACTGCGAACGTAAAGAGTGAATCATTTGGATAATCTTATCCGCATGATTTGAAGCCGTCAATTCATGTTCCTGGAACAAGTGAAGTTCAATTAAGAACCGCACCGTCGTTGCTTTCCAGTTGTCACTAGCTTGATTCATATAGAATCTTGCAAGTTACCTACCAAGTGCTGTTTGATGTTAACACTAGAAGGATTTCCATTCGTCACTGTAAATACTTAATAGTATTACTCTGAATGTTCTGGCAAGATCACTAAGATATTGCGTAGAGGCCTGGAACGTGTTTAAATTCATTTAAGAATTAAACCACTGTTGCTTTCCAGTTATCACAAGTTTGATTCATAAAGAATCGCACAAGTCACCTACCATGAGCTTTTTGATATTCGCTCAAGAAGGATTTCCATCTTCATTGTAAATACTTTCGTATTACTCGGATGTTCAGGCAAGATCATGAAGATTTTGCGTAGGACTCTTAAGATCTTTCTTACTTTTCACAGTGTGTGAAGATGCAAGGAAATATGAAAGTGTGTCCTAATGAGATATTTGATACTCAGATCTAAAGCCTTCGTGAAAATATCCGCCAATTGATACTCAGATCGGACAAAGTAAAGCTCGATTACTCCATTTTCCACTTGCTCCTTGATGAAGTGGTAGCAAATGTCAATGTGCTTTGACCGGGAGAATTGAACGTTCTTGCAGCATAAGGCAATTGCACTCTTGTTGTCACAGTACATCGGAATTTTGTTGAAACCTAGACCATAGTCGGTTAATTGCGATCTCATCCAAAGAATTTGAGCACAGCAACTGGACATAGCTATGTATTCTGCTTCCGTACTTGAAATTGCAGCGCTTTTCTGCCTTTTCGATGCCCAACTGATTAGTCGATCTCCTAGTAGTTGCAAAGTGCCACTCGTGCTACGCCTGGTATCTTGACAACCCGCGTGATCCGCATCTGCATATGCCATTAGTGCAATAGAAGAGTCCTTCGAATACCAAAGTCCCCGATTAATGGTTCCTTTAAGATATCGAAAGATCCTTTTAACAGTAGCTAAGTGTAACTCAGTAGGCCTAGTTTGATACCTAGCACACATACATATAGCAAACTGAAGATCAGGTCGACTGGCTGTGATATACAGAAGAGTACCGATCATTCCACGATAAAGTGTTGGATCAACGGCAACTCCATGTGGATCTGCATTTGAAGGTCTACGTGATCTTTGGCCTATCCTACATGATTGATTAGATGGATTTGATAGAGGGATAGATTGATAAATATAAAAGAGATGAGAAGGGAGATGAGGGAGTAGAGAGAGAAAGGAGAGAAAAGAGAAGAGTAGAGAGAGAAAGTAAAGATTGAATGATTATGAAAATGACCAACCCCTCCTAACATGCTAGGAGGGGATATATATAGCCCACCCTACATGTGGTCTATATGGACTATACATTTACTAAGTGGATCACGAGTCCATTACATAATTATCGTTGGAGCGACCGATCCTTCATAAATACGTAAAACGTATTTCCAACAATCTCCCCTAAGGGAGGTCGCTCCAAGAGACAAAGTTCTAAATAGTCTATATCTCGTGATCTATGGTAACTAAGATGTGACCGAGACTTTATTGGGAAAAATGTATTTCCAACAATCTCCCCCTAAGGGAGGTCACATCTTTTTACAAAATCTTAAACCTAGCATCTATGCTTGAGTCTTCGATATTGTTCTTGTGAATATGCTTGATGTGATCTTTGAATTTAGTCTTGAGCATGTTTCCTTGCCTTGACCTTGTGCATTCTTCACTTGTGATATTTGCCTCTTCGTGACTTCATGTTCCACATACTTATACTTTTAAATTCTTGAAAGCTTTAGAGTTTGATACAGCGGAAGACTTGACCTTCAGGCTTTCTTGAATTTGTTGAAGTACTAATTGTATGTAGTATAAGCATGTGGTGACGACTTCTTCTGGATTGTACACCGCAATGCCACCTTCTTGTTACGCTGCATAAGACAGTTAGCAACAAACAATATACACGGATGAAATGGCCTTGAACATTTCATTCTAATTCGGTAGCATTTTACCTCCGGTCGGTGAAGACCGTTGGACGATATTAAATATCGTACTTGTGGCAGGTAGTTTCAATAAAGTACCTCCTTGACAAGATTTCGCGGGTAAATCCGTTCTCTTTACTCGACCGTCCAAAGCTGACTGTGAACGTAAAGAGTAAATCATTTGGATAATCTTATCCGCATGATTTGAAGCCGTCAATTCATGTTCCTGGAACAAGTGAAGTTCAATTAAGAACCGCACCATCGTTGCTTTCCAGTTATCACAAGCTTGATTCATAAAGAATCGCACAAGTCACCTACCATGAGCTTTTTGATATTCGCTCAAGAAGGATTTCCATCTTCATTGTAAATACTTTCGTATTACTCGGATGTTCAGGCAAGATCATGAAGATTTTGCATAGGACTCTTAAGATCTTTCTTACTTTTCACAGTGTGTGAAGATGCAAGGAAATATGAAAGTGTGTCCTAATGAGATATTTGATGATCTCAAATGGCTCTAGACTCGATCGTGCATTTTGGATTTTTAGTGATCGGAGGCTGGAGAGGAGTGCCACCTTTTCAATACCAATTTATTCGGAGTGAATAAATCAATAGATAATGCGTTGTCTCCGTGTGATTAAAACAAATATCTTTTGAGAGATATCTGAGTTAGCTGGGATGGGTTGTGCATTGCATCACTGGGTCCATGATGTCTGTCTTCAATATTAAGAATCTTTAAACAATGATCTTAATAGCATATGTATTGACCCGGTTTCTGCCTAAGTTGTAAGGAGGGCTTCTTTCTTTACACCCTTTATCTTTACAATTCTTTTTCATTCTTCAACCCCTTCAATGCTTACCAATACGTCATCACTAGCACCTTGTTGTGATTGTTCCAGTGCTAACTTAAGTACTTGGTCGGCATTCAGCTACGTTCACAATCTTTCTCCATCTTTCCTAAGGACTACTATTTCTAGCTATGGAATGTCCTTGGGAAGATTCCTCCGGTTCTAGAGGAATCATTGGACTTTAACCTATCCTACCATCCTTATGTCACCACAATCTTCATCATCGTGAATAGAGATGTTTTGGGTAAGTGTATGTCACCATGAAATCCATTTTGAAGTGCAAATCCATTTTGCTCCCCCTTAACATATGCCACGATATCCGAAAACATTTCACACATGTCGGGATGAGCTAGCACGTTAAGTCAAGCCATTTGTGATTAATCATTTCCCATATTAAATCACATTTTCTCCCCCATATTAAAAATATTAACTCAATCAATGTTTTTAATATCAATTGATTTAATAGCGTTTTAAGAAAATTTGGGAAGAAAAATGCAAATCCAATTATCTTCATGAGTTACACAAGCTCCCCCTCAAATTAATGAGGATGTACTTGAAACGTAAATCAAATACCTTTTAAACACAAGTGTAAGGTATTTATCACGTGCAAAGATCATATATGATAATGAATTCACAATATTAGCAATTTACGAGGTTGGACCTGAATGATTGAGAACATCATATGAAAGAAGCACATGGTTCTTGTTCACGAATGTTGGTCTTCCTCGTAACTTCTGAAGTTATCTCTTGACTCCATGTGTATGATTGATATCGTTGTCTTAACACCAATATGTGAACTTGGCACTCTCGGCATCAAGGATTCTGAATGCTGGACAATTGCTCCCCCTCAATTGTTGACCCGTGTTCTATTGAAAGAGCTGTAGTCACCGTTTGAGTAGTCGCATCGTCGAGTATGTAGATATCAGTTGTAAGTTGCTACGGTTGGTGGAGATGATAACTTCGGATTCTGAAGTCAAAGCTTTCCGGTGAAATGCTTGACTTCAAAGTGAAAAGCGGGTTACTATCGGAAATAATAGCAAACCATAATGGAGCATATTTTAAATCTTTTAAACTTCTGCTCGAACTTTATTTACAATCCCGTGTCATTATTGAATGACATTTCTAGGTTCGTAAATATTATCGATTCCAGAAGACATGCTATTTTTATCAAAACGTTTTTGAACACACAATTTTGAAAGATTTAGAAAAACCTTTTGAGAAATTCTTGAAAAATTGTGTTCAAAGTTTTGAAAACCAATTACTTGAGCTTAAGATTTGGAATATCTTAGGAAAGCTCAAGTCCGAGAAGTTGTAAACTTCTCGTTGTAAGGATAAGTTACCATCGGCGATAACCTTTCCTTTTATCTGAAGAACGAGTCCTAAGCTGACATTTACTTAGAAGTCGTTTTCATGAGCTTGAAAACTTTGACTGTTTTAACGGAAAGCTCATGACCGAGAAAGGTTAATTTCTCGTTATGAGGAAAAGTTCTCTTATTTAAAAGATACACTTTCCTTTCTGAGCTTAAAACTTCGAATGTTTTAATACAAGCTCATGACCGAGAAATGTGAATTTCTCGTTAAGAGGATAAGTTATCATAAAAGATAATCTTTCCTTTATTTTAAGTTCGAGTTACAGTCTGACATTTAACTGTAAGTCATTGTGAATGAGCTTAAAAACTTTGAATTTTTTTGATATTAGCTCATGCCCGAGAAAACTTAATTTCTCGTTGTTAGGATAAGTTTATCATAGGCGATAAACTCTCCTTTCTTTGAAGCATGGGTTACCATCTGATATCTAATGATAAACCATATACACGAGCTTAAAACCTTTGAATGGTTTTAGGATAAGCTCGTGTCCAAGAAAACTTAATTTCTTGTTAAGAGGGTAAGTTATCGTTGCGTAGATAAACTTCCCTGTCTCTGAAGTCCGGGTCATCATCTGTCATTTAATGAGGAGCCATTGTGCATGAGCTTAAAAACTTGGAATGTTTTTGATATAAGCTCATGCCCGAGAAAAATTAATTTCTCGTTGTTAGGATAAGTTGATCATCGGCGATAAACTTTCCTTTCTTTGATGAACGAGTTACAGTCTGTGATATGACTATAAGTCCTATACATTAAGCTTAACCATGAATCCCCTGAGACACTTGTTTCTCTGATATCTGCTTCTTCAGCAACCAAACTCTGAGAGTGTCCTTAGTTGAATGGTACACAACTATTGGACCGCTTCGTTCTTTTGGAACATCAACTTTGGTACCTGCAATCTCATTAGGAATGTGCATGCTTTGACGTGGGTTAGCGATATCAATTATAGAAGCACATGGGGGTTCACAGTTGGCTTTACTTGTGTCAGAGTTGACCTGAGTAGATGATTCACTTATCTTAGTTGGCAAACGTTTCCTTTTATAGAAAACTTTAAGTTCAGGCTTAAGTGATGTATCATCTTTTTCAATTTCCTCCCTAGCAGTCTTAGTAGAGTCGGAGATTATCCTAGTTAAAGGGCACTCGTTTCCTACAAGAGTGAAAGTTCTACCAGTAGGGCGCCACATTTTACCAATGGGTTTGATTTTAGCAACCCACTGGGATTTAAGTCTAGCACGGGAGTTCACCTCATTAAGCAATTTTTTGATACAGGAATCATGATTGGCTCTAAAGACACATTTCCTACATGTTTTACAAGTAGCATATTTAATGTCCGAGTAATTCCTAGACGATTGATCGATGCTCCTAAGAGACGTCATGCTACGGTTAGCAGTGTTGGGTAATCTAGAAGGCATCTGACTAGGTTGGACATTGCTATCTCTTACATGTGTCTTTTGAATAGCTTCCCTTTGACCAAAATCCTGGCGCACATCAGTTGAACTAGTTCTAGACGTGTTCATTGAACTATTCTTAGAGAAACTAGAGGCAATCATGTGATGAGGTCTTGCTAAAACTGATTTAGTCACATTAGGCCTAGTTGGTGGAGTGACTGTTCTAGAAATATGACCCAAATCAACTTGGGAGGCAAACCGCGGTCTCGAGGATTGTGGTCGCTCGGATCTAATGCAGTAGGTTGTCTGACAATCGGTTGTCTGACGAACTGATTTGTAGGCGGTTTCCCCAAGATTGATGGTTTTTCAAGCTTAGTGTCCACACTAGATCCTCTATTTTTCCTTAACTCGTTTTTCAACGCAGCTATAGCAAACACCTTTTCCTGAACTTGGGGTTTTAACGTTTCATTTTCTTTTAGCAATCTATCTTGGGATGCCAATTTAGACTCTAGTAACTGAATTTGTTTCAAAAGATTATCCTTTTCAGCTTTTGAATCTAAAACTTTTTGATCCAATTTTCTTTCAAGACAACGTTTGACTTTTCAAGTTTTTCAAAGTATGTTTCAAATTTGTCCGTTTTCTTAGAAAATTCAAGTTTGGCATCCTCAAGATCTTTTGATTGTTGAGCTACAATCGTTTCGAGCTCTCTAATCTTGGAATCAGAAGCAGTCAATGAAGCAGTTATAGGACAATTATCATGATGTTTAGCATTTTGAACACTTTCTCCCCCATTATGACTCTCATCGGATGAATCAGAAGTGGTATTTCTATCACTCTTTTCCATCACATGTTTGTCATAATTAGGTTCAGAATGCTCAATATACGGCATGTCATCAGCATATACATCATAAACAACATTACATTGTACCATGTTTGCCGGCTCTTCGTCATAAACGGGTAAGGTGTCATCAAGAGAGATCTCGTGAACATTCCCTGACGTGCCACTGGTATCATGTTGTCCTCCTGATTCCGTGCTCTTGCCATCGTTAGGCTCCAAGTTGGCAACCGGATGACCAGTTTCCTCTTGCATCGAAGAGTCTTGCATTCCATTATCATACCCTTGCTGAAGTCGAGATCTTTCATAAATCGAAGACGAGACCGATGTCATGAGTTTCAAAATTATATCACGGAAAACTCGAAGCTCGGTATGTTTATCTCGAAGAAATGATTGGCAAATCACTGAACTTTCAGGCTTGATGATATTGAATTGGAGGAAAGGCGTGAGTTGTGTCACAAGAGCCTTATATGCAAGTGCCGATGCAGAGTGATTAAAGTTTCCATGGTTGAGTTGCTCGGCGAGTTGGGTCAAAGTGGTAAAGATAGAGTCGATGAATATATGACGATCTTGACCAAAGATTGTCACAAATTCGCTCCCTCCTTGAATCCTCGAAAGAGTGACAAGATGAGACTGAAGCATTTGAAATGAAGTGATGCCACTTTTCCTAACTTTGTTTTTCATTGAATGCGATTCTTCCTCTTGAGATGTCGAACTCAACGAGTCCATTGAATGTCTATAAAAAATGTTTGTGGACGAGGTTGTTTTCGAAAGAGCCGTAAATAACACTTAAAAATCCTCGATGGATGATAAAAATTCGTCTTCACTGACAAGTACCCGATCAACAATCCGTTGGCAAAATAAACCTCGTCACTTTATCACGGTACTTAGTCACGTAGTCACGTCACTTTTGTCTTCAAATCCGGCCACAAAAACTTTTAACCCGTCAAATATATTACCACTTTGGTTCTCTCGAAATACGCGCCTCAACACGATGTACAAAATCCAAATATATCGATTGACAAAAATACAAAGTTAACTAAACTAAAAAAAATAACTTTAAACTATATAAAAATAAAATCTTAAAAAATAACTTAACTAAAGATAAAATAGAAAATTTTGATATTTAAAAAAAATCTGATATATAACAGAGATATATATCACGTAATCCTGGCCTAGTCAAAGTCAAATGAATACACGTAATAGAGATGTATAGCACGTGGCCAATTTTACTGTTTCTAGTTTTCTCCGTCCCCCTTTTCTTTATTTAAATCTCAAACCAATTCACCTTCTCTTCTTATTTCCTCTGTCTGACTTCTTTCACAAAACTACACACGCATAGTATACTCCGCCCCTCTCTCTTTCCTAATCTCCCAAGAAAAAAAATTCTCAGATCTCGTTTCTTTATTTCCTCTCAATTCTTCTGTGCTCCATTGAATCCAAAAACCACATGCAGTAACACAATCTAATCTATTCTCTCTCAAAAAAAAATTACACCTCCGTCTCTCTGATTTTCGCAGGAATGATCAAGAAAAATGTCTTCAAGATCTTTAATTAGGTCTCGGGTAGGTTCTTGTTGCATGTGTGTTAATCGAGTCTTTCTAACATCTGTAGAGTCTTTCTGTCTAGTTGGGTCGTCTGTTTGGTTGCGAGTATGAGGGAGTGGGTGTGGGAAAAGAGGGTCTTGTTTGAGATGTGTATTGATTGTGTCTAGATCGTGTATGTGGTCTGTGAGTTTGTTTGGAATGGTGTCAGTCTAAACGTCTGAAACGAGAGTTTTTTTTAAAAAAAAATGAGTGTTGTTGTTGACGAGGGTGTGTGTCGAGTGGAGGGTTAATGGAGGGTTAAAGGTTTGATTTTGTGTGGTGTCTTAGGTCTTGATTCGAGAGAGAGAGTTGGTGTTAGATTCTTGAGAGGGTTTGAGGGTTTGGGTTGGGTGTGAGTTCGAGAGGTGTGAGAGAGGGAGTCAAGTGAGAGGTGAGACGAGGGTCGAGGGTGAGTGTGGGTTGTTGTTTGTTTTAGACGAGAGTGTGAGGGGTGTGAGGTTGTTTGGATCTATGTGGTGTCGAGGGTCTTGTTGTGAGAGTATGTGGGTCGTGAGGTCTTCGAGAGTATTGAGTTCGAGAGTTTCGAGGGTGAGGATGTCGAGAGTGTCGGGTCTGTGTGGTGTGTTTGTGTTTCGAGGCTTTGTTTGAGGTTGCTGTTATATTTGAATAATGTTCATTCGGAAGATTGTTCATTCGGAAGATTGTTCATTCGGAAGATTGTTCATTCGGAAGATTGTTCATTCGGAAGATTGTTCATTCGGAAGATTGTTCATTCGGAAGATTGTTCATTCGGAACTTTCTTTGATCCGGAACTTTTGGTTCGGAAGACTCTGATTCGGAACTTTCTTTGATCCGGAACTTTCTTTGATCCAGAACTTTTGGTTCGTTCGGAACTTGTTCGTTCGGAACAATATGAATGGAAGAACAGTTATGATGGACAGAAAGATGATGAATGTTGATAGAAAACCGCGATACTTTCGACAGTTGACCAAAAAAGAAAAAACAGAGAACAGATAGAAGATTGAGAAAAACTGATTATATATAAAAAAAAAAATTTATAAAAACTGATTATAAAAAAAATAAAAAGGTTATATAAAACTGATAAACGAAAACCCAGATATGATAAAAAAGGTTATATAAAAAATTATGAAAAATTATATAAAAAACTGATTATAAAAAACTGATAAAAGAAAAACTAATAATAAAAAATTAAAATGGAAACTGATTATAAAAAATTGATTTTTGAATAAAAATTTGTGATTTTTATATAAAATAAGTAAATCAAAGATTTAATTATGATTTAAAACATAAAAACACAAACTTTATATAAAAAAAATACAAAGTTTTTAATATTTAAGCGTGACTAAATCAAAACCCATAAAAATCAAACAAAAGAAAAACAAGAATAAACCAATCTAACCTTGGCTCTTGATACCAATTGAAGGTCTACGCGATCTTTGGCCTATTCTACATGATTGATTAGATGGATTAGATAGAGGGATAGATTGATAAATATAAGAAGGAGATGAATGGGGATGAGGGTGTAGAGAGAGAAAGGAGAGAAAAGAGAAGAGTAGAAAGAGAAAGTAAAGATTGATTATTGAAATATGAAAATCACCAACCCCTCCTAACATGCTAGGAGGGGATATATATAGCCCACCCTACATTATGGCTATATGGACTATACATTTACTAAGTAGATCACGAGCCCATTACATAATTATCGTTGGTGCGACCGATCCTTCATAAATACGTAAAACGTATTTCCAACATCTTTTCTTTAAGTTCTCAATCATCTACTCTTAACTCGTTATTTTAGTTTAATCTTTAACGCTTTTACTTTACTCAACGCCATTTACATTTATTTGCTATTAGTTTAAAATAGTTAAATAAACCAACACCTTTTTAGAAACCAAGAACAAATCATTCCACTTTGAACCGTGATCAATTCGAGAGGACACCGAGAACAAATCTGAACCTAATGAAAACATTTGTATCAAATGGCGCCGCTGCCGGCTCTTCTCGTTAAGATCAACAGTTTTTTGTGAGAACTTGGATTTTGGGATCCATTCACCGAGAACATTACTTTTTCATAAAAAATTTCAAAATTACAAATATATATATATATATATATATATATATATATATATATATATATATATATATATATATATATATATATATATATATATATAATTTTCAAAAATCCTAAAAAAAAAAAAAAAAAACATAAAAACCAAAAATATTTCTGCTTTGTTTTTGCCTTGTTAGTTCTTTTGCAGGTGCATGCGTACACGATCAACGTCTTATCAAGAGCCCGAGCCTCTCGAAGACTTAGACATGGCCGGTGTACACAATAACAACAATAACCCACCTCTCAACAACAATAATAACAACAACAATAACAACCCACCTCTTAACAACAATAATAACAACAACAATGAGCCTCTACCGGACAATCGCCCGATGATTGAACTTTTGCAAGCACATGTGGAGGGCAACGATGATCCAATTGTCATACCCGCGATTGCAGCCATCAACTTTGAGCTCAACTCCGGTTTTATCCAGATGGTCTCTGCTCAACCATTCTTGGGGCGTACCATTGATGATCCACATGACCACATCAAGAGATTCTTGCAACTCACGAATACGGTCAAATTCAATGGTGTTCCACAAGAGGTAATCCGTTTACAACTCTTTCCCTTTTCTTTAGAGGGACAAGCCCGACATTGGCTTGCTAAGGAACCGCCACAAAGTATTCTTACGTGGACGGATTTGGAGACCAAATTTATCAACTACTTTTTCCCACCCTCTCGTACTACCGCTTTGCGGAATGAAATCATTAATTTTGAACAAAAGTACGATGAGTCTTTTAGTGAATTTTGGGATCGTTTCAAAGATCTTTTAAGAAAATGCCCACAACATGGTTTTACCAAAGTGCACCAAATTAACACTTTTTATAATGGTTTAAGCATGAATGACCAAGATTCACTAAACAGTGCCTCGGGGGGGTAATATTTTGGTTAAGACTTCTAATGCCGCTTGGGATATCATTGAGAATAAGTCTCGTGTGCAAACCAAGAGTGTTCAGACCAATGCCGCTAGTGCTAGTACTAGTGACAGCGACAAGCGACTTGACAAAATCACTACGCTTCTTGAATCGCTTGTTACCCATACCGCTAACAACACCAACAGCATCAATGCTAAAAACGCTCACGACGCTCAAGTCAATGTTGTTAGCCAACCATGTGAGATATGCGGGGGTCCTCACTCTTACACCACTTGTACCGCCACCCAAGACTATCCTTCTGATAATGTGAATGCAGCATACGGTACCTATCCTCCGGTCGCTTATCAAGCTCGCCCTCAAGGAGACCGCAAGTTGCTTAGCTACCGCTCGAACAACTTTCTTTCCCCACCCGGTTTTCCTCCTAACAACCCAAACCAACAACAAAACCTCAATTGCCCTCCTCAACAACAACAACAACCTCGTGCACCATACATACCACCTCACAAACAACCATATCCACCTCAAAGAAACAACCAAGTTTACCAACAACCTGCTTATCAACCACCCGCCTATAATGCTCCTCCCAACCAACCCACCGCATTACCCCAAGATATTGGAACCTACATGAGGACTAATGACGTGATTGTGGAAAATCTCCAGCGGGAAGTGCTCAACTTGAAAGCAGACATGGTGAAACAAGGAAATGATCTGCGAGCTGATATGAGAAACACTTTGGCAAGTCAAACGAATGACTTAAGGAACATGATGGCCAGTTTCTTCCAAGGTAATCAATCCTTTTCTTCGGGTACTCTTCCGAGTAACACCGTCGTGAATCCAAGAGGGGAGATGAAAGCAATCACCACCCGTAGTGGCAAAGGTACCAAGGAACCCGAGCTTCCTATACCTCCACCGGTGATTGTGACTAAGGAAAACGAGTCACCTGCTCCTATTCCTCATCCTTCTACTTCCCCAATTTCTCCACCTCTTACTTTTACCCCTCCTCCACCCAAGGATGTGAGTGATCCTATTCTCCCAAAGCCTTCCTCTTCTTCCGATATACCTTATCCATCAAGGTTGAGGAAAGAGAAGCTCAAAAGCAAGGATGATATTCAAGTTTCGAACTTTCTCAAAATGTTTAAACAATTGAATTTTAATATCTCCTTCGCTGAGGCTCTCGCTCACATGCCCAAATATGCGAAAATGTTCAAAGATCCTCTTAGTGACAAGGAGAAGCTTCATGATATTGCTAACACCCAACTTAATGAGAATTGCTCTGTAGTCCTCTTAAGGAAATTGCCAACCAAGCTTGGTGATTCGGGTCGTTTCTTAATCCCTTGCAACTTCCCGAGAGTAGAGAATTGCATGGCCCTAGCCGATCTAGGTGCGAGTATTAATTTAATGCCTCTAAGCGTTTGGAAGCAATTATCTCTCCCTGAGCTAGTCCCCACAAAAATGACTTTGGAATTAGCTAACCGTACGGTTGCTTATCCAGTGTGGATAGCCGAAGACGTCTTTGTAGGAGTCGACAAATTCACTTTTCCTGCCGATTTCGTCGTCGTCGACTACGATATGGACCCTCGTGTGCCATTAGTTGTTGGTCGTCCATTCTTGAGGATCGGTCGCACTCTCATCGATGTTGAAGCCGGTGAGCTTATCATGAGAGTGGGTGATGATAAAATCGTCTTCAACATGGGAAAGCTTTCTAAACAGCCTTATTCATACGAGAGTGTTAATTGTATTGACGTTCTTGATGAGGCTTGTGAAGAACACTTCAAAGATGCTTGTAACAGTATTCCTAGCTCTCTTCCCATTGTTGAGACCGTTTCTTCTATTGACTCATCACTATCTCTATTTGGAGACAGTGATTTCCTTTGGAAAGATTTGGAAGCCACCATGGGAGATGTGAACTTAGCACATGACGATTCTCCCACCAATTGGGATGAAGATCTTCGCCTCATTGAGAACCTTCTTAAACAAGACAATATTTCACCACCATCTCCCAAGGTTATTGCTATCGATGCTCCGACTTTGAAAACGCCTCCCATCGAAAATCCTCCCGATTTAGACCTTAAGGAGTTGCCGCCCCATCTCGAGTACGTGTTCCTTGAAGATAAGAAGAAGTCGGCCGTCATCATTGTGAAGGACTTAAAAGAAGAAGAAAAATCTCGCCTCATCGCCGTGCTTAAAGATCATAAGAAGGCAATTGCTTGGAAAATTTCCGATATCCGCGGAATTGATCCGAACTTTTGTACTCACAAGATTCTCATGGAAGATGACTTTAAACCCGCAATCCAGAGCCAGAGAAGGGTCAATCCTCGCATTCACGATGTCATCAAACAAGAGGTTATCAAAATTCTTGATGCCGGCTTGATTTACCCTATCTCGGATTCGCCATGGGTAAGTCCCGTCCATTGTGTGCCCAAGAAGGGCGGAATAACCGTTGTTCCCAATGAACACAACAAGTTGATTCCCACTCGTCTCGTTACTGGGTGGAGAGTTTGTATTGACTATCGCAAGCTCAATGATGCCACGAGAAAAGATCACTTTCCTCTTCCTTTCATGGATCAAATGCTCGAGCGTCTAGCGGGTAATGACTATTACTGCTTCTTAGATGGTTTCTCCGGGTATTTTCAAATTCCCATCGATCCCAAGGACCAAGAAAAGACCACATTCACTTGTCCCTACGGAACATTTGCTTACAAACGCATGCCTTTCGGTTTATGCAATGCTCCAGGGACGTTCTAAAGGTGTATGATAGCTATCTTCCATGACATGGTGGAAGACACTATGGAAGTATTCATGGATGATTTCTCGGTTTATGGTGATTCATTCTCTGCTTGCCTTGCCAATTTAGAACGTATGCTTAAGCGGTGTGAAGACACTCGCCTTGTTCTTAATTGGAAATAATGCCATTTCATGGTAAAAGAGGGCATCGTGCTAGGACACAAGATCTCCAAAGCCGGTCTTGAAGTAGACCGTGCTAAAGTTGATGTTATTTCTAAGTTGCCTCCACCTTCAACCGTGAAGGGTGTGAGAAGTTTCCTTGGTCATGCGGGCTTCTACCGTCGTTTCATCAAATATTTTTCTAAAATCGCTCGCCCGATGACCCACCTCTTGGAAAAGGATACTCCTTTTATCTTTTCCGATGATTGTATTGAAGCCTTCAACTTGCTTAAGGATAAGCTAACTAAGGCACCCGTCTTGGTTACCCCTAATTGGGAGCTGCCTTTCGAGTTGATGTGCGATGCTAGCGACTATGCTATTAGAGCGGTTCTGGGCCAAAGAGTGAACAAACACTTCCAACCGATCCATTACGCTAGCAAGACAATGACAGGGGCTCAATTGCATTACACGACAACCGAAAAAGAGCTTTTAGCTATTGTCTATGCCTTTGAAAAGTTCCGCCCCTATCTTGTCCTCTCTACCACAATCGTGTATACCGATCATTCCGCGTTGAAGTACTTGTTAACTAAACAAGATTCCAAACCAAGACTTCTTCACTGGGTTTTGCTACTTCAATAATTTAAAATCGAAATTCGTGATAAGAAGGGAGCTGAAAACCTAGCCGCGGATCATCTCAGCAGACTTGAGGATCCTTATCAAGGGGAACATCCGAACAAAGAGATCAATGACTCTTTTCCCCTGGAGACCTTAATGTCTATCAATTCGAATCAGGATGAAACCCCGTGGTTTGCGGACATTGCAAACTACTTGGCCGGTGGAATTCTCGTTGTCGGGTTAACATCCCAACAAAAGAAAAAGTTCTTCAAAGACATTAAGACTTACTTTTGGGATGACCCGTATCTATTCAAACAATGTGCTGATTTGATAATTCTCCGACGTGTTGATGGACCGGCAGCTTTAGAAATCCTTGACGCTTGCCACAAAGGACCCACCGGTGGTCACTTTGGTCCCAACTACACCGCCAAAAAAGTGTTTGACTCGGGATTTTATTGGCCCACCATTTATCGTGATGCTCACGGGATGGTTAAACATTGTGATGCTTGCCAAAAACAAGGCAAGATCACACATAAAGACAAGATGCCTCAGAATTTCATTCAAGAATGTGAAATCTTTGATGTTTGGGGTATCGACTTTATGGGGCCATTCCCTTCATCTAAAGGAAACAAATACATCCTTGTTGCCGTTGACTACATTTCAAAATGGGTTGAAGCCAAAGCTTTACCCACTAATGACGCAAGGGTGGTTTGTAAATTTTTGAAATCGCTATTCGCTAGATTCGGTGTGCCTCGTGCCATTATTAGTGATCGTGGGACTCATTTTTGCAATGACCAATTCGCAAGAGTCATGGCAAAGTATGGTGTCAATCATCGTCTTTCCACCGCCTACCACCCACAAACTAACGGCCAGGCTGAAATCTCTAACCGAGGATTAAAGCGAGTTCTTGAAAGAACCGTGGGAGAGCATCGTGCCTCATGGGCTGATAAACTTGATGATGCTTTGTGTGCTTTTCGTACCGCTTACAAGACTCCGATTGGTTGTACAACATATCGTCTCGTGTACGGGAAAGCATGCCACCTCCCCATTGAGTTGGAGCACAAGGCTTACTGGGCCTTGAAGTGGGCTAATTTTGATATCAACAAAGCCGGTGACCTACGCAAGATCCAACTCAATGAGCTCAATGAACTCCGTAATGAGGCTTATGAAAATTCTTTGATCTATAAGGAAAAGACTAAGCTCATTCACGACTCCAAGATTAAAAACCGAGAGTTCCAAGTTGGAGACAAAGTTTTACTCTTTAACTCTCGGTTGAAAATCTTTTCGGGCAAGCTGAAATCTCGTTGGTCCGGCCCATTCACCATTGCCCAAAATTTTTCCATATGGTACTCTCGAGCTCGCTCAACCTAATGGACCTAATTTTAAGGTGAATGGCCAACGAGTGAAGTTGTACTTTGGTGAGGACATCTCTCAGGAGATGATTCCGTCCCTCACCACGTTCCCCATGAACTAATTTTGGGTCGAGTCAGGCTCGTGACTCGGTTATCAAAAACAAGCGCTCCTCGAGAGGCAGCCCGAGTATCTATCCTTTTCCGTTTTAACCTCCTAAGTGTAGGGGGACCTCTATAGGTGCTTTGTGTTTGTGTGGTGATGTGATTACAGGGATAAATGCACTTTTGGAACCTTTGAAGAACCGTGCTCCCGTGTTATCCTCAATCCGGTTCTATCTCTCTACTATCGTGATTCAATTTTCGTCATTCTCACATTTGAAATTGATCACGTTAGTCATCTCTTCCTTAACTTGAGTTAACCAACGTGCACAATGTCATAAGTGTAGGGGAGATTTTTCCCACATGCTTAAACATTGAGGACAATGTTTATCTTAAGTGTAGGGGGACTTCTATCGAAGTTTTAAGTGGACTTTTCCATGAAAATACCTTCATTTAACCAGAAAATCATCTTTTTCAACGTTTTTCAAATTTTTAATTAACTTTGGCCATTTAGTCGTAATTTTTAAATTTTTATCGTTGCTTTCATATGTATATATCCCGCAATAAAGTCAAAAATATTAATAAAGTGGTGTAGCTAGTTTAGAAGTCTTTGACATATTAGGCCCGTTGCGATTATTTTGACTCAATCCGAATAGACTTATCCAAGTTTATTCTAGCTAGTATCCTTAACCATGTAGACCTTAATTGTTTATTAGGCTAAGCATCCACGAGTCTCATTACTTGAGATTTTAAATTGTGGAGAACGAGAAATGATAGAGTCAATTATAAGTCGGTATTCTTGCACAAGCTCACTTGGTGTAATTATTTTCCTATTCTCCCATCACTTGCTAATAATTTATCTGCAATAAGTAAGATCGTATGATTTGAAAAGTTACTTAGCTTCTAGCCCAAGATCGTTTAAAAGTTGCTCGGTAATGATAAGAGTTCATAGCCAAGGCATAACTTATGAAGCGGGGCGCGAAGATTGGCTAGTCCGAAAAGGCCCTAACAAGGCATGAGGATTCAATTTTATTGCTGAAGATCCAAAGTGATGTGAAAATCATTATTCCCAAAATCAATATGAAGGATCAAGACTCACGACGAAAAGCAATCAACTCCCATAAAGATCATGGAGAAGTCTATCCGAAAAGACCCTAACAAGGTATAAGGATAAATAGATCCAAGTCCGAAAAGGAGGCGGATCGTTGTATCTCAAAATCCCAATTAGAGATTGAAGAAATAATCATGAAGTCGTGGTCAACAAAGTTGGAGTACCCCTCAAAAGTCTCCAAGTGAAGAAACTCTATTAACGAAGAGAAGACCATTATCTCCAGAACGTCTCTCAAGATATGAAGTATGAAGTACATGCCAAATATCGGCCCGAGAAAGGTCTCAAATCGTGAACCGAGTTATGCCAAGATATGAACTTTTTGATATCCCGAGAAGCAGTTTTAAGAGATTTTGTCCTTTAGCTAACTATTGATCAAATCGTCCTACTTTGCTTTCAGCCTAAATAAACTATCGAAATAAGTCCAAAAATGCATCTTCATGATCATTCTAAGACGAAAATAAAATATAAGAGATACACCTAGGAATAAGGGAGTTTAAGCATATAATTAAGCCATGTGTGTATGTGTTTGATTTGCTAACTTATAATAACAATGATCTCGTTTTTAAGCTTAATTTGGGAAACGTGAAACTTGAGGGTGATAAATCGTCGCAGCACCGAAGCCCTAATGTAAGTCTTAGATCTCTTTGCAAGTTATTTCCACGTAGCTATTTTCTATCCTTTTGTTTACTTTAAAGTTTTAATTTCTCTTAGTACTTTAATTTTTGTTTAGTAATATTTTAATAAGGCCAAGGTTGATTGATTATGAGAAAAGTGTAAATTTGCTTTATCACTAAGCATTGCATGAGGGCATGGCAATGGTTAAGTGTAGGGGATTTGATAGGTGTGAAAACACCCATCCTTTTACCACTTATTTCTGGCTAAAACAAGACCAAAACACGTATTTAATATCATTTGTTTGGAATTATGCGTGGTTTTTGTGTTTATTGTGTTTTCAGAGTCAACCGGGTGAATATTGAAGAAAACATGGGATTGCACGGGTTTTATCGAAGAATAAGACTCAAGACGAAGTCTATTGTCCAAGAGATGAAAAAGATTTGAAGTCATTGTGCCTATTTAAAGATTTATCGAAGAATAGATCCAAAGATGGAAGATTCATATATGTCGAAGAACTCGAGTCTATTAAACAAAAGATTATAAGACGAGTTGGAATTATTCACCGACACTTCTCAAAATCCAAAGTCGGAAACGTTTATTTAAAGAAACGTAAAGACTAAAGAAGAAAGATTAAAAGAAGCCCAAAACCAAAGCCCATTCACAAGCCCACAAGCACACGCCTATATATAGGATTTCACTTCACCATTTTGGGGGACTAGTTAGTTTTAGTTTATTAGTTTTTCATTTTTCAACCTCTCTAGTTTTAGAGAGAGAAAGTTCCCAACTTTCTCTCACTAAGATTTTTCTTTTCTCCATTTTTTAACTTTCAAGTTTTAAGCTTTTGTATTTTGGATTTCATTAATCTAATTCAAGATAAGCTTTTAAGTTCTTTAATCTCCTTCTACATTTCTTAGTTTACCTTAATCTTTGATCCGATTGTTTGATTTCATACGGTTTGGATGATTGGATTTGTTCGTGATTAAAAGTTAATCTTTCTTGTTCCTTTTTAAGCTCACGCACGTATAAGCTATAGGCCCTCTATGCTTATTGGCTTATTGCTTGTTTTAGCTTATTGGTTTTCGGATTTCATCAAGGTTTTGGTCATTCAAAAGGTTCGGGGAGAATAGCTTATTGCATCAGCTTATTGAGTTTTAAAGTTGCCACCAAATTTCGGATCAACATTGCATTTCATCGCAATCTTGGGGTTTTGTATATTCCGACGGTTGTGTGTTTACATCGCAATAACCCATTTAGGGTTCTACTTTGCGATCGGTTGCCATTTTCCCCTTATTCCGATCTGGATTGCGATCGCATATTGCGATCACATATTCCGACGGGATTTAAGACTACCTTAAGTCGAAACGCTGCCAAAATTTTGTTTGCTACATTCCGATAGATGCACATTGCGACAGAAGTATTTATGATATTCCGATCTGAACTTTCTGATAGCTTACATTCCGACAGACATCATTCCGATAGACATCATTGCGACAACTTTGATTTGGATTATTCCGATGGTAACTCACATTGACATTCCGATGGTTTGTTTTAGATATATTCCGATGGACCAAATTTTCAAGTTTTAGATTTGTTAAGTGTTGAAGTATTTTTCTAATCTTTTCTTTAAGTTCTCAATCATCTACTCTTAACTCGTTATTTTAGTTTAATCTTTAACGCTTTTACTTTACTCAACGCCATTTACATTTATTTGCTATTAGTTTAAAATAGTTAAACAAACCAACACCTTTTTAGTAACCAAGAACAAATCATTCCACTTTGAACCGTGATCAATTCGAGAGGACACCGAGAACAAATCTAAACCTAATGAAAACATTTGTATCAATCATTCTTTATTCTTTGTGGATATATTTTTGTTAGTATTAGTTTAGTTACACTATCATTGTTCATATTGTGCATAAGAAGATTTCACATATTTCCTCAAGCCTAAGTTTTTGAAAAAGGATTTTTGGAAACCACATTTTAACAAGTAAATATAAGAAACTATTCAACCCCCCCTTCTAGTTTCTACAGAGATGTTGAAATTCAATTGTTTAAACATTTTGAGAAAGTTCGAAACTTGAATATCGTCCTTGCTTTCGAGCTTCTCTTTCCTCAACCTTGAAGGATAAGGTATATCGGAAGAAGAGGAAGGCTTTGGGAGAGTAGGATCACTCACATCCTTGGGTGGAGGAGGGGTAGAAGTAAGAGGTGGAGGAATTGGGGAAATATAAGGTTGAGGAATATGAGTAGGTGACTCGTTTTCCTTAGTCACAATCACCGGTGGAGGTATAGGAAGCTCGGGTTCCTTGGTACCTTTGCCACTACGAGTAGTGATTGCTTTCATCTCCCCTCTAGGATTAGCAACGGTGTTACTCGGAAGAGTACCCGAAGAAGAGGTTTGATTACCTTGGAAGAATCCAGCCATCATGTTCCTTAAGTCATTCGTTTGACTTGCCAAAGTGTTTCGCATATCAGCTCGAAGCTCATTCCCTTGCTTCACCATATCTGCTTTCATGTTGGCCATTTCCCGCTGGAGATTTTCCACGATCACATCATTAGTCCTCATGTAGGTTTCAACATCTTGGTGTAATGCGGTGGGTTGGGTGGGAGGAGGAGCATGGTAGGCGGGTGGTTGATAAGCAGGTTGTTGGTAAACTTGGTTGTTTCTTTGAGGTGGATATGGGTTTCTTTGGTTTTGATATGGAGTTGGAGCACGTGGTTGGTTTTGATTGGTTCGGTTAAGGTTTTGTTGTTGGTTTTGATTGTGTGGAGGAAAACCAGGTGGTGAGAGAAAGTTGTTTGAGCGATAGCTGAGCAAGTTGCGGTCTCCTTGAGGACGAGCTTGATAAGCGGCCGGAGGATAGGTACCGTATGCTGCATTAACATTCTCAGAAGGATAGTCTGGGGTGGAGGTACAAGTAGTGTAAGAGTGAGGACCCCCGCATATTTCACATGGTTGGCTTACAGCATTGACTTGAGCGTTTTGAGCGTTGATGCTTTTGGTGTTGCTAGCGGTTTGGGTAGCAAGCGATTCAAGAAGCGACGTAATTTTGTCAAGTCTCTTGTCGTTGTCACTAGTACTAGCACTAGCGGCATTGGTCTGAACACTCTTGGTTTGCACTCTTGACTTATTCTCAATAATATCCCAAGCGGCATTAGAACTCTTAACCAAAATATTACCCCCCGAGGCACTATTTAGTGAATCTTGGTCATTCATGCTTAAACCATTATAAAAAGTATTAATTTGGTGCACTTTGGTAAAACCATGTTGTGGGCACTTTCTTAAAAGGTCTTTAAAGCGGTCCCAAGATTCACTAAAAGTCTCATCGTACTTTTGTTCAAAATTAATGATTTCATTCCGCAAAGCGGTAGTACGAGAGGATGGGAAAAAGTAGTTTATGAATTTGGTCTCTAAGTCCGTCCACGTCAGAATACTTTGTGGCGGTTCCTTTGCAAGCCAATGCCGGGATTGTCCCTCTAAGGAGAAAGGAAAAAGTAGTAAAAGGATTACCTCTTGTGGAACACCATTGAATTTGACCGTATTTGTGAGTTGCAAGAACCGTTTGATGTGGTCATGAGGATCATCAATGGTACGCCCCAAGAATGGTTGAGCAGAGACCATCTGAATAAAGCCAGATTTGAGCTCAAAGTTGTTGGCTGCAATCGCGGGTATGACAATTGGATCGTTGTTGCCCTCTACACGTGCTTGCAAAAGTTCAATCATAGGGCGATTTTCCGGTAGAGGTTCATTGTTGTTGTTATTCATGTTGTTTTGAGGTAGATTGTTATTGTTGTTGTGTACACCGGCCATGTCTAAGTCTTCGAGAGGCTCGGGCTCTTGATAAGACGTTGATCGTGTACGCATACACCTGCAAAAGAACTAACAAAGCAAAAAAAAGAAATTATTTTGGTTTTTTATGTTTTTTTTTTTGGATTTTTGAAAATTTTATATTTTTTAGGGTTTTTGAAAATTTTTATGAAAAAGTAACGTTCACGGTGAACGGATCCCAAAATCCAATTTCTCACAAAAAACTGTTAATCTTTACGAGAAGAGCCGGCAGCGGCGCCATTTGATACAAGTGTTTTGCTTGGGTTTCAATTTTATTCTCGGTATCTTCTCGAATCGATCACGGTTCAAAGTGGAATAGTTGTTCTTGGTTACGAAA
Organism: Glebionis coronaria; assembly: GCA_025667525.1. Lineage (NCBI taxonomy): Eukaryota > Viridiplantae > Streptophyta > Magnoliopsida > Asterales > Asteraceae > Glebionis > Glebionis coronaria. Next base: position 157,646,142 of record CM046876.1, read on the forward strand.
AGGGGGTTGGTTTTCTAATTTACTAAAAAGGTAAATGCGTGAAGTAAATAAAGATAAACTAAAAGCAATCAATTAATTAAAATCAGTTAATAAAATAAAGATTATGATTAACAATTAAACAATAACTTAAAAACAGTAGAATAACCTTACTCAAAAATTGCTTGATTCGGAATATAACACAAAAGCTTCATTCGGAATACTCAATGAAGAAGCTTCATTCGGAACAATTATGCTCATGCGGAATAATCTAAGAGAACTGAACTCATCCGGAATAATACTGATCCGGAATAATTCCTTTGATTCAGAATATCTAACAAAAATGCTTCGTTCGGAATAAAGTGCACTGACTCGGAATAATCAACTAAAAAGCTTCATTCGGAACATTAAACTGATTCGGAACATTTTTGGGAAAACCTTGATTCGGAATATTTAGTAAAACCGTCATTCGGAACATTGACCTTCATTCGGAACATTTTATAACAAGCCTTCATTCGGAACATTTGTTCATCCGGAACATTTGCTTGATCCGGAATATCTTTGATTCGGAATAACACTGACTCGGAACAAAATACTAAAAACCTTTATTCGGAATATCCCTTCATCCGGAATATTGGTTATTCCGGATAAAGGCACTGATTCGGAATAAATTTTTAAAAGCCTTGATTCGGAATACTTGCTGTTGATCCGGAATCTGGGTAAATGAAGAACGAAGAACAGTAGGTAAACAGAAAAGACGATTTTTTACAAAATCGACCAAATTAAACCAAAAGATTTAAAACAAACTAACCAATAATCATTTGCTAACCATAAACATCAAATCCCAACAACAAAAACACAAAACCCACTTACTTTTGAAGATTAAAATCAACCAAATAAGAACTTTAAACTTTAAATCAAAAAGATGAAGATGAACAAGATTAATGAAAGGATTATATTGATTGATTAAGGTAGAGTAAACAAAAGGAAAGATTAAAAACTTACAAGATTAAAAACTTACAAGATTAAAGATTCAACAAAAATGAAAAATCACCAACACCTTAATGGTGTTGGCTTCCTACGAAAACAAAGAAAAGAAAAGACTGGAATGAAAACTAGCTCAAAATGTGTGAAGGGATCTCTTTATATAGGCCTTGTCTTTGGTTGGTGAGTGGGCTTTCTCGCGTTCTTTTTGTCTTCTCGTCTTTTCAGAAAAGTTGACGTTTTCGATTTCGATTCGGGATTTGTCAACGAATAAATTCAACTCGTCTTTTAATTCCTTCGTTTAATAGACTTGAGTTCTTTCGACATATGTAAATCTTCCATCTTTGGTCCTTTTCTTGGATAAATCTTCAAATAGGCCCATTGACTTCAATTCTTTTGCATCTCTTGGACAATAGACTTCGTCTTGAGTCTTTTTCTTCGATAAAACCCGTGCAATCCCATGTTTTCTTCAACATTTATCCGGTTGGCTCTGAAAACACAACAAACACACAAACCACGCATAATTCCAAACAAATGACATTAAATAAGCGTTTTGGTCTTGTTTTAGCAAGAAATAAGTGGTAAAAGGATAGGTGTTTTCACACCTATCATGAACTTAAAACTAACACATGTCTTTCTAAAATAAGCCAGGTGAAAGAGGATCTCTATAATAACTCAATGTCTTATTTCATAATTTTATATATTTACCCTTTCACTCCCCTCATTTGTAATTTTCATATAACTTTTTTTAGATTAAAATAGTAATTTTTTCCAATCCAGGCATTTTATTTAGCACATAAAACACACAGTTATACATTAATCTATAATCAGACATAGACAATCACTCTAATTTTACGACTCAATAAAAAAATCAAACAAACAAGCCTTTAAGTATTATTCTGATAAAATGATGACTCGTATATAAAAAATAATGATTTAAGTTCATTTGGATACCATACTTTTCTTTGGATATTAGGGGACTCATCCCCACCATCTATTTCATTTTAATCATATAGATAAGATTAAACACAAAATATATTTTCACCATCTTTTTCAAACATTAGTATCTCTTGAACCCCCGTTAATCGTTATGCGAAAAAAACATACCGTTGCGAAGAATATTTAATTATCTTTCTATAGATATGCTATATGATACACTTTCGACAAAAAAAAATTTCCCCTTTTTTTCACATTTTCGAAAAGTATCATATATGATACTAATATCATATATGATGTATCACCAATATTATATATGATATAGCCTATCATATATGATAGAAACCCATATCATATATGATTTAACAATGTTATCATATATGATGAAGAAGTATTATCATATATGATATTTTACGTAAATTTTAACAAAAAGAAAAAAAAACAATTTTTTTTCTTCGAAAGTATATTATAGTGCATATTGGTGGAAAGATAATTAAACGCTCGTCGCGATAGTATAATTATTTTCGTGTGACACTTAACGATTTAAGAGATATTTAAATTATAAAAATATGTGAAAAATAAAATATATTTAATCTTATCCATTAGATAAAAATGAGATGATGATGAGATAAGTTCTCGTATATAAAGAAAAATATGGTATCCAAAATAACTCTAAGTTAAATTTCAATTCAATATAAATCCAATCAGTACATATGGGTGTGTTAACTATGGTCTATTAGGCTGGGCACAACGCCATCGGAAAAATTAGGTCGCGATTGGGTCGCGACCGAATCGGCCCGTTGCGGCGATTCGGTCGCCGGACTCGTTCCCAGGCCATTCGACTCTACACACGACTCTTTTGAAACTTTGGGAGAAAAAAAAGAGCCGTTGGGCTTAAAAAAAATTCTTATTTAATTTAAAACCTATATTATCAATACCCTACTTCCATAATTTTTACATTTCACACACAAATCTCTACACAAACACATCTAAAATGTCTAGCAAGAGAACTCCCAAAAACAAAACCCCAAAATCCCGAGCTCGTCAAGAATCCGTTCCACATGTGACACCGGATTCGGCTTTCCGATTATCCGCCGTGTCTCCACAATTCCGGGTTAGACCCGCCGGTTTTGAATATCAGTCACACCAAAACTATTCAAACCGTCCTTTCTATCCCCCACAACGTGATAACCAACAACCTAACTATGAATCGCCGACGGGTGTGTATCGTCCTACTATGGATTCTTCCACTACTTCCTATCCAAACCAACAATATTCTACGATTAATCGTTTTGAGGTTGATGCCCAATTTGAAGATATGATATACAACCAAGACAACTATGTGGGTGAAGGGCCTAGCCAAGATTAATCTATGGGCCAAGGTTCGGGACACGGGTCTTTTCATGGTGCATACAACTTTGAAGACGACGAGGAAGAGATGTCACCAATCAAACCTAAGAAGCCCTCAAGACGTGCTACGAAAGGCAAGCAAGTTGATTTAACTTAGCCACCAAAAGAATGGACAAGTGAGGAAGAGTGTGCGTTGTGCAGAGGTTGGTGTCATTTTTCCGAGAATAGCGTTCTTGGAAACAGTCAAAAATCAAAGGGCTTTTGGAAACAAGTTGTGAAGTACTATGAAAACGAGACGAGTTCGACTAGAGGGTACGACGCGGTTTTGAGTAAATGGAAAAACAGGTTGCGTCCGAGTGTTGGTGCATTTTGTGGTATTATGAATAACATTGAGCGTACTCATGATAGTGGTGCCAGTTATCTCACTGATTACCAAAAAGCTTGTGCTGAGTACATGGTGACTTACAAAAAAGAGTTTCAATACCAGGAGGCGTGGAAAGTGCTCAAAGATCACCAGAGTTGGATACAGATATGCCAAAGTTTGCAAAGAATCCGTCTAGCAAAAAATCCAAGACTTCTGAAAACACTTCTGGTTTTGGACACGCTAGTTACATGGATGTGCACGCTGATTCTGAAGACGAGGAAGAAGAGACTCAAGAATATCGACCAATGGGTCGTGATCGTGCTAAAAAGAAGCCATCAACATCTTCATCAACTGGGAAGTCTTCATTTGTTAAAGCTGTAAGCTCCAAAATGAGATAAAGATTTAATGTTCTACAACTCGGATATCAACCCCAATTTGCCGATAGCCAAACAACAAGCCCAACAAGAAATGAGGGACAGAATCAAAGAATGCTATAATTTAAATTACTACGATTATTGTAATGTTTTTACGTTTATTGTAATATTTTTTAAATTCGAATAGCTGTGTAATGTTTTTTTTTAAATAAATGTAATGTTTTTTAATGAAATTTATTGTGTTAAATTTTTTTTTTTAACTAGGTTGCACTAAGTCGTCGGGTTATGACAAATAAGTCACATTATGTCGCTGGAGAAAAAAAACTGAAAAAACTAGGTCGCGACCTTTTCTATTGGAATTGGAATACACGTGTATAGTTGTTTTAAAGTCAAATAAGTAATGTCCTTTATTTTAGAATCTTTTTATTCTTAAAATCTTTACAAAGAATTATCATCGATACTAAATAAATAATTGTTGATGAAATAAACCTAATTAATTAGCAGCAGCAGCAGCAGAAGAAGAAGAAGAAAAAATGTGGTGGAATAAGAAGAAGAAAGATGATTTAAAAGAGCCTTGTAAGAAAGAAGCCTGCGATATCCAAGCTTGTCTCTCCAAAAACAATTTCCTTCCCCAAAAGTATTTCTTCTTCTTCTTCTTCTACTTATTTTTTTTTTATCTTTTATTATTATTATTATTAACCTAGCTTCATTGTTCGACCTTTAGATGTTTTAGTTTATACTAGACAATTGTTAGGAGCTACTATTAGAACTAGACCAATACCCGCGCAAAGCGAAAAATAATTAAACATTGCTTTTGGTGTCACCCTTAATGCCACTCTTACGGCCTCTATTTGTAGTCATTGCAAAGAAAAAAAGTCTATTATGGGTTTTCACTTTTAAGTGAAAATGATACAAGTTTTAAGATTAAACCATGTATAAAAGTTCTAAGGATTTGTAGATTTTGATACACTTTTTAAGATTTACGAAAACTCATCCGCCCTTTATATATGCTTATTATAGGGCTAGTTACCAAAAGAGTTCAAAATCCTTGGACTTTTTCACAACCAGAAATTTCTTCCCAAATTGGTTCATGGCAACTCGGCAACCGGGCAACTTCGGGGATAATTTGACACTTTGGCAAAAAAAAAATAAGTACAAAACCTTGTTGAAGTTGCCGGTTGCTCATAGGGCAACTGGACAAGTGTCAAAATCTTCTTGAAGTTGCCTGGTTGCCGAGTCGCCCTGAACTCTTTTGGGAAGAATAATTTGTTTGGGTTACTATTGGAAATTCCTCTTTGGTTTCAGACACATTGGGTAATTACCCCCTACTTATATCGTATATAGATTAAGGTTGTGTTTAGTTTTCATTTGTGCCAAATTTTCTCTTGTGTTTATTTGCTGTGGGACTGAAAGTGTTTCAGGGTTTGACCAGAACCTCCAAAATATGCACTTACCAAAGGTGTTCCAACATTTCATACGTGACTTAAGATTCTTTACGGCTGTAAATTTAGAAGAAATTGGTAGCCAATTTTGCACACTTTCGTAGATATGTTTGGTTCTGCCCTTGCTTAAGTCAATTTGACAGGTTCTTTTAGCTAGCAACTAGCATTGTACTTTAAGTCTTTAACTAATGTTCATGCCTTCAAATCACCGAAACTGTTGCAAATTGCTAGGCTTCATCCTAAATCACAAAGCTTATGAATCTTGTTACACTCTAACTTCAGTAGATGCACTCTTTTTAGGCAAGGACTGTTGCCAGATATGTTGGAAATTGGGGTTATAGTGTGATGATAATCTTGGATATCTACTTGAATCATGTAAGATCACTTTTTAAGTAAAGTGTATGTCCACTTGCATTTCACGAAATCCTTATTGGGACAATTCAAGAGAGAACACTTTGTTTCTAGGTACAAGAGAGCAAAACAAAGCAAAGAGATTATGTGAAAATTCGTATGTCAAATGAGACCAGATATGTCTGTTTAATAACAGACATCTGAACAGTTATTTTGGTGGTTAAAACAGCAACAGTTGCGTGTTGGTTGTGTTTGGCGGGAAAATTTGTTAAGTCCTTCAATTATGATTCGTAGAAAATATTACTGTTGGTTTTGACACTAAAGACACTAAAATCACAAACAATATACTATATATCTTATAGCTGATATATATGTTGGTAAGTAGGATGATTTTATTTGGTTCCCTTGTTTAGGCTAATATATTGTAGGCAGATGATATGTACACGGAGAATAAGTATTTGCACACAGAAGATTAAGCTAAAAAGACGAATTTACCCTAGACAATAATATATCGTAACGGTGTACATAATTTTTTGGTATTTAAGATCGAAGTTTGATCAAAAGTCAAAACCCCACTCTCTGCAACTTCTTTCCTTCTTCAAGTCATGAAGTGACACCTCTGGCTTCCTTCATGCTCATGCTAATGGTGCTTCCTTTTTTGATTAAACATTATGCAAGAACGTCTTATTTCCCGTCTATATTCCGTATCAATAAACCTACAACCATTATCACCGAGATCAGATCTTGATTATTTCCATACACAAAAATAAAATAAAATGTTGAACGCTCACATAATCACACAGACTCTCCATTGACAAACCCATACACACCGTCACAGTAGTCCACCTCCGGTGACCATCATAACCCATATTCATCAACATCTCGCTATATTCTTGTGCCTTTCCACCGACGTATATCCGTTAAGTCATCAAAGACAAGAAAAAACACCGTATGTGATTATGCCATAATATCCAAGTATATTACCTTTTTAATTTATTAAAGATAAGAAAGAACACTGCTGCTGATTATGCCATAATATTAAAATATATTACCTCTTTATGTTACACACTTACACGTTAAGTAACATTGGGATCTTAAGTTAAGTTATTATGAAGAAACTGATTCATACTCGTATGGAGTATATATTTAGAAAAGTCTAAAAAGATAATTAACCATGATATCCATCGTTGCTCCAGTTTTAGGGGTGAGTGTGGATGGACAGGTATTGTAGATCTGCTGTAAAATAGATTATCTAGGTGGGTTGTGGTATCAAGTGGAGAGAAATGGTTATGGGTGTTAATTTTGTTTTCGTTACAGTAAAAGTGAAATAGTACCAGGGGTATATTAGTCTACTTACGTTAAATATCTGTGTACATATCAAAAGTGTCCGTGTAATTATCAGTTCCCTTTATCAATAGGGACCATGATAGCATTTACTTCTTCCAGCACTTGTTTTCATTCAATGAAATTGTTTCCATAGATTTCAAAATTTTACGATTATGTGTTTATTCCGTTCTCTGTGGGAAATATCTGTATGCTGGTTCGTCATGTATTTAGTTCTTCATTTCAAATATATTATCTTCTGATAAAATTCTTGAATTCACAATTCTACCCTTTTGAATGTAACAGGTGCATCAAAGTTATTCAATTACTACAATCGTGCTGTGAGAAGTGCGAGAATAAATCAACTCATTGTGGCTCCGTTGCAAGTCTTCTGAAGCAAATAAACAAGTAATATGTGTACTGCGAACAAGAGAGGATCATGGAATGAATCTTCTGATCGCTATCCTGAGAAAAATTACTGGTGGGTTTTTATTTTTCTTCTTTAGGTAATAGGTTAACAAGTAATGGTGCATTTAGTACTTTAGTTACAACTCTTTTGGATAATGGAAAACCTGGTTATCTACCTTATACCTACAATTTGGAAAACATAAAGGGTGTGTTTAGTTGCATAAAAGTTTCTCCAGTTTTCTATTTTTAGTCTTCTAGATGAGTTTCCATTCATAAAAAGGTTATTGAAATTTTGAAAAACATTTTCAGAAGAAATAATTTTCTTTTAGTATTTTCAATTTTGGAAATTTTAAGTAGGCGGTAGGTCGTGCAGTGAGAGGTGATGGGCATTGACGGTGGTTGTGGGGTTGATGAGGGTATGGTACGGTAATATTAGTGATGACAATGAGTGGTTTTTGCGGTGGTGGATGATTTTTCTAGTGGAACAGAGTACAATAGGAGGTGGTGAGCGGTAGAGGAGATGCTGCTTGTGGGCGTGGTGAAGGGAGGTATCGATGGCGTGTTGACAATGATACTGACTTGGGGACAACAATGACGGTGTTAGTAGTAGTAGGCATCCTAGAAATTGGAAATAATAGGTGACTTTGAACGGAAGCAGTGGTGGCAGTTGACTGTAGTTGGCCGTAATGGGCAGTGTGAAACATTGGTGGCGGTTCAGGTAAGGTTAGGATTGAGGGCAGGGTGGCTGGATGTGAAGTTTTCTATAAGCAAAAAAATACGTGGCTTTTAACTTTTCTCCATGTGTTTCAAATAAAGGACTTTATCACTAGCTATGTTGCCCCAATCACATTCTTACTTGTACTCATGCCGGTATCGCCTACCTTTCTCTTGTGGTCGTCCATTGCTACCTGTCACTGATGTGCTCCTCAACGCCATCTCCTAATGCCATCGGCAATACTGCCATAAGATACCATTGTCATTGTTGTCGCTGATTCCATCATCGCATCACCACCATGGTTGTTGGCCACTGCCACCATCATCTCCGTTCACACAGCTGACCATTGCAAACCACAACCATCACCTCATACTGCCATCATTCTTCACCTTCATAACACAGCCATCGTCGCTGGACTTAGGCAATCACCGAAGATATAGTCCACTCTCCACCGCACCTTTTCTGGAGATAGGAAAAATTATATTTTTGGAAACTGTTAATGAAAAAGTAGAAAAGGACTTCTGTATTTAAATACATCTGAGTTTGACACTTTTTCACGGTTTGTCATTAAATCATTTGTGTTGTGTAGCCACACTTTCGATATGCTTTCGACCAAATAACCATCACAAATTCGAGGAGATAACCTTAAATGGAGTGTCCTGATTCATGTATGGGAAATGAGATATTGAAAGTTCTTGGTGTTCATTGTTCTATTCTTTTATGTACTAACAACCCACTTTCGGTGTTTAATTAGGCTAACTGTGTGAAATTACTGATTTTATTAATCTCGTATTAGGCAACATTTGTAGGTTAGGTCCGGCCAGTTTCGAGTTTACTCCATATATTTTGTGGGGCCAAACCTGCCAAAAATAGAACTAACCTTGTTTATATAAATCAAAGAACAAGTTTATACACCATGTGTTACCTCTTTTATGCATCAAATTGGCATGTGTCCAGTGTGAAGCTTTTGAAGTATCTTACTAAATGTTCATGTAAATTCAGCTGACATGTCTAGATCACTTAAGCTTGACAACATCTGCACTCAATTTATACACTTCGTTTTGCATGACTTGAGTGAATTGGTGGTTTTACTTCATGAAATGTTGGAATGACTCCTTTACTCTGCATATTCCTTTGTTTAACTTATTGAATATTGGCTGTATATGTGCAGGAATAATTGATTACATGTTTGATTCAGTGAACAAGAGAACATGGGGATGATAGTTTTGTTTTCCGTCGGCTGTCGCAACTAGAAACTTTTTTCAGAATTTATATGCATAACTAGTTTGTAGGAATTAGAAGACAAAAGGTTCGATAATGTTGTTCAAAGAAAAGATGTGATGTTCTGCGATTTATTTACATGATCAGTGTTAATACTTGCAATGTTTTATAGACCTGTAGTTGCTTTCAGAAATTGCTTAGTGTTGGAAGAGTGTTTAAAACAAGAAGTATAGTTGCATATTCATGAATCATGAACAAGTACTGAGTATGAATTAGATACGTGTATGGTTTTAATCTCATAACAGTTAAAGTTAAACAAAACATTGATAACTTTCGAAACCCTGATGTGCCATATATAGAACAAGTTCACAAATGGCTTTACGGCTAAAATTAAAACCTCATATGTTAACTAATCTGCATATAGTGGGTATATTATTATCTATGCAGGAAACATAAAAAACAGAGTACACTTATATGAGACACTTGTATGAAGATAAACAAGTTCAGGTTTGAGATAAACGAGTTTAGGTGAGAAACATGTCACCCGTTTAATAAACGAGTTGTGTTCGAGTTGGGTATGAATCGAACATGCTGACCCATGAATTTGTTTAAGTATATGGGTTTGGATATGTGTTTTGTTGAGTGCTGGATATGATGGATTTGAATCACAATTATAACTTAGTTAATTGAGGTGCAATTTGAGAAAATAGCAAATGATCCATGCTGTTCACAACAGCTACAACATGCTGTACACCTTAGCTCAGTTTCAGCTTTTTTTCACCTTATGCACTCATCTCATGTTAGCATTCAAGATGAGGGAATGATTAGAAGTCATGAGGAGGTGTTGGTACTGGTGTCGTTGCAAGGGTGACCAATCCTCACTTAATTTGAAGCTCACAAGCCACGGGATTAGCCACCCTTGCAGTGGTACCAACACCTCTTCATGGTTTCGGATCATTCCTCATTTAAAGGTTGGCATGAGACGAATGCATAATGCGAAAAGAGCTTGTGTGCAGAACAGTCAACATGACTGTTCTATGAAGCAGGGATCGTTATAAATGGTTTTTAATGGTTGTTGTGGAAAACCAAGCTGTGATAAACCCAAAAACCGAATGGATTCCGATAACGAAAAACCGAATTACCTCGGTTTGATTTTAGATAAAACCAAGTTAGTTCGAAATTCGAATTGTGTAAGGTGTTACTCGGTTCAGTTATCAGATTGTTCGGTGTATTTTTAACCACTCAAGGGTGGCCTAATGATAAAAAGATTTGTGGTTATCACTCTAAAGCGTGTGAGGTCTCAAGTTCAATTCCCACTAAGTGCAAACAACCTCCTGAAAAGGAAGGGCTTTACCTGGTTTGAGTCTGTGTAGCGGTGGACTCAAACCTCGTGGATTAGTCGACCAATGAGTCGGAAATCACGGTTACCAAAAAAAAAAAAAAAAAAAATACTAAAAAGGAACTTCTTTTGAATTAAACCGACATGAAAATCACATTTAAATTTGATTTAGGTCAACATGAATAACTCGAATTACACAATTTATAAGTTTTTTAAAAATTTATTATTTTATTTCAAGTTTAAAAAATGTTTCATTTAAAAAAAAATTGAGAACCTTTTTATGCATATAATTATATTCCTTTTAAATATATATCTATGAATTTGGTTTTGTTTATGAGCTTTTTATGTATATATAAAAATACTTCATTGGTTCACTTCAGTTTTGAAAAATTCGACTTAATATAATTTTATTTGAATTTTTTTTTTTGGATAAAAGTCATAAATATATTATGTATGACCATTATACATAACGGACTTTCTAATGTACGAAATACATAATGGAACCTACAATAGCAGGTAATATTTGACAAAGACGTGCAATGTTAATACATTTAATAATGAAAATCATTTGCAAAGTCAGTTCATGTATAAAAATTTGTAAAATTAGTCCAAATACATAAAAATTAAAACAAAATATTAGGAAAATAAATTTTTTAAAGAATTCGAAGAAATTATTTTTATAAAGAATTGAAAAAAAAATTCAGAACAAAAACTTTTAGTTTTTTTAATTTTTTTAAAAATTTTGAAGAAAAAAATTAAAATTATTTTTATAAAAACTTGAAATTTTATTGTTTTTTTTTAACTTTTTTTTTAAAATTCGAAGAAAAAAAATTAACTTATTTTTTCTTCAGAAAAAAAAAACGTTTAGGCCCTGTTTAGTTGGTGAAAATTTTCCCATTTGTCCAGAAAATTTTTGAACTAAAAAACAGAAAAGCTGTTTAGTAGCATCATTTTTCGAAAATTTTCTGAAATTTCAAAATTTTCATTTTCCAAATTTATATAGAAAATTGGAAAATCTCATATTACCCTTTTCTAAATTTTCAACTCTTTTCAAGAAAAAGAAAACTCTCCTCTTTTCTAGAAATTTGGAAAAAAAAAATATGAAAAATTTTCCACAACTAAACACACCCTGAATATTTTTTAAAAATATATAAAAACTGGGTGTGTTTAGTTGTGAGAAATTTTTCATATTTTTCTGTTTCCATATTTTTAGAAAAGAGAGTTTTCTTTTTCTTGAAAAGAGTTGAAAATTTAGAAAATGGTAATATGGGGTTTCCCAATTTTCTATATAAATTTGAAAATGAAAATTTTGGAATTTTAAAAAATTCTCGGAAAATGATGCTACTAAACAGCTTTTCTGTTTTTTAGTTTTCAAATGAAAAATTTTATGGAAAAATGGGAAAATTTTCACCAACTAAACAGGGCCAACTTTTCTAGAAAACTTTTCATTTGAAAAGTGAAAAACAAAAAACTTGTTTAGTTGCAGTTTTTTCAATATTTTTCAAAAAATAGAAAATTTTCATTCTCCACTTTTATATAGAAAAATAGAAAACTCTATTTTACACTTTTCTATTTTTTCCCCTTCCATTTAAACACTTTTCCATTTTTTTGAGAAAAACCATTTAAACAAGTTTTCAAAATTTTCAACTCTTTTCTAGAAAAGAATTTTTTTTCCTTCTCTAAAAAATTAGAAACAAAAAATTATGAAAAGTTTTTTACAACTAAACATGCACTAAGTTTTTTTCTTAAAAAAAAATAATTTTCAATTTTTTATTAAAAAAACTTTTTTTTATCGTTTTTTTAATCTAAAAGTTTTTTTTTTCTGTTTTTCTATTTTTTATAAAAAATACTCTTATTTTTTTTCTTCGAATTTTTTTAAAAAGTTATTTTCGGAAAAAAAAATAAAATTTTTATAAAATATTTTAAATTTTTATGATTTTTTATGAATTTGAACTAATTTTACAAATTTTTATTAATGGATTAATTTTGCAAATAATTTTCATCGTGAAATAGATTGACATTTCGAGTCCTCATCAAATAGTCAAACATGTATCTGGTCAAAATATAGTTAAAGATAAAATCAAAGATTTTTAGTTAAATATCTGACGTGGCAATGATGTCCTATTTCGTACACGAAAAATGGTCATATTAATTCAAATATATGAATAGTAAGTATATGGTGTATTTATGGTTTTTTTTATTTTATTCAACTCGGTTTTGGTTTGCGTAATATTACGAGAATACCCTGAGAATCATGCTCCTAGAACCATGATCTTCTCTACTAGTATTAATTTCCTTTACTAATCATGAAAAAAAAGAAGGAAAGAAAGGTTACCTAAACTTTCCTTATATTATGAGGGAAGAAGTCGGTTAAAGCCTTTATATATACGAAAAGAAAGCCGACTGAATAGCGTGGGCACCAAACAACAATTCGAGTCGATCTCCCAAAAACACATTCCTTATTTACAACACTCCTTTTATTTACAACATTCCCTTAAAAGCCTATATATACTAAAAAGAGAAAGCACATTGAATCGCACCTAACAACAAGTCGGTTCTTTTCTTTAATCGCATCCAGGCTCTCCAAAAACACATTGGTTTAGTACTTCGCTTCGCAGCTGTTATTGCAAATTTCAAAGATCGACAACAATGGTATCACAGAAGCAAAAAACAAAAACCCGTCAAGCTCCTGGTAAGGGTTCTACCAAGGGTTGCATCAAAGGTAAAGGTGGACCACAGAATACCAAGTGTAGTTTCCGAGGTGTAAGTCAACGAACGTGGTGCAAATGGATAGCTGAGATACGAGAACCAAGGGGTCACAAGTTATGGCTTGGGACTTTCCCTTCTGAACTTGAAGCTGCTAGGGCTTATGATGAAGCTGCGCGGAAGATGTACGGCTCACTTGCATCCATCAATTTCCCAAACTATTCCTCGGGTGATTCATCGCAGTTAAGTTGCAACTCGACTCTTACTTGTAGTCAATCTGAATACAGTCAACTTCGGGACTCAAAAAAGGCAAAGAATGTATGTGAAGAAGTTGATGTTACGGGTATCTCTAATGACGATGATTACGATCACATGATAGATATTGACGAGCTTCTCGGTGTTAAGAATTGTGAAATTAGTGAAGTCGTGAATAATCAACGAGATATGTTTCACGTGGACGATCTTCTCCGTGAAATTAGGTACGATGCTTGGTTTGAGAACAAACCGGATGACTTTGATTTTGATTTTGACTTCAGCTTGGAACAATGTAACTTCAAACTCGAAGATCTTGGTTTGGATCCTTATTGAGTAAGAAACGTGAATTGACTAAAGACCCTAAGATGCTGTTGCTTTTACATGTAATGATGTTTATGTTAAGTTGTTTTAATGAATTATGACATACGCTTATAGCTTTTGGGCTTACGTTTTTGTTTTTAATGAAGTACTGTATTATACATTTATGCTGGTGGCTTTCAAATGGATATTTTGACATGTATTGGTTTTGTGATTTGCTACTTAATGATTTTCCATATATATGTTACAGCTGAAATATTGTAGTTGAAGTACGTTTGGCAAAGTTAATTGCATACACTATAAGATAGTCGACAACTGAGAGTTGACTTCACTTTCAGCCCTCACAGCTCTAACGTCAGTGACTCGAGAATAATGTCCATGTAGTCAAGGACTTATGCCTGTTACCCATCTTGCCACCTCAAACACATGAAATGCAGCTTGTAAGAAAGTACTCATAACCAATGAGACTTACAGACAAAGAACTATCAAACAAGCTCCAATGCAGAACGTCATTCGTCTGTCCATTAGTCCATATGACAGTATAGAGCGACACACGCGTTTAAAAACAGCTATCAACACCAATATTGCGTATTAGTGTATAAATGAAAAGGTACAAAAGTTAGTTTACCAAGATCTTACTAGTTTACCAAGTTTTGTGCCTTACACATATGCATATGTATAGATGCTATATATAGACATATAATTGTCCATGATGAAGTTCCCAATCACGAGTCCAATAGATAAGGTATGACGCAAGACATGAAACTTGAAGGAAAATGGGATGCATTTTGTAACCAATTTGCTTACACTTAGATTAAGTTCCAAATTTCCAAAACTGATTTCATCCTACCTAAAGAAGTCGCCCAAGGAACCGTTTACCTATAGTTACTGCTGTATCCATTGATTGGCATGATTTTGGTGATTGATACGCCAGTTAAGATATCTTTTATTTATTTAGATTATATGTTTAGTATCTTTTATATTTATCATTTATTTGAGTGTTTATCACATAACTAGTATTTAAGATTTCATTATGTAATAATTTAATCAATCAATGAAGTTAAACATATAAAATGTCTCTGGTTTTCTCATCTTCCTCTTAAGGAGCTACATTATGCTTGAAGGGGTGCGACTATCCCGATACTATCCGTGAGGGTCGTACCAATTGGTGCTTTCATTGAGAGCCCTCAATTCGTTGAGGGATTTTGATCAAGGTTTCCAAAAAAAAAAAAACAAAAAAAAAGTTACTGTTCACCGCGGTTACTGTTCATCCGACTGTTCATCAGTTGCACTGTTCATCCGGTTACTATTCACGGGACACTGTTCACAAGTAAAAAAAAAGTTTATATTTTTTTTCTTCCGATTTATCTTTCATGGCATCGAGGACAAGCGACCGGGATGCATTATCTAAGCTATTACAAATGGGTACGGTGATCGAATACGAGAGTGAGTTTGTAATACTTGCAAGTCGAGTGACAGGAATTTCCGAATCTTTACTTACATGTTATTATATCATTGGACTTAAACCATCTCTACAATGTTTACTCTTGAGGTCAAAGCCCACAAGTTTAGGCGAAGCATTTTCATTAGCCCGGGCAGCATAAATACGACTCACGAACCTAGAACTCTCAAAACTATTGAGGTCGAATCCTGCAACTTTATGAGAAACATTCTTTCGTGCTCGTATAATGGAACCTCGTTTTAAGGCAATGAGAATGTACATGCCATTAAGGAGGAAGAATATGTTAACATTGTTTGTCATCAAGAAGTTATGAAAAATCATAATGTGAATAATGACAATGAGAATGAGACAAAAGGGTTTAGTGTGTTTGATGAATCAGAGACATAATCAAATGTTAATGAGGTTGTTAACGATGTTGATTTTCACGAACCCATGGATACTGGAGAACAAAATTGGGTGGAGAACAAACTGAGTTGGAGAACAATGTATGTGAGAGTACTACATTTGTATCTAGGCTGGAGAACTATACGGGTGGAGAATTACGGAAGTACAAGACTAGAGTGCGGTACTGTATTATACATTTATGTTGGTGGCTTTCAAATGGATATTTTGACATGTAATGGTTTTGTGTTTGCTAAATGATTTTCCATATATGTTACAGCTGAAATATTGTAGTTGAAGTACGTTTGGCAAAGTTAATTTCATACACTATCAGCCCTCACAGCTTCTAACGTCAGTGACTCGAGAATAATGTCCGTGTAGTCAGGGACTTATGCCTGTTGCCCATCTTGCCACCTCAAACACGTGAAATGCAACTTATAAGAAAGTACGCATAACTAATGAGACATACAGACAAAGAACCTACTATCGAACAAGCTCCAATGCAGAACGTCATTCGCCTGTCCATTAGTCCATATGACAGTATAGAGTGACACACCCGTTTAAAAACAGCTATCAACACCAATATTGCGTATTAGTGTATAAATGAAAAGGTGCAAAAGGTAGTTTACCAAGAGCTTACTAGTTTACCAAGTTTTGTGCCTTACACATATGCATATGTATAGATGCTATATATAGACATATATAGCATATGCATATGTATAGATGCTATATATAGACATATATTTGTCTATGATGAAGTTCCCAATCACGAGTCCAGTAGATAAGGTATGATGCAAGAAATGAAACTTGAAGGAAAATGGGATACATTTTGTAACCAATTTGTTGCAATTAGATTAAGTTGCCCAAGGAACTGTTTACCTATAGTTACTGCTGTATCCATTGATTGGCATGATTTTGGTGGATTAAGTACAAAAAATTGTACAAATATGAGCAAAAAACTTGAGAAAAAGAATACATATTATGGAGACCTCATTGACAGGGCGGAGCCAGGAATTCTGATTAGCGGGGGTCCCAACTTTTTTTTTCTGAAAGGCTATGACTTTATTAGGCTAAGGGTACGTAAGTAATTTATATATGGCGACATATAAGGGTGAATTGTAATGCTTACTCGACAATGGGAAAATAAAGAAAATGAAACCAATGTAGCTCCTTTACGTTGTTAAGAAGGGAAAATAACGGATGACACGTCGTGTTACTGAATGGTTCGATTATGATTTACAAAAATGTATTGTTAACCCATTACACCAAATTACGAGAACTTGTTTCAGCTTGTCCGTGTTATATAACAAATTATACCAAGAAAGTAACAGTATTTTGATACAAGCAACACTATAATTTTAATTTAATTTTATATACTTGTATCTAGTAGTAATAGATATTGTCATGGAAAAAGAAAAAGTTTTCATATTTATATAAAACTATTACTATTAAAAAAAACTGCATGATCACATTACATTGGAAAGAGAGAAATATATGCAATTTACTAGAATAAAGGAAAATTATTCTCTTTCTTCTTTCATTTTACCCATCATCTTCTTCTCCTATATTTGCATTTTTTTCTTTTCCTATCATTATCATCCTCACCACATAACTTCTAACAAAAACTGTAACACTCTCATTTTTCGTATCGGTACAGCGGAAGGGTCTTTCAGAGTGTTACGGGATAGCACAATAACTCCAATCATAGACAACACATAAAAATGGTTGTACAAGGTTTAACAAACATTCATTCGATAAAAAGGTTTAAAAGTGTACAACAGGTCCCAAATTATACAGGTCATTAAGTTTACAAAACACAGATCGAATGAACATTTTTAATATTAAGTGTGGGCCATCAGAGTCGATCTCCATCCGGATTACCTTCAAGCACCTGAGATAGAAAACATGCAAAAATCATATCAGCGAATGCCGAGTGAATTCATAGAGTTTAATGAAAACCGTTATATAAAAACAATCATTTACAATCATTTAAAATCAGAACACAAGTATAATATCGGGAGTAAGTCCACATATTGCTAGTCAGGCAATATATATCAAGCATACATCTGAAAACCGTCCATGAGACCGTAGTCTCTATATTACCATGATAGGTAATATATTCATCGTTAATAGCGTCGTTATCGTTTATTATTTATGTCTTATAGCATACGTTGTATAGGATTATTATTAGCCGCATGACATTGTTACCTTACTGTGAAAACAGCGGGCCGCGAACCCGACAAACAATTTGCCCATCTAAGTTAGCGTGTCGTCACAAAAATCACGCTATGGAATCTTCTCATACATAAATTCGCTTACCAATCAATGTGGTACGACGGAGATCAACCGTCAAGGCGCGAACTGGGGTGATCGTCCCCAAATAGTACTATCAAATGCATAAGCGTCTACCAAATCCCGGTAGTTCACAATTCATGCTAATGGGACTTTATGTGACATAACCTAACTACTAATAATCCTTTTAGTCTCGAATATAGGGTCATAGCATCATTCGGGTCCATCTCATTTAGCATACAATCGGGACTACTTGTGTTCTATTTTTATAAAAATCTAGCATGTTATCTCCCTCGCGGGTTTACAAATCATTTTATAAAACATTTAAAAGAGTGCGAGGCTATGAACTCACGTTGTTAATGAAAGGCGGATTATCGGCTACGGGCGTGCTTCGGTCACGGAAACCTATATAAATAATAATCGGTCTTAGACTCGGTCCAATGACTTTTATCAAAATAACAATATACATATATATGATTATTGTACATATGATGATGATCAAGTGGGTTTATAAATCCTCATTTACTCATTTTAGCGTTTACGTTTTAGTATCGTCTTACTAGTTCACTAGTTTTACCGATTTTACCTATTTTAAGTTCATTAAGTCTTTTATAAGTTCTTTAACTTGTTTTTACCCATTATATACTTATAAGATCAGTATATATACTTTTCATGTTGGGTCCTATTGGGTTAAGCCCAAATAATTCTTTTTACAAGTATTTTTCTTATTAAGTCCAATTATTAGTCTAATAGGTTTAGTTAGCTCGTAATTGTCCGTAATTCTTATAGTTCGGGTTTTATCGGTTTTTACTTGTCTTAGTTACTTATACATCAGTATATATCTTTTATAAACTTTACATTAGACGGGTTTGGTCGTCTAAGTTTTATTTGATGAAAAACGTTAATTTCACGGCGATAGCCGAAAAAGTCGTAAAAATCAAGTTTATAGTTTTTATTACTTATAAATATTACTTTTACCACCATTTATATATTTTACCCATTTAATTAACCTTTTATACATTTATATAATTAAGTTTTACAAGTTAGTGGGTTTATACTTTACATTTTATAAACTATAAAGTGAGTGCTTATATAATAATAATAAACATTATTTCCAAAATCTGATTTTTAACTTCACATTCACCATTTTTATCATATCTAGAGTTCTACAATGACTTAGAAGCTCATTTTTAAATGACAACTTCTTCATGATATGTGCTAAATATAACTTAGTTATAGCTACTGCCCATTTTAAGTTTAAGTTGCCTTAACAGTCCCTACAAAACTGCTTATTCAGATTGTACCACCTAATTTGTTTTGATCATATCTCACTCATTATTTTGATTCCATTGCATGGCCAACTCTCACATGTGTATAACATCATCTACTTTACTGTAAATAGATCAAACCATGCATTTTTATCAGTTCTTCATTTAGTTATCTACTGTTTTTATACAGCCAACTAATTAGACATGATTTTAGCTTCATTTCTTATGGTTATCATCATTTTTAAGCATGTTTATCAACACTTGATCCCCACACAATATTTTTATCATCATATATACATCATATACATATACAAAATGAAAGAAAATACATTTGTTCTTTACAAAATAATAAGAGAAAAATGTAGAGGATGATCTTCTTTACCAATCCAAGTGGATTTCTTGTTTTAGGAAGGCAAGAACTTGATGAATACAACAAGTATCTCCAAGACCATCAAATATCAAGATCATATGTTGGAAAATCAGCCCTAGGACACAAGCAAATCACCTCCAAAGTTGGTTATATGGCCACCAAATGATCAAGGTTTCAAGGAAACACCTTAATAGGACTAGTAAACATGTGGTTTGTAGTTGGAAGAGATCAAAAATGGTGTTTGTGGCTTGATATGGGACGGCACAAAGATGAAGTTTGAGAGAGTTTTGAGAGTGAAATGCATGGATGAAATGGTTAAGTGAAAACCATTTGTTGGTTTTGTGAAGTTTGGTGGAAGTTTAGCTTAAAGTGTAAGCTAAAGCTTACACTTGTATAAACAAGTTAAGTTTTGTGCCACCTAAGTGTGGTGGTGGATTCTAGCCGTCCCATGTAAGCTAGTGGGATGGGGCAAAGTGTTTTGTCCCATCTCACTAGTTTACGGGTATTTCTCGATTCTAGTTTTCTCGATTTGCGTGCCCTCGGGTCGTTTTACGAAAAACGTTTTTATAAATTATGAATCACCGTCACAAAACGAATCCAATAAAAATTGTCTCATCAAAAACGGAGTTCAAAAACGTAAGTACGTAATCCTAAGGTTTCCGGTTTAGTCGTAAAAGACGCCAAATTATGCACGTAAGCCCAAATTTAAATCCGTAAATTGTGAGTTCGTCAACCAACATAAAAATAAGTTTCAAAATATTATACGAGAAAATATTTAACTACCTGAAAATGTTAGACTTGTCACAGCTTTTCCTCCTAAAAGGGATCAACGTCCTCGTGATCCATTTCATTTGGATGTCCGTTTCTTATTAAAATCGAAGAGGTGCGGATATTTCTTCCACATTTCATCCTCTCGTTCCCAAGTATACTCCGGTCCATGCTTTGAATTCCATCGGATCTTGACAATAGGTATCCGACTTTGTTTCAGTTGCTTTACCTCACGGTCCATAACTTCTACGGGCTCTTCGATAAAATGCAACTTCCCATCTATTCGAACCTTACCTAACGGAATTTTCTCATCACTCACTGCTAGACATTTCTTCAGATTAGATACATGGAATGTGTTGTGAACACCATGAAGTTCTGGGGGTAACTCTAGTTTGTAAGCCACCGGACCTACTCTAGATAGAATCTTAAAGGGTCCAATATAACGGGGATTCAATTTTCCTCGTTTTCCAAATCTTATAACGCCTTTCCATGGCGATACTTTCAACATTACTCGGTCACCCACTTCAAACTCCATTGGCTTCCGCCGCACATCCGCGTAACTTTTCTGCCTACTACGGGCAGTCAACAACCTCTTCTTAATCTGAACTATCATCTCCGTAGTCTCCCGGATCAATTCCGGTCCCGTGAGCTGGGTATCCCCAACTTCACTCCAACATACAGGAGATCTACACTTCCTACCATACAAAGCTTCAAACGGTGCAGCCTTAATACTAGAATGGTAACTATTGTTATACGAAAACTCTGCTAACGACAAATGTTTATCCCAATTCTTACCAAAGTCTAACACACAAGCTCTCAACATATCTTCCAGTGTTTGTATCGTCCTTTCACTCTGCCCATCAGTCTGGGGGTGATAAGCAGTGCTCATGTCGAGATTCGTTCCCAAAGATCTTTGGAGAGATTTCCAAAAATTCGATGCGAATCTAGGATCTCGATCTGAAATGATCGATACAGGCACTCCATGCTTGCATACGACATTATCCAGGTATATTCGAGTCAGCTTCTCCAGTGAGAACTGCTCCTTAACCGGAATGAAGTGTGCTGATTTGGTCAGTCTATCGACAATAACCCAAATCGAATTGTTTCCAGATGATGTTCTAGGAAGCTTGGTGATAAAGTCCATCGTAATTCGCTCCCACTTCCATTCAGGAATCTTTGGTTGTTGAAGTAGTCCTGATGGCTTTTGATGTTCAGCTTTGACTCTAGCACAAGTCAAACATTGAAGAACATACATAGCTATGTCAGCTTTCATATTCGGCCACCAGTACAACTTCTTCAAATCATGGTACATCTTATCAGATCCCGGATGAATGGAATACTTAGATTTATGGGATTCTAACATAATCAAATCTCTTAAGCCTCCAAACTTAGGTATCCACATACGACCTCTTAAACATTTCACTCCATCAGCTCTAACCTCTAAAGGATCTCCTTCTCCTCGAAACCCTTCATTAACAAAATTCTCCTTCTTACAAGCTTCTATTTGCGCATTTCTAATTTACTCAGGCAAATTATTGTGCACGGTCAAGACTAGAGAACGCACCCTGATAGGCTCTCTATCTTTCCTACTCAAGGCGTCAGCAACAACGTTGGCTTTTCCTGGGTGATACTTTATATCACAATCATAATCGCTTAACAACTCTATCCATCTTCGTTGCCTCATGTTCAACTCTTTCTGGTCGAGAATATACTGTAGGCTTTTGTGATCGGTGAATACCGTACACTTGGTGCCATACAGATAATGTCTCCACAACCTAAGAGCAAAGACCACAGCTCCTAACTCAAGATCATGAGTAGTATAATTCTCCTCATTCTTCCTTAATTGCCTAGAAGCATAAGCTATCACTTTCTCTCTCTGCATCAACACAGCTCCATAACCTCTAAGAGATGCATCACAATACACTACAAAATCTTCACTCCCTTCGGGTAATGATAAGATTGGCGCACTACATAATTTTTGCTTCAATGTCTGAAATGCTCCATCTTCATCACTTCCCCAAACGAAAGGTTTATTCTTCTGAGTAAGCTTAGTCAAGGGTTTAGCTATCAAAGAAAATTCTTTAATGAATCGCCTATAATAGCCAGCCAATCCTAAGAACTGTCGCACTTCCGTTGGCGTTGTCGGTGCAGACCAATTCTTAATAGCTTCAACCTTTGCAGGATCAACATGAATTCCATCTCTGTTAATCACATGACCAAGAAATTGCACAAAATCCAACCAGAAATCACACTTCGAAAACTTAGCATACAACCTTTCATCCTTCAACAACTTCAAAACAATCCTCAAATGTTCTCTATGCTCATCTTCATTCTTAGAATAGATTAGAATATCGTCAATAAACACAATCACAAATTTATCCAAGTAGGGCTTGCACACTCGATTCATTAAATCCATGAAAACCGCAGGTGCGTTAGTTAACCCAAATGGCATTACTTGAAATTCATAGTGTCCATAACGAGTTCTAAATGCAGTTATAGGAATATCTTCTTCACGGACGCGAAGTTGGTGATATCCTGACCGCAAATCTATCTTAGAATACACACTAGATCCTTGCAGTTGATCAAACAAATCATCAATCCTAGGTAAAGGATATCGATTCTTAATTGTCAACTTATTCAGTTCCCTATAATCAATGCACATACGAAAAGATCCATCCTTCTTCTTAACGAACAAGACTGGAGCTCCCCAAGGCGACGAGATCGGTCGAATAAAACCTTTATCAGACAACTCCTTAAGTTGCTCAGATAACTCCTTTAATTCAGAAGGGGCTAATCGGTAAGGCGCACGTGCCACCGGTGCAGCACCAGGAATTAAATCGATTCGAAACTCTACTTGCCTTATCGGTGGAAGTCCTGGTAAATCTTTAGGAAATACCTCAGGAAATTCAAAAATAATAGGTACATCTTCCAATCGTTTCTCCCTAGACTCATTCCCGGTCACTTGAGCTAAGAATAACTCACAACCGTTCCTGATGTACTTTTGGACTTTAATACATGAAACGATTTTCAAACGGAATTCACCTCGACTACCATCAATTACTAACGTCCTATTCCTAAGAGGAATCTTAACCTTCTTCTCTCCACATAAAATAGTAGCATTATTCAACGACAACCAATCCATACCAATAATAATATCGAAACTACCTAATTCTATCAACATCAAATCAATCGGAAAGGAATGGTTCAAGAGATTTAGAGAGCATCCTTCTAATAGCTTATTAGTTTTCACTAATTTACCATCAGCCAATTCCACCTCGTAACTGGTACTTATCTCAACAGGTTCAATATCAATAAGGGCACTAAATTTAGTGGATACAAAGCTCCTGTCGGCACCCGAATCGAATAAAGCAACAGCATAATGATTGTTGAGTAAAAACGTACCGGTAACGACATTCGGATCCTCTTTCTTCACCTCAATTGTTCCAAGTTGGTAGATACCACCCTGGGGGTTTCTTCCAGGTACAATCGCTTTCAACTTGGGGCATTCCGATTTCCTATGACCTTCTTCATTACAGTTGAAGCAAATCGTTCCCTTCTTACACCTTTCAACCTTGTGTCCAAGCTTTCCGCAATTTCGGCACTTCCAGCAGTCGCCAGGATGCCTCTTGTTGCCACACTTAGGACATCTATCATCGTTGCGTGGTGCATTGTTGGTAATAGCATTTGCATTCCCCTTTCTCTGGTTCTGACGGCGATTGAAATTCTTCCTATAATCACCTCTATCTACACGCTCACCGTCTCCCTTTCTTTTCTCACCTACACGGGCTTCATCTTCCTTATCCTGAATTATCTGTCCAATGAGTTGGTAAGCCATTCGAACAGCATCATCAATGGTCAGTGGTTTCGATGATGTTACGTCCCCCCGGATATTCCTGGTCAACCCTTTCACATATTGCTCAATTCGGATCTCTTCGGGTTCAACCAATCGAGGACATAGCAAGGCCAACTCATGGAATCGGTTCGTGTAACTATCAATGTCCACACCTTTCATTCTCAAATGAATCAACTCTTGTTCTAACCTAATGATCACACTACGAGGACAAAACTCCAAAGTCATCCACTTCTTGATTTCAGCCCAAGGAGTAGCATTAGCAGCATCAAGACCCATGAAAGCAATTCTCCCGTTCCACCAAGTCAACGCACGACCTTTAAGAGTAGCCATAGCAAAAGTCACCTTATCTTCCTCCTTACACTTACTAATCCTAAACACCGATTCAATCTTCTCAATCCACTGGCTTAATCCTACAGCACCTTCAGTTCCATTAAAAGGTAGAGGTTCACACTTCATGAACGTCACATAAGTACAGCCACCAACTTCAGGTGCATTCGTTCCAAGTCCTCCTACATTTCCTCCAGCATTTGCATTCACATTATTAGCATTCACATTCACATTAGTACCGCCAATTCCACTACCGCCAGCTCCACTACCGCCAGCTCTACTACCGCCAGCTCCACTACCGCCAGCTCCACTACCGCCAGCTTCATTTCTAGCATTTGCCATGAATTCAGTCATAGATGCGGTAACTTGCTCCGTAATAATCCTACGTACATCATCCTCAGTCACAGCCTTCTTGGGCGGCATAGTTCTATAATTCCACAATTTCAAAGCATTAAGCATTCATCCAACAAAGGATTCACATAATATGGATCGAATTCATAATCAAGATACAAATAAGGCACAATATGGAATTCAAGACAAGATACATATTTCATTCGATCTGAAACAAAAGTATTGTCTTAGTACATCCATATCAAAGTTCTAACACTATATACACTCAAAATTCGTGCCAAGTCTACAACTAACAAGTCGGTTCAGCCAAAGCTACAAACACAAAAGATCTAAAGGTCACTACTAAACACAGACTAGTCTACTGAGAACCGCCAGATGGTCCATCATCCATCGTCTTCTGGATCTTCGCCGGACGATCACTAGACACATCTTCAGCTGGGCGCTTACGGATTACTCCTCTTTCAACCATGTCAGCATAAAATCTACTGTTCCAACCCACGGATATATTCAACTCCTTTTCGGCTTTCTCACGCATCGCACGAGCCACACTCAACTGAATTTCCAAAGAATTCACCTTTCTCTTCATAGCAGCATACTCACCACTTTCCATCACTGATAACCTCCTAAATGCCTCATTCAAACCACGTTCTACATCACTCAAATCCAAACTAAGCAATTCTCGCTCTTTCTTGCCAATCTTTGCCTTCGACTCCAAATAAGCAACCTGAGTCTGAACAACACCTAATCCAACCTCTGTCACACAACTCTTAACACGGGAAGCATCTAGATCACGTCTCAAGGCCCATGGTGCAAGACCATCAATATGAGTAGCCTCTCGAGCACTAGACGACTCTCCTATCTCACGTCTACGAGTAGCAATACCATCGGTACCGTCAGGTGCATCGTCATCCTCATCCTCCTCTGATTCAGAATCAGATTCAGATGATTCAGACATGTCATCCCTAGGTAACTCATCCTCGGAATCAGACAAACAAACTGGTGGGGGCAAAGGCTCGCCCTCTGGAACATCATACGGATATATAAGCTCAGCTTCCTCATCGTCATCAACCTCAACATCTATACCTACATCTTCCTCGACATCCTCGTCGTCAATCTCATCATCTAACTCATCTTACCCAATCTCATTCTCATTCTCAATATCAGCATTCTCAATATCCACGTCCTCATTACCCACATTCTCAATATCCACATTCTCATTACCCACATTCTCAATCTCATTCTCTACTAAGTCTACCTGAGGGGCAATCTGATCTCCTAGTCCTAACTCGGGCTCGGGATCCTCAAATGGTTCCTCCTCGTCATCAATATCAAAATCTACTAAGTCTAAATAAGGATCATCTTCTATATTGGTTCGGGAATAGCATGGTTTTCTACAGGAATATTAGGGTCAGCCATGACAATCTGCATTTATATATATTTATCTCGTATTAGGATAACATACTAGTTAAACAATTACATAATGAAATCACGATATATACATATATATAAATTATATTATATATATC
Source organism: Glebionis coronaria (assembly GCA_025667525.1). NCBI lineage: Eukaryota > Viridiplantae > Streptophyta > Magnoliopsida > Asterales > Asteraceae > Glebionis > Glebionis coronaria. Next base: position 157,672,802 of record CM046876.1, read on the forward strand.
AAAATATATATCTTCTCAATAGGGCTTGTTGGTAACGTCGAAGATCTCTGGCACCGTTATAGTCAAAAGATTTTTCAAATATTTTCTCAAATATTCATTGTCAAAAGATTTTGAAAAGTTTTGTTCAAAACCTTGGTTTTTAAAATCTTTTGTTCTCTACAACGAGGGCTCTGGTACCAAACTGTAACACTCTCATTTTTCGTATCGGTACAGCGGAAGGGTCTTTCAGAGTGTTACGGGATAGCACAATAACTCCAATCATAGACAACACATAAAAATGGTTGTACAAGGTTTAACAAACATTCATTCGATAAAAAGGTTTAAAAGTGTACAATAGGTCCCAAATTATACAGGTCATTAAGTTTACAAAACACAGATCGAATGAACATTTTTAATATTAAGTGTGGGCCATCAGAGTCGATCTCCATCCGGATTACCTTCAAGCACCTGAGATAGAAAACATGCAAAAATCATATCAGCGAATGCCGAGTGAATTCATAGAGTTTAATGAAAACCGTTATATAAAAACAATCATTTACAATCATTTAAAATCAGAACACAAGTATAATATCGGGAGTAAGTCCACATATTGCTAGTCAGGCAATATATATCAAGCATACATCTGAAAACCGTCCATGAGACCGTAGTCTCTATATTACCATGATAGGTAATATATTCATCGTTAATAGCGTCGTTATCGTTTATTATTTATGTCTTATAGCATACGTTGTATAGGATTATTATTAGCCGCATGACATTGTTACCTTACTGTGAAAACAGCGGGCCGCGAACCCGACAAACAATTTGCCCATCTAAGTTAGCGTGTCGTCACAAAAATCACGCTATGGAATCTTCTCATACATAAATTCGCTTACCAATCAATGTGGTACGACGGGGATCAACCGTCAAGGCGCGAACTGGGGTGATCGTCCCCAAATAGTACTATCAAATGCATAAGCGTCTACCAAATCCCGGTAGTTCACAATTCATGCTAATGGGACTTTATGTGACATAACCTAACTACTAATAATCCTTTTAGTCTCGAATATAGGGTCATAGCATCATTCGGGTCCATCTCATTTAGCATACAATCGGGACTACTTGTGTTCTATTTTTATAAAAATCTAGCATGTTATCTCCCTCGCGGGTTTACAAATCATTTTATAAAACATTTAAAAGAGTGCGAGGCTATGAACTCACGTTGTTAATGAAAGGCGGATTATCGGCTACGGGCGTGCTTCGGTCACGGAAACCTATATAAATAATAATCGGTCTTAGACTCGGTCCAATGACTTTTATCAAAATAACAATATACATATATATGATTATTGTACATATGATGATGATCAAGTGGGTTTATAAATCCTCATTTACTCATTTTAGCGTTTACGTTTTAGTATCGTCTTACTAGTTCACTAGTTTTACCGATTTTACCTATTTTAAGTTCATTAAGTCTTTTATAAGTTCTTTAACTTGTTTTTACCCATTATATACTTATAAGATCAGTATATATACTTTTCATGTTGGGTCCTATTGGGTTAAGCCCAAATAATTCTTTTTACAAGTATTTTTCTTATTAAGTCCAATTATTAGTCTAATAGGTTTAGTTAGCTCGTAATTGTCCGTAATTCTTATAGTTCGGGTTTTATCGGTTTTTACTTGTCTTAGTTACTTATACATCAGTATATATCTTTTATAAACTTTACATTAGACGGGTTTGGTCGTCTAAGTTTTATTTGATGAAAAACGTTAATTTCACGGCGATAGCCGAAAAAGTCGTAAAAATCAAGTTTATAGTTTTTATTACTTATAAATATTACTTTTACCACCATTTATATATTTTACCCATTTAATTAACCTTTTATACATTTATATAATTAAGTTTTACAAGTTAGTGGGTTTATACTTTACATTTTATAAATTATAAAGTGAGTGCTTATATAATAATAATAAACATTATTTCCAAAATCTGATTTTTAACTTCACATTCACCATTTTTATCATATCTAGAGTTCTACAATGACTTAGAAGCTCATTTTTAAATGACAACTTCTTCATGATATGTGCTAAATATAACTTAGTTATAGCTACTGCCCATTTTAAGTTTAAGTTGCCTTAACAGTCCCTACAAAACTGCTTATTCAGATTGTACCACCTAACTTGTTTTGATCATATCTCACTCATTATTTTGATTCCATTGCATGGCCAACTCTCACATGTGTATAACATCATCTACTTTACTGTAAATAGATCAAACCATGCATTTTTATCAGTTCTTCATTTAGTTATCTACTGTTTTTATACAGCCAACTAATTAGACATGATTTTAGCTTCATTTCTTATGGTTATCATCATTTTTAAGCATGTTTATCAACACTTGATCCCCACACAATATTTTTATCATCATATATACATCATATACATATACAAAATGAAAGAAAATACATTTGTTCTTTACAAAATAATAAGAGAAAAATGTAGAGGATGATCTTCTTTACCAATCCAAGTGGATTTCTTGTTTTAGGAAGGCAAGAACTTGATGAATACAACAAGTATCTCCAAGACCATCAAATATCAAGATCATATGTTGGAAAATCAGCCCTAGGACACAAGAAAATCACCTCCAAAGTTGGTTATATGGCCACCAAATGATCAAGGTTTCAAGGAAACACCTTAATAGGACTAGTAAACATGTGGTTTGTAGTTGGAAGAGATCAAAAATGGTGTTTGTGGCTTGATATGGGACGGCACAAAGATGAAGTTTGAGAGAGTTTTGAGAGTGAAATGCATGGATGAAATGGTTAAGTGAAAACCATTTGTTGGTTTTGTGAAGTTTGGTGGAAGTTTAGCTTAAAGTGTAAGCTAAAGCTTACACTTGTATAAACAAGTTAAGTTTTGTGCCACCTAAGTGTGGTGGTGGATTCTAGCCGTCCCATGTAAGCTAGTGGGATGGGGCAAAGTGTTTTGTCCCATCTCACTAGTTTACGGGTATTTCTCGATTCTAGTTTTCTCGATTTGCGTGCCCTCGGGTCGTTTTACGAAAAATGTTTTTATAAATTATGAATCACCGTCACAAAACGAATCCAATAAAAATTGTCTCATCAAAAACGGAGTTCAAAAACGTAAGTACGTAATCCTAAGGTTTCCGGTTTAGTCGTAAAAGACGCCAAATTATGCACGTAAGCCCAAATTTAAATCCGTAAATTGTGAGTTCGTCAACCAACATAAAAATAAGTTTCAAAATATTATACGAGAAAATATTTAACTACCTGAAAATGTTAGACTTGTCACAAAAACATACCGCAAAGGAAGACTAAAATCAGCTAGTGCAACACATAACTATCATCAGATGGGTGTAATGAGTATGTTTCTCTCATTGACAGGGGCTTAATTGAAGAGTTTGCCTAAATATCCACTAGAAACCATGCTACAAGCTGGGTTCGTTGGACCAGTTGGGGGTGGCTGAGCACCTGCTAGCTACCCTACTGGCTCCGCCCCTGCTCATTGAACTAGTGTCTTGTCGTCTCAAGGTTAATGGGATGCTTTCTTGATCCATACCATCAGGGGCGGAGCCAGTAGGGTAGCTAGCAGGTGCTCAGCCACCCCCAACTGGTCCAACGAACCCAGCTTGTAGCATGGTTTCTAGTGGATATTTAGGCAAACTCTTCAATTAAGCCCCTGTCAATGAGAGAAACATACTCATTACGCCCATCTGATGATAGTTATGTGTTGCACTAGCTGATTTTAGCCTTCCTTTGCGGTATGTTTTTGTTAGAAGTTATGTGGTGAGGATGATAATAATAGGAAACGAAAAAACTGCAAATATAGGAGAAGAAGATGATGGGTAAAATGAAAGAAGAAAGAGAATAATTTTTCTTTATTCTAGTAAATTGTATATATTTCTCTCTTTCCAATGTAATGTGATCATGCAGTTTTTTTTAATAGTAATAGTTTTATATAAATATGAAAACTTTTTCTTTTTCAATGACAATATCTATTACTACTAGATACAAGTATATAAAATTAAATTAAAATTATAGTGTTGCTTGTATCAAAATACTGTTACTTTCTTGGTATAATTTGTTATATAACACGGACAAGCTGAAACAAGTTCTTGTAATTTGGTGTAATGGGTTAACAATACATTTTTGTAAATCATAATCGAACCATTCAGTATCACGACGTGTCATCCGTTATTTTCCCTTCTTAACAACGTAAAGGAGCTACATTGGTTTCATTTTCTTTATTTTCCCATTGTCGAGTAAGCATTACAATTCACCCTTATATGTCGCCATATATAAATTACTTACGTACCCTTAGCCTAATAAAGTCATAGCCTTTCAGAAAAAAAAGTTGGGCCCCCCGCTAATCAGAATTCCTGGCTCCGCCCTTGCATACCATCCTCTATGTGCTTCGGAGATCTCACTAACAAAGGTATTAGACGCCTGTAGTTGAGTTTTTATCAATAATTGACAATGCTTACAGAAAGTTAAAAGCAACATATGCCAATCATGTTTCACTAGGTGTAATCATGACCAGTTACTTGTGACTAGGTCAACGTGGGTTAACTTTTCTTCCTAACGGTCAAACATGCATAATTTTATTAAGTACAAAGGTAGGACAAATAGGTTGAATACGCGGAAAATCACCAATGTTGTATTTTAGTTTAACACATACCTCTCCTAAATCTAGATCACATTAAAAAAATTATAAATTCATAACCTTACACTCTAATCTGTGCACACAAAACTTATGAAGTTTCAGGAAAAAAAAAAAGAGTTAAGTTCAACCATTTCATCTTGTACTAATATAATAGTTCAACCCACTTACTTTGCCAACTGTCAATAATTATTTTTTATCTTTGTGGGTCACTTTTAGAACACTGATCATAATAGGGTTTATTTGGCTATGCACAACAGCACAAGTATTATAAAGTGATGAGGAACCAATATTCACCATATTTATGTACTCACAAAGATTCTTGATCTTGGAGGGTAAGTTGAAAACAAATCTAGTTCTAAAAGGGGCGTCAAAAGGGTTAGGTACTTGAATGTAACATGGAATTATGGAAAATCACCATCTTTATTAAACTCTCACTAGAACTTTGTGAGGCACTAGAAAACATGAATCTTTGTTTTAAATCCTTGAGATTCTTTGTTTATATGAGTTGATTCAAATTCAACGTATGAGAAATAAGTTTATGGGTAGGGCCAAGAGTCTCCGATCAATTAATATATAAACATCGTCAAAACATATTAGTAAAACATCATACCGTCTGCCATGTCTTTAGTTTTGGGAAGAAGGAATGTTCCAGAAAGAATTGTAACAAATCCACATAATTCCGTTATAATCTGAGTAGGATTTTGCCTGTCCCAATCCCGTTGACAAAAAGAAAAAAAGCTTAATGCTTAATACCAAAAATCTTAAAACCTTCACTAGTCATATTGAATATCTAATTTATTCGCATACAATGGAAACAGAATTCATGATGGTGATATCAGTACAAAACATATTAGACAAGGGGTGTTTCTTTTTCTTTTTGTGTCTCTTAATGGGAAAAGTTGTGGGCTCAAATCACTTTAAACCTCTTTTCTACACTCATACAAAAACCTTCCTCTTCCCACTAAGAGGCTAATTAAGATGCTAATATATTAGCACTTTAAAAAGTAAACAAGCCCTAAGCCTATTGTGAGCACAATGTTGTCAAAATAAGTAGTAAATTATGACTAGTTTTTATTTCTATTGTTTCAGTATAATAGGGAACACAAATACCAATTGATGTAGTATTTTGTATATACTTTATTTTAGGTTAAAACAATGCACACACAAATGTCGTGGGTAAGTACTAGTAATTACGTTTTAGGAAAAACGCAAATACCGACAAATCGAGTTCGTTCTCGAGGAGGTATGGTGTTTGAGCCAACAATTATAGATGCTATTTAATGAGTTATTACGATTTTGGAAAGATGAAAATAAAAGAAAGTGAAAAACGGATTGTTAGAAATACGTTTTAACGTATATTAGAAGTATCGGTCACTCCACAATATTATTAATGTTGTAATAGCTCGTAGTTAATGAATACTTATTTAGTTAAGTAAGAAACCGACCCATGGGCTTGTCATGGGTCGGCCCAAGCCCAATAGTGGCCTTGGATATAAATACCCCTTTCCACCATGGAAAGGGGTTGGTTGTTGATGTTCTCATTTTATCATTTTAATAAAAACACATAGTTCTCTCTCACTTTCTCTCACTAGTTTCTCTCTCTAGAAATCTTCAACCCACTTCATAGATTCATAGTTTATCAATATTCTACATTTGGTATCAAGAGCTATGGGGTGATTTAAGGTAATGATTTGTGTTGTTATTTAGTTTTTGATTGTATTAGTGTTCTTTAAGAAGATCCATCTTGATTCTTGGAGTTTTTGGTGATTTTGTGATTGGGATTAGTAGATAAGTATTAGTTTTTACTTATTTTAGTAGAAATCACAAAACTTTTTGGGTTATTTGGTAAAAATCTGGGTTTGTTTCATCATTTATTTGATCGACTGCTATACGAACAAGTTTCTGTTTCCCAGTAAAGTTCCGAACCAAAAAGTTCCAGATCAAAAAGTTCCGGATCAAAAAGTTCCGGATCAACAAAAGTTCCGGATCAAAAAGTTCCGAACCAAAAGTTCCGGATCAAGGAAAGTTCCGGATCAAGGAAAGTTTCGGATCAAGAAAAAGTTCCGAATCAAAAAGTTCCGAACCAAAAGTTCCGGATCAAGGAAAGTTCCGGATCAGTACTTCCGAACCAAAAGTTCCGGATCAAGGAATGTTCTGGATCAGTACTTCCGAACCAAAAGTTCCGGATCAAGAAAAGTTCCGGATCAGTTCTTCCGAATCAAAAGTTCTGGATCAAATCTTCCGAACCAAAAGTTCCGGATCAAGGAGTTCCGAGCCAAAATCTTCCGAATCAACACTTCCGAATCAACAATAGTTACGGATCAAGGGATATTTTACTTGTTTTTTTCGACGAATTTTTAGAGGATTTAATCTTGGTTTCTTACAACAAAAACTCAACACAACTCACAAACTTTACTTCACTGCTCGATCAACCAATAATCTTTGTCTCTTTGAAGTGATCAAAATGAATCCGAATTCATTAATGCCTCAGATGACATCACTTACGGATATTTCCGTCATTACGGGAACGGATAATCGCCCTCCAATGCTCATTAAAGAAGTCTTTGAAGCATGGCAAGGCCGTATGATGTCATACATTAAGGGAAAACCGATATATGGGAGGCTTATGGTCAAGTCAATTCTAAATGGTCCACTTGATTATGGTACCATCGTGGTTAACAATGTGACTCGACCACGGGAGTTTGAAGAACTTACACCAGCTCAACAACTTGTTGCCGATGCAGACGAAAAGGCTCTTCAAACCATTCTCCAAGCTCTTCCACATGACATCTATCGAATGGTCAGTCAATATACGGTTGCAAAGGATTTATGGGAACGTTTAAAGGTGTTGCTACAAGGTACGTCTCTTACCAAACAGGAAAGGGAATGTCAATTGTATGATCTGTTTGATAGATTCACGTACAGCCCATGGGAAACGCTTCACGACTATTACTTCAGATTCACTACTCTCATGAATGATCTGAATGTATACAATCTCGTGATTGCTCCATTCCAGGTTAACACCAAATTTTTGAATACTTTATATCAAGCTGAATGGGGTGAGTATATTACCGATGTTAAGTTAACCAGGGATTTGCATAAGTGCAATTTGGATCAACTCTATGCTTTTCTTCAGCAGCATGAGAAACATGTGATGCACCGTTCGCCTCGAGGTATGTACCCTGATTCTTTAGCTTTGATGGCGAATCAACCAAGCTTGTCATACAACAACACTCCTTATATCATGGGACATCAAGCCTATCATCCATCACCTTACATGACACCAAGCTTCCCCCAATATTCGATTCTACCGCAACCACCCACCTCACATCAGCAACAATATCGGTTTAATGTACCTTCATCACAATATGCTTCACAACCTCACCCAGCAAGCATTGCACCTTATGCTCAGTCTTCATATTCTTCTTATAAAGAGAATGCAGCATATCCATCAAGCTACTCTGACCACATGAGTATTCCTTCTAGTGCTTATGCAGCTCAACAAGACCAAGCAATGTATTGTGATGATGATGAAGTCCCCATTCCTGAATTCAAACAAGGAACTGACCTAGTTGACGTGTTAGCCACTATGTCTGCTTATCTCACAAGGACATTAAGCAAACGAGGATTTAGAGGACCAGCTCCTACTAACAATCAGCTGAGGAATTCATCCAATTCTCACCAACAAGCTACTATTGAGAATGGCAGGGTAATGGTTCAACATATTCAACCTTATCAGGGGAGACCTACTACATCAACCACCAATGCACGCACGGTCAATCCTGCTCCAATGGTCAACACTCCTCCACGGGCTAATTCCACAGGCAAGTTGAGAATGATTACATGCTACAACTGTAAGGAAGAGGGTCACATGTCCAGGGATTGCAAAAAACCCAAGAGGAGAAGGGATGGTCAATAGTTTGCAGAGAAGATTTATCTGGTGAACGCTCAGGCACAAGGAAGGGAACTTGATGAAGAGGAGCTTGCATTTCTTGCTGATCCAGGGATTGCTGAACAAGACGTTGTCACCACACAAAATGCAGCATACCAAGCAGATGATCTTGATGCTTACGATTCAGACTGTGATGAACTTCAATCTGCACAGGCAGCTCTTATGGCAACTATCTCTAGCTTAGGGCCAGAAAAAATATCTGAGGTACTTACTAATACCACTGATAATATCACTGATACTAGTATTCAACCACATCAAGTTGTGCAAGAGAGTGCTGATTCGAATGAGTCTTCGGTGGTGAGTCTTTCAAATGAGGAGACAATCAATGATAGTAATATCAATGTGAGTCCCCAGACTTTGAGTGAATCGCAACCGGGAGCCATTTCGCATACGCATACTCCTGCTCAACCAGATTTGGTCATGGTTCCTTCTACATTACTTAGCCAAATGAATACTGCACTCTTAGAAACCCTAGCTAAGAATAAGAATTTGTCTGCTGAGCTTGCTTTGTGCAACGAAAAGGTTCAAACTTTGGAATTAGTTCCTTCGTCCACTGTTCTAACAAATCCCGAATATGATCATTTTCGAAACAAACAAATGAGTCATTTGCAAGAAATGAAAACCTTACGAGCAGATCTTTCTAACGAACTTAAAGAAAAAGAGTTAGTGGTCACTAATTTTCACAAACTTCAAACGGATTTTGAGTTACTCGAGTCTAAAAAGAATGAAATGGAAATTAATGCGGCTAATAAGATTAGAAGTTTAGATTATTTGCTTTTAAGACAATACGCTGCCTCTCAACTAGTGCACTTATTTGATGCTTCGTTTAGAGAATTTAACTTATCACGTCAAAAAGGCCTTCCCCCTAACCCACGGTATGCAAAACAAGCTTTTATCCATAGTCCAAGACTTTATAATGCAACCCAATTAGGATTGGTCTTAGACCCGATTGTTATTTTTGATGATCGCACAAATAAGGATCTAGTTGATGAGAATCGGTCATACAACTTTGCAAAATATCCCGAGTGTGATTATTTTAAAATGAATCAGGAGCTTGCAAAAACGGATTTTAGAATTCGCTTCCATATGGATAAAGATCTCATCACAGCACCAACCTACATGTTAAATGAAGAAAACCCTAGTACACTTCCTACACTTGTCAAAATGGAAGGACCTAAGGAAATTCCAAAGGATCTTCCACCTGTTAGCACTGTATGGTTAAACTTGCAAGAGATTAATCAATACTTTGCTAGTTTTGACAAGGTCATTTTGGAATGTACGACTTCAAATGGCCTAAACGCCGGAGAATGGGCTTTCGAACACATGAACGAGGTGTTTAAGAATGAGATCAATCCGTTTGTCGAAAGTCTGAAAATCTTGAGTTTGAAATTGCAGAAGTTCAAAAAGTGTTTTATGAAATGGACACCGCTTACGAACTACAATTAATTGAAAAGGAAAAGATTTTATCCGAATATGACCGATTCTTGTCCCAAGTAATTTCGTGTGATGTGCTTACTACTGTGAATGTTAATTATTCGAATGAGCTTACATCCGCTATGATTAAATGTGATGCTGTGAATATATGTGATGATGTGTGTAATCTCTCTATAAATGTTGCTAATACTGTAAATGAGGTAGATAATCAGTCTCTAATGCTGAATTTTTAAAGCTTCAAGATTCTTACAATTTACTTTCAAAACGCTTTAATCAACTTGAACAACATTGTATATCTTTAGAATTAAAACAACAAACTCAAAATGAGGATCTTTTGATAACAAATGGTTGTGAAAACAGTGTTGAGACCAGTGACAAGATGATTGTAATAGTTAAGGCATTAGAGGAGAAGATTATGAGATTGAAGAGAGATGTGTCATCAAATGAAACACTAAAATTGGAACTAGAGGCTATAGAGTCTAAAAACCAGGACTTAGAAATTAGACTTTCGTCTATTCTAGGGGAGATGGATCGTGCAAGACAGGGAATGTCCAAACTGTATGGTTCACTAGAAGAACGCTTTGCTTTTAATGCGGCACATCAACAATCTTATGTTGAACAATTGAACCAAAAATGTGAGGAAATCTCTGACTTAAATATCCAGCTCATTGACAAAAACATGGTTTTGGCCGAGTTAAAGGAGACACTTCTTCTCACCCGACAAGAAGCTGTTAATAACTTAGCTACCAACTCTGCACCGTCCACTAGTGCTCCAACAACCAAGTCAGTAGTGCTTTATAAGAACCCGCTCTATAAGAAAAACCCGGTTACCTACGATGATTATATGAGGAATGCAATCAAGCATGCAGATCTTGTTAGGGATGTTTTAGACGATCTTTATGCCTTAGACCTTTCAAGTAGCTACTATTATTCAGCTCATGAATATATTAAGCGAGTTCAATATTGCTTAGCATATTTGCAATACATAGGTAAACCAGGTTCTGCACTACTCACTAATCGACCCATTGCTGTAACTCCATTCAGTAAGACCCCAGGAGCAAAACCGTCATTGGCACCATCAAGTAAGGCACCTTTAAAATCTGTTGCTAATGTTCCCACTTTGCCTTCTACAGGATTAAAATAGTCTACTAAGGCTAAAGGATCGCCACTCAAGAAAGATAAGATCAAGCCCTCCACTAGTAGTACCATCAAGAAGAAAGTAGAAGCTCACACTAGGAATATCAGTTCAGTTTTAAATAAAAAGAATCATGTTAAGACTAAAAGCTCTGCGCCTGTGCAGAAGCCTAAACCATTTGTGAATTCTAATTTGAATTGTTGGAATTGTAATGAGTGCATGTTTTCCCAACGTCATGATTTGTGTCTTATTGATCATGTGAATGAAATGAATGCCATTAGGAATAATCTTGAATGGAAGCCAACTGGGCGAACTCGTACCCAAGTTGGATGGCAATGGCGTCCCACTGGTAGGACCTTTACATTAGATGGAAAAATGTGCCCTTTAACTAGGAATGCATCCATTGAGGTTAGGTCTCAGCGTCCTTTAGTTAGGAACACTAGCACTACAGTATGGAAACCGCGCCCTTTAATTAGGTCAGCCCCCACTATATTGCCTATCAGTGAAGAAATACCTCAGGATTTAAGCGAACTAGAATCTACACCACCAACTAGGAAGAAGGCTAGGAAATCTAAGAAACCTAAAGTTAGCAAATCTAAGATTATTAAATCTGTACCTGCTAATAACAAGGAACATTCAGATTCCGAAACCTATACATTGTCCTCGTCTGGTGATATTTTCAGGTGGTCCAAATCATCCTCTGGTATTTGGACTCCGGTTGTTCAAAGCATATGACCGGAGATCGCTCGATGCTCCGAAATTTCGTCAGCAAGTTTCTTGGAACGGTTAAATTCGGTAATGATCATATTGCAAAGATAATGGGGTATGGTGAATATCAGATTGGAAACGTTACGGTTTCAAGGGTATACTATGTATAAGGTCTTGGTCATAATTTATTTTCGGTAGGACAGTTTTGTGATTCCAACCTAGAGGTTGCTTTTCGACAACATACTTGTTTCATCCGCAACTTGGAAGGAAAAGATTTGTTGAAGGGGTCTCGTGGTGCAAATCTTTATACTTTATCCTTACAAGACATGATGGCCGCCTCTCCAGTATGTCTTCTCTCTAAAGCATCTAAGACCAAGTCATGGTTATGGCATCGCAGATTATCTCATCTCAACTTTGATGCTATTAATCATCTGGCTAAAAACGAATTAGTTCGTGGTCTTCCAAAGCTCAAATTTCACAAGGACCATTTATGTTCCGCGTGTTCAAGGGGAAAAAGTACCAAGAAATCATACAAGCCCAAAGCTGAAGACACCAATCAAGAAAAACTTCATCTTTTGCATATGGATCTTTGTGGGCCAATGAGAACTGAAAGTGTGAGCGGTAAGAAATTCATTCTTGTTATTGTGGATGATTTCTCCAGGTTTACATGGGTTATATTTCTACGTACAAAGGATGAAGCACCGAAGGCTATCATCACTTTTCTGAAATTCATTCAGGTACGTTTAAATACTACTGTCCGCCGTATTCGTACAGATAATGGAACAGAGTTCGTCAACCAGACTCTTCGTGCTTACTATGAAGAAGTTAGTATCTCACATGAAACATCCGCTGCACGTACTCCACAACAAAACGGTGTCGTTGAAAGACAGAATCGTACGCTTATGGAAGCTGCTAGGACTATGCTGATTTATGCGAACGCTCCATTGTTCTTGTGGGCAGAAGCTATATCTACTGCATGTTTCACCCAAAACCGCTCTATCATTCGGAAACGCCATGGAAAAACACCTTACGAGCTTTTACATGATCGTAAACCCGATGTTTCATTCTTTCATGTGTTTGGTGCTCTTTGTTATCCAAACATTAATAGTGAGAACTTGGGCAAACTTCAACCGAAAGCCGATATAGGTATTTTCATTGGTTACTCACCCTCCAAGAAAGCATACCGAATTTACAACCGTCGTCTTGGTAAGATTGTAGAAACTATGGACGCAAATTTTGATGAGCTGACAGCGATGGCTTCTGAGCAACGCAGCTCTGAACCCGCGCTTTACGAGATGGGAACCGGTGCTATTAGTTCCGGATTAGTTCCCAATAATCCTACTTCTACATCATTTTACCACCTACAAGGCCCGAGTGGGATAAACTGTTTCAACCGTTGTTTGATGAATTCTTTGATCCCCCAAATGATGAAGTTCCAGCACCTGTAGTGATAGCTCCAATCCCTGAAGTTGTTGCTCAAGCTAATGAAGCTTTATCTAATGCATCTTCAATTAACATTGAACCGGATGCACCTCTACCAAGTGATTCTCAAACTACACCTGAATCGTCACCCTTACTTGTGCCTAATGATGTTGAAGAGGATTCTATTGATCACGATTTGGAATATGCTCATCTACAAGAGCTTCCTTTCTTTGGTGTACCGATACCTGAAAACCCTTCAGCCGCGTCTACCTCAGAAGAAGCTCCTTCAATTGTTCATTCCAGACCACCACGGATTGAAAAACATAGCACCAAATGGACAAAAGATCACCCAATTAGGAATGTCATTGGAAGTCTCGATCGACCAGTCTCTACACGCCATCAATTACAAGAGAGTGCACTCTATTGCTATTTTGATGCATTTCTCTCCGAAGTTGAACCTAAAAATTGGCAACAGGCTATGACTCAATCATCTTGGATTGAAGCCATGCAGGAGAAACTAAATGAATTCCAAAGACTTGAAGTATGGGAATTAGTTCCTCTCCCTGACAAGGTTAACATCCTTACTTTGTTGTGGGTTTATAAGGTTAAACTCGATGAGATGGGTGCAGTCTTGAAGAATAAGGCTCGATTGGTTGCTAGAGGATATAAACAAGCCTTGGGTATAGACTTTGAAGAACCTTTTGCTCCTGTTGCAAGATTGGAGGCTATTAGACTATTCCTTGCGTATGCTGCTCATATGAACATGATCGTCTATCAAATGGATGTGAAAACGGCATTTTTGAATGGTGAACTAAGGGAAGAAGTCTATGTTAGTCAGCCGGATGGGTTCGTTAGCATGGAGTTTCCTAATCATGTGTACAAGCTTAAGAAGGCTCTCTATGGGTTGAAACAAGCTCCACGCGCGTGGTATGATCTCCTTTCAACATATCTCATCTCGGAAGGCTTCTCCAAAGGCAAAGTGGACCCCACTCTATTCACTCTCAAGGAGGACAACGACATGATACTGGTACAAATTTATGTTGATGATATAATATTTGCTACCTCTAACATAAAATTGTCAAAACGCTTTGAGAAGATAATGTCCACACGCTTTCAGATGTCAATGATGGGAAAAATTTCATTTTTCTTAGGATTACAAATTTCTCAGAATCCCAGAGGCATCTTTATTAATCAATCCAAATATGCTCTAGAATCTTTAAAGAAATATAACTTTGAAAATTATGACCCCGTGGACACTCCAATGGTGGAGAAATCCAAGTTAGATGAAGATAGGAATGGGATTATTATCGATCCAAAACTTTACCGTGGGATGATCGGCACCCTTCTCTATCTGACTACTAGCAGGCCTGATTTGCAATTTGCCGTATGCATGTGTGCCCGGTATCAGGCTCGTATATATATAAACCACAAAAAGAAAAATACAAAAATATAAAACCAAGAAAAATCATAAAAAATATAAAACCTACAAAAACCATAAAAATTATAAAATCAAGAAAATCCAAAAATATTTTTTGTCTTTTAAATCGGGCATGTCTTTTAGTACGGTAATATTTACGGCTTTAGAAATGTCGATCAATATTGACACGGCACCATAAATAGAGTCCGTATAAAAGTTGTACATTTTTAAAACATGCCCATTATGGCTTGTAGTTATTTCAGACTACAACCCGGTTTTCGCATTAAAGTCACGTATTTCCTTGGAAAACGTTGGCTCACAACGGGAATTAATTTTCTCGGGCATGATTAATTAGCCAAATCATGCAAAGGGATCAAGTTTATTTTACAACTTGGTCTAACACGAGTTAGTGTACGTCTCAGTGCATTAATTTGTCTAAATAAGAGAAATCTTATTGCCACCACGAATCAATCTTTTCAAGACATTAATTGGAAATGTTTTCATCAATATTTGACTCTTTAAACAATGACTACAGCTCTTTAAATAGAAAACGGGTCATCGTTTAAGGGGGAGAAAATATCTTCGTCATCAAAACGATTTTCAAAAGTGTTTGTGGAAAATTAATTGGCTAAATGGTTAATGAGTGGTCTTGCTTTAGAATTCTACTTGTGCTCGCTCAATGAGATAGGAATTGCTTTAAGATCTTGGAGATTTGCTAATAGGTTGCGATGCTTAAGTTGTGTGAAGGTTAAGTTGGCGAAATTTAACAATGGTTAGGGAGACTAGAAAAGACAAGGAATAAAAAGTAAAAGTGAAAACTGTAGGGTTAAAGGTGACAATTTGTGAAATTTGTTAAAAGTTGACCTAAGTCAAAACCAAACCCCCCGTTTTTTGTTGTTTTTCTTCTTCACTGTTTCTATTGCCGCCATTAACACACACATACACACACTCAAGCTTTCACAAAGTCGTGATTCAATCACTCAATCCGTTTCATTCGATCTAAAAGGTACAAACATCGAATATTTAATTTATAGTTTGCCTAATTCATCATTTAATCAAGATTAATTTGATTCGGGTAATCAAGATTATCAATTTAGGGTTCGTTTGCCTAAATTCGAGATTAATTGATTAGGGTTTTAGGTGGGTTTTACTCGGAATATCCTTAGAAAGATGTTTTGTTGCCTTAGCATGCCTTAAAACTCACAATCACGCCTAGAATAATCATTTATAGGGTGCGTTTAGAACTTCCGGATGAACAAGGCTTATGAACTTCCGAATGAAGGAAGTTCCGGATGAACTTCCGAATGAAAGAAGTTCCGGATGAACTTCCGAATGAAGAAGTTCCGGATGAACTTCCGAATGAAGAAGTTCCGGATGAACTTCCGAATGAAGAAGTTCCGGATGAACTTCCGAATGAAGAAGTTCCGGATGAACTTCCGAATGAAGAAGTTCCGGATGAACTTCCGAATGAAGAAGTTCCGGATGAACTTCCGAATGAAGAAGTTCCGAATGAACTTCCGAATGAAGAAGTTCCGGATGAACTTCCGAATGAAGAAGTTCCGAATAAACTTCCGAATGAAGAAGTTCCGGATGAACTTCCGAATGAAGAAGTTCCGAATGAACTTCCGAATGAAGAAGTTCCGGATGAACTTCCGAATGAAGAAGTTCCGAATGAACTTCCGAATGAAGAAGTTCCGAATGAACTTCCGAATGAAGAAGTTCCGAATGAACTTCCGAATGAAGAAGTTCCGGATGAACTTCCGAGTGAAGAAGTTCCGGATGAACTTCCGAATGAAGAAGTTCCGGATGAACTTCCGAATGAAGGAGTTCCGCATGAAGGAGTTCCGAATGAAGGAGTTCTGAATGAAGAGTTCCGAATGAAGGAGTTCTGAATGAAGAGTTCCGAATGAAGAGTTCCTAATGAAGAGTTCCGGATGAAGAGTTCCGAATGAAGGATTGATAGTTGTTTGCTTGTTATAATTACTTGTTGAAATGTGTTATGCTTAGAAGGCATAATGATATATATCTATATATTTTTTTTGCATCAACCTTTTATGTCTTATCTTAAGCAGATACGATGACTAATCCAACAGTACAAGCACTCCAAGATTCTAGAGCAGCCGCAATTGCCGAAGCAAGAACCCTCAAGTTCATACCAAACAATTACCGGCTGAAGCAAGTTTCAAAATCCACTCACCATGGATTTAAAGTCGCCATAGCAATCCTTGATCAATCTCACTTCAAGAATGCGTTAAGGAGTACTGCTTCGGTGCCATATGACTACATGTATGAATTCTGGGCTACCAAGGAAAGTACTTCCAACAAGATCACATTCTCTCTCGATAACAAGCAGTAGACACTTACCGTTTCAGACTTCCGCAAGATATTTGGAATACGGGATACACCCAAAGGTATGTCATTTTCTAGGGATCCTACTAAAGACGAACTCATGGAGATGTTCGATGCTCTTGGATGTCCTGACATACGAGTTGTGTCTGAGTTTACCACCGCTAAAGTGGGTCAACCTTGGAGAGCAATCTTAGGTATTCTCAGTAGATGTCTTACACCTAAAACAAGTGGGCATGATGCTTTGCGTGGTCCAATTATGAACATCTTCTATGGCATGTACAAAGGCTCAAATGCAGATTATGCATTATTGATGTGGGAAGAACTTAACTTTCAACTCTTCCAAAACAAGAAGCTGAAGACTAATTTCTTTCCTTACCCTCGGTTTATCAAGCTTATTATTAATTATTTTATGAAGAATGATGTCTCTATTGATAAGCGTGCAGCAAGTCGTCATCACACTGAAGAGGCTGATCACACTGTGGATCTAAGGCATGAAGGGCCATCTGGTGCTATTATTCCTGGTCCTATTCCCGATTATCTTCTGACGGATAAAATTAAAGCTTCTACTGATTACAAACTACTGCTACTAGAAATCAAGAAGCTAAAAGCAAGCCGTCAGACAGGAGAAGACTCGTCTACTACGGTCAAGAGTAAAGGTAAACGCAAGCAACCAGCTGATTTATCTGAACCCGAAACCAAGAAGAAGAAGACTGAGGCTAAGAAGGGAAAGAGCACGGCTGATGAGTTCGTTCTTCACGATGAAGAAGATGTTGATGATCCTACTCTTGACAAGGCTGAGAGAAAATTAATGAAGATAGCTATTGAAAAGAGTAGGAGAGACACGGGCGGTAGTGGTTCGGGTGCACAGATGAATATTGAAGAAGAGTACGAGGAGCCAGATGATATTGATGAGTTTGGATCACCTGAACGGTATTCTACTTCGAAGGAGACATCCATCCCTGTTTCAGCAAGTGTTGAAAAGGAGTCCGGTGCTCCTACAATCATGGTACCTACTCAACCTTTAGTAACTCAACCTACACCAATCCAGCCCTTACCAACCCGACCGGTACCAACACCATTCCTGCCACCTCCAATAACTCCCATCCTCAGTACTGTAGTCACAACCGAGCCTCTTCAACCAACCCAGAGTAGCTCTGCATCATCTTCAATGGCTGCATTTGTAATGGCAGAAATGTTGGATAAACACACGGACAGTCAAAGACAAGAGATGAATAAACTTCGAGAAGAGCTACTTAGACGAGTTCAAAGTGAAGAAGCATCTAAGAAAGCCCAAGAAGAGATGCTAGCTAAGTTCGCTGCAGAGATGGAGTTGACACGTAAAGCTCATGTAGAAGAACTAGCTCAGGTCAAACAGGCTGAAGCTGATAAGTATGAAGCACGAATCACGAGACTTCGAGCTATGAAGGATAAATACAAGGAGCAGAAACAAACACTTGAAGCTTCTATTGAAGAGAGAGTGAAAGAATCCGTTGAGCCCCTTATGCCAAAACTGCGTGATGAGTTGAAGACACTCGCGGCTGATAACTTGATGATTAAGTCATCCAATCCTTCTGAATCCGCCTACAAAATTGCCTATGATTTAACGGATTTTGAATTAAAGAAGATCCTCAAAGCTCGTATGAGGGAAGTTGGATCTTTTGATAAGTCCAAAGTTCAGCGGACACTCTACAAGTCACTAAATGATGCTATCATGGAGGATGATCGGTTATTTAAAATGTTTGGAAGTGTGGTACCTTACCACATTCTGCCTGAGGAGGAAAAGGATGATAGTGAACAAGAAGAGGGTGACGGTGAAGAAGAAGAAGAAGAAGAAGAAGAAGAAGATGATGATGGTGACGATGATGGTGGTGATGATGAGGATGATGATGATGATGATGGTAGTGATAGAAATGAGGAGAGCGCTATGGGAAGCAACGAGGATGACGATGAGGATGATGATGGTAAACAGCCTGAAACGGGGGACAAGGTTGCCAACACAAAGAAACCATCTAAGTCTGGTACCAAGTCACAGAAAGATGTTGCGCAAAAGGAAAAATCCACTTCAACGGAATCAAGACGATCCAAGTGGCGCCATGATGTGAATGCTACTACGGCATCATCGATTCCCGGTACATCTATTGCTGTGTCTATACCTGTTACCACTAACCCGGTTAGTTCTTTTGTTGCTCCTGTGATTGCAGAATCAGTAACTGAACCTGAAGCTGCACAACAATCGCCTGTTCATGACACCGCCGAGATGCCTGAATCAGAACCAGCAGATGTTCATGTTTCTACTCCCCTACAACAAGAACCACAATCTACTGTTCCCGAGTCAAGCACACGGGACTGGGCAGATACATTAGAGATTGATGAAACTGCACCGCCACAAGCTTGGATCACGACAGCTGCTAAATATGATCCAATCACAGACGCTGACAGAGATGTTCTATATCTCCGTATCCGTAGTCCGATTGACTTGTGTGCATTTCTGGCTCATGAGTATAAGTCTTCGGTCACTCCGTCTTTGGTGAAGAGAGCGCTAAAGGATAAGAGAATTCGCGCCAAAACCAGGTTAAGCCGAATGGAGTACGAGTATTATGCTGACGAGGTCCAGAAAGCTCTTAACACTGTTCAAAGGCCAGGCCTCCATGAATCAGAAAGAGCTCCACCTCCACTTGATCCTTCTCAAGATAATCAAATTGCTCTCGACTTCTTCGTCACCAATGATCTTGATTATCTTCTCAAGGGTTCATCAAAGTACGCAACCTCGCTGACCTTGCTGAAAGCTGCTAACTGGGGGACAATACCCTGGATCGAGGAAAAGGTAAACCGACTCTGGGTCCCAAAGGTAACTCGTAATTATAATATGTATGCTGTTATAGGTGCATCACATTGGGACGAACGAGTCCGAAGGGCGTACAGAGGTTGCTGCTTAGCCAATTCAGGAACCAACGTTAGATCCGATATTCGCATCTCCAGCATTTTGGGACTGAAAACTGAAGCCAAGAATGGCTATTATCATGTGACGGAGATTCGTCTAAAAAGGGAGGATGACAGAGAATACACAATCCAGCAGGGAGATTTTTCTATCATTCGCCTTGAGGATTTCGAAGACATGTTGCTTATGATGACCCGGGATCAACTCACCCATATTGCTCGTGAAGACATCATTGCCTTGAATACAGCACTTCGTATGTTCACACGAAGCGTTGTTATCAAGAAACGAGTTGAAGATCTTCAATTGGGAGTTGAAAGCTACCAAAGGAAGCTTAACCTAACCCGTCCAATGAATCAAGTTCTACCTCAACATGTCACAAGATGTCCTTATACCGGCATTTCTGTTCCGAGTTACGGGATTTTCTACTTGAACAGTCGTGGAATAATGAAGTTTATGAGGGTAGGTGAGCTTTATAAGTACAGTGACGGGACTCTCTTATACGTCAGAGGAAAGTTGGAGCATCTTAATTCGGGTGGGTCTTTACCAGAGATGACTGAGGATTGGCATCAGGGTTATCGGCAAATGGCGAAGTATGTGATCAAGAAGATTGATCAAAATCTCCGTGAACGTAGATTGATGAGGAGCTTAGAAAGATTCGTTGGTGGTAGACCATATCTAGTGCACCACAAGTTACTGCAACGATCCATCTAATGGGTCGTACATTTCAGGTCCACTTTATATTGGTTTTTAATTGTGAATATGTAAATTTGTGAATATTGTGCTTTTACGGCTTGATGTAGTGTTAAGGTATGATAATTTTTTTCAAGAATTTCTCACGAGATTCTAAATCTTTCAAAATATATCATACTAAAGCACTACAACTATCCCTTATTAATTTAAGGGGGAGCATTCACATGTTCTATGGCCAAACATCAATTTCATTTTTACCCAAAGACCGGTTAATCCATTCAATATCCCAAATATTAATGGTTAACATTTTGGATAAGGGGAGAAAATAGGATTAAGGAGACTTAAATGATACTTGGCTAAAAGATGAAAAAGACTTAACGATAATCCAACTTAATATGTGTAAAGCACGTGTTAAGGGGGAGCGTTTTTGATGAACAAAATACCTAAGGTACAAAACTTTTGATTTCAATATCACAAGTACCTTAAGTGATTTTCAAGGATTTTTTTCATGGTGGCTATACCCTCCCAAAACACGCTTAATTCACGACGAATGTGGTGACAAAAGGGTGGTAGGAATAGGTTTAGTCCAATGATTCATCAGAGCCAATGGAATCTTCCCAAGGACAATTCCCTAGATAGAATTAGAAGTCCTAGGAAAGATGGAGAAAGATTGTGAACGTAGCTGAGTATCGACTATTTACTGATGCTAGCACTGGAACAATCACAACAAGGTGCTAGTGATGATGTATTGGTAAGTACTGAAGGGGTTGAAGAATGAAAAAGAAATGTAAAGATAAAGGGTGTAAAGAAAGAAGCCCTCCTTACAACTTTAGGCAGAAACCGGGTCAATACATATGCTATTGAGATCATTTTTGTTAATGATTCTCGATATTGAAGAAAGACATCATGGACCCAGTGATGCAATGCACAACCCTTCCCAGCTAACTCAAATATCTCTCAAAAGGTATTTGTTTTAATCACACGGAGATCAACACGTTATCTATTGGTTTATTCACTCCGAATAGACTGATATTGAAAAGGTGGCACTCCTCTCCAGCCATCGCTCACTAAATCAAAACGCACTATCGAGTCTAGATCCAAGAGATCATCAAAAGTCTCATTAGGACACTTTCCATTTATTCCTTGCTTTCTCACACACTGTGAAAAGTAAGAGATTTTTATGAGTCCTACGCAGTATTCTTGTAATATTGCCAGAACATCCGAGTAATACGCAAGTATTACAATGAAGATGGAAATCCTGCTTGAGCCAACATTAAACAAGCTCATGGTAGGTTACACGTGCGGTTCTTTAAGAACCAATCTTGTGAAAAACTGGAAAGAAACAGTAGTTTAATTCTTAATTGAACTTAAACTCGTTCCAGGCCTCTACGCATTATCATATGATCTTGCCAGAACATTCAGAGTGACACTCTTTAGTGTTCACAGTGACGAGTGGAAATCCTTCTAGTGTTAACATCAAACAGCACTTGGTAGGTAACAAGCAAGATTCAATTTGAATCAAGTTTGTGACAACTGGAAAGCAACGATGGTGAATATCTTAATTGAAATTCACTTGTTCCAGGTTTCATGAATTGACGGCTTCAATCATAAGGATTTTTAATCCAAATGATTCACTCTTTATGTTCGCAGTCAGCTTTGGACGGTCGAATAAAGAGAACGGGTTTACCCGCGAAATCCTGTCAGGAAGTTACTTAATTGAAACTATCCGTCACGGGTACGATATCTAATGTCGTCCAACGGTCTTCACCGACTGGAGGTAAAATGCTACCGAATTAGAATAAAATGTCAAAGCCATTTTATTCGTGTCGTTGCTGTGTACCTGTTAAAGACGGTGGCGTTGTTGTGTACCTGTTGAAGACGGTGGCGTTGCTGTGTACCAGTTGAAGACGGTGGTGTTACGGTGTACCTGTTGAAGACGTCCTCACATGCTTATTCCTTCAACATCAAATACTCCTGCAAATTCAAGAAAGTATGACCTAAAAGTCTTCCGCTGTATCGACTCTGAAACTTTCAAGAATTCAACAAAGGATAAGTGTGTGGGACATGAAGTCACAAAGAGGCGAACCTCACAAGAAAAAATAAAGACTGCACGTGAAAGGCCAAAAGAACAATGCTCTCAAGACAAAGCCTAAAAGATCAAACCAACATATTCACAACAAAAAGAAAGAAGAAAAGAATACGAGCTGAAGAACGAAGACTTAGTATAGTATGCTAGGTTTAGAACTTTGTAACGTGGAGTGACCTCCCTTAGGGGGAGATTGTTAGAAATACGTTTTAACGTATATTAGAAGTATCGGTCACTCCACAATATTATTAATGTTGTAATAGCTCGTAGTTAATGAATACTTATTTAGTTAAGTAAGAAACCGACCCATGGGCTTGTCATGGGTCGGCCCAAGCCCAATAGTGGCCTTGGATATAAATACCCCTTTCCACCATGGAAAGGGGTTGGTTGTTGATGTTCTCATTTTATCATTTTAATAAAAACACATAGTTCTCTCTCACTTTCTCTCACTAGTTTCTCTCTCTAGAAATCTTCAACCCACTTCATAGATTCATAGTTTATCAATATTCTACACGGATTATGCTAAAAATGTACAAAAACGCGTAAACGTACGAACGTTAAAACGCGACGAAATTAAAAATTTTACCTAATTTTTTTTTGAAAAATTACTAAAAAGTCCTAAAAATCTTAACTAAGAAACATACGTAAGCCAAATTTTATGAAAATGCTTTAATTAATTATTATTAATTTTTAAAGTCAATTAAAAACCCTAAAAATAAATAAAAATAAATAAAAATAAAAACCCAAAATTTTCTTTTTGTAAACCTAAAAATCATTTTTGAAAATTAAAAATTACTTTTTGCTATTTTTAAATGATGTAATAAAAATAAAAAAGAAAATAATGATAAAAATAAATCTAAAAAGGGGAAAAATATAGAAACTACTCAGAAAAGTCCTATCCTACAACTAAAATATGAGAAAAATGAAAAACAGTAAAAATGAAAAGCCAATAAGCCATAATGGCCTTAATGGATCACGGCTTATATTTTTATAAGCTAAACAAAATCGTGTTAAAAGGAAAACATCCCACCCATTGGACAGAAAAGTCCCTAGGGCAGAGTGGTGTTGTGTAAAGCTTTGAAAGGTTGAATAAGGGTTGTGGTCACGGATCGCCCTTGACCACCCTTGTTCCTTTTTTGTTTTTGTTTTTTACTTGTTTGTGGATTTCTATGGATGTACATTGCACTAATCACAAAATATAAAAACAAAACATAATCAACACAACAATTCAGGGATTGGACTATTTTATGCACACAGTTAAGCTCAAACACAAGCATGTTACACTTTTTACTTGGTATTCTTTCGCTGTTTTTGGTATTTGTTGTTTGGACAATGGGGCACCAATAAGCAATGTAAGCACAATACAAGATTGAAATAAACCACAAGCACACAAATAAGCATCAACAGTTAAGCTAAGGTTGTGTATTAACAAAATGCTGACATAACTAAAATCAAGCTACTTTGGTGACTTTTGGACTGTTTACAACCCAATAAGCTTTTGCTTATTGGAAGGTGAGATTAGGCACACAACAAATGAAGAATAAGCCAATAAATAGTACAATAATCCACAAACCAACTCATATAAGCTACATAGATACAAAAACAGTGGAAAAGTCACAGAAAAATTACTCCAAACAGTGGGTGTAAAACCAATATTTTATATAATAATATTAAATATGCAGTTTTGGTTTTTAAATAAACTATATACGTATTATTAGCTTACAGAAATAAAAAATGCGACAATTAAATACAAGCATATGTTTACGTTTAAAAAAAATGAAAGTATATATACTTTATAAGGTAGCCGGTTTCTTTTAAAAAACAAAAAACAAGAAAAGAAAGTTTTGGGCCGGTTTGGTTTATAGTAAAAAGAAAGAAAAAGAAATTGGGCTAAGCCCATTTAGTGCAAAAAATAAGCGGGGCTTACCCCTTGTGTGAATGTCAGACGCAACAAAAAAAAAGAGAACTAGGGTTTGAGAAAAAAGGGCCGCCGGTTGAAAACCATAGAAAAGAGGGCCTCAGTTCGTCCTGTGATGTTGATTTGTGGTAATCGTATTCGTCCCTAATCGTGTAAAGGTATTACACCTCTCTTTTGTTTTCAATAATCACATCCTACTAGTTTTAAATCAAGAGCAGTAGAAGACTTATAAAGGAAATCATATGAACATATAATCTGTATAAACATGAAGTGATGTCGGTTGTGGTGTTGTTTGTCACGAAAACCGAGACAAGGGTGTCTCGATGTTGCTGTTTTGACCCTGCCGCGACCCAAAGGGGATACGGTGGTGTGTTCGTGTGTAAGACTGCAACCATAAAAACCCCAAGCGTGATGTATAATGTCCAATCAAGGGGCGTTTGGATTGGTAAACAACAGGTAAACAGGGGGAATACCCAAACAGGGACAATCGTATCATAAAGGGGTGTTTGTGCTAGTAAAAAGTGGGAACAATAACAAGGCAGTGGGAACATTTAATAAACAGTGGGGACATTTTATAAACGGTGGGAAACCTATGAAAATGGTGGGAACGATGTAGGTCATCAGTGGGTAAAGTTGGGACAGAAAATAGTGATTTTTATTTTCAGATTAGCGACAGTTTTGTAACACTATTTTCCGTCGCAGATTGTTTATGACAGTTTTTATAGACAGTTTTAAAACTCAGTTTTTGGTCACACTTTTAGTGACAGTTTTTCTGTCGTTAATTCGTATAGGCAGATTTTATATATATTGTTTAATTATTTTAGTGCGACCAAGAATGGGTATCTCGGTAGGCTCGGGATATAGTTTAAACATTTAAAAATGAAGATTTTAAATTATACCTTTTATCACCTTTTTTTATAAATGTTTTATTGTATATTTAAATGAGTTAAATTAAAATAGTTTTATAATATTTAAAAGTGTATAATTTTATTATAGAAATTATAAACGATTTTGAAAACTTTCTAATTTAGGAAACTTTCTATTTTTAGTAGGGTTACCGATTATAGTATTAATATCACGTCGGAATATGTTTGTACCGTAGTTAATAGTAGATCGATAATACATTAGAAAGAATTAAATAAAGATCAAATATATCAGTTAACATACGTAAAGAAGTTCAGAAATAAATAAATAAATGAGAAGCCGATAATATCAGTAAATTAAATAAAGATCATATAACTTATTAACGTCTGTTATTAGTGTAGCTTCCGTGAAGCCGGAGTAGTGTTCGTTCAGTCTTCCTTCAGTCAATTACTGGACAAGAGGTACGTATTTTCCGTCCTTTCAGTAAGGACTTCCCTTCTATGCATGATTAGGATTTCCCGTCAACAGCCAAATGTTTTCCCTAGTACATGTTATAAATAATATGAAATTATTTTAATAACTAAGATATTGCCTGAGCCTTATATACAAGCATGACCAGTTAGTAGTACTAGTTACGGAGGTACCGTAACCATGGCACTTGAGGCACCAGTGTCATGACTCACCTGCGGGAGAGTGATATCCCACAACGTTCCACTCAGCTCAGCTTGGCCATTTTATCATTATTATTAGTGGGGCGTATGGATGCATCCTAGGCTTATCAGTTTACAGTTATCAGGTGAATGTGGTGTGTGCTCTACATCATTTACATTGGAGCTGATCCCTCCTCCCAGCACAGTATTTGGAGGTCACCTCTCTACAGCATTTAGAGGTCACCCCTCTACAGCATGACGAGGTCACCCCTCCAGTTATTCATGCACTGTTGTTACAGCACATGACCTATATAAGCTCTGGTAATTAAAGTACAGTAGATGCATGTTTTCAGATTTAACAGATAACAGTTCAGCTTTATTATTTATAAATCAGACTTATCAGATTTTCTATAGTTTTCATCACACTCCGCATATCAGTCTTTCAGCTTCAGTAATTATTAATTATTTTAGGTTCAGTATATTCTTATCACGCATTATATCCGTTCACTGAGCGTTATGCTCAGCCGTAGTTCTTTCATGTTATAACGACAAGTACACCAGGACACTCTTAAGATTTTGAGAGCTTGTCCATTGGATGGAAGTAATCCATATTTCCTTAATTTATGCACTTCATTCTTATATAGCCCGTTGGACATTGTTCAGTCCTTTCTTTCAGTATTTTACTTTTCATGTTTTGAACTTAGGTCGGATTACCGAAGTTTGATTCCGGTATTTCCGTTATGGTCAGTTAATGTTTTAGGACATTTACCTTATGCTTTGATGACATGCCATAAATACACGTAACGGTCCAGTTATCCAAGTGGGGTGTTACAATTATGGTATCAGAGTGCAAGGTTCGACCTGTAGGCTCTAAAAACTTGACCTCGTGACTAGTGGGTAGTCACCAGGAACCTCCCAGAGTTTGGCGTTGTTATCTTTCATGCTTCTCATGCATTTATCAATCAGTTTTCTTCAGTTATCAATTGGTTTTCTTAAATTTATTTTGACTAAATAAAAGGTTGGTACAGGACTGGCCATATTTAGTCGCATGTGCTTTTCTGCGAATTTTGTATTGGTGAACCAACCCATAGGCGTTTATCCTTACTCATGACAGATTCATGTTTCCAGTCGAATGTTATTAGGTAAACTGACCCATATGCATTCACCATTTCTCAGGACAAATTTTATGCTTTTCAGTCGAATGTTGTTTTGTGAACCGATCCATAGTTGTTCACATTTGTCATATCATGACATTTCATAAAATCTTGGCAAGTATGAATTGGAATATAGCCATCCATAGTTAGTCCCAGATTGTGAATCCTATACATGACAGTTCTCAGAAAATTTTGACAAGTATGGATCGAACTAGAATCGCCCGTACTTAGTCACATGTTTTCTCCTTTGAATTCGGTGGATTGAACCATAGCGATCCACAACAGTTGATGTTAAACCTCAGTTGATTAACTTTTCATGTTCTTTGTAACAGTCAAAGTTTATAATCTCAAGTTAATGTCGTTTTCACGCTGATTCAGTTTCATGTCTACTTACGAGGGTTTTATGTTCAGCAGAATGATAATGTTTTCATGCTAAGATACAGAAGGATTACAATAAGATCCCGTTTCATGATAAATCATGTTTGGTCTTCATCAGTCATGTCTTTATGCTGACCATTGTTGAAATTCCGTTTAATCATATTCTTGAACCTCTATACAACCAGCTTTAAGTCCACACAGGAAGTACCAGGCTATCATGTTACTCATTCAGTTCAGTTTACTACCGTTTAAATCAATTTATTTCTTTGATCATGTCAGACAAGCGACACCAGTATCGATCATCCCATAAAATTTCCTCCAGTGCCATGTATAGTATTCCATCTGTACCTATGTATAGTGTCTCAGTTATACTCCATGTACAGTATTTCATTAGTAATCCATGTATAGTGTCTCAGATATGCTCCATGTACAGTATTCACTTTGTACTTCATGTACAGTAGTCTAGGTGTACTCCAGGTATCCTACTCCATGGATATTTCTAATCGATTCTCAATCATCTTAGGCGTTTCCACTTGTCGATATTCTACCATGTGTTGATGATGCTCGTGAGTTGAAGATTTTACCAGACGCTGATGCTGCTAACACTTTGAAGACCTCACAATTGCTGATGCTGCTGATACTTTGGAGATTTCTCAAGATGCTGATGCTGATGCTGTTTATACTATAAAGACTCCGCAGAGCAAGGACGAAAACCAAAAATTTGAAATTTCTGACAAGAATAAATTTCAACCATCAAACACTACCATTCTATTCCATGCCTTACTTCCTCAGTTAGCTGTCACACGTTACTCAGCTAATCTTTCAGTCGGAATAGTGAGAACCAGTAACCATCCGGCCACTCAGCAGGAATAGTTACTTGAATCATGGTCATGATAATGACCGTCATTAAATTGACAAACAAGGCAGTGGTGACAACTACCATGCTAATAATTAACTAGTCAGTAACCATCGGAACTCCGGAACGGACGTGACCAGAAATACAGAGGTCAGCAGTCTAACCGGTCCGCCGACCCTAGCAGTTACCAAAATTTTCAGCCTTGTTCAGTTTCACCTACTAAAACACATGTTAAGACATCAGTCAAGACACAGATCTCAGGTACCCTTTCTCAAGACATTTTTTTCAGGACACCAGTCATGGTACATGTCATAAGAGTGTCATCTCTAGGTACGAGTCAAGACTCATAACTTCAGTATATCTTCTAAAGCAGACCCTCGGAAATTCAGGGTACCCTCCAAGGGAGTATACCTGTTTTGTCATGACACGCATAAATCAGACCATTAAAAATTCAGTTACCACCACTGGAGTATTATTCAGGTTAGACAAACAGTATTCATTCTGTAAGGTTACAGATGAACACATTCAATGAAAGTCACAACGTTTACTTCACGTATTCCTATGCCAACTTTATCTTAAATCATGTATTACCTACCTCTCAGCCAGAAAAGACTCCACAGTATCACCATATTTATTAAAGTTTTATATTCAGTTAACGACGAGATCCGTCTTACTAACTCCAGATCATATTCATTTTACCTATGCCAAAAAAATCAGTACAAATGGTTTCAGCTTTACAAGCACGTGAATTATTATCTTATAGATGCGAGGACTTCTAGTCACCATTCATGATGCAAATTCTGAAATTTCTTAAATTCATGATCAGCAGTTTATCCCAAAGTTTCCTGATGTAATTCCGGAAGGTTTTCTAGAAATTCCTTCCTGACCATGAGACAGAATTTAACATCGAGCTTATCTAAAAAATAGAACCTATTTTCAAAACTCTTTATTGCAGGGTTTCAGCTGAGTTAAAAGAGTTGCAGCAATTGCTGCAAGAGTTACCAGAACGAGGCCTTATTCGCCCTAACGTACCACCAGAAAGTGCATCGTTTCTGTCTATTAGAAAGAAGGCTGGTAACATGAGATCATATATCGACCACCAGAAAATTTACCAGATCACCATTCTTAATCGATATGCAT
This sequence comes from Glebionis coronaria, assembly GCA_025667525.1. NCBI lineage: Eukaryota > Viridiplantae > Streptophyta > Magnoliopsida > Asterales > Asteraceae > Glebionis > Glebionis coronaria. The sequence continues at coordinate 157,702,555 of CM046876.1, forward strand.
TCCATGTATAGAAGGTTTACTTGACCTGCTACGATATCTTAAATATTTTCCAGAACAATTCGCGACCATGACACCAATAGTGGGGAGAGAAGAACATGATGTTTTCCATATTGCTATTGAACACGTTATAATCTCTCTAAAATTTTGACTTATACGTCTGGGCTCCTAAATGCCCCAGCTATAGTATGGAATTTATGAATAATTTTTTCGACTTCGTAGACAAAATCGTCACTATGTTCTTTGATAACATCCTGGTCTCCTAAATTCTCGAGAAGAACATGGGAATCATCTTTTCACGATCCAACAGATTTTTTGATAGGAGGAAATTATATACGTAGCTTTCCAGATGTGAGTTCCAGATGAACAAGGTGGCATTTCTAAGCCACCCTATTTTAGTAGAAGAAATTTCAGACAATCATGCGAAGGTGAAGGCCATCACCTGATGGTCCCGACCGACGCCTGTGAACGAAGTACCAAATTTTCTAAAACTTAATTGACTGCTACCGCAGAAATTGCTGACAGTTCTCCCTAAAATTTTCCCATGACTATTCACCCAGATTCCACCAGAATGTACCATAATCCCAGGCATAATTTTGATAAAAGCAGCATAACACATGGATGCAGCTATGTTCATATCTAAATTCCTGCCATTCTAGCAGGTTCAAGATAGAACACCGACATGCTAGTGAGTTATTACAACCATTAGAAATTTTGAACAGAATGAGACAAGATTCCATGAAAGTTGTTATCAGTTACCACAGACTCAGAAGAAGTATGATACTATCTAAGTCATTGTCGACCACTTAATCCAGCCTATACGCTTTATTTCATCCGAAAGGATTTCGTAGTAGCAAATTTGCAGGAAATTCAGCAATAAATCGTATGATTCTAAGGTATTCCATCAACAAATCTTGTCAGATAGAAATTAGCATTCGCGAATCGCACTCACGTTCATGTTCAAGATCACGTGTACGTTCACATTCACGCTCACGTTTACTTTCACTTTCACGTTTACGTCTCATTCGCAGTATGATGCTGTTTTAGTTCATGTTTTGTGCTATCTCATGATTTATGCTCACGTTAGCGTTCATAACATTGTTCACGTTTAAGTTCATGTTCCATCTCGAGATTCACGTTTCATAGTTTACTACCGAATACGGTTATAGAAAGCTTAAGAAATCAGACTTAAGTTTAGCACAGTTTTCATACTCAGGCAGACGTTTCAGCCTCAGGTCGTATTTTCTGCCATTCCTTCCTCAGGCAGCATATGTTCATGATATATCCTAGCATCACGTTCACAGAATGTTTCATGTATTATCGTGCACGATATATTTCATGCACACCGTTCCTTTTATGATCACGAACCACGTTCACGATTTCTCACGTAGCACGTTCACAATTGTTCACGCAGTTCGTCCCTATATACTTTCAGCAGCCCACCCAGAAAGATAAATATTATCTTTTCAGGATAATCGTACGTACCGTTTCATGTACCCTACATGCTACAGCTTATACATTCTATCAGATTCAGAAAAATCCATCTTAAGTACGGAACCAAAAACTATTCAGCATCATCAGGACAGGGTCATCAGGACCAAGATTATTTATTATTATGTTTAGACCTTTGAAGGAATCGTTTCGAGCAGGAGGCCACTCGAAACGGAGGAGTCCATCCGGACCTCTCATCCTTTTTCCTTCAATAATCCAGTTAAGTTCTTTCAGTTATGTCACATTCCATGTTCACTTCAGTCAGGTCACGTTTATATCCTTTCAGCAACATTTTGTTCTAATTTGAGGACAATTTATCCTTTCGGCTTACATGTCTTTTCAGCTTATGTGTTCTTTTAGTTCCTATAACTTCATCAGCTTAAGTTACCTATAATTCGAGGACGAATTCTTCTTTTAGAGGGGAAGAATTGTAAAACCCAGTACGGTCGTATCATTATTTCGGGGACGAATTATTCTTTTTATAGGGGAAGAATTGTAAAACCCGTATTTTATATAATAATATTAAATACGCAGTTTTGGTTTTTAAATAAACTATAGACGTATTATTAGCTTACAGAAATAAAAAACGCGAGAATTAAATACAAGCATATGTTTACGTTTAAAAAATGAAAGTATATATACTTTATAAGGTAGCCGGTTTCTTAAAAAAAACAACAAGAAAAGAAAGTTTTGGGCCGGTTTGGTTTATAGTAAAAAGAAAGAAAAAGAAATTGGGCTAAGCCCATTTAGTGCAAAAAGTAAGCCGGGCTTACCCCTTGTGTGAATGTCAGACGCAGCAAAAAAAAGAACTAGGGTTTGAGAAAAAAGGGCCGCCGGCTGAAAACCATTATAAAAGATGGCCTCAGTTCGTCTTGTGATATTGATTTGTGGTAATCGTATTCGTCCCTAATCGTGTAAAGGTATTACACCTCTCTTTTGTTTTCAATAATCACATCCTACTAGTTTTAAATCAAGAGCAGTAGAAGACTTATAAAGGAAATCATATGAACATATAATCTGTATAAACATGAAGTGATGTCGGTTGTGGTGTTGTTTGTCACGAAAACCGAGACAAGGGTGTCTCGATGTTGCTGTTTTGACCCTGCCGCGACCCAAAGGGGATACGGTGGTGTGTTCGTGTGTAAGACTACAGCCATAAAAACCCCAAGCGGGGTGTATACTGTCCAATCAAGGGGCGTTTGGATTGGTAAACAGTAGGTAATACCCAAACAGGGGCAATCGTATCATAAGGGGGTGTTTGTGTTAGTAAACAGTGGGAACAATAACAAGGCAGTGGGAACATTTAATAAACAGTGGGGACATTTTATAAACAGTGGGAAACCTATGAAAATGGTGGGAACGATGTAGGTCATCAGTGGGTAAAGTTGGGACAGAAAATAGTGAATTTTATTTTCAGATTAGCGACAGTTTTGTAACACTATTTTCCGTCGCAGATTGTTGATGACAGTTTTAAAACTCAGCTTTTGGTCACACTTTTAGTGACAGTTTTTCTGTCGTTAATTCATATAGGCAGATTTTATATATATTATTTAATTGTTTTAGTGCGACCGAGAATGGGTATCTCGGTAGGCTAGGGATATAGTTTAAACATTTAAAAATGAAGATTTTAAATTATACCTTTTAATACTTACTTTTTTAAATGTTTTATTGTATATTTAAATAGTTAAATTAAAATAATTTTATAATATTTAAAAGGGTATAATTTTATTATAGAAATTATAAACGATTTTGAAAACTTTCTAATTTAGGAAACTTTCTATTTTTAGCAGGGTTACCGATTATAGTATTAATATCACGTCAGAATACGTTTGTACCGTAGTTAATAGTAGATCGATAATACATTAAAAAGAATTATATAAAGATCAGATTTATCAATTAACATACGTAAAGAAGTTCAGAAATAAATAAATAAATGAGAAGCCGATAAGATCAGTAAATTAAATAAAGATCATATAACTTATTCGCGTCTGTTATTATTGTAGCTTCCGTGAAGCCCGAGTAGTGTTCATTCAGTCTTCCTTCAGTCATATACTGGACAAGAGGTACGGATTTTTCGTCCTTTCAGTAAGGACTTCCAATCTATGCATGATTAGGATTTCCCGTCTGCAGCCAAATGTTTTCCCCAGTACATGTTATAAATAATATGAAATTATTTTAATAACTAACATATTGCCTGAGCCTTATATACAAGCATGACCAGTTAGTAGTACTAGTTACGGAGGTACCGTAACCATGGCACTTGAGGCACCAGTGTCATGACTCACCTGCGGGAGAGTGATATCCCGCAGCGTTCCACTCAGCTCAGCTTGGCCATTTTATCAGTATTATTAGTGGGGCGTATGGATGCATCCTAGGCTTACCAGTTTACAGTTATCAGGTGAATGTGGTGTGTGCTCTACATCCTTCACATTGGAGCTGATCCCTCCCCCAGCACAGTATTTAGAGGTCACCCCTCTACAACATTTAGAGGTCACCCCTCTACAGCATGACGAGGTCACCCCTCTAGTTATTCATGCACCGTTGTTACAGCACATGGCCTATATAAGCTCTGGCAATTAAAATACAATAGATGCATGTTTTCAGATTTAACAGATAACAGTTCAACTTTATTATTTATAAATCAGACTTATCAGATTTTCTGTAGTTTTCATCACACTCCGCATATCAGTCTTTCAGCTTCAGTAATTATTAATTATTTTAAGTTCAGTATATTCTTATCACGCATTATATCCGTTCACTGAGCGTTATGCTCAGCCGTAGTTCTTTTATGTTTTAACGGCAGGTACACCAGGACACTCTTAAGATTTTGAGTGCTTGTGCATTGGATGGAAGCAATCCAAATTTCCTTAATTTATGCACTTCATTCTTATATTGCCTGTTGGACATTGTTCATTCCTTTCTTTCAGTATTTTACTTTTCATGTTTTGAGCTTAGGTCGGATTACCGAAGTTTGATTCCGGTATTTCCGTTATGGTTAGTTAATGTTTTAGGACATTTACCTTATGATTTGATGACACGCCATAAATACACGTAACGGTCCACTTATCCAAGTGGGGTGTTATAGTGGGCTTATTAATGGCTTAAACTTGGCTTATGGTGACTTATTTTGGATACAAAAAGCACGCTACAATCACAATTTAGCACAGCCACACAACAATAAGCCCAATGATTGAGCAAATAAGCCACAACTAGTATACCCAAAACACACAGATTATAAAACTCCTTATGCTGAGACAGTTCACCACTTGTTAACTTTGACCATTAGCTTAAGTCCACAATAATCCCGAATAAGCACTAGAACTTATCAACAGTCCTAAAAATCTATGAGAGCTACCAGTTCCCACTATTTCTTCCACTTAACTCAACCTATACCCCACAAAATTACACCATAATGCACACAGTGATATCATGCAATTCTTTGAGTCCTATAACAAACAGTGGGGTGTTTATGAGCTTTTGGTAGTTTCTTCTTGACCATTAAGCTTTATAAGTAGTAAAAACTTCAAACCACTTACACAAAATCCTGAAATACCCTAATTGCTAACTGATTTCATCAAAATCAAAAACACAAAATCTATACTCCTAGACCTATCTGTTGCAATGGGGTGTTCTTGGTACCCCCTTTTTTAGCACATGTTAAATGTGAACAAAGACAAAAGAAAGATTCAATACCCCTAACTAATCCCAGGCAGCTAAAAACTACTCATATCAATACATCACCAGTTAAACAACATACAAATCACACAAGCCTAAGATTTAACAAATTCTTGTCAAAACTACCAAAACCAATTTTTCAAACTAAAGCCCCCAATCTTATTGACAAAATCAACTAATCTTAAACCTAAGAAGCTGTTTAAACTAAAGGGAACACTTGGTGGTCAATCCCTGCCCATGGGAACCCTTATCCCAAACAGTCCCTTAAACTAGAATTATCAACTTTTAACCAAAGAAACTTGTATGAAATAACACAAAATCAATCCTGAGCTACCAAAAACAGTCACACACATCAAAATATCATGGATTTATCATCCAAACTTACATAGAATATCAGTAACCATGTGACATCATATTTTTGGAGAAAAGAAAATAAAAGGAAAAAGGGTTACACACCTCAAGGGTGTACTTCCACACCCTTGAAAAAGAGCTTATGTGCTAGCTTTAGCACAAGCTTCCACACCTGTAGAAGCAAGAAACAAACACAAATTTTAAGTATCAAACCTTTTGATTTGATATAGTTAGCATGAGCCATTCAAATAATCAGCAAATCTTTTTTTTTTCTTCAAAACTTTTGAAACTTAAACCTTTGTAACCTTTAACAGATATTACACAACCAACAAACTTTTGTAACCAATGAACAAGTCTTTTGGATCAAAACCTCACAAAACACCAACTTTTCTTAAAATCGAGAAAAAGGAATTAGATTTGCAAAATTTAAACTCAAAAGTTATAAGGGAATTGTGGAACTCAGATTATGCTAAAATCTCTACCAACTTTTAATAATAAAAAGGAATTACGGTTTATAAAATAAAACACCAACTTTTATTAAGAAAAAGGGATTACAAGCACTTAAGCAAAAATCTGGAACAAAGGGCTTTCCACAAGCTAGAGCTCATTTTATACTAACATTAGGATGATTATAGAATTAAAATTACATGTGAAACCCTAGCTATGAATGTCCCATTATGCCCTTAGTTCAAATTTGAAATTTGAATGAAAATTTGGCCAAAATCAGAGCATGTGAAGATATCTTGGACTATTGTTGATGCTAGACTGTTGAGGATTAATCTCAAACGTTCAATGACCTGTAGGGAGCAAGTAATCAAAACAAACCATATGATCATGCTGCCATTGTTTTGTTTTCTTCCTGTTTGGAGCAGGGGAGGCATGTGGGAGGTCGCACAGTGATGTGGCACAATACTCAAAGGTAGGGATCTGATGAGGGGACCATCAATCTTTGATCTAGAGGTGATGGGATCATATCCCCTTGTTTTAGTTGCTAATTAAGATTAGGGTTCGTGTTCTAAAAAAGGGTTTTAATCTGCTGGGATTAAGAGAAAGGTTTTTGGCGAGGGAAATATTAGTATAAAATCTCGTTTAAAACGAATTTATTTGTAATATAAGTTAAGTGGGAGGTGACGTGCCATAGTATGGGTCGGGTTTATGGGTTGGGGGATGGGTAAAAGGCCTGGTGGATCCAGGGTTTGGGTTGGGTATATGGGTTATAGGGTTTAAGATGTTGGCAGATATGACCCTCCAATTCCCCAAAAGTGTTCATATAAGAGCTTGGCATATTTTTGCTATTTCCTTTGTAAATAAGAATGGCCAGTTTACAAAGTGGCCCTCCCATCTTTTGGTACATGAAATAATTCTTGGTAAATGATGACTCTTCAAGGGTTGTTTTTGTAATTACTTGAAAGATTAAGGGCCTTTCTTGTATAAAATGAATCTTTAAGGACCAAAGTTGACAAATCTTTAAACTTGGAGGACTAAATTTGTCATTTCTTCAAACTTGAAGGAATTTTCTTGGAAAATCAACGTTCGGTTCTGGTTCATTATACGACTACATTTCTCGTGTTCGTTTTTGCTTGATTATTGTGATCTTTTTTGTCTTTTTCTCGATATTCGTACCTAAAATGCACATTGAACAAACACAAGCATATATTTGGCACTTTTAATGATATTTTGACCGTTTTAATCCCATTTTGGACGAGGAGACTATGTATAAATGCAGTCTCATCACCAATGGAACCAAATGGAGTAGAAAATAGGGATCCGTAGAATCTAACTAAATCAAGTATATACACAATTACTAACTGTCACTCTAATGAAAATAGAATAAAAAAGAGAAGATAGATAATTGTAGTCAACACCCACAAAGCAACTTATACAGACCAAAAGTAATTTCCATTCAAGATAAGCTTCAGCAATGGGACGTTGGTGGTCTCGCGACTTTTTCTGTTAGGAAGGCGTGGGAGGCTTTACGTTTGCGTGGTAATGAGATATCATGGTCTCGTGTGGTGTGGTTCCCTCATGGTATTCCACGACACGCGTTTCATCTTTGGCTTGTTTTACGTGGCAGCCTTAGAACTCAAGATAAGCTTCAGCAATGGGACGTTGGTGACTCGACGGACTTAAGTCTTCTTCATTGTCCTTTGTGTAATCTAATTCCAGATTCACATGATCACTTGGTTTTTGCGTGTTCCTTCTCATCTCAGGTTTGGCATTATGTGCGAAGCATGGATGACATGGACTTGCTACCTCCGACTCTTCACCAGATTGTAACGCATCTCGCCCTATAGCTAAGCATCGAATTGCTAGGAGTGTGATTTGTAGACTTTTATTGGCTGCTTCCGCGTACTTCATTTGGATAGAGCGTAATAACCGGCTATTCAAAAACTCTAGGAAGACCCCGGAGGAAATTCGTGATTGCATTATGGTTACAGTTCGTCTCAAATTACTTACCTTTCGTTTTAAGAACAAGGCCATGGTGTCTAGTCTGCTTGCAAAATAGAAGATGTCGACTAACTTTCGGATCTATGGTAGTTAGCTATACGGGCACGGAAGGTTGATATGCATGTCTTTGTTCTGTATCTTAGCCTATATTTTTGTATTGCTAGGTCCTTGTAATGTTTGTGAAATGTCACAAACTTTTAGAAGTTCAAGGTTTTCGTGAGTGTTAATGCAAGTGATGCCTAAAAACATTATTAGTATTAACTAATCTTTCTTAGTTTTGATCACAACAAACCATACAACACATTTAGTGTAAAACACAAAATGAATTATTTAACTAACACTATCATCAAGGTAATAATCATATCACTAACCTTTCTTAATCATACTTAGTGATCATCAAAATGATTATCCTTAAAACTCACTTTTGTTAATATGACAAAAGACTTTTTAATAAAATTTCTTTTTTAGAAAATGTTTTATTAAAATGGAAAATGAAAATTTTAAAATAGCATATTCTAAATGCTGTTAGAATATCCTTTGAAGGTTTCAAATACCTCAGATATTCCCACCCCACTAAAAGAAAAAAAATGGAGCTGAGTCTAGTGGCGGTACCTTAAGTACCTACGCGGTACCTTAGCGATATGGTACCGCGGGGTGAGATAAGGTACCGCGCACAGCTAGCCGTTATAGATCCGTTATACTTTGTCTCCTTTAAATAGTGGGTCAAATCTCATTTTCCAGCAAGCCTCTTGGACGTTTTTCTCAGCCTTCTTTCTATTTTCTATAGCATAATCATTAGTAAATGATCACTTAAATTGTTAAGGATGTTTACATATGATTATCCTCTTGATCCCCTCCTTTACCTTGTCCAATGAGAAGATCACTCACTCACTAGTGTTGTGATAAAGATGAATCTATGAGCTAGTCATATTCATCAAGATACCCTTTTTGTTTTAGGTCAATCCAATGTATTTATGAATACTTGGACTAGTTGTGTTCATCCAAGTTATTTGTGGATACTTGGATTTGTTATGTACATCCATTGCATATGTGTTTGCTTGGATTTGTGTTGTGTAAATCCAAGCTACATGTGTGTACTTGGATAAGTCTAGTTGAGTTGTAATAGATTTGATTAGGAGTTCTCACTAAAATATAAAGTGATGTGGTTGTGCCTTGTGAGTTCTCACTAAACTTAAAAGTGATTAGTAGTTGTGTTGTGTGAAGTTCTCACTTAGCTTCAAAGTGAAGAGTCGTGAAGATTGGTTCTAGCTTTCGATTAGAACTCGACATCTAGCCTTGTGTCGTAAAATGGTGAAGTAGGCAACGTCGTGAAGATGGGTTCTACCTTAAGATTAGAACCCGACATCTAGCCTTGTGTCATTAAATTGTGAAGTAGGCAACGTCGTGTAGATTAGTCCTAGCTAAAGATTAGGTCTCGACATTTAGCTTAGTGTCGGAAAATAATGTAAGCAACGATGTAAGGTTTTCTCCGCCGAGAAAGGAGCTTGTGGATATAGTGGAAATCTCGAGTAGGTGTACTCGAGGAGTGGAGTAGAAACGAGGATAGAGCCTCGTTGTCGAACCACTATTAATCTTGGTGTCTTCCCATTAGGTTATCTCCTTCCTTACTCTTTACTTATTTCATTATCATTATACTTACCTATTATCTTTGCTAGTGCATTTGAATTGAACCTAATCATTATGCAACTTAGCCTCAAGTAAAAGATAGTTTTGATGCAAACCAAATTGAAAGTAATTTTAATTTGGTCACCAATCGTAGAGAAACTATTCACCCCCCCCCCCTTCTAGTTTCTACAATTGGTATCAGAGCGATGGTCACTCAAGATCTTTGAAGTATATTGTACTTTGAAACTTGGATCGATCCATTGTCTCCTCAAATTAGAAGGTCTAGTTGTACTAAAGTTTCTCTTTGGTCAAACTATGTTTTCTTTGAAAATAGGTCTTTTAATTGATAATATTGCATCCCACTTAAGATTAGTAGCCTTTATGCATTTTAGATATACTCTTGAAATGTATCTACTAGTTTGCATCTTGCTTTGTGTAGGTACTCATGAAGATCAATCACTTAATTGGTTGTGGATTGAGTTACTTGCACTTGTAGAAGAATCATCTTCATTGATCCTTAACATCTTTGAATGATGATACCAAGATGATTGGGAATGATACTAGTCCTTGAAGAATTAGTACTCATCATAGTCATTGATTGGGTATAGCACTTATTCCTTCATGGATTGCTCTTTGTGGCCAAGGTACGCTTTCGTTCTTCCACACGCCCTTTGATCATTCTTTTGATCATTACTTGACTATGTGCTTGTTCTCGGCATCCTTGCCTTGACATTTATTTGTGATTTGTGTTTCTTTTCTTTTATCCTCTCAAACCTTCATTGCTTAGATACTTGACTCACTATGGTGATGTAGAGTGAGTTAGTAGAAGCTTAAAGTATCAAGCATGATTTCCATGGTTTGCACCCATACGGTTAGTAGGCCCTTTGTGGGAGAGAAAGTGAATTAATACATTGCTCATATTTTGGTTTAGACTAAGACTATTATTGAAAGTGATCTTAGTCTATACTTGAATAATTGCTTTGTGCTCATTCATTACCAAAGCCGTTTAACGTTTCGCCGGAAAGGCACGTCTTAAACCACTATATATGACACAAGCTCTTCGTTACAACTATTTGAAGATTGTCATTAATCCCTTGAGCATTGGTCCTAGTCTTGATTCACTTCCCTTGACTTCTCTCTACTTAGTCGTTTTGCTACGAGTAGTCGTTTGTCCGTTTCGATTCTTTTCGATCTTGATTTAACTCGTAATCCTTCGTTAAGGCATATTGCTTAGTGTTATGATGATCCAATGATATTCTAAAAGGCTCATGATTTAATCTTAAGTATTTTAGAAAAACTTGATTTTCAAAATTTGGCGTTTTTCATAGATAAAAACCTGCCTCTATAGGAGGTTCCTTATCTCTACGGCTCAAACCCGCGGTTCCTTATCGATAAGGTACCGCGGGCAGTAAGTTTTGTCAGAGCGCCAGTTTGAATATTTTATTCATTTTCAAACCACTATCTCTCTCTCCCAAAAACACACAGCGACGGTTTTCTTGTTTTTCCACCATTGTTGAAGCTTCCAAAACCTTCAATCACTCAAATTAATTGATTCCAAGTTGTGGGTTTCACTCATCCTTCATCTAACATCAATTAATTGTAAGTATTTTCTTTCAATTTCATCTATTTTGTTCTATGGTTCATCCTTTCATAATTGGGGATTTTTAAAATTGAAATTGAATTAAAACCTTAATAGGAATGTGGGTTGACATGGTTATTTTACTATGATTCCTTAGGTTGATATTTATTAAGATTTCACTAAAACCCACTTGTAGAACAAATCCGAATTTTGATTAATTATTTTTTATTAAAAGATGGATTTGAGATGAACCCATGAACAAGTAGGTAATGACATTGTTAATGCTTACCTAAAAACCTTGTTTTGAAAAACCAATGTTCTAATCCATTGTTGATCTAACATAGATCATGTGTTCTTGGTTAATGATGCAATAGACACATTGTGAACATGAAAATGATATGGATTCAATCCTATGTTTGTCAAGAAATTGATATAACACATTTTCATTTTTCGTTTTCCTTTTTGATTTTCATATGAGTGATTGGAAATATTTTTGTTTGTATTTAGGTACTTAATCATGCCTTCTCAATATAAAAAAGATCATCAATACACTAGACAATACATGCCAAACCTCTCCCAAACCTATGCTTCCCCCCAACTTCAAAACGCTTTTCCATCCCTTTCCACTCGTTGTTTCCATGAGGGTAGAGTCGTTGACAAGGAAATAACGGGTTATGACTATATCCAATCTATGTTTGAGCTTTCGGGGTTTGATTGCTTGCTCAACATAGAAGAAGATATTTACCCCTTATTCCTTCTTGAATTCTTTAGCACCTACTCCATGCTTGAATACAATGGAGAAACCTTCATTCGTTTCGTGTTGAATGATCAATTGATTCAATACTCCCTCGAAAACTTTGGTCAAATTCTCGGTGTGCCATATGAAGGCACTTGTCGTTTTACGGATAAATGGAGACTTGATGCTCTCTCGAAATCCTTCGATAAACCTCCAAATGACCTCATCGAAATTGATCTAGAGTTCATCCTTGACATCATCTCGAAAGAGCGTGATGGAAACGTTGTGAGAAGCCTTCATTCAAATGTACGAAATGTGAATCGATATGAAGTGCTCTCTAGAGACCTTAAGGATTTTATGGTCCAATGGGCCAATATCCTTAGGGAGAATGTCTTTTGTCTTGGTGGAAACCGAGATCATATCCCGGTGTGTATGGTGCATATGTTGAGTTGCATCTTTACATCCACCAAGTACAACTTGGCATTCTATATCGCTCGACGAATCAATTATGCCCTTTCGAAGCCCAAGACAAACCTTCCCTATGCTATGATTCTAACTCGCCTTTTCAAAAGGGTTGCTCATGATTTTCCACACCTTGATCTTTCTCGCTTCTACCCGGTTCATTGGGTTATGTTGCCTATTCAAGAGGCATATGCAAGAAAGACAAGAAGTGGTCGAGGATCGAGAAAATCTGATCATCAAGAGATGGATGATGAGGACATGGACATGCCAACAAGTGATGGTGATGGCATAGGTACTAGTTCTCATTTCCACTCTTCGAGTAATTCCCATCCATCCTCAAACCCATTCGAGGATGAATTTGAAGACATAGCTCCTCCTCCTCATCATTCTAGTGAAGTACCAGAAGATCTCAATATGGAGCATCTTTACCGTGAAAACCTTAGAACTCGAGGGGAATTGCACGAACACCGGGTTGAATCAAGAAAAGGTTTCAAGTTCTTGGGGAATATGATCAAGGGATTGGGGAAAAAGAGTGTAACACCCCAAAATGTAATATGCGGAAGCGGTGAAGCTCGGGGGCTGTTACGTCATTGTATCATAGTTCAAGGTACAAGAGAACGACTCTAAATGAGAGGTTTTATAAAAATACCTCGTTGAATTTAAATAAAAAGCATCACAGTACAAAGGTCTCAGTTTCAAAAGATAGTGCAGCGGAATGTAAAAGTTTTAAACATCAACGAGATAATAGTTCAAAAGCATAAGTAAATAAATGTCCGAAGATAGCCAAGAAATGCATGCGGACTCCAAGTACTTCACACAGCAGATACAACTCATCATCAATTACCTGAGATAAATGCTAAATTGGGTCAACATAAAGTTGGTGAGAATATAGGTTTCAAGTAAAAATTCATAGTCATTCAATTTCATATTTCATTTCATGTACACGTGCAACTATAGGAGATATAGTGCCAAGTGTAGGATAAATTGGGTGTTCACAATATTCATGATAGCTAAGCTCGTGACATCGAAACTAGTGATCCAGTGCATACAATAGATTGCATACATAAATTGCCCCAATGGAGTACCTAGCCAAGATGACTCCGTTCATACAAATGGTACACACTCGTCCGGCGTCAGAATGCCCGAGTGGAGGTTGTCAACACTCAATAGATCTATCCGTAACATAAGAGCTTAATCCAGCAGAGTAACTAACGATTCACGATAGTGGGGACTATGGCTAAAGCAACTTAAGCTATCTCATAAATAGTGTTCACAAAGCGTTCACAGAAATCAAGTTTTACTTGCGTCCAGAAGCAAGTCATCAAAGCATTTATCACATCCCAAAACATTAAACATAGAAAAACTGTTTAATATGGATCTATAAACTCACCTCAAGTAACGATTCAAACCGCACAAGTAAGATCAGATAGTAGCGATCAACTCTAGCAACAACCTAAATATAATACTATAGTTTAGGCGCTAGCAAATAAGTCACAATAGTTCATCACGTACGTTACTCATCGATCAAGTATATATTTTGTTGTTAAAATCGTGACTTGTAAATGTTACATCGTTATTACATTATAGTATATATATACTTAGGCAAAAATATTTATTTTTGACTCGACGAAATTTCGACAGCCTTTCGGCGTAAATTTTAATTTACCAAAATTTATCTCAACAAATTTTCCTACGTGAATTCTAACGAAAATTCGGCAGCCTTTCGGCGTCACATAAAAATTTGCCATTTTTAGTAAATACTCAAATCTCGTCCTAAAAACCCCTATTTTCAACAATTTCTCAATCGCCAACAATACAACAATTCATTTTTCACAATCGTAACAATTTCAACTTCCAACGTTCAAACTTTCAATAGTACAACAAGTATTCACTTTTCGAGCTTACACGCTTTTACAAAACAAGTCCAACATCCATACATACCATTTAGTAACCATTTCGACACTTAAAACAACTCCGTTTAACTCGAAAATGTCGTTTCGACCACTTTAAAAATCTGGACAGCAACCACTTATAGTGTTGTTCTCCAAAAATTAAGTTTTCCGACAAAGAAACTTAAACGACCACAACTTACTCATTTTAGCTCCGTTTTTAGCCCATAATATATCGAAACGAACGTATTCGCTTATATTTTCATAATCTCGTAGTAAACTAGTGTCAAAAAAATTTTTACGACTCTCTACGCCTCTTACAAAAGTCGGACAGATTGTACGTTTTCCGTAAAAACTCGTTTTCAAGCGTAACCACTAGTAGTAACACTACTAGTTTCTTCTAATTTTTCATATACATCAACAAAATCAAAGATTTTTCTTCAAGTTTACAAATCCAAAATATACATACTTATATTTTTCACAAATCTTTCAATTAACCCATTTTCATGTATGGATCTAATAGATCCACACTTAATTTCCACAAATCTTAAAATATTTCATGACCAAAATAATACTTATCATTTTATTTCATAAAAATACTTGATGAGCAACATGCATGTATAGATCTACAAAGATCATGGAAAAATGAAAAGATGAAAAAGGTTTAAGAAATGACCTTGTGTAACGATTCTACGTAACCACAACGACCCGATCTACAATATAACCCACTAATAATCAACAAGAAACTCTACTCTAAATCTTCAACCCAAAAACTACTCAAATCGTCAAACCAAGAAAGTTCATTCTTCTTTATGCTTATACAAGCTCTATGGTGTAATTGTTTTCTGTTAAATCTTGGTAAAATGAAGCTTTTTAGAAATCAACAATGGTGGAAAAGGGTTTGTGTTTGTGCCGTGTGTTTAGAGAGAGAGAGGAAGAGATGTGTGTGTTTTTGTTTGAGGTGAAGTGAAGTGAATAAGTGTGAAGTGAGGTTAAGTTAAGGTGGTAATAAGTTAAAAGGTGTAAGGGTAGTGTAAGTTAAGCTCAAAATGGTAATGTGTAAAAATGTGGTGTATCTTGCATGTGGGTGGGTTTTTGGCCGGTTATGGGGGTCCCAGTGGGGGTAAATTATTCAAAATTTATACTATGGTAATTAGTTAAAAGGTTTAAGGTAAAAAGGTTAGTTAGTTTTAGGTAAATATCAAAAACTATATAGTTAAGTTAAAAATTACGTAAAACTTAAAAATTTGACGAAATATATTAAATTTACGATTTTTCGACGAAAACTGACATTTTATGATTGGTAAAGTATTTTATGCATGCTAACGACAGTTAAACGTAAAAACGACGTAAACTACGAAAACGCGATACGTTAATTAAATATTCACAGTAAATACGATTTATTACTATAAATAGCAAAAATACTAAAATACAGGCATATATAAACATATACAGAAATATTTAAATACGCTACTCAAGAAAATACGATCACGCTGTTAAAAACTAAACAGTTAAGCACCTAATTCATAGAGAACGAATAATCTCATGGATTATCGTCAATTCATTGACCGTCTCAACACTTTGGTCAGGTTCACATAAAATGTTCAGAATAATGACTGAGCTCAGAGTCAGGTCATTACTCGTCAGCAAACAGTTTTTCAGAAAACACGGGATAACTTCCCGGTTCCAACACAGTTAAATCACATAGTTGACTAAATAAAAAGTCAAAGGGTAAAATAGTCATTTTACAAAGTAGGGAAAATTACCAGGTGTTACATCATCCCCTTGATAGAGAAGCTTTGTCCTCAAAGCTTAGGAGTGTCACGGTTTCTAGAATTGTCAAAGAGTTGCGGATATTTCTTGCGAAATTGATCCTCACGCTCCCAAGTGAATTCAGGTCCACGTTTAGAATTCCACCTCACCTTGATGATTAGAATACGACTCTGTTTCAATCGTTTGCCCTCACGGTCCATGATTTCAACAGGTTCCTCGACAAATTACATCTTGTCGTCGATTCGGAGTTCCTCCAATGGTATAACGAGTGTTTCATCAGAAAGGCACTTCTTCAAGTTCGACACATGAAAAGTACTGTGCACGCGGCTCAACGCTTGCGGTAATTCGAGACGATAGGCTACAGTTCCAACCTTTGCCAGAATTTTGAAAGGTCCAATATAACGGGGGTTCAGCTTTCCTCGCTTGCCAAACCGTACCACACCTTTCCAAGGGGATACTTTTAGCATCACTTTGTCTCCCACTTGAAATTCGAGAGGCTTACGTCGAACGTCGGCGTAACTATTCTGGCGATCACGGGCTGCTTGAATTCGGCTCTTGATTTGAACAATCTTCTCAGTCGTTTCACGGATGAGTTCAGGGCCAGTGAGTTGACTATCCCCAACCTCACTCCAACACACAGGCGAGCGACATTTACGACCATACAACGCTTCAAACGATGCAGCCTTAATACTGGTATGATAACTATTGTTGTAAGAGAATTCTACTAGAGGCAAATGTCTGTCCCATTGCTTTCCAAAGTCAAGCACACAAGCACGCAACATGTCCTCCAGCGTTTGAATAGTTCTCTCACTCTGTCCGTCAGTCTGCGGGTGATAAGCAGTACTCATGTCCAATTGCGTACCCAACGCTTTCTGAAGTGATTTCCAGAATTCCGAAGTAAATCTACCATCTCTATCAGAAATTATCGAGATCGGTATCCCATGTTTTGCGACTATTTCCTTCAGATAAAGTCTCGTAAGCTTATCCATTGAATCATCTTCCTTCATATCCAAAAAGTGTGCAGATTACGTAAGTCGATCCACAATTACCCAAATTGTGTCGTATCCGTTGGTCGTTTTAGGTAGCTTAGTTATGAAGTCCATGGTTATATTTTCCCATTTCCACATAGGAATTATAGGTTGAACCAATAATCCAGATGGTTTTTGGTGTTCTGTTTTCACTCTAGCACAAGTCAGACACTTCCCTACGTAAGTAGCGATTTCAGCTTTCATATTTGGCCACCAATATAGCTTCTTCATATCCTGATACATTTTGTCAGATCCTGGGTGAATCGAATACTTAGATTTATGTGACTCGTGCATAATCACGTCCCTTAGTCCTCCAAACCGTGGTAACCAACTTCTACCATTCAGACATAGCGTTCCATTAGTGCTAGTCTCTAATTTCTTAGTAACCATTCCTCCTAATTTCTCAGCTTCAACATGTTCAGGCTTAAGAGCTTCGGTTTGTGCTTCACGAATTTGCACAGGTAAGTTCGGATTGATAACCATAGCTAACGATCTAACTCTACGTGTTATCAGTTGTTCCTTTCTACTTAGCGCATCCGCCACTACATTGGCCTTCCCAGGGTGGTAACGGATTTCACAGTCATAATCGCTGAGCAACTCGATCCATCGACGTTGTCTCATGTTCAGTTCCTTCTGATCAAGAATATGTTGTAAACTCTTGTGATCGGTATAGACGACACACTTGGTTCCATACAAGTAGTGTCTCCATAATTTCAAGGCAAATACTACAGCTCCCTAGCTCCAAGTCGTGCGTAGTATAGTTTTTCTCATGCGTTTTCAGTTGTCGTGACGCGTAGGCGATAACTTTCTTCCTCTGCATCAACACAGCTCCCAATCCTTTTGCTGATGCATCACAGTAGACCACAAAGTCTTCCGATCCTTCTGGTAACGATAGAATAGGCGCACTACACAACATTTGTTTCAACTTTTGGAATGCTAATTCCTCCTTATCTCCCCATTCGTATTTCACCTTCTTTTGAGTCAACTTCGTCAATGGTTTCGCGATTTTCGAGAATCCCTCGATGAATCTTCGGTAGTATCCGGCGAGTCATAAGAATTGGCGAATTTCAGTCGGTGTCGTAGGAGCAGTCCACTCCCTAATTGATTCAATCTTGGCAGGATCAACATGAATCCCCTTGCTATCTATAACGTGTCCTAGAAATTGTACTCTTGGCAACCAAAAATCACACTTCGAGAACTTAGCGTACAATTCCTCCTTCTTAAGTAATTCCAATATTATCTTAAGATGTTCCTCATGTTCCTTCTCATTCCTTGAGTAAATTAGTATGTCATCGATGAACACAATGACAAACTTGTCCAAATACGGTTCACACACCCGGTTCATGAGGTCCATAAACACAGCATGTGCGTTTGTCAAACCGAACGGCATCACTTGGAACTCATAGTGTCCGTACCTAGTCCTAAAAGCAGTTTTTGCAACATCTTCCTCACGGACTCTCAATTGGTGATAACCAGACCTAAGGTCAATCTTCGAGTAAACACTCGATCCTTGCAACTGATCAAACAGATCATCGATCCTAGGTAACGGGTAACGGTTCTTGATGGTAAGTTTGTTCAACTCACGATAGTCGATACACATCCGAAAACTCCCATCCTTCTTTTTTACAAATAAGACTAGAGCTCCCCAGGGTGAAGAACTCGGTCTTATGAATCCTTTATCAGTCAACTCTTGTAGTTGCGTCGCTAGTTCTTGCAATTCCGACGGTGCTAAACGATAAAGCGCTCGAGCAACAGGTGCAGCTCCCGGTATTAAATCGATCTGGAATTCAACTTGTCTAGCCGGCGGTAATCCAGGCAAATCTTCAGGAAAGACTTCCGGAAAATCCCGTACGATAGGTACATCTTCCAACCGTTTTTCTTCCGTCTGCTTTTCAGTAACACAGGCTAAAAATACGTGGCAACCTTCCGGCAACAACTTCTGAGCCTTGACACGCGAGATAATGTTCAGTCGTGACTTCCCTTTTCCGTCACTTGTATCCCTTTGTACCTCCAAAACTTCATCACTAAATGGTAAACGAACGATCTTCTCGTCACATACAATCGTAGCACGATATCTCGACAACCAATCCATTCCGACAATCACGTCAAAACTCCCTAACTCAACAGGCATAAGGTCTATTACGAAAGGATGACCTAGAAGATTTAAAGTGCATCCACGAAGTATAGTGTCGGCTTCTATCAACTTCCCATTAGCTAACTCAATAGTGTACTTAGTGTCTAAGGGCGAAGGGGTCACATCAAGTAAGACACTAAAAGCAGTCGACACAAAACTCCTATCAGCTCCAGTATCAAATAAAATAGAAGCATAACGACCATTGAGAAGAAACGTACCCGTCACGACATCGGGGTTTTGTTGCGCTTCTCCTCCTCCTATCACATAGACCCTTCCACGAGCTTCCCCAGCTTTAGCATTCTTTCCTTGGTCCTTGTCCTTGTTCTTTTTCTTTGGGCACTCATTGCTGTAGTGTCCCTTTTGCTGACATTCAAAGCAAGTGACGTTGGCTTTCGTGTTGGGTGGTGACTTACAATCCCTAGCAATGTGTCCAGTTTTCTTGCAGTTGTGACACTGTACATTGCATTGTCCATTATGGTGACGCTTGCATCGATTGCACAGAGGTAACGTCCCATTGTACACTCCCTTTTCCCCAGTACCAGCAGTGTACGCTTTCACAGTGTCTTGCCTCTTATTCGGGTAGTTCCCATGGTTGTTCCTTTGGTTATTACCCCATTTTCTCTTGTTGTCTGCGGCATTCCCAGCATTTGCTCGAACAACTTGGTCCATCAGACTGTGAGCCATCCTTATAGCATCACTAACTTTTGTCGGTCCAGACGATGTCACATTCCCTTGAACTCTACCAGGTAAACCCCAAATATAGTTCTTTTCTTCATCCGGAACCATTCCAGGACATAGCAAACACAACTCTTGGAACCTCCTTGTGTACGTCCCAATGTCATTGTTCTTCACAGTCAGGTTCCACAATTCGATTTCCATTTTCTGAATCTCATTACGAGGACAGTACTCCTTATTCAACAACTTCTTAAGTTCCTCCCAACTCATTCCATACGCCTCCTCGGCTCCAGCCGTCTGCACATGTGTGTTCCACCGGGTCAACGCTCCAGCAGCTAAAGTACAAGTAGAATAAGTCACTTGGTTCTCAACAGCACATCCACTAACACGGAACACAGCTTCCATCTTTTCGACCCAACGAGCTAATCCGACAGCTCCTTCAGTACCATTAAATGTCAAAGGGTCACAGCTCCTAAACTCCTTGTAAGTACACGGCTTAGGCGGTCGATTGTCAACATTGTTCGACGGTGCTTCGTTCACGTTGTTGTTAGCTTGAACGTTTGCCAGTGCAGCAGTCACTCGTTGCGTAATCAGTGCTTCCAATTGAGCGTCAGTCATTCCGTTACGTGTGTTCACCATTGTTTCTCTGCGTTAAGACAACAATGCAAATAAGGTTCAAGCACGAATATACACGTTATATATTTCTTATGCCAAAATAAAATGCAGAATTTAACAATACAACAAACATAGAAAGGATAGTCACTGGTCAAAGTCATAAAGTTAAATTCCCATTCATAATCAAAATATCAAGTACATATTCGTAAAATAAGAGTTTCGATTAAATACCAAAGATCAAAACAAAACCAAAAATAACACCGAAAATGGTGATTGGATTAGAATCAGACTATAGATGTAATCGAAATGATACGTGATAGTATGCGATGACATATCCTACAACAACCAAAATGCGTATTAAAGCAGTTGTAGGGTATGCATGAAATAATCATGTATAGAAATTAAAGTATGCAAATCAGCGAAATGCATATGTATATAATACATATTATGTATTACATAATATATATTACATATTACTTATAGTGTTATCCTACGTAATACATTACGTAGTACACATACGTATACAGAGTAACAAGTAGCCACATCGGTTATAGTCTAGGCCTAAGATGCAAACCTAGTTCTCTATAACCAAGGCTTTGATTACCAATTCTGTAACACCCCAAAATGTGATATGCGGAAGCGGTGAAGCTCGGGGGCTGTTACGTCATTGTATCATAGTTCAAGGTACAAGAGAACGACTCTAAATGAGACGTTTTATAAAAATACCTCGTTGAATTTAAATAAAAAGCATCACAGTACAAAGGTCTCAGTTTCAAAAGATAGTGCAGCGGAATGTAAAAGTTTTAAACATCAACGAGATAATAGTTCAAAAGCATAAGTAAATAAATGTCCGAAGATAGCCAAGAAATGCATGCGGACTCCAAGTACTTCACACAGCAGATACAACTCATCATCAATTACCTGAGATAAATGCTAAATTGGGTCAACATAAAGTTGGTGAGAATATAAGTTTCAAGTAAAAATTCATAGTCATTCAATTTCATATTTCATTTCATGTACACGTGCAACTATAGGAGATATAGTGCCAAGTGTAGGATAAATTGGGTGTTCACAATATTCATGATAGCTAAGCTCGTGACATCGAAACTAGTGATCCAGTGCATACAATAGATTGCATACATAAATTGCCCCAATGGAGTACCTAGCCAAGATGACTCCGTTCATACAAATGGTACACACTCGTCCGGCGTCAGAATGCCCGAGTGGAGGTTGTCAACCCTCAATAGATCTATCCGTAACATAAGAGCTTACTCCAGCAGAGTAACTAACGATTTACGATAGTGGGGACTATGGCTAAAGCAACTTACGCTATCTCATAAATAGTGTTCACAAAGCGTTCACAGAAATCAAGTTTTACTTGCGTCCAGAAGCAAGTCATCAAAGCATTTATCACATCCGAAAACATTAAACATAGAAAAACAGTTTAATAAGGATCTATAAACTCACCTCAAGCAACAATTCAAACCGCACAAGTAAGATCAAATAGTAGCGATCAACTCTAGCAACAACCTAAATATAATACTATAGTTTAGGCGCTAGCAAATAAGTCACAATAGTTCATCACATACGTTACTCATCGATCAAGTATATATTTTGTTGTTACAATCGTGACTTGTAAATGTTACATCGTTATAACATTATAGTATATATATACTTAGGCAAAAATATTTATTTTTGACTCGACGAAATTTCGACAGCCTTTTGGCGTAAATTTTAATTTACCAAAATTTATCTCAACAAATTTTCCTACGTGAATTCTAACGAAAATTCGGCAGCCTTTCGGCGTCACATAAAAATTTGCCATTTTTAGTAAATACTCAAATCTCGTCCTAAAAACCCCTATTTTCAACAATTTCTCAATCGCCAACAATACAACAATTTATTTTTCACAATCGTAACAATTTCAACTTCCAACGTTCAAACTTTCAATAGTACAACAAGTATTCACTTTTCGAGCTTACACGCTTTTACAAAACAAGTCCAACATCCATACATACCATTTAGTAACCATTTCGACACTTAAAACAACTCCGTTTAACTCGAAAATGTCGTTTCGACCACTTTAAAAATCTGGACAGCAACCACTTATAGTGTTGTTCTCCAAAAATTAAGTTTTCCGACAACGAAACTTAAACGACCACAACTTACTCATTTTAGCTCCGTTTTTAGCCCATAATATATCGAAACGAAGGTATTCGCTTATATTTTCATAATCTCGTAGTAAACTAGTGTCAAAACAATTTTTACGACTCTCTACGCCTCTTACAAAAGTCGGACAGATTGTACGTTTTCCGTAAAAACTCGTTTTCGACCGTCTTCAAGCGTAACCACTAGTAGTAACACTACTAGTTTCTTCTAATTTTTCATATACATCAACGAAATCAAAGATTTTTCTTCAAGTTTACAAATCCAAAATATATATATTTATATTTTTCACAAATCTTTCAATTAACCCATTTTCATGTATGGATCTAATAGATCCACACTTAATTTCCACAAATCTTAAAATATTTCATGACCAAAAATAATACTTATCATTTTATTTCATAAAAATACTTGATGAGTAACATGCATGCATAGATCTACAAAGATCATGCATGGAAAAATGAAAAGATGAAAAAGGTTTAAGAAATGACCTTGTGTAACGATTCTACGTAACCACAACGACCCGATCTACAATATAACCCACTAATAATCAACAAGAAACTCTACTCTAAATCTTCAACCCAAAAACTACTCAAATCGTCATACCAAGAAAGTCCATTCTTCTTTATGCTTATACAAGCTCTAGGGTGTATTTGTTTTGTGTTAAATCTTGGTAAAATGAAACTTTTTAGAAATCAACAATGGTGGAAAAGGGTTTGTGTTTGTGCCGTGTGTTTAGGGAGAGAGAGGAAGAGATGTGTGTGTTTTTGTTTGAGGTGAAGTGAAGTGAATAAGTGTGAAGTGAGGTTAATTTAAGGTGGTAATAAGTTAAAAGGTGTAAGGGTAGTGTAAGTTAAGCTCAAAATGGTAATGTGTAAAAATGTGGTGTATCTTGCATGTGGGTGGGTTTTTGGCCGGTTATGGGGGTCCCAGTGGGGGTAAATTATTCAAAATTTTTACTATGGTAATTAGTTAAAAGGTTTAAGGTAAAAAGGTTAGTTAGTTTTAGGTAAATATCAAAAAGTATATAATTAAGTTAAAAATTACGTAAAACTTAAAAATTTGACGAAATATATTAAATTTACGATTTTTCGACGAAAACTGACATTTTATGATTGGTAAAGTATTTTATGCATGCTAACGACGGTTAAACGTAAAAACGACATAAAATACGAAAACGCGATACGTTAATTAAATATTAACAGTAAATACGATTTATTACTATAAATAGCAAAAATACTAAAATACAGGCATATATAAACATATACAGAAATATTTAAATACGCTGCTCAAGAAAATACGATCACGCTGTTAAAAACTAAACAGTTAAGCACCTAATTCACAGAGAACGAATAATCTCATGGATTATCGTCAATTCATTGACCGTCTCAGCACTTTGGTCAGGTTCACAGAAAATGTTCAGAATAATGACTGAGCTCAGAGTCAGGCCATTACTCGTCAGCCAACAGTTTTTCAGAAAACACGGGATAACTTCCCGGTTCCAACACAGTTAAATCACATAGTTGACTAAATAAATAGTCAAAGGGTAAAATAGTCATTTTACAAAGTAGGGAAAATTACCAGGTGTTACATCATCCCCTTGATAGAGAAGCTTTGTCCTCAAAGCTTAGGAGTGTCACGGTTTCTAGAATTGTCAAAGAGTTGCGGATATTTCTTGCGAAATTGATCCTCACGCTCCCAAGTGAATTCAGGTCCACTTTTAGAATTCCACCTCACCTTGATGATTGGAATACGACTCTGTTTCAATCGTTTGACCTCACGGTCCATGATTTCAACAGGTTCCTCGACAAATTGCATCTTGTCGTCGATTCGGAGTTCCTCCAATGGTATAACGAGTGTTTCATCAGAAAGGCACTTCTTCAAGTTCGACACATGAAAAGTACTGTGCACGCGGCTCAACGCTTGCGGTAATTCGAGACGATAGACTACAGTTCCAACCTTTGCCAGAATTTTAAAAGGTCCAATATAACGGGGGTTCAGCTTTCCTCGCTTGCCAAAACGTACCACACCTTTCTAAGGCGATACTTTTAGCATCACTTTGTCTCCCACTTGAAATTCGAGAGGCTTACGTCGAACGTCGGCGTAACTCTTCTGGCGATCACGGGCTGCTTGAATTCGGCTCTTGATTTGAACAATCTTCTCAGTCGTTTCACGGATGAGTTCAGGGCCAGTGAGTTGACTATCCCCAACCTCACTCCAACACACAGGCGAGCGACATTTACGACCATACAACGCTTCAAACGGTGCAGCCTTAATACTGGTATGATAACTATTGTTGTAAGAGAATTCTACTAGAGGCAAATGTCTGTCCCATTGCTTTCCAAAGTCAAGCACACAAGCACGCAACATGTCCTCCAGCGTTTGAATAGTTCTCTCACTCTGTCCGTCAGTCTGCGGGTGATAAGCAGTACTCATGTCCAATTGCGTACCCAACGCTTTCTGAAGTGATTTCCAGAATTCCGAAGTAAATCTACCATCTCTATCAGAAATTATCGATATCGGTATCCCATGTTTTGCGACTATTTCCTTCAGATAAAGTCTCGTAAGCTTATCCATTGAATCATCTTCCTTCATAGCCAAAAAGTGTGCAGATTTCGTAAGTCGATCCACAATTACCCAAATTGTGTCGTATCCGTTGGTCGTTTTAGGTGGCTTAGTTATGAAGTCCATGGTTATATTTTCCCATTTCCACATAGGAATTATAGGTTGAACCAACAATCCAGATGGTTTTTGGTGTTCTGTTTTCACTCTAGCACAAGTCAGACACTTCCCTACGTAAGTTGCGATTTTAGCTTTCATATTTGGCCACCAATATAGCTTCTTCATATCCTGATACATTTTGTCAGATCCTGGGTGAATCGAATACTTAGATTTATGAGACTCGTGCATAATCACGTCCCTTTGTCCTCCAAACCGTGGTATCCAACTTCTACCATTCAGACATAGCGTTCCATTAGTGCTAGTCTCCAATTTCTTAGTAACCATTCCTCCTAATTTCTCAGCTTCAACATGTTCAGGCTTAAGAGCTTCGGTTTGTGCTTCACGAATTTGCACAGGTAAGTTCGGATTGATAACCATAGCTAACGATCTAACTCTACGTGTTATCAGTTGTTCCTTTCTACTTAGCGCATCCGCCACTACATTGGCCTTCCCAGGGTGGTAACGGATTTCACAGTCATAATCGCTGAGCAACTCGATCCATTGACGTTGTCTCATGTTCAGTTCCTTCTGATCAAGAATATGTTGTAAACTCTTGTGATCGGTATAGACGACACACTTGGTTCCATACAAGTAATGTCTCCACAATTTCAAGGCAAATACTACAGCTCCTAGCTCCAAGTCGTGCGTAGTATAGTTTTTCTCATGCGTTTTCAGTTGTCGTGACGCGTAGGCGATAACTTTCTTCCTCTGCATCAACACAGCTCCCAATCCTTTTGCTGATGCATCACAGTAGACCACAAAGTCTTCCGATCCTTCTGGTAACGATAGAATAGGCGCACTACACAACATTTGTTTCAACTTTTGGAATGCTAATTCCTCCTTATCTCCCCATTCGTATTTCACCTTCTTTTGAGTCAACTTCGTCAATGGTTTCTCGATTTTCGAGAATCCCTCGATGAATCTTCGGTAGTATCCGGCGAGTCCTAAGAATTGGCTAATTTCAGTCGGTGACGTAGGAGCAGTCCACTCCCTAATTGATTCAATCTTGGCAGGATCAACATGAATCCCCTTGCTATCTATAACGTGTCCTAGAAATTGTACTCTTGGCAACCAAAAATCACACTTCGAGAACTTAGCGTACAATTCCTCCTTCTTAAGTAATTCCAATATTATCTTAAGATGTTCCTCATGTTCCTTCTCATTCCTTGAGTAAATTAGTATGTCATCGATGAACACAATGACAAACTTGTCCAAATACGGTTTACACACCCGGTTCATGAGGTCCATAAACACAGCAGGTGCGTTTGTCAAACCGAACGACATCACTTGGAACTCATAGTGTCCGTACCTAGTCCTAAAAGCAGTTTTTGCAACATCTTCCTCAGGGACTCTCAATTGGTGATAACCAGACCTAAGGTCAATCTTCGAGTAAACACTCGATCCTTGCAACTGATCAAACAGATCATCGATCCTAGGTAACGGGTAACGGTTCTTGATGGTAAGTTTGTTCAACTCACGATAGTTGATACACATCCGAAAACTCCCATCCTTCTTTTTTACAAATAAGACTGGAGCTCCCCAGGGTGAAGAACTCGGTCTTATGAATCCTTTATCAGTCAACTCTTGTAGTTGCATCGCTAGTTCTTGCAATTCCGACGGTGCTAAACGATAAGGCGCTCGAGCAACAGGTGCAGCTCCCGGTATTAAATCGATCTGGAATTCAACTTGTCTAGCCGGCGGTAATCCAGGAAAATCTTCAGGAAAGACTTCCGGAAAATCCCGTACGATAGGTACATTTTCCAACCGTTTTTCTTCCGTCTGCTTTTCAGTAACACAGGCTAAAAATACGTGGCAACCTTCCGACAACAACTTCTGAGCCTTGACACGCGAGATAATGTTCAGTCGTGACTTCCCTTTTCCGTCACTTGTATCCCCTTGTACCTCCAAAACTTCATCACCAAATGGTAAACGAACGATCTTCTCGTCACATACAATCGTAGCACGATATCTCGACAACCAATCCATTCCGATAATCACGTCAAAACTCCCTAACTCAACAGGCATAAGGTCTATTACGAAAGGATGACCTAGAAGATTTAAAGTGCATCCACGAAGTATAGTGTCGGCTTCTATCAACTTCCCATTAGCTAACTCAATAGTGTACTTAGTGTCTAAGGGCGAAGGGGTCACATCAAGTAAGACACTAAAAGCAATCGACACAAAACTCCTATCGGCTCCAGTATCAAATAAAATAGAAGCATAACGACCATTGAGAAGAAACGTACCCGTCACGACATCGGGGTTTTGTTGCGCTTCTCCTCCTCCTATCACATAGACCCTTCCACGAGCTTCCCCAGCTTTAGCATTCTTTCCTTGGTCCTTGTCCTTGTTCTTTTTCTTTGGGCACTCATTGTTGTAGTGTCCCTTTTGCTGACATTCAAAGCAAGTGACGTTGGCTTTCGTGTTGGGTGGTGACTTACAATCCCTAGCAATGTGTCCAGTTTTCTTGCAGTTGTGACACTGTACATTGCATTGTCAATTATGGTGACGCTTGCATCGATTGCACAAAGGTAACGTCCCATTGTACACTCCCTTTTCCCCAGTACCAGCAGTGTACGCTTTCACAGTGTCTTGCCTCTTATTCGGGTAGTTCCCATGGTTGTTCCTTTGGTTATTACCCCATTTTCTCTTGTTGTCCGCGGCATTCCCAGCATTTGCTCGAACAACTTGGTCCATCAGACTGTGAGCCATCCTTATAGCATCACTAACTTTTGTCGGTCCAGACGATGTCACATTCCCTTGAACTCTACCAGGTAAACCCCAAATATAGCGCTCAACCTTCTTTTCTTCATCCGGAACCATTCCAGGACATAACAAACACAACTCTTGGAACCTCCTTGTGTACGTCCCAATGTCATTGTTCTTCACAGTCAGGTTCCACAATTCGATTTCCATTTTCTGAATCTCATTACGAGGACAGTACTCCTTATTCAACAACTTCTTAAGTTCCTCCCAACTTATTCCATACGCCTCCTCGGCTCCAGCCGTCTGCACATGTGTGTTCCACCAGGTCAACGCTCCAGCAGCTAAAGTACAAGTAGAATAAGTCACTTGGTTCTCAACAGCACATCCACTAACACGGAACACAACTTCCATCTTTTCGACCCAACGAGCTAATCCGACAGCTCCTTCAGTACCATTAAATGTCAAAGGGTCACAGCTCCTAAAGTCCTTGTAAGTACACGGCTTAGGCGGTCGATTGTCAACATTGTTCGGCGGTGCTTCGTTCACGTTGTTGTTAGCTTGAACGTTTGCCAGTGCAGCAGTCACTCGTTGCGTAATCAGTGCTTCCAATTGAGCGTCAGTCATTCCGTTACGTGTGTTCACCATTGTTTCTCTGCGTTAAGACAACAATGCAAATAAGGTTCAAGCACGAATATACACGTTATATATTTCTTATGCCAAAATAAAATGCAGAATTTAACAATACAACAAACATAGAAAGGATAGTCCCTGGTCAAAGTCATAAAGTTAAATTCCCATTCATAATCAAAATATCAAGTACATATTCGTAAAATAAGAGTTTCGATTAAATACCAAAGATCAAAACAAAACCAAAAATAACACCGAAAATGGTGATTGGATTAGAATCAGACTATAGATGTAATCGAAATGATACGTGATAGTATGCGATGACATATCCTACAACAACCAAAATGCGTATTAAAGCAGTTGTAGGGTATGCATGAAATAATCATGTATAGAAATTAAAGTATGCAAATCAGCGAAATGCATATGTATATAATACATATTACGTATTACATAATATATATTACATATTACTTATAGTGTTATCCTACGTAATACATTACGTAGTACACATACGTATACAGAGTAACAAGTAGCCACATCGGTTATAGTCTAGGCCTAAGATGCAAACCTAATTCTCTATAACCAAGGCTCTGATTACCAATTCTGTAACACCCCAAAATGTGATATGCGGAAGCGGTGAAGCTCGGGGGCTGTTACGTCATTGTATCATAGTTCAAGGTACAAGAGAACGACTCTAAATGAGACGTTTTATAAAAATACCTCGTTGAATTTAAATAAAAAGCATCACAGTACAAAGGTCTCAGTTTCAAAAGATAGTGCAGCGGAATGTAAAAGTTTTAAACATCAACGAGATAATAGTTCAAAAGCATAAGTAAATAAATGTCCGAAGATAGCCAAGAAATGCATGCGGACTCCAAGTACTTCACACAGCAGATACAACTCATCATCAGTTACCTGAGATCAATGCTAAATTGGGTCAACATAAAGTTGGTGAGAATATAAGTTTCAAGTAAAAATTCATAGTCATTCAATTTCATATTTCATTTCATGTACACGTGCAACTATAGGAGATATAGTGCCAAGTGTAGGATAAATTGGGTGTTCACAATATTCATGATAGCTAAGCTCGTGACATCGAAACTAGTGATCCAGTGCATACAATAGATTGCATACATAAATTGCCCCAATGGAGTACCTAGCCAAGATGACCCCGTTCATACAAATGGTACACACTCGTCCGACGTCAGAATGCCCGAGTGGAGGTTGTCAACCCTCAATAGATCTATCCGTAACATAAGAGCTTACTCCAGCAGAGTAACTAACGATTCACTATAGTTTAGGCGCTAGCAAAAAAGTCACAATAGTTCATCACGTACGTTACTCATCGATCAAGTATATATTTTGTTGTTAAAATCGTGACTTGTAAATGTTAAATCGTTATAATATTATAGTATATATATACTTAGGCAAAAATATTTATTTTTGACTCGACAAAATTTCGACAGCCTTTCGGCGTAAATTTTAATTTACCAAAATTTATCTCAACAAATTTTCCTACGTGAATTCTAACGAAAATTCGGCAGCCTTTCGGCGTCACATAAAAATTTGCCATTTTTAGTAAATACTCAAATCTCGTCCTAAAAACCCCTATTTTCAACAATTTCTCAATCGCCAACAATACAACAATTCATTTTTCACAATTGTAACAATTTCAACTTCCAACGTTCAAACTTTCAATAGTACAACAAGTATTCACTTTTCGAGCTTACACGCTTTTACAAAACAAGTCCAACATCCATACATACCATTTAGTAACCATTTCGACACTTAAAACAACTCCGCTTAACTCGAAAATGTCGTTTCGACCACTTTAAAAATCTGGACAGCAACCACTTATAGTGTTGTTCTCCAAAAATTAAGTTTTCCGACAACGAAACTTAAACGACCACAACTTACTCATTTTAGCTCCGTTTTTAGCCCATAATATATCGAAACGAAGGTATTCGCTTATATTTTCATAATCTCGTAGTAAACTAGTGTCAAAACATTTTTTACGACTCTCTACGCCTCTTACAAAAGTCGGACAGATTGTACGTTTTCCGTAAAAACTCGTTTTCGACCGTTTTCAAGCGTAACCACTAGTAGTAACACTACTAGTTTCTTCTAATTTTTCATATACATCAACAAAATCAAAGATTTTTCTTCAAGTTTACAAATCCAAAATATACATACTTATATTTTTCACAAATCTTTCAATTAACCCATTTTCATGTATGGATCTAATAGATCCACACTTAATTTCCACAAATCTTAAAATATTTCATGACCAAAAATAATACTTATCATTTTATTTCATAAAAATACTTGATGAGTAACATGCATGCATAGATCTACAAAGATCATGCATGGAAAAATGAAAAGATGAAAAAGGTTTAAGAAATGACCTTGTGTAACGATTCTACGTAACCACAACGACCCGATCTACAATATAACCCACTAATAATCAACAAGAAACTCTACTCTAAATCTTCAACCCAAAAACTACTCAAATCGTCAAACCAAGAAAGTCCATTCTTCTTTATGCTTATACAAGCTCTAGGGTGTATTTGTTTTGTGTTAAATCTTGGTAAAATGAAGCTTTTTAGAAATCAACAATGGTGGAAAAGGGTTTGTGTTTGTGCCGTGTGTTTAGAGAGAGAGAGAGGAAGAGATGTGTGTGTTTTTGTTTGAGGTGTAGTGAAGTTAATAAGTGTGAAGTGAGGTTAAGTTAAGGTGGTAATAAGTTAAAAGGTGTAAGGTTAGTGTAAGTTAAGCTCAAAATGGTAATGTGTAAAAATGTGGTGTATCTTGCATGTGGGTGGGTTTTTGGCCGGTTATGGGGGTCCCAATGGGGGTAAATTATTCAAAATTTTTACTATGGTAATTAGTTAAAAGGTTTAAGGTAAAAAGGTTAGTTAGTTTTAGGTAAATATCAAAAAGTATATAGTTAAGTTAAAAATTACGTAAAACTTAAAAATTTGACGAAATATATTAAATTTACGATTTTTCGACGAAAACTGACATTTTATGATTGGTAAAGTATTTTATGCATTCTAACGACGGTTAAACGTAAAAACGACGTAAAATACGAAAACGCGATACGTTAATTAAATATTCACAGTAAATACGATTTATTACTATAAATAGCAAAAATACTAAAATACAGGCATATATAAACATATACAGAAATATTTAAATACGCTGCTCAAGAAAATACGATCACGCTGTTAAAAACTAAACAGTTAAACGAATAATCTCATGGATTATCGTCAATTCATTGACCGTCTCAACACTTTGGTCAGGTTCATAGAAAATGTTCAGAATAATGACTGAGCTCAGAGTCAGGCCATTACTCGTCAGCAAACAGTTTTTCAGAAAACACGGGATAACTTCCCGGTTCCAACACAGTTAAATCACATAGTTGACTAACTAAAAAGTCAAAGGGTAAAATAGTCATTTTACAAAGTAGGGAAAATTACCAGGTGTTACAAAGAGAAGGTGAAAGCTTTGAAGTACTTCAAAGAATACATGTTGGTAAACATGTAATGTTGAACAATTTTGTTTTATCTTGGATGTGTATTAACTTATGATTGCATGTTTGAATTATCATTTATATTGATCCTTAATGTTAATTATGCCATCATGTTCGTGATTTACATTGTTTTATGCATCTTTGTGATAGTTAGCTTATTAGATTATGATCTGTAGTTAACTTTGGCTTGTGAAACTTTTGGAAAAATCTGGGTTTATCAAAATCTGGGATGGGAAATTTTTGTAAACCCTCTGGTCGCGGTTCCATATCGACCCGCGGTTCCTTATCGATAAGGTACCGCCGGTCCTAGATAAGGAACCGCCGGTCACTGTGCACGACAGCATCTTTGCTTTACACTGTTTTCTTAAATTTGTGTAAACCTTGCATGATTTTCAGTAATAAACTGCACATTTCCTAAACTAGGTTACCTAAATTCATTATTCACCTAAAATGATTTTAACCCATTACTAGTTTGGATCATCCCCTCACCCATTTAAACCCACCTTGTTTGCCATGTTCTTCACACATCAAACATACTTCCCTAAACCTTAAACCACCCTAATCAACCATGGTGTGTACCAAAACCTCAAACACTTCCAAGACCTCCACCCCAAGGAAAACACTCAAAATAAGGATTAAGTAAGCTAAGCCTAACTCCTCACCTTTCCACACACCTAAGAATGAGATGGCTCCTATCCTCATTTCTTCATCACCTTCCCCACCTCTTGCACCATGCAAGACATCATCCACCCATGGTACTAACCACTCCATTGGTTCTACCTCCTCTTCATTCAACTCAAGAATGAATGAGCTCTCTTCACCCTTCACTCCAAGTGCACCCTTGGAAGTGACCACACAACCCCAACCAATCCAAAGCATTCCTTTTGTGAATGACTTTGATGACACTTTGGTGACTTCACCATTTACCCCTCACAACTCACCCATTTCACCAACCTTGGAGAATTTACCTCCACACTCACCCATTTCCCCTTTAGGGAACATGCCTCCACTTTCATCCACATCACCCTTGGAGAACATGCCTCCTCCACCTCCACCCAACTCAAACATTAAAACTTTGGTTGTTCCACTTTCCCTCCTTTTGGGTGATCCATACTATGGGTTTCAACAAACTCATGGTCCTAGTTGTCCATGTTGTCTTTACAACCACTACATCATCCATAACCTTAGGATGGACATGTATGGGCTACATAGGAGGTTGCAAGAATTCTTGCTTGCCTTGTTCTCCATGCCTCCTCCTAGGAGATGAATGATGGAGTTTTCTTAATAAGAGTTTTCAACAAAACCAAGCCAAAGAAAACTACTTATCTAGATTTAATGTTAAGCTAGCTATGTATTAGTTAGTTTTTATTTGTCTTTGTACTTGCTTCCTTAATAAATGTTTCATGTTGTTGACTTATGGATTTAGCTTTGTGTGTTTCTATCCTTTTGTGCACACTAATTAACTTTAATTTGAAATTAAAATTGAACCTAAATCTATCACAACCCCTAAACTTGACTAAAATTGGTTCAAAATGATATCTAAATTATTTTGTCACCCTTTGTCAAGACATTCTTTGTGAATGTGTTGCTTTATGAAACCCTAGCATATTTTGGTGCTAATAGAGGTAAAATTCCAAGATTTGCAACTTTTTGAAAAAGTCTTAGTTTTTTCCCAAAACCCAGGAAAAACATGGTTTCAAGTCCACTGGACGCGGTTCCTTAAAGTCCCCGCGGTTCCTTAGCGATATGGAACCGCCAGTCCCTATAAGGTACCGCGGACAGTAAGGGGCTTTTGACGAATTTTTGGTCAAAACTTTTAAAACCATACCCTGTCAAGATTCCTTGTTTACTCAAATTGACTAAACATTCCTTGACACTACACATTTTGTATTCAAATTCTTACCTTGATTACATTTTACTTATACCCCAACCTTGAGATTTCATTCTCACACCTTCCCAACCTTGAGAATTCATTCTCACACAACCTTGAGATTTCATTCTCACACCTTCCCAAACCTTGAGAATTTATTCTCACATAACCTTGAGATATCATTCTCACACTCTCACAATGCCTAACTCCTACATTCCTAACCTTGACATTTCTTTGTCACAACCCCCACTCACCCAAAGCTTCCTCATCCAAGCTTTCAAAGAAACCTAAAATCTCGGTTCGACCTATTTGGGTTAAGAAGAATGAACCATCTTCGTCCAAACCACCCAAAAACCCTACCTTCTCTCCAATCAAGTATTGGAATGAGACTTATACCATAAACCCCCATCACCGGAGCAAAAGAAAATGTTCCCCCACCACCACAATCCTTCAATACCCCTCAACTCAATGACCTTTCAACCTTCCCAAACCTCACAAGGCATTGTGAAAATACTCCCAAACCCATTACCCCACCACCACCAAACCCTAAGTTTGATGCCATACCACCATCAAACGATTTTGTGTTGCATCATGGATCCTCGTGTGCTTGTTGTCGAGTTCAACAAATTGAACTTTCTCATGTGTATGAGAAGTTAAATTTTCTTGAATTCCTCCTCACTCGACCTCCTATTCAAGTTTTCGTTCCGGTGGACAAAACTTCGAATGATGCATCGTCGTCTTTTTAGTCTTTTATTTTTTTTTGCAATCTTGGAAAATATCACTTTTAGACTAGCTTATGCTTAGTGGTTTACTTTCCATATCTATTGCTTTTAGATACTCATATTGTGTGTATGACTATCTTCTTTGTTGTGTCTTTTTTCCTTTTATGTAACCTTTGTGTTATTTGTGTGCTATTTCATTAGTTCTATTTTGAGTTGATCTTGGTTAATTTTTACAATTGCTTATGGGTGATTCCATCAATTCTAAGATTTAACCCATTGACAAGCTTATCATGTTCATTGGATTGAAGTTTGATTTTGTTAATTACCTCTTTGGACATACTTAGCAAAATACTTACTTCTAATTTGAGATTTCTTCTCCTTCTCCCTCTCAAGTTACTTAGTTGGTAGTGATCATATATACATTGGTTTTTCTTTCCTTTCTACTAACCTTTGTGTAGCATGTCACCTTAGCTCACAAACTTGGCGCCCCAAGCAAGGGGGAGCAACCACCAAGGGGGAGCTACTAGCAAAGTTCGATGTTCTTCAAAAACTTGTGCTAACCTTTTTGCTACGACAAAGGGGGAGAAATGATAGTGATAAACTAGTTAATAATTTCATATTTTGTGTTTCTACGTAAATGAGTTTATCGTTTGTCGTAATCAAAAAGGGGGAGATTGTTAATGCAAGTGATGCCTAAAAACATTATTAGTGTTAACTAATCTTTCTTAGTTTTGATCACAACAAACCATACAACACATTTAGTGTAAAACACAAAATGAATTATTTAACTAACACTATCATCAAGGTAATAATCATATCACTAACCTTTCTTAATCATACTTAGTGATCATCAAAATGATTATCCTTAAAACTCACTTTTGTTAATATGACAAAAGACTTGTTAATAAACTTTCTTTTTTAGAAAATGTTTTATTAAAATGAAAAATGAAAATTTGAAAATAGCATATTCCAAATGCTGTTAGAATATCCTTTGAAGGTTTCAAATACCTCAGATATTCCCACCCCACTAAAAGACAAAAAAACGGAGCGGAGTCTAGTGGAGGTACCTTAAGTACCTACGCGGTACCTTAGCGATATGGTACCGCGGGGTGAGATAAGGTACCGCGCACAGCTAGCCGTTATAGATCCGTTATACTTTGTCTCCTTTAAATAGTGGGTCAAATCTCATTTTCCAACAAGCCTCTTGGACGTTTTTCTCAGCCTTCTTTCTATTTTCTATAGCACAATCATTAGTAAATGATCACTTAAATTGTTAAGGATGTTTACATATGATTATCCTCTTAATCCCCTCCTTTACCTTGTCCAATGAGAAGATCACTCACTCACTAGTGTTGTGATAAAGATGAATCTATGAGCTAGTCATATTCATCATGATACCCTTTTTGTTTTAGGTCAATCCAATGTATTTATGAATACTTGGACTAGTTGTGTTCATCCAAGTTATTTGTGGATACTTGGATTCGTTGTGTACATCCATTGCATATGTGTTTGCTTGGATTTGTGTTGTGTAAATCCAAGCTACATGTGTGTACTTGGATAAGTCTAGTTGAGTTGTAATAGATTTGATTAGGAGTTCTCACTAAACTATAAAGTGATGTGGTTGTGTCTTGTGAGTTCTCACTAAACTTAAAAGTGATTAGTAGTTGTGTTGTGTGAAGTTCTCACTTAGCTTCAAAGTGAAGAGTCGTGAAGATTGGTTCTAGCTTTCGATTAGAACTCGACATCTAGCCTTGTGTCGTAAAATGGTGAAGTAGGCAACGTCGTGAAGATTGGTTCTACCTTAAGATTAGAACCCGACATCTAGCCTTGTGTCGTTAAATTGTGAAGTAGGCAACGTCGTGTAGATTGGTCCTAGCTAAAGATTAGGTCTCGACATTTAGCTTAGTGTCGGAAAATAATGTAAGCAACGATGTAAGGTTTTCTCCGCCGAGAAGGGAGCTTGTGGATATAGTGGAAATCTCGAGTAGGTGTACTCGAGGAGTGGAGTAGAAACGAGGATAGAGCCTCGTTGTCGAACCACTATAAATCTTGGTGTCTTCCCACTAGGTTATCTCCTTCCTTACTCTTTACTTATTTCATTATCATTATACTTATCTATTATCTTTGCTAGTGCATTTGAATTGAACCTAATCATTATGCAACTTAGCCTCAAGTAAAAGATAGTTTTGATACAAACCAAATTGAAAGTAATTTTAATTTGGTCATCAATCGAAGAGAAACTATTCAACCCCCCCCCCCCCCCCCCCCCCCCCCCCCTTCTAGTTTCTACAGTGAGGTTAATGTGGTATTTCGGCCACATTCCAGTGAAATTTATATTTTCATGTGTTTAATACATCTTTACCGGGGTAACTCTTTACAAAAAAAAAGTAGTTTCCATTCATCTAATGATACCACAAAAAGGGTAGTCTTTATTTGAGTTTTAAACAAAGTTCTTACATAGCAGTGAGTAATATGCGATGATAAACCCCACACATAACCTATATAGATGATGTAACGAAAAAACAAAGATAAATAAATTGAATCTATTGATTCCAAAGAATGTCAGACTGATGCAGGAATTCACAAATAAAAAAGAAGAAGATATAGTTGTGGGTTCTCAGATTGAGTTTGCTCGAGGTACTTAGGACTTGTAATATTTCATTTTTTAAGGTTTTTTTTCTCGATTCAATTCGAATTGATTTAACGTTTTAAAGTAAGATTTAATTATTTTTGGTAAACGAAAGTTTATTCAGTATCTATGTCTACTTGGCACAAAGCATGTAAAAAGTAAAAATATTATGTACGTATATGACTAATCTAAAACATATTGTAAATACCGCAATTAATGCACAAAATACAACTAGTAAAACAAATTTAACTAACAATTTAAACAAGAAAATATAAGCATGATAAAATATAACTAATTCGCAAGATGAAACAATTTTGTAAAAACAAGAAAATAAAAAAAAAAATATATAACAAACTTCGCAAAATAACAAACTAACAATTTTGAACAAACTTTTAACAAAATACCAACTAATCACTTTTTTATAAAATTCTAACTAAATTTTTTAAACACACTAATTTAAAATTTTATAAAATCTAAACTGTACACTACAACATTTGCTAAAAAAAATAGGCAATATACTCGGGATTACCCACTAGACTATAACACAGCTAGTATTGAAAATCAAAATCTAATATCAATCCATCAACACCACCAAAATGACACTGGCCTAATAATCCTAATTAAAACCCAATAGCAAGACTATTGGCCAAAACTAATCAACCAGGTCCAACAATTCTTCAAAATGAAACGAACTTTTCATTTACAAACGGGGATAGATACTTAAACGCATATACTTCTATACCTCTAAACTGCAGGTTGCACGTTAACTAAAATTTAAAGGAAATAAAAGTCAAACCTTTTTGAAAGCAAGTAGACAATAAAATTGCTAAACTATTAGCTTGTAACTCCCTTAACAATTTCTCCTATTAGACACATACTTTGACTTTATTCAAAGTATCCAAAAATGAATTCAACTCATACTTTTGAAGTTAGAATACATAAAACTATGTCTAAAGCACCTCAGACAATTGCTAACTAAAAACGACAGCAAAATTCAACCAGTAAAAATCCACTATGCCAAACAGTACAAGAAACGCAGAGAACTTAACCGCACTCTAACGCTATCTAACCTCGACAGATTACAGTTAAAAACCTACTGCCAAACACTCTATTATATCTACTTGAACAAGAACTAAAAGAGTATTAGATTCAATAACTGAAAGACTGCACTAACATGTAAAAAACCAACTCCAAAAGATCAACTCAAGCAAGACTACGCTAATTCTTACACTATAAGTACGAAATAGCATATTACACTAAAAATTTCAGAAAAATAAACGTGCTTAACCATGTCATCCGTCGTTTAGTATTTTGGTGTCGTGCCGTTATGATCATTGATCCGTAATACTACTTCGATCACTAGCTATCGATCAAATTCCCAAGCTATCCCACATCCGAAGCCTCTGTTGAGGGCGATACTAGTTGCTGAACTAGCATACAATCTACGCTTAAACAAGAACCTGAAATCTTCTTTAATCCACAACAGTCACCTCACTACAGCTTCTAATGATAATGTTCATGTAAATCCACCAGATTTTCCTACATCAGCAGAACCAAGATGCTCCATCAGGCCTGACCGCTGTCATAATGCTAAGCAAATCCATAAGCCGTGTTTCTGAACTGAATATCCACTATACTGAAACCAGGCCTAGAAATCTTCTGATATTTCTTATAACCAGCAACTACCGAACTTTATCCAATAAGCTATCTCAACAAATTAACTAGTAAACTGAACTAATCTCCTCTTCTTGAACCGCTTCTCTGAATTTGATTATCTTCTACCTACACTTTCTGCCACTACCCTTACTAAATTAGTTAAGATGTCTAGAGTCTTTCGAGAACGTTCATTAAGCTTTTGACAGCTTATGAACTTCCTGTTGATTTACTGCCGCGCTACCTGAACAATCCACCAAATTACAACTGGATTCGACTTCTACTGAGGCTTAAGCTCAATACACAGCAGCTACGCTTATCGAATCAGAACCGTCAGCTACTACAATACAAAACTTATTCCAACTAGGTGAATCACCAACACAGACTCAAACAAACTTCATCTCACACTATTCTGATCTTCAAAGTAACCTACTACAATCTTTAATAATCTGGTAAAATCAAGGTCGCATCAAAATCAACAGCTATTTCGAAGGACTACAGTATCGTATTACTCGAACTTGTAGAATGATAAAGAAGTGTACAACAGAATGTAAAGGAATGAATGAGGAATTGTATTGCTTTGAGTTGAAATGATTACAAAAGTTGTTACAGAACCTAACTTATTTATCTAACCAATGTGTGTAAAAACACACACTAAAAATGAAGGAAGAATTAATTGGGAAGTTTATCTAACTAACTAACTGTGTGAATTTCACACCTGCTGATTACTGTTACAAATGAATGTTAAGAAGAGTTTCTATAGAAGATTATGTTGGAAATACGTTTTTACGTATTTAGAAAGGATCGGTCACTCCTACGATATATACGTAGTATGGGCTCGTGATCTAACTATGTAACAATATAACCCATAAAGCCCACATGTAGGGTGGGCTAGCATGTTAGGAGGGGTTGTTGGTTCTCATTTTCACTTAATCAATCTTTCTTTCTCTAATCCTCTCCTTTCTCTCTCTAACTTTCTCTCTCTAAAACCATTCAAAGGTTTTAAGCTCGTGTATATGGCTCATCGTTAAATGTCAAACGATGACCCGATCTTCAAATAAAGGAAAGTTTATCGCCGATGATAAACTTATCTTCATTAACGATAAATTAAATTTTCTTGGACACGAGCTAAAATTAAAACTATTCAAAGGTTTTAAGCTCGTGTATATGGCTCATCGTCAAATGTCAGACGATTCGATCTTCAAATAAAGGAAAGTTTATCGCCGATGATAAACTTATCCTCATTAACGAGAAATGAAATATTCTCGGATACGAGCTTACATTTAAACTATTCAAAGGTTTTAAGCTCGTGTATTTGGTTCATCGTTAAATATCAGACGATGACCCGATCTTCAAATAAAGGAAAGTTTATCGCCGATGACAAACTTATCCTCACAAACGAGAAATTAAGTTTTCTCGGACACGAGCTTACACTAAAACCATTCAAAGGTTTTAAGCTCGTGTATATGGCTCATCGTTAAATGTCAGACGATGACCCGATCTTCA
This sequence comes from Glebionis coronaria, assembly GCA_025667525.1. NCBI lineage: Eukaryota > Viridiplantae > Streptophyta > Magnoliopsida > Asterales > Asteraceae > Glebionis > Glebionis coronaria. The sequence goes on from CM046876.1 coordinate 157,743,166, forward strand.
AATAAAGGAAAGTTTATCGCCGATGATAAACTTATCCTCATTAACGAGAAATTAAATTTTCTCGGACACGAGCTAAAATTAAAACCATTCAAAGGTTTTAAGCTCGTGTATATGGCTCATCGTTAAATGCAAGACGATGACCCGATCTTCAAATAAAGGAAAGTTTATCGCCGATGATAAACTTATCCTCATTAACGAGAAATTAAATTTTCTCGGACACGAGCTTACATTTAAACTATTCAAAGGTTTTAAGCTCTTGTATATGGTTCATTGTTAAATGAAAGACGATGACCCGGACTTCAAATACATGGAGGTTCATCTATGAAACGATAACTTACCCTCAAAACGAGAAATTAAATTTTCTCGGACACGAGCTTACATTAAAACTATTCGAAGGTTTTTAAGCTCGTGTATATAGCGTATAATCACATTTCAGATTATGCCCCGGACTTCAACAAAAGGAAAGTTTATCGCCGATGATAAACTTATCCTCACAACGAGAAATTAATTTTTCTCGGGCATGAGCTTATATTAAAAACATTCGAAGTTTTTTAAGCTCATGCACAATGACTTAAAGTTAAATATCAGACTGTAACTCGGACTTCTATTTTAGGAAAGCTTATCTTTAATGATAACTTATCCTCGTAACGAGAAATTATTTTTTTTCGGTCATGAGCTTGTATTAAGACATTCCAAGTTTTAAGCTCAGAAAGGAAATTGTACCTTTTAAATAAGAGAACTTTTCTTCATAACGAGAAATTCATCTTTCTTGGTCATGAGCTTTACATTAAAACATTCAAAAGTTTTTCAAGTTCATGAAAACGACTTCTAAGTAAATATCAACTTAGAACTCGTTCTTTAATTAAAAGGAAAGTTTATCGCCGATGGTAACTTATCCTTAACAACGAGAAGTTTACAACTTCTCGGACTTGAGCTCGTTTAGTAAGATATTCAAATTCTTAAGCTCAAGTAATTGGTTTTCGAAACGTTGAACACAATTTTTCAAGAATTTTTCAAAAGAATTTTCTAAATCTTTCAAAATTGTGTATTTCAAAATGTTTTGATAAAAAGAGCATGTCTTCTGGAATCGATAATATTTACGAACCTAGAAATGTCGTTCAATAATGACACCAGGTTGTAAATAATGTTAGAGCAGAAGTTTAAATGATTTAAAACATGCTCAAAATGGTTTGCTATTATTTCAGATTGTAACCCGCTTTTCATATTAAAGTCAAGCATTTCACCGGAAAGCTTTAACTCAACAACGGGGATTAATTTTCTCAGGCATGGTTTAATTTTATAAACATGTAAGGGATTGTGTTTACGTAATAACACAATCTAACACGAATATATGTACGCATCAGTGCATTTATTTGTTAAAACAAGATAAATTTTGTTTTTATGAAGTTATCATCTTCACAATCCACAGCAATTTACAATTGATATCTACATACTCGATGATGCGACTTATCAAACGGCGACTACAACTCTTTCAATAGAACATGGGTCAACAATTGAGGGGGAGCAATTGTCCAGCATTCAGAATCTTTGATGCCGAAAGTGCCAAGGTTACTAATTGGTGTCAAGACAACGATATCAATCGTACACATGGTGTCAAGAGATAAATTCAGACCTGACGAGGCGACCAATATTCATGAACAAAAACCATGTGATTCTATCATATGATGTTCTCCATCATTCAGGTCCAACCTCGTAAATTGCTAATATTGTGAATACATTATCATATATGATACTTTCACGTGATAAATACCTTACACTTGTGTTTAAAAGGTATTTAATTTACGTTTCAAGTACACCCTCATTAATTTGAGGGGGAGCTTGTGAAAATCATGAAGATAATTGGATTTGCATTTTCTTCCTAAATTTTCTTAAAATATTATTAAATTAATTGATATTAAAAACATCGATTGGGTTAACATTTTTAATATGGGGGAGAAAATGTGATTTAATATGGGAAATGATTAATCACAGATGGTTTGACTTAACGTGATAGCTCATCCCGACATGTGCGAAATGTTTTCGAATATCACGGCATATGTTAAGGGGGAGCAAAATGGATCTGCACATCAAAATGGATTTCATGGTGATTTATACTTACCCTCAACCCATTTATTTCACGACGATGAAGATTGTGGTGACATAAGGATGGTAGAATAGGTTAAGTCCAATGATTCTTCCAAAACCGGAGGAATCTTCCCAAGGAAAGATGGAGAAAGATTGTGAATGTAGCTGAATGCCGACCAAGTACTTAAGTTAGCACTAGAACAATCACAACAAGGTGCTAGTTATGACGTATTGGTAAGCATTGAAGGGGTTGAAGAATGAAAAAGAATTGTAAAGATAAAGGGTGAAAAGAAAGAAGACCTCCTTACAACTTAGGTAGAAACCGGGTCAACACATATGCTATTGAGATCATTTTTTTAATGATTCTTGATATTGAAGATAGACATCATGGACCTAGTGATGCAATGCACAACCCATCCAAGCTAACTCAGATATCTCTTAAAAGATATTTGTTTTAATCACACGAAGACAACACATTATCTATTGATTTATTCACTCCGAATAAATTGGTATGGAAATGGTGGCACTCCTCTCCAGCCTCTGATCACTAAAGTTCAAAATGGACGATCGAGTCTAGAGCCATTTGAGATCATCAAATATCTCATTAGGACACACTTTTATAATTCCTTCCTTCTTCACACACTGTGAAAAGTAAGAAAGATCTTAAGAGTCCCACGCAAAATCTTCATGATCTTGCCTGAACATCCGAGTAATACAAAAGTATTTACAATGAAGATGGAAATCCTTCTTGAGCGAATATCAAAAAGCTCATGTCAGGCCTCTACGCAATATCTTAGTGATCTTACCAGAACACTCAGAGTGACACTCTATAGTGTTCACAGTGATGAGTGGAAATCCTTCTAGTGTTAAAATCAAACAACACTTGGTAGGTAACTTGCAAGATTCTATATGAATCAAGCTTGTGACAACTGGAAAGCAACGATGGTGCGGTTCTTAATTAAATTTCACTTGTTCCGGGAACATGAATTGACGACTTTAATCATGAGGATAATTTTATCTAAATGATTCACTCTTTATGTTCGTAGTCAGCTATGGACGGTCGAGTAAAGGGAACGGGTTTACCCGCGAAATCTTGTAAAGGAGGTTCTTAGTTGAAACTACATGCCACAAGTACGATATTTTATATCGTCAAACGGTCTTAACCGACCGAAGGTAAAATGCTACCGAATTAGAATGAAATGTTCAAGGCCATTTCATCTGTGTATATGTTTTGTTGCTAACTGTCTTATGCAGCGTAACAAGAAGGTGGCATTCCGGTGTAAAATCTAGAAGAAGTCGTCAACACATGCTTATATTGTATGCACTTAATACTTCAACAAATTCAAGAAAGCCTAAAAGTCAAGTCTTCCGCTGTATCAAACTCTGAAGCTTTCAAGAATTTATAAAGGTATAAGTATGTGGAACATGAAGTCACGAGGAGGCGAATATCACAAGTGATGAATGCACAAGGTCAAGGCAAGGAAACATGCTCAAGAATAAAGTCAAAGATCACATCATCATATTCACAAGAACAAGATCGAAGACTCAAGCATAGTATGCTAGGTTTAAGATTTTGTAAAATGGTGTGACCTCCCTTAAGGGGAGATTGTTGGGAATACGTTTTCCAAAGAAAGTCTCGGTCACATCATTGTTAGTATGGATCACGAGCTATAGACTATTTAGGACATTGTAACTTGGAGTGACCTTGAAACTATGGTTTTTAGTCCAATTAATTAAGTTCGTTTTCCTCGACTCGACTCGAATCGATTTCCAATTAACGTTCGACTTACTTTGTTTTTGGTGAAAAGTATTTTTGGTATTTCTAAACTAATTAAAAAAAACTATTTAAAATAAAAGCTATTTAATCTAATTTTAAAAATTAAACTAATTTTAAATAAAAACTAATTTTTTTTTAAAAGAAAATACTTAACCAAAATTTTAAACTTAAAAACTTCAAATAAAAACTATTTTAAACTTGTAATAAAAAAAAGTAAATAAAACTTGAATTAAAACTAATGAAAAAAAAACTTTAAAATTAAACTTAAAACTAATTTTATAACTAATAAAAATCTAAACTAAGTTTTATAAAAAAAATTAAAATTTATAAAAACAAATAAAATAAAAATATATATTTTTTTATATATATATATTTTTTTTTTTGAAAACTGAATGAAGAAAAATCTATTTAAAAACTTTCTAATTAAAATTTAAACTACACAACTTAATTTAATCTATTTATTTAAACTGCCACTTAAAAATAAACCTATATAAATCTAATTATGCGAAACTAAACACAAAAAGAAGCAGAGATGAGATGGAAGGGCTTATGGCTGGTGAACGAGAGGTCTGGGGTTCGATCCCCAGCCCAGACATAATTGCTAATATATTTTTTTTAGACTATTATTATGGACAATCAAAATAGACAGAAAATAAGTACTAATGAATTGTAGCAGTAAACGAAATCAAATTAAGAGAGGCAAATAACAAAATAACAAAAAGCAATAAAAGCTGAAACATAAATAAGATATTAAGCAGATTCAAATAAGCAAACTTAAATAAGCAAAAATCCTAAACAGAAACGATATTCTAAACAGTGGCACCCAAATAAGCTATAAACTATACTACTTAAATTAAATGCAGTCAGGAACTCAGATAGTACTAGAAGAATAATACCCAAAATGACAAGCTGAAAATCAAAAAGCAGAAGACTAATAAGCATATTAAAACATCCTACACAAATCAAAGTAACCAAAACAGATTTATACCTAGATGAAATAATAATAATCGGATTCAAAATTAACAAAACAAAATCAGATTAAGCAGATAAATATCATTAAATCAAAAACAACCATAAGCAGATTCTCATAACTTAATTCATCTAAATAAAACTTATAAAAATAAAAAAAGAAAATGAACCTTGAGATGAAACCGTTGAGCCGAAGGGTGGGCGCTGAACCCCCTTTGTCACAAAATCAACAACACCATCTTCGAATCATCACTTCTCGAACCAATTGAACCGTAACAGTTATGTTTGTTTTATTTTTTATTTTTTATTTTTTTTTTATTTTTTTTATTATTTTTTTTATCTCGAATTAACAAACCAGTAATACTGAAAAAGAACAATAACCAACAGATTCAAGTTTAAATAATGCTTCGACAGAAAAAATTAAAGATGAGACAAAAATTATAGAAAGTTATTTTTCATTAATGAATTAAACAAAATTACATTAACTGAAATTTTAAAAATACAATAATCCTAATCTATTCTTGCTGAAAATTAAGTCTAATCTAATCCTACTCCTAAAATTAATTAAAAAAAACTGAAAGAAAAATAATGAAAAAGCTTCCTCATTTGAATTACAATGAAGGGTTTTTATAGGCAAACCCTAGGAAACCTTCTTGGTTCTCCTTGGTGGCCAAGGAAGTGAATCATGGCCGTTCATCTTTTCTTCTCTCTTTCTTCCTTTGATCAATGGCTAAAAAATAACCCTCATCACTCGGATTGCCACGTTGGAGTGATGTGAGGACCACCTTGGGTGTTCTTGATCCGAAAACTTGGGGGTTTTTAGTGGATTTGTGTGAATTAATAATATATGTAAAAACCCCCAATTTTTGTGGTGAATTTTTAATGGTGATTTTAGGGTTTGACTGTGTAAAAAAATGGTGGAGAGAAAAAATAGGGTGAGAGATGTGGAACGGTTTATCTATTGATTGTGAGGATGAGTGAAATACATGAGACGTGTGAGGGATGGGTTAACCGAATCAAAGGTTTTATTTACTTGACATGTGGGGCTTTTGGAGTGAGTAAATAAATTCGTTAAATGTATTGTGGGGGTTTACTTTGGACATTTGACTAGCAAATACTATCTACTTCCTCCGTTTCATTAACAAAGCAAATGGGCTTTTGTCCATTTTCCAACCGTCCCATTGTTATGCATTTGGGCCTTAATGGGCTTGTAGAATAAAATACTAGCAATTTGACTCTATTTGGGCTTCTAAGCCCAATTGTTCCAATGTGGGACCCACTAAGCCCGTTTTCTTAACAAATGATTAAATCCTCTAAAGTCGAGCTCGATGTTTGGCTTCTTTGATCTTTATCATCAAACTCGTGTCGGTTTCGCCAGTTTTCGCGATCTTGGGCACACTTTTGGTCTTTTGACTTTGTCTTCGTCTCTTTTTGTACTTTTCTTCGACATTTGACCGTGAAATCCCGTGTTTTCTCTTCTTTTGATCATTTGTACCTATTTTAACACAAAAACACAAAACCACGCGTAATTCCTACTTTATTGATATAAAACACATGATTCGGTCTTGTTTTTCCTTGATTTTAGTGGCAAAAGGATAAGTGTTTTCACACTTATTAAATCCCCTACACTTGACTATTGCAATGACCCCATGCAATGCATAATATTAAAGCATAAAGTTACATTTTTCTCATTAATAACCCATCTCGGCCTTTATTACTATTACCACTACTACTACGATTAAAAGATAAGAACTTAAAAGGAGACAAAAGTGATATTTATTAACTTGGAAATTATTTGATGGAAGAAACTCGTAAAGAAATCTAAGACTTAGATTAGGGCTTTGGTGTCATGAATATAAATCACCCTCAAGTTTCACGTTCCCATACCAAGCATAAGAACGAGATCATTGTTATTACAAGTTAGCACAACTAACACTTACTCAAGTGGTTTAGTTAATCTCTTAGACCCCCTTATTCCTACGGTGTATCTCTTGTATTTTATTTTTGTCTTGAATGATCACGAGGATGCATTTTTGACTTATTTCGATAATTTATTAAGGCCAAAAATAAAGTGGGACGATTTAATCAATAGTTAGCTAAAGGAAAAAATCTTTTAAAACGGCTTCTTGAAACCTCATAAAGTTCATATCTTGGCATAACTCGTTTCGCGATTTGAGACCTTTCTCGGACCGATATTTGACTTGTACTTCAAACTTCAAATCATGAGAGACGATCTTGAAATTATGGTCTTCTCTTCATTTTGGTATACATCTTCATAAGGAGTGAAAGATGCTTCAAACGTTGACCACGACTTCTTCATTTATCCTCTTCTTTATTTAGGATTTTGATATACAACGATCCGCCTCCTTTTCGGACTTGGATCTATTTATCCTCATACCTTGTTAGGGTCTTTTTGGATAGACTTCTCCATGATCTTTAGGGGAGTAATTGCTTCTCGTCGTGTGTCTTCATCCTTCATATTGATTTGGATTAATGATCTTCACATCATCTTAGGATCTTTAGCAAAAAGTGAATCCTCATGCCTTGTGAGGGCCTTTTTGGACTCGGGTATCCTCATGCCTTGTTAGGGCCTTTTTGGATAAGCCAATCTTCGCGTCCCGTTTCAATAAGTTATGCCTTGGCTATGAACTCTAATTAATACCGAGCAACTTTTAAACGATCTTGTGCTAGAAGCTAAGTAACCTTTTAAATCGTACAACCTTATTTATTGCAAATATATTTATTAACAAGTGATGGGAGAAAAAGCTCATAACTAACTCACATAAGTTAATGAAAGAATACCGAACTTATAATTAACTCTATCATCTCTCGTTCTCCACAATTTAAAATCTCAAGGAATGAGACTCGTGGATGCTTAGCCTAATAAACCAATTAAGGTCCATATGGTTAAGGATACTAGCAAGAGTAAACTTAGATAAGTAAACTCGGGTTGAGTCAAAATATTCACGACGGCCTAATATATCAAAGATATCTAAACTTATTAAAACCATTTTATTTATTTATTTATTTTTTTGACTTTATTTTTGAATTGGAAATTATTACGATGCGATAATAAAAAAATACTATTAGGCCAAAATAGATCAAAAATTTGAAAAACGTTGAAAATTTTTAAAAATTTTCCGGTTAAATTGGGGTAAAATTCATGGAAAGGCCACTAAAATTTCGATAGAAATCCCCCCTACACTTAAGATAAACATTGCCCTCAATGTTTAAGCATGTGGGAGAATAAACTCCCCTACACTTAGGACATTGAGTGCGTTGTTTAAATCGAGCTAAGGAAAGGACAACTAAAGTGATTACATTTATTCGTTTTAAGATAGAATCACAATAGCAAAAACTTATCAAAGGAACCGGGTACACGGGTAACACGGGAACACGGGTCACGTCAAAAGCACCAAAAGTGGATCATCAAAGCACATGTACCTACACAATCACAACACACAAAACAAACAACCTACACGGCTCCCCTACACTTATTGTAGAAAATAAATAAATAAAAGATAGATAATCGGGTTGCCTCCCGAGAAGCGCTTGTTTTTGTTAACCGAGTCACGAGCCTGACTCGACCCCGAATTAAATGGTCCATGGGGAAGCCTCGAATGTTATACCGGGATCAAAAATCTTATCCTCGGTCCCGGAGGAACATAATAAATGAGAGGCAGGAGGATAAGTCATAAAAGGTAGAAAAGTCCTCTCGACATAAGAAAAGTAAGTGAAGTCTTGATCCACGGGAGGTGGGATGGGTAAAGGAGACAAATTGTCATCCCCCAAAGACATAGGATGGTCACTATTCGGCAAAGCCGTAAAGGTATCAATCATAGAATGGTCATTGTCACCTCCCGGGTCAAAGCACTCATCCTCATTTCCCGGTATGAAATGAGGAGAGTAAAAGCGATACATCACCTGCTTGGGTGTGCATGCGGTAGGACGGGGTGGCAACATAATACGAGAAATATCAGAGGACATATCTACCACCCGCGTCACCTCACCAGACCGAATCAAACGGAAGCTAGGGTCAAATCTCTCCACCTCCTCTATGATGGGAGGTGGCATGGCTAACAAAGGATGCTCATCAATAGCAATAGAGTCGGAGCTATCAATGTCCTCCATCCCCTCTTCAAAGAGAGGATTCACGTCACTAGAGATGTAGGCGTCATCAAAATCAAATAAAGGGTTCGAATAAATCTTGAAATTTTCCTTCGGAACGTCTTCATCGGATAGTGACTCGTCATCACTAGAAGTAAAATCATCATCGAGATCAAAAATAGGATTAGAGAAAGCCAAAGAATCGTTTCCCAAGATGTCGGTGGGAGGTAATGAGTCATCACTAGAAAGAGATTCACACTCATCGTCACTATCGGAAGCAACCGTAGGCTCACTTTGGATTGGAATAAGAGTCTCATCACAAGGAATAGTGATAAGACCCTCCTCCCCCATGATGAGAGAGGCATCGGGCTCCGTAGTAGAAGAATCGAGAATAGGAGTGGTAGAATCCTTAGGCTCGAGAGCCGGCAAGTCGAGAGAAGGAATTACAATTGCACTAGGACATTGAGCACAAAGATCATTCCAAGAAATAGTATTCTCGTCGTCATCATCATCATAATAGTAAGAACTTACAAAAGGAGGAGTATAATCACTAAGATTAGATACTTGCTCTTGTCGTTGTCGTTGTCGCTTTTCCTCCTCATTTGCTTCTTTTAGAAGAACAACGGCTTCTTGAAGTTGCAAAACAATGGCGTGTGTTTCGTCTTTCAAAGCATTGAGTTGTTGGATTCTCTGAGAGGATTGATGATTGATGGTAGGATGTGGGGGCTCACAGTTATGAAAACCAGAATTATAGCACGGATGTGGCTCATAGGAACTCATCGGTTGAGAAGAATTAGAACACGGATTTGGTTCATAATAATCCATCGGTGAAGAAAAATGAGGACACGGTTTTGGCTCATAATAATTCATTGGTTGACAATACGAAGTATCGTGAGGGCCCCCACAATGATTGCAACACGGGTATTGGGAAAAACCCGGTTCATGTTGCGGATAGGGATTGTCATAGACGGGAGGGGGTGAGAAAGTATTGTAAGAGGAGAAGTACGAATTTGTTGAATTGCAAAATGGACAAAATCCAAATTGTGTATAGTCGATATCAAAACCGCACCGCTCACAAGTACACCATTGACATGTTTGAAAACCATGCCATGGTCTCCCACACCGAACGCAAGACGAATCCATGAAGAATTATAAATAAGAGGGGTAGAGAAAAGAATTAAACCCGATAGAGGATAAAGAAGAATATTTTTGTATTTTTTAGAAAAATATATATACAAAAGAAAAAATCGAAAGAAATCGAACTAAAAATTAACACTAATACGTAATATTTTTGGTGTAATACTTTTAGGAAAAAGTATTACTTTTGGATTTTTTAATTTTTTTGGTGCAATTCTTAGGAAAGAAATTGCTTTTGTGATTTTTTAATTTTTTTGTATTTTTAAATTTTTGATTTTTTTTGTGTTTTTGATTTTGTTAACAAGAAACGTAACGTTCAAAGAGAACGGATCCCAAAATCCAAACGTCTTCACGAAAAATCGTCAATCGTACGAGCGAAGCGGCAGCGGCGCAATTTGAAACTATGGTTTTTAGTCCAATTAATTAAGTTCGTTTTCCTCGACTCGACTCGAATTGATTTCCAATTAACGTTCGACTTACTTTGTTTTTGGTGAAAAGTATTTTTGGTATTTCTAAACTAATTAAAAAAACTATTTAAAATAAAAGCTATTTAATCTAATTTTAAAAATTAAACTAATTTTAAATAAAAACTAAATTTTTTTAAAAGAAAATACTTAACCAAAATTTTAAACTTAAAAACTTTAAATAAAAACTATTTTAAACTTGTAATAAAAAAAAGTAAATAAAACTTGAATTAAAACTAATGAAAAAAAAAACTTTAAAATTAAACTTAAAACTAATTTTATAACTAATAAAAATCTAAACTAAGTTTTATAACAAAAATTAAAATTTATAAAAACAAATAAAATAATTTTTTTTTTCTTTTTATATATATATTTTTTTTTGAAAACTGAATGAAGAAAAATCTATTTAAAAACTTTCTAATTAAAATTTAAACTACACAACTTAATTTAATCTATTTATTTAAACTGCCACTTAAAAATAAACCTATATAAATCTAATTATGCGAAACTAAACACAAAAAGAAGCAGAGATGAGATGGAAGGGCTTATGGCTGGTGAATGAGAGGTCTGGGGTTCGATCCCCAGCCCAGACATAATTGCTAATATATTTTTTTTAGACTATTATTATGGACAATCAAAATAGGCAGAAAATAAGTACTGATGAATTGTAGCAGTAAAGGAAATCAAATTAAGAGAGGCAAATAACAAAATAACAAAAAGCAATAAAAGCTGAAACATAAATAAGATATTAAGCAGATAAAGCAAACTTAAATAAGCAAAAATCCTAAACAGAAACGATATTCTAAACAGTGGCAACCAAATAAGCTATAAACTATACTACTTAAATTAAATGCAGTCAGGAACTCAGATAGTACTAGAAGAATAATACCCAAAATGACAAGTTGAAAATCAAAAAGCAGAAGATTAATAAGCATATTAAAACATCCTACACAAATCAAAGTAACGAAAACAGATTTATACCTAGACGAAATAATAATAATCGGATTCAAAATTAACAAAACAAAATCAGATTAAGCAGATAAATATCATTAAATCAAAAACAACCATAAGCAGATTCTCATAACTTAATTCATCTAAATAAAACTTATAAAAATAAAAAAAGAAAATGAACCTTGAGATGAAACCGTTGAGCCGAAGGGTGGGCGCTGAACCCCCTTTGTCACAAAATCAACAACACCATTTTCGAATCATCACTTCTCGAACCAATTGAACCGTAACAGTAATGTTTGTTTTATTTTTTTTTTATTTTTTTTATTTTTTTTTATTATTTTTTATTATTTTTTTTATCTCGAATTAACAAACCAGTAATATTGAAAAAGAACAGTAACCAACAGATTCAAGTTTAAATAATGCTTCGACAGAAAAAATTAAAGATGAGACAAAAATTATAGAAAGTTATTTTTCATTAATTAATTAAACAAAATTACATTAACTGAAATTTTAATAATATAATAATCCTAATCTATTCTTGCTGAAAATTAAATCTAATCTAATCCTACTCCTAAAATTAATTAAAAAAAACTGAAAGAAAAATAATGAAAAAGCTTCCTCATTTGAATTACAATGAAGGGTTTTTATAGGCAAACCCTAGGAAACCTTCTTGGTTCTCCTTGGTGGCCAAGGAAGTGAATCATGGCCGTTCATCTTTTCTTCTCTCTTTCTTCCTTTGATCAATGGCTAAAAAATAACCCTTATCACTCGGATTGCCACGTTGGAGTGATGTGAGGACCACCTTGGGTGTTCTTGATCCGAAAACTTGGGGGTTTTTAGTGGATTTGTGTGAATTAATAATATATGCAAAAACCCCCAATTTTTGTGGTGAATTTTTGATGGTGATTTTAGGGTTTGACTGTGTAAAAAAATGGTGGAGAGAAAAAATGGGGTGAGAGATGTGGAACGGTTTATCTATTGATTGTGAGGATGAGTGAAATACATGAGACGTGTGAGGGATGGGTTGACCGAATCAAAGGTTTTATTTACTTGACATGTGGGGCTTTTGGAGTGAGTAAATAAATTCGTTAAATGTATTGTGGGGGTTTACTTTGGACATTTGACTAGCAAATACTATCTACTTCCTCCGTTTCATTAACAAAGCAAATGGGCTTTTGTCAATTTTCCAACCGTCCCATTGTTATGCATTTGGGCCTTAATGGGCTTGTAGAATAAAATACTTGCAATTTGACTCTATTTGGGCTTCTAAGCCCAATTGTTCCAATGTGGGACCCACTAAGCCCGTTTTCTTAACAAATGATTAAATCCTCTAAAGTCGAGCTTGATTTTTGGCTTCTTTGATCTTTATCATCAAACTCGTGTCGGTTTTGCCAGTTTTCGCGATCTTGGGCACACTTTTGGTCTTTTGACTTTGTCTTCGTCTCTTTTTGTACTTTTCTTCGACACTTGACCGTGAAATCCCGTGTTTTCTCTTCTTTTGATCATTTGTACCTATTTTAACACAAAAACACAAAATCACGCGTAATTCCGACTTTATTGATATAAAACACATGATTCGGTCTTGTTTTTCCTTGATTTTAGTGGCAAAAGGATAAGTGTTTTCACACTTATTAGACCTCCCTTAGGGGGAGATTGTTGGAAATACATTTTTACATATTTAGAAAGGATCGGTCACTCCAACGATATATTCCTAGTATGAGCTCGTGATCTAACTATGTAACAATATAACCCATAAAGCTCACATGTAGGGTGGGCTATATATACCCCCTCCTAACATGTTAGGAGGGGTTGTTGGTTCTTATTTTCACTTAATCAATCTTTCTTTCTCTAATCCTTTCCTTTCTCTCTCTAACTGTCTCTCTCTAGTTCTTCATCTCCCTCCCTCTCTTTAGATCATTACAACACGTTAACAATCCTAAGAAATCGTGGACATACAGATTATTAAAGCCAGGTGACGTGTAGTAGCCAATGTGAATCATCTACGTGTCAAGTTCTGATTCTTGGTAAATTTAGGGTTCTTGAAGAAAATTAGGGATTTTTGTTTAAATGGGCTTGGGATCAATTATGTAGCTGGGATTTGTTTAGGAGATGAATATGAGCAACTTTCATTCTTAACATTCTTTTTGAAACACACTACATCAATCTTGATTTGTTGAAGAAGAAACAAGAGGATGTGGCGTAATGATATTTGTTGAAGTGTAAAGATATGAATTACAATCTCAGGCATTGGTCTTTTATCCAATATGAATGGTTCATAGCAGCTTATTTGGCAATTTGTGTGCAGCTTTATTCTCTCTCCCATTGGCCCATGTGTCCTAACAGCTTTTATCTTTCCATATATGGCAAAAGCAGTCCTTATTCTTTCTCAAACTTAGGATACTTTATTTTCTTTGTTAATGTCTTTGAAAAATCTTCAATCAAGTCCTTGAACTTCCATATCTTTGGAAACTTTGATCCTTTTGAACTTGTTTTGTCTTTTTCTTCAGTCTTTTGTCAGATTATTCACGTAAAAGCTCGTATTTGTCCCAAATGTATCTAATTTGCTTGGAAAACACATAAACACAAAATACACGTGTAGTTTTGATATATAAAGTATAATATAATGTATTTGTCATTGTTTTAAGTGTTTTCTAGGTTATAAATGATGAGTGTTTTCACACTTTTCAACTCCTCTCCACTTGACCATTGCCATGGCCTCATGCAATGCAGTATTTTAAAGCTTTAGATTACAGTTTTCGTATAATTAATCCACATTGGCCATTTTTTGATTTAATATACTATACTATGCTACATGATGTATGATTTTGAATTTTCAAGAATGCAATGCAGGATATAAACTCTATTTATTTATTTTTTATTTTTTTGAAATGATTTGATGGAAATAACTCATAAAGAAATCAATGACTTTGATTAGGGCATTTGTACCATGAATACTTATCATCCTCAGGTTTCACTTTCCCCATACCAAGCTTAAAAACGAGATAATTGTTATTCATACGTGAAAGTGCATCGACTCATTCATAAAAATTAATTGTGTTACTATATACCCCCACTTATTTTGCCTCTATCTAATTTTAATTGATCAAATTGCTTTTGAGCAAATTTTTCTTTATTTGGCGTGAAATATAAGAAATGTTGTAACACCCAATTTGGTAAAATGGAATATCACAGTAATATATGGCGTGTCATCAAATCATGCAAGGTAAATGTCTAAACATTCAAGACCATAAAAGGAAATACCGGAAACAAACATCGGTAGTCCAAGTAACTCAACACAAGCAAATATAAGTACTGTAAGGGAAAAGGACTAAACAATGTCCAACATGGAATAAAGTAAGATAAAGTATGATAAATGCATTAGATATAGAAGGCTGGATAGCTTTCATCCGAATGCACATACTCTTGAGATCCTACTTGCGACCTTGGGTACCAACCGTTTGGGAACATGGAAACTGAAAACGGCTGAGCATAACGCCCAGTGCACGGATATACAATAAAGCATGGAAAGACATAGAATAAAGAAAGCATATAAAGATCATATAAAGCATGTATGGCAGCGGAAATGAATAAGTCCTGGGAAACCTAGACGTGTAACATGTTTACTGGTTTTAGTTCTGAGAACATAACTTATGTTTACTTATGAAAATATGTATTAGTTTAATATACCAAAAGCCAATATAGGTCATGAGGTCAACAACGTGTACGAATACTTGGAGGGGTAACCTTGTCATGCAATTAGAGGGGATGCCTCTAATTAATATGGTTTGGGAAGGAGGGATCAGCTCCTTGTGAAGGATGCAAGGCACACACCACATTCACCATGAAATCCTGACTGACACTATAACTAGGATGCACCCATACGCCCCACATGATAATATAATAATAAAGGCCAAATAAACTGAAAAGGGACGCCACGAGCTATCACTCCGCCGTGGTGAAGTCATAACACTGGTGCCTCTAGTGTTATGGTTATGGTACCTCCATAACTAGGTCAAACTGGCATTCATGTATATGGATAACGTAACTAATAAAACATAACCATTTAAATCTGTAACTACTGGGAAAATAGTTGGTTGCATACGGGAAATCCTAATAAAGGAGGAGATTATCCTTACTGAAGGATGGGAAATCCATAACTTGTGTCCAGTAGAAGCTAACGGAAACGCTGAAGAACCTACTCCGCCTTGACGGATAATAAGACATAAGAATAGGGACGTGTATGAGTTGTTTGAGATACATGTGTTTTACTCGTTCTGTATGTTCTTAGCTTATTATTCATGTTCTGTCATGTTTTAACTGTTTTAAGTGTTAATCTGTTGTTATTCTTGTATTTCGTTATTTATTATTCATGTAGTATGGTACTATAATACTTGTATTGTAATACTAAGTAACTTTCTAAAAATAGCAGGTTTCCTAAAATAGTAAGTTTCTAAATATAGAAAGTTTTCAAAAATAGTAAGTTTCCATAATTAGAAATAAGCTGGATTATAAAGATATAAGGTAAAGTTCATTAGTAAAAATACAAGACATGGATTAAGTATTATAACTTATTAAATAAATAACTTGGTTAATTTAATAATCTATAGGTTATGTGAATTTATTTAAAATACATGTTTAATTAAATTAAGCTAAGTAAATACTTATGTTAGTCATGAAATATTAGTTTTAATATTTTAACCTAAGTCATTAAGTTAATTAAAATAAATAGTCTTGGAAAATAATTTAATTAAACTATTAAACTGTTTTTATAAATTCCCGAGCCCGAACCCATGTTTAAAAATTATCCTAAGTCCGAAACTGCCTAGCCGACACCACATAGCCGACAGCTAGTGGTGTCAGCCGGCGGCTGAAAACCACCGCAGCCCCACCAATCACTAGACCGGCTAGCCGGTTGCCACTGGTGGCCGAATGTTCCCACTGCCGAGCCCAGCTAGCCACCGCCAAGCCCGGTTCACCCCGGCTTAGGCCGGTTCCCACTGTTCTTGTTAACCCGAGCCATACTGAGACCCTTATGGTCTCGATTAGCCCAAAATCTAACTAAAACCAAATCCAACCATACCCCGACTCCACGTCGGGGTCCCCTTGTCGTGCGATCCACTGAAACCAACCAAGCCGAGGCCATGGTGGTCTCGGTGGTGGTCATTAAACCAAGGCGAGAGCCTATGGCTCTCGGTGGTGTCTCGGTCGAACAAAACCAACACCACTCAACCCTTAAATCTTGGTTTTAATTAATCTTAACATGTTTTATGATTTATTTTTAAGGTTTAACACATGAAATCATAAAAAGAATTAAAAAAGAAAAGGGGTTTGATAATTATCGAATACGTGAAAGAAAAAGGATTATGATCACGAACACGTACACACAAAATCAAAGATTAAAATCGTCCACCCCTTTTGGTGATCTACAGCCGGCGGCAAGAAGGAAAGGAGGCAAGGGTTTCTTGATTTTTCTGTAACCTAAATTATGATAAAAACTATCTATGTTTTACTTGTTATTGGTTTGGTAATGGGTCATGGGCCAAAAGGCCCATCTTTCCTCCTTTCTTGGTCTCTAGCCGCGACACCTTTAAGGCTCACAAGGCAAACCGAAGCCTTTTTATGTTAAGTTAAATATTCGTGTACGTTCGTGTTTTAATTATAGTGAATTTATATATATCGTGAATACGTCACATTTATAATATACGTAAATACATGTTATTTAATGTCGTGACACGTGTAATATATTATAAATGGAAAGTTTTAATTTTATAATATTTTCATGTATTTACTGTTCATGTTTACTGTTCATGGTATTTTTAATAGGGTTTTACAACTCTTCCCTTCTAAAAGAACAATTCGTCCTCGAATTAGAGAAAACATAATCTGAAAGAAATATACCCGAATCAGAACTGAAAATGAGGGTAAGAAGTCCGTATAGACTCCTCCGTCTCCCAAGTGGCTTCCCGCTCAGGTTGATCCCTCCAGAGGATTTTGACGAATAGGATCGTCTTCCTCCGCATGACACGATCTTTTCGTTCAAGAACTCTCTCGGGTTCTTCGACATATGAAAGATCCTCTCGAATATGATCAAGCGGATACTGAACAACATGTACGGGATGATAGTTGTATCCTCCGAGTAAGGACACATGGAACACGTTGTGAACGTGTGATAGCTGAGGTGGTAACACTAAACTATATGACACTTCACCAACGCGTTCTATGATGTCTAACGGTCCGATGAAGCGGGGACTGAGCTTCCCTCTGATTCCAAAATGCTTAACTCCTCGTACAGGTGATACCTTGAGGAAAACGTGATCACCTACGTTGAAAGATACATCTCTACGACGCTTATCAGCATTGCTCTTCTGGCGAGCACGAGCTTCCTGAAGCTTCGCCTTGGCTACAACGACCTTCTCATTAGTTTACTAAATCATCTCTGGACCCTCAATCAGTCGCTCACCCACCTGATCCCAACAGATTGGGGCGTGACACTTCCTACCATACAACATCTCAAACGGTGCACACTTGATGCTAGCGTGCCAACTGTTGTTGTATGCAAACTCTACTAGATAGATATAATCATCCCAGCTTCCTGTCCATTCTAGAGCACACGCCCGTAACATGTCCTCCAATGTCTGAATGGTACGCTCCAATTGTCCGTCGGTTTGAGGATGAAAGGTAGTGCTGAGCTTAAGTCTGGTGCCTTAAGCTTTTTGCAGACTCTGCCAAAACCGTGAGGTGAAACGGGGATCTCTGTCAGAGATGATTTCTGATGGAGTACCATGCAGTCTGATGATCTCCTTCTGAAAAGTGTCTGCCAATTTGCTAACCGGGTGTTCCTTGCGGATTGGCAGAAAATGAGCAGATTTGGTCAATCTATCAACAATAACCCAGATGGAGTTGTGTTTCCTATGAGTCACCGGAAGAGCAGTAACCAAATCCATGGAGATTTTGTCCCACTTACACTATGGAATATCCAGTGGTTGTAGTAACCCACTAGCTCTCTAGTGGTCGATCTTAACCAATTGGAAGATCATACATTTAGAAACGAAGGTGGCAACATCCTGCTTCATACCACTCCACCAAAAATGTTGCTTAATGTCGTGGTACATCTTGGTAGAACCAGGATGTATGGTAAATGGAGAGCTGTGAGCTTCAGTCAACACAGCTTCCCTGAGTGTGGAGTCACTAGGAACAACTAGCCTAGTGCCCTGCCATAAGATACCATCATCATCAATACCAAACTCGGCATGTTGATAAAGGTTCTGAATGATAGCCCAAATCTCACCATCGTCCTTCTGAGCTTCCTTGATCCTAGATTGTAAATCTGGTTCCACTCTAAGATTTGCCCAGTACCCATGCTGTCCATGTACACAAAACTCAATATCAGTCATCTCCAGGTCACGGATGATCTCCTTTGCAATCCAGATGCCAGCAATCATACCCGACCTTCTGCTTAGAGCATCTGCCACCACATTCTCCTTACCAGGATGGTATTGAATGTTGGTGTCGTAATCCTTCAGCAGCTCTAACCATCTTCTCTGTCTCATGTTTAGTTCCTTCTGGGTGAAGTTATACATGAGACTCTTGTGATCTGTGAAGATGTCACATGATTCACCATACAAATAATGTCTCCAGATATTCATTACGAAAACAACTACTGTAAGCTCCAAATCATGAGTAGGATAGTTTTCTTCATAAGGTTTAAGTTGCCGTGATGCGTATGCAATAACCATCCCATGTTTCATGAAAACACAGCCTAGACCCTTTCCTGAAGCGTCACAATAGATCTGAAATCCACTTGTACCAGATGGGAGCGTAAGAATCGGTGCAGTCAATAACTTCTGCTTAAGGTCTTCAAAGCTCTTCTCTCGTTACTCAGTCCAGATGCATTTCTCTCCTTTCCTCATCAGCTTAGTCAAAGGTAAGGCTAACCATGAAAAGTTCTCTACAAACCTGCGGTAGTAGCGAGCTAAACCCAGAAAACCTCTGACCTCTGTTGCAGATGTAGGTCTTGACCATTTAGTGATAGCTTCAACCTTTGCAGGATCTATGGTGATCCCATATGCAGATACAATATGGCCCAGAAATGCCACCTTGCTTAACCAGAACTCACACTTGGAGAACTTGGCATAAAACTGCTTCTGACGAAGAATCTGCAAGACTGTACGAAGGTGTTCCTCATGTTCCTCCTTGGAAGTGCGTCAACTCTGCGGATTCTATAATCAATTTCTATGGGAAGATCTCTGTACATCTGTGTGATTCGTACAGAGTCCCTAAGTGGCGTGGAAATGCTTAAGGCATTATCTAATGGCATAGGGGAAATCCTAACACGTGTAGCAAAAGTGGTGGATATGACTGAATGAGTCGCTCTAGTATCAAACAGAACGCATGCTGCCAAACCATTCATAAAGAGATTCCCAGTGATGGTACCTGAAGTCTTGTTTGCCTGGTCTCTAGTAGTAGTGAACACGCGACCTGAAGTAGGAGGTGGGTTGGAGTCGGCATGTCCAGAGGTGCCTTCTATCTCACCTTGGCGACAATACTTCTACTGATGGCCTTGCTGGCCACACTTGAAACAACCACCAGTACCTCGGCGACAAACACTAGAATGTCTGTGCGAACAAGTAGGGCAGATAGGATGTGTGAACCCTGCAACAGGCGTCCTAGCTAGCTGAGAGCCTGTTTCAGGATTACATGCATGAGACATGATCATGGAACATAAGCTTGATTACATAGAAGGTTTAATAGTTACCAGATGAAGTAGAACGGTTAGGCTACGAACCTCTACGGTCCTGATCTGTGCCGTTGCTATTGTTCCTGCTATTGTTCGAGTTATTTGCATTGTTACGGTAATTATCCTTACCGCCATGCCTATCTTGTAAAACCCGCATGCTTTTACCATGAACAGTACACTTAGTAAACGTACGTACATATTAGAACTTTCCTTTTATAGCATGAACACGTGTCACGATTAGTAATTAAGAACTTATGTACGTATTCTTATTACGACAAGTATTCAGTACGTGATAGTACACGATAATTATTAACAATAATAATTATAATAACGAACATGAAATCATGAACGTAAAAATCACGAACATGTAATTACGTACTTAATTAATATAATACGATTAATATCGTTACGTACAAGTATTTATAGATAAAACAAACATTTAATTATAATATAACACGAAAACACGAACATACGAACACGTAAATTATAACATGGGAAAAACTTCGGGTTTTTACCTTGTGGGCCCCTCATGCCGCGACACCAAGAGAGACAAGGGCCAAGCCCATATTGATTTTTACTAAATAAACAAAAAGGGGAAACACATTTTTACTTTACAGAGTTTTTAACAAAAATCAAAAACCCTATCCTCCCTTCTTCTCTCTTTGGCCGACAAGAACAAACACCAATGGGTGTTTGATTTGATTTTTGGTTAATTAAATTCAAGCATTGTGCTCGTGCTATTGTTCTCCAATCATTACACGCATTCAGTAATCCGTAAAACCTTTTCTTTTTATTCTTTTTTTAATTAAGAACATGTGATCATGGGTTTCTATAAAACTAGTAATTAAAACATGTCATGTAATCATGAGGGTAAATTAAAAGGTGTTTGTGGGTTGGTTTGCTCGACCGACACTCAACCGAGAGGCCATGGCTCTCGGCGTGTCTTGGTTCGCACCACCAACCGAGACCTCGTGTCTCGGTGGTGTTGGTCTCGATTGGCAACAGGGATGAGGGACCCCGACTCGTGTCGGGGTGGCCTTGTGGTTCGGTTGGGGTCTCGGCAGCAAGAAGCCACCACCACCGGCACACAGCCGGTGGCGGTTTTGGTCAAGCAAGGGGAATGCGCAACAGGGGAACCATCGACACACAACCTGTGGGAACCTGTTGTGGTCAGTGGCTAGCCGAAAGAAAACTAGTGACTACAGCCGGTGGTGAAGTTGCTCTAGCAGTGGCAAACGGCCGAGCCGGTTTGCCACTGTTAAGGGTGTGTTTGGTTGGTCAGGTTCAGGGGGTTTCCGGTCCGGTTCATGACATGTCTAAATTAAAGTCACGGGTCCGGTTCATGACTAAAATTGTAAAAGTATTCTGTTTTTACAAGTTATTATTTTTAACAAGATATTAAATTAATTAAACATGACTTATAATTAATTTAATTAATCATGGACTTAGGTTAATTGTTATTTATTAAATAATACATGTTTTAACCTAAGTATTTATTTATTTAATTTAGACTATAGTATTAATTAATTATTAAGACATGGAATATAATTAATTAATAAACATGACTTAGGTTATAACTAATATAATATTAATACATGTTTTAACCTAAGTATTTTTATACACCTTAATTTAATTAAATCATGCTTATATTTCATTAAATCATATAACCATAGTTTATTTAATTAACATGATATTATTAATAAACTATACAAATAGTCAAATGACTTATGATATTTAACCAGTAAACTTAAGCTTATATTATTAGCTTATTAATCCAGCTTAATTCTAAATATGGAAACTTCCTAATTCAGGAAACTTACTATTTTTGGAAACTTTCTATTTCTAGAAACTGATCTATTTTAAGAAGTTAATCTATTTTTGGAATCTTTGTATTTTTGAAACTTTCTATTTTAGGAAAATTGCTATTTTTAGAAAGTTACTTATTATTACACAACAAGTATAATAATACAAGAAATACAAGTAATACTTAATCAGAATACATAGAATACATGATAAACACAACATGACCTTAAAATCAGTAAAACAAGATAAGAACATATAAAACAAGCTAAGACACGATAGAATCAGTTACGTACTCAGTAAACAAAATACTTATACATGTATCCTATTTATGTAGCATTAGTGCGATCGAGGTAGGACTTCCATCCTTTCATCTTCTTCGTTCACTGGACATGAGGTATGGATTTCCTGTCCCTTTAATATGGACATTCTTTCCTTATTAGGATTCCCCGTTTGCAGCCAACTGTTTTCCTAGTATTTTTTTATATGTTTGATACTTATGTTAGAATAAGAGCCTAAGCCAAATACATACATGACCAGTGTCACCTATTTATGGAGGTACCATAATCATAACACTGGAGGCACTAGTGTTATGACTTCCCCACGACGCAGTGATTGCTCGTGGCGTCCCTTTCAGCTTTGGCCATTATATTATATTATCATGTGGGGTGTATCGTTGCATCCTAGTTACATGTTTACCAGTAATATTAGAGTGAATGCGATGTGTGCCTTGCATCCTTCACTAGGAGTTGATCCCTCCTACCCAGACTATTTAATTAGAGGCAACCCCTCTAATTGCATGACGAGGTCTCCCCTCCAAGTATTCATGCACGGTGGAACCTCATGACCTATATGGGCTATTTGGCTAATTAATACAGATTTTCATAGAAACATAAGTCTTTTTAAACTATAAAACCAGTTTTATGAACATGATTTAAGATTGCTTAGAACTTTTATTATTCCGCTGCTATTAGTCTTATATGCTTATGCTATTCCACGTCATACTTGTATATCCGTGCACTGAGCGTTATGCTCAACCGTTTTCCTTTCATGTTCCCAAACGGCAGGTACTCAAGGGCGCTCGTAGACTTTAAGCGTACGTGCATATGGATTGGAAGCTATCTAGCCTTCTCTACTTTATGCATTTCATCATACATTTTGCTACTTGTTTCTTTGGAAATTGTTTAGTCCTTTTCCTTTACAATACTTATGTTTGTGTGTGATGAGCTTATACTTGGGGTACCGATGTTTGTTTCCGGTATTTCCTTTCATGGTCATTTAATGTTTTTAAGACATTACCTTGTATGCTTTGATGACACGCCATAATCACGCTTGACATTCCATTTACCAAAATGGGGTGTTACAATTATGGTATCAGAGCCAAGGCTTCGACCTGTAGGCTCTCAAAACATGACATGTGATTAGTTTGTAGTCATTATGGTCTTCCTAGAACTGACAATCGATTTTTCATGCATTCATTGTTTTCATGCATTCATGTCATTGTTGCAGGTTTATGACTAAGTAATGGTTGGTACAGGACTGGCCCTATTTAGTCGCATGCGCTTTTATCGAAACTGCATCATGCATTCATGCACTGTTTTCATGTCTTTTGTTTTGGATGAACTGACCATAGGCGTTTACCCTCGTGCATATAAAAGTTTTTATAAACTACATCATGCATTCATGCACTGTTTTCATGCATAAAATTTTTCTCATGATTTATTGGCATAATTTTTTTTCATGTATATATTATGTTTCATCAGTTTAATCATGCAATTTGTTTTATACTGTCAGATGGTTCTCTTACGCGAGCAGGAACAACTCAATGCAGCAGTCCAAGCTACGATGCATGCTCTGCTTGTTGAGGTACGATATCAGGGCCGAGGTGCAAGCTGCCAACAATCAGCACCAGCACCAGCATCCTAATCCTCCTCCTCCTCCTCCTTCAGCAACACTGATCACATGGCTGGAGAGATTCAACAAGCAACGTCCTCGATCCTTCGAGAGAACTGACAGCCCCAGTGAGGCTGAAAGTTGGTTAGCTCATATCGGGAAGATATTTGATGCAATGGGATGCGACTCGTCTTCAAGTCGAGGTTGGCCTGTTACAAGTTTGAAGGTGACGTATTGGGATGGTGGAAGGCAGTGAAGCAGTCTGAGGAAGGTGACAATTGGGTGGCTGGCTTGACTTGGGCTCAGTTCATGGATTTAGTGATGGGACAGTTCTTCCCCAAGGCTGAGCAAGACAAGTTGAAGAGGGAGTACCACGGGATCAGGCAGAGAGCTGGGGAGAACATCAACAAGTTCATGCAGCACTTTCCTCGTTTGGTTGGTTTTCTTGGTGCAGCAGCAGGTACTACCGAAGAGTAAGCATACCACTTTGTTGGGTCAAAAAGTTGATGTGGCAGAAACTCAAAAACGAAGAAAACATGAAGGTATTTGTCTAAGCGTTGACAAGAGTATTCCAGGCGTTGACAAGAACTAATTAGGCGTTGATGGAAGCAAGCATTGTCAAGAGCAATTCAAGCATTGTCACATGCAATTCAAGCATTGACAAAACATAGACAAAGAAGCTTTTAGAAGATTCTATTTGGATATATATGCAGGATATATTTTGTATATGTTTATCTAAATAGAAGATTTACTCATTTATTAGTTGTTTATCTTTAGAAGACCCCTATTAGATGTGACAAAAAGGGGAAGGAGATTCAAAGATCAAGGTATGCAACTTAATTTTATGTGGTGATATATATTACAAGAAATCTTACTTTAAAGGGAAGCTTGTTTCATTCGTGAAAGATCAAGATTTGAAGATTGGTTTTGTCATCATCAAATAGGGGAAGATTGTTGGGAATTAATTTGATGAGACAAATCAAGAATAATGAAACAAGAAGGATTTATATGCAATTTTCAAGTTTTACAAGAATATGGAGCCCTTTCATACAACAAGAAGGACTTATTAGCAAAAGATGGAGGGACTTCTAGTGTAATTAGATTTCTTGTAAAAAGGGTTATGTGTAGTATATAAACACACACCCTGCATAGGTTTATATCATTCATATTCACAATGTAAACCTAAAGTGTCTTCGTGTTCTAGGCGTGGGATTTAATGTATACACGCCTAGAGGTTACTTGTAATCGTTTAGTGCAAGTAATCGTTTGGAATAAAGTAATCGTTGGAAGTAAACACCTTGTTCATGTGTCTTGTTCAATTCCGCTATGTTTATCATATGAACGAGATGCATATCCTAGTAAGCTTAATCGGTCCGTGAATAATGGTTTTCACAATTGGTATCAACAACTTGGTGTGTGCTACCTTCAACACGGTGGCACAAGTAGCCGATGCAGAACGTAAGCTGGAGATGCTGCAGGAGAGAGAGAGAGAGGAGTTTGGGGAAGCAGAGAGACCCGAGAAGAGGTATTTGTTCGTCACTCAACGGTGATCATTTCAAATTCATTCAACACTATCCTATATTTATCTTTCTATCTTTCAGGCAGAAGACTGGGGACTGGTCTCAACCGGCTACTCAGCAACAGCCTACGCAACCCAAGGGTAACGGTCAGACTCAAGACCGTTCTGCTACAGATAGGCGTGGCGGTAATGATAATTACCGTAACAACGCTGGAAACTCCAAGAGCAGTAGGTCCCTACACTTACTCATTTCTTATGTTACACATTTACGTTTCCTAATTCTGACACTTTAACAATGTTCTACCAGGAATCATGGTAACAGAAGGGAGTAGGACCAAAGAGGTTCACAGCCTAACCGTACAGCTATCACTGGTATTATGTCTTATGAATTTCCACATTGTCCTTTTGTACCTATAAACCATGTCTCATGTGTACTTTTCCAAACAGGCTCCCAGCCAGCAAGGGCACCTGCTGGAGGGTATACTCACCCTCTCTGTACTACCTACAACCGTAGGCACCCAGGGCCATGTCGCCGTGACAGTGATGCTTGCTTCAAGTATGGCCTTACTGGTCATCGAATGAAGGACTACCGCAAGGGCGAGATGGAGGGCACATCCGGACATGCCGATTCCAAGCCACCTCCTACTAGTCGATGGGTGTACACGACTTCTCGTGATCAGGCCAACAAGTCTACAGGTACCATCACTGGAATCTTGTATATGTATGGTCAAGATGCATGTGTTTTATTTGACACGGGTGCTACTCACTCGGTCATTTCTAATGTTTATGCCAAGAATGTTAGGAGATCCCCTATGCCATTAGAGAATGTATTAAACATTTCCACGCCTTTAAGAGACTCTGTATGCATAACCCATGGGTACAAGAGCCTTCCCCTAGAGTTTGACGACAAGATTCGTCCAGTTGACGCACTTCCACTGGATATGTGCGATTTTGACATGATATTAGGCATGGACTAGCTATCCAAACATCACGCCACCATTGAATGCCACACATATCGGGTCATCTTCGGTGATGTAAATGCACTAGAGTACATTCACAACGGGTTTATACCCGGAAGGTCTGTACAAATAATTTCAACCTTACAGGCACGTGAACTACGATCACATGGTTGTGAGGGCTATCTTGCTACTGTTCATGATTTGGAGGTTGAATCCCCATCCATCCAGAATCAGCCGATCATGTCTGAATTCCCAGACGTGTTCTCAGAAGAACTTCTGGGCATACCACCTGCTCGTGAAGTGGAATTTAATATTGAGCTCATCCCAGGAGCTGGGCCAATTTCTAAGGCTCCTTATCGCATGGCTCCCATAGAGCTGAAGGAGTTAAAGGAACAACTACATGAACTCTTAGAACGTGGTTTCATTCGACCTAGTACTTCTCCATGGGGCGCACTTGTTCTGTTCGTAAAGAAGAAGGACGACAGTATGCGTCTGTGCATAGATTATCGTGAGCTCAACAAGATCACCATCAGGAATAGATATCCGTTGCCACACATTGATGACTTTTTTGACCATCTCCAAGGGGCCAAACATTTCTCCAAGATTGATCTAAGGTTGGGCTATCACCAGCTACGGGTTAAAGAGCAGGACAT
The DNA here is from genome assembly GCA_025667525.1 of Glebionis coronaria. Taxonomy (NCBI): domain Eukaryota; kingdom Viridiplantae; phylum Streptophyta; class Magnoliopsida; order Asterales; family Asteraceae; genus Glebionis; species Glebionis coronaria. The sequence continues at coordinate 157,770,217 of CM046876.1, forward strand.
CGCCAAGACTGCTTTCAGTACACGCTATGGGTACTATGAATTTGTAGTCATGCCATTTGGCCTTACCAATGCTCCAGCTGTTTTCATGGATCTGATGAACCGTATCTTCCATGAGTTCCTGGACAAGTTCGTCATTGTCTTCATTGACGACATTCTGATCTAAGTCAAAGGAGGAACACGAAGACCATCTTCGTATTGTACTACAGATACCTCGCCAGAAGCAGCTGTATGCCAAATTCTCCAAGTGTGAGTTCTAGTTAGACAAGGTGGCATTCCTAGGCCACATTGTATCAGCAGAAGGAATCACCATGGATCCAGCCAAGGTTGAGGCTATTACCATGTGGCCAAGACCTACATCAGCGACTGAAGTTCGTAGTTTCCTAGGCTTTAGCTGGTTACTACCGTAGGTTCATAAAGAATTTTTCCTGTTTAGTACTGCCTTTGACCAAACTGATGCGAAAAGAGGAGAAATTCGTTTAGACTGAAGAAAGAGAGAAGAGCTGTGAAGACCTAAAGCAGAAGTTAGTATCTGCACCGATTCTTACTCTCCCATCTAGTACAGGTGGATTTCAAATCTACAATGATGCTTTAGGGAAGGGACTTGGTTGTGTTCTCATGCAACATGGGAAAGTGATTGCGTACGCTTCATGGCAGCTTAAGCCTTATAAGGGGAATTACACTACGCATGACTTGGAACTTGCAGCAGTCGTGTTTGCATTGAAGATATGGAGGCACTACTTGTATGGAGAATCATATGATATCTTCACAAATCAAAAGAGCCTGAAATACATCTTCACTCAACGCAAGCTGAACATGAGATAGAGAAGATGGTTAGAGCTGTTGAAGGATTATGACACTAATCTGCAGTATCATCCCGGCAAGGCGAATGTAGTGGCAGATGCACTTTGTAGAATGTCCGGTATGATCAACGGCATCAAAATTGAGGAAGAGATTATAAGAGACTTGGAGCGACTAGACATTGAGATCATGGTACGTGGACAACACGGTTACTAGGCTAATCTTAGAATGGAACCTGAGTTACTCTCTAGGATCAAGGAAGCACAGAAGGATGATGGTGAAATTTGGGCGATTATTCAGAACTTGGATCAGCAAACGGAGTTTCGGTTGGATGACGACGGTATCTTATGGCAGGGCACCGGACTTTGTGTTCCTGATGATCTTACTCTTAGGGAAGCGTTATTAGCTGAAGCTCATAGCTCCCATTCTCCATTCATCCTGGTTCAACCAAGATGTACCACGACATCAAGTAGTACTTGAAACAGGATGTTGCTACTTATGTCTCCAAATGTCTTACCTGCCAACAGGTTAAGATCGTGCATCAGCAGTCTAGTGGTCTACTACAACCATTAGACATTCCAGAGTGGAAGTGGGACAAGATCACCATGGATTTTGTTACCGGTCTTCCGCAGAGAAGAGGAGGCATGATACGATTTGGGTTATCGTTGATCGACTTACTAAGTCAGCTCATTTCTTACCGATCCGCAAGGATGATCCAGTCAACAAACTCGCCGATACTTATAAGAAGGAGATCATGAGACTTCATGGTGCTCCATCCAGTATCGTCTCGGACAGAGATCCTCGGTTCACTTCACGATTTTAGAAGAGTCTGTAGAAATCTTGGGGTACAAAACTTAAGCTTAGCACGGCTTTTCATCCTCAAACAGACAGACAATCGGAGCGGACGATTCAGACATTGGAAGACATGCTCCGAGCATGTGCATTAGAGTGGACATGAAACTGGGATGATTATATTTGTTTAGTAGAGTTTGCATACAACAACAGTTGGCACGCCAACATTAAGTGTGCACCATTCGAGATGTTGTATGGCAGGAAGTGTCGCGCCCCAATCTACTGGGATCAGGTTGGTGAGCGAACACTTGAAGGACCAGAGATGATAGATTTGACCAACGAGAAGGTCGCTGTAGCTAAGTAGAAATTATAGGAAGCTCGTACACGTCAGAAGAGTTATGTCGACAAGCATCGTAGAGACTTACATTTTAACGCAGGAGATCACGTCTTTCTTAAGGTATCGGCGGCACGTGGTGTTAGACGTTTCGGAATCAAAGGGAAACTCAGTCTTCGATTCATCGGACCGTTTGATGTCATCGAGCGGGTCAGTGAAGTATCTTATCGCTTAGCGTTACCTCCGCAGCTTTCTCACGTTCATGGCGTTTTCCATGTGTCCTTACTTAGAGGGTACAATTATCATCCCCTTCACATGGTTAAGTATCCACCAGAACAGATTCGTGAAGATCTTACCTTCATAGAGGAACCCGAACGAGTTCTTGACAGGCAAGAACGAGTCATTAGGAAGAAGACGACTTCATTCGTCAAAATCCTTTGGAGGGATAATACCAAGCGGGAAGCCACTTGGGAAACAAAGGAGTCTATCCGGGCTTCTTACCTTCATTTCATATTTTCAATTCGGGTATGTTCCTCTTTTCAGTTTACTTTATCTATAATTCGGGGACGAATTATTCTTTTTAAGGGGGAGAGTTGTAAAACCCGCATGCTTTTACCATGAACAATACACTTAGTAAACGTACGTACATATTAGAACTTTCCTTTTATAGCATGAACACGTGTCACGATTAGTAATTACATAAGTTATGTACGTATTATTATTACGACAAGTATTAAGTACGTGATAGTACATGATAATTATTAACAATAATAATTATAATCACGAATATGAAATCATGAACGTAAAAATCACGAACATGTAATTACGTACTTAATTAATATAATACGATTAATATCATTTCGTACAAGTATTTATAGATAAAACGAATATTTAATTATAATATAACACGACAACACGAACATACGAACACGTAAATTATAACACGGGAAAAACTTTGGGTTTTTCCCTTGTGCGCCTCTCATGTCGCGACACCAAGAGAGACGAGGGATAAGCCCATGTTGGTTTTTACTAAATAAACAAAAAGGGGAAACACAGTTTCACTTTACAGAGTTTTTAACAAAAATCAAAAACCCTAGCCTCCCTTCATCTCTCTTTGTCTGCCGGAAAGAACAAACACCAAGGGGTGTTTGATTTGATTTTTGGTTAATTAAATTCAAGCATTGTGCTCGTGTAATTGTTCTCCAGTCATTACACGCATTCGGTAAACCGTAAAACCTTTTCTTTTTATTCTTTTTATTAATTAAGAACATGTGATCATGGGTTTATATAAAACTATTAACTAAAACATGTCATGTAATCATGGGTGTAAATTAAAAGGTGTTTGTGGGTTGGTTTGGTCGACCGACACTCAACCGAGAGCCCATGGCTCTCGGCGTGTCTTGGTTCGCACCACCAACCGAGACCTCGTGTCTCGGTGGTGTTGGTCTCTGTCGGAAGCAAGGACGAGGGACCCCGACTCGTGTCGGGGTGGCCTTATGGTTCGGTTGGGGTCTCGGCAGCAAGCATCCACCACCACCAGCACACAACCGGTGGCAGTTTTGGTCAAGCAAGGGGAACGCGGACTGCAGCAGGGGAACCACCCTCACACAGCCGGTGGGAACCTGTTGTGGTCAGCGGCTAGCTGAAAGAAAACCACCGGCTGCAGCCGGTGGTGAAGTTGTTGTAGCAGTGGCAACCGGCCGAGCCGGTTTGCCACTTTTAAGGGTGTGTTTGGTTGGTCCGGTTCAGGGGGTTTCCGGTCCGGTTCACAACATGTCTAAATTAAAGTCACGGGTCCGGTTCTTGACTAAAATTGTACAAGTATTTTATTTTTACAAGTTATTATTTTAACAAGATATTAAATTAATTAAAGATGACTTATAATGAATTTAATTAATCATGGATTTAAGTTAATTATTATTTATTAAATAATACATGTTTTAACCTAAGTATTTATTTATTTAATATAGACTATAGTATTAATTATTAACACATGGAATATAATTAATTAATAAACATGACTTAGGTTATAATTAATATAATATTAATATATGTTTTAACCTAAGTATTTTTATATACCTTAATTTAATTAAATCAGGCTTATATTTAATTAAATCATATAACCTATAGTCTATTTAATTAACATGATATTACTAATAAATATACAAATAATCACATGACTTATGATATTTAACCAGTAAACTTAAGCTTATATTATTAGCTTATTAATCCAGCTTAATTCTAAATATGGAAACTTTCTGATTCAGGAAACTTACTATTTTTGGTAACTTTCTATTTTTAGAAACTGATCTATTTTAAGAAGTTAATATATTTTTGGAAACTTTCTATTTTTGGAAACATTCTATTTTTGGAAACTTTCTATTTTAGGAAACCTGCTGTTTTTAGAAAGTTACTTATTATTACAAAACAAGTATAATAATACAAGAAGTACAAGTAATACTTAATTAGAATACATAGAATACATGATAAACACAGCATGACCTTAAAATCAGTAAAACAAGACATGAACATATAAAACAAGCTAAGACACGATAGAATCAGTTACGTACTCATTAAAAAGAATACTTATACATGTATCCTATTTATGCAGCATTAGTGCGATCGAGGTAGGACTTCCATTCTTTCGTCTTCTTCGTTCACTGGACATAAGGTACGGATTTCCCGTCCCTTCAGTATGGACATTCTTTCCTTATTAGGATTCCCCGTTTTCCGCCAACTGTTTCCCAGTATTGTTTTATATGTTTGATACTTATGTTAGAATAAGAGCCTAAGCCATATACATGCATGACCAATGCCGTCTAGTTATGGAGGTACCATACCATAACACTAGAGGCACCAGTGTTATGACTTCCCCACGGCGAAGTGATTACTCGTGGCGTCCCTTTCAGCTTTGGCCATTATATTATATTATCATGTGGGGCGTATGGGTGCATCCTAGTTACATGTTTACCAGTAATATCAGAGTGAATGCGATGTGTGCCTTGCATCCTTCACTAGGAGTTGATCCTCCTACCCAGACTATTTAATTAGAGGCAACCCCTCTAATTGCATGACGTGGTCTCCCCTCCAAGTATTCATGCACGGTAGAACCTCATGACCTATATGGGCTACTTGGCTAATTAATACAGATTTTCATAGAAACATAAGTCTTTTCAAACTATAAAACCAGTTTTATGAACAAGATTTCAGATTGCTTAGAACTTATATTATTCCGATGCTATTAGTCTAATATGCTTATGCTATTCCACGTCATACTTGTATATCCATGCACTGAGCGTTATGCTCAGTTGTTTTCCTTTCATGTTCCCAAACGGCAGGTACTCAAGGGCGCTCGTAGACTTTAAGCGTACGTGCATATGGATTGGAAGCTATCTAGCCTTCTCTACTTTATGCATTTCATCACACATTTTGCTACTTGTTTCTTTGCAAATTGTTTAGTCCTTTTCCTTACAGTACTTATGTTTGTGTGTGATGAGCTTATACTTGGGGTACTGATGTTTGTTTCTGGTATTTCCTTTCATGGTCATTTAATGTTTTTAAGACATTACCTTGTATGCTTTGATGTCACGATATAATCACGCGTGACATTCCATTTACCAAAATGGGGTGTTACATATCTGAACAAGAATGGTCATTGGTCTGTCTGTTTCCCTTAGATGATTCTTATTGAGTGACCGCAGGTTTTCGGTCGTCAGTCTTCTGTCTGAAATATAAAGTTGAACAGAGGATGATATTAGAATGAAAATTACTAAATGAAATGAATGATTAACGGTTGGTGACTTATGATACCTCTTCACTACTCGGTCATCACGAAACTCCTGTCGTTCCTGAAGCATCTCAAGCTTCCGGGCTGCATCGGCCACCTGTGCTACTGTAGTGAACGTAGCACAAACCAAACTGTTGGCAACCGAAGTGTGAAGAGCCCAGCGAAACTTCTCAACTTGCTCCTCAGCAGTACCAACTGTTGCTCCCAAGAATCCAGCCAAATGAAGAGACCTCTACATGAACTCATTGTTGTTCTCCTCAGCAACCTGTTAGATATTATGATAATCCATCTTAAGTTTCTCCTGCTTAGCATGTGGAAAGTACTGATTAAGGAAGAGCTCCTTAAATTGGTCCCATGTCAGCAGTGAAACCCAATCATTACCACCGTTGGACTGCTTGAATGACTTCCACCACTGCAGCACATCACCATCAAACTTATAGCAAGCCAGTCTTGCCTTGAAAACACCGTCACAACCCATTGCATCAAATATCTTCTCAATGTGAGAAATACAAGCTTCAGCCTCAGAGGGGCTGTCAGTTTGCTCAAACGAACGGGGTCTCTGTTTGTTGAATCACTCCAACCAAGTCATAAAGGTAGCAGGCAGTTGAGGTGGAGGATTGTTGTGGTTCTTAGGATGAGGGCCGAACTGAACGCCCCGAGCTTAGACTTCACACATGAACTTCGTCCCTGATTTCATTGCGAAGTTAGGGAAAGAGGGCTTGCAAAGCTGCATTGACAGCTGCAGCCAATTCTTGAGCATTCTGTGTGTTCACCATCTGACGGTTTAAAACAAAATGCAACATAAATAGTGAGTCTGAATAAATATGACATGAATAGAAATGCATGAACAATGTATAAAACATGAGTTTATTTATGATGCATAAAACAATTTTAAAATGCATGGTAAATTAAATATGATGATATGTCCATGAGTGAACGCCTACGAGTCGGTTCACAAAACAAAAACACAAGTGTGGACGCCTATGGGTCGGTCCACAAAACAAATAAAATGTTTCGATAAAACACATGCGACTAAATAGGGTCAGTCTTGTACCAACCATTACTTAGTCAAAATTCCTACGACAATGAGATGGAATGCATGAAATGAATACATGAAATGAAAATGAAATGAACGTATGAAAACCAACTGTCGGTTCTAGGAAAACGCTAGTGACTACCCGTAATTCACATGTCATGTTTTATAGAGCTACAGGTCGAAACCTTGGCTCTGATACCATAATTGTAACACCTCATTTGGTAAAATGGAATATCAAAGTAATATATGGCGTGTCATCAAAGCACGCAAGGTAAATGTCTAAACATTCATGACCATAAAAGGAAATACCGGAAACAAACATCGGTAGTCCAAGTAACTCAACACAAACAAATATAAGTATTGTAAGGGAAAATGACTAAACAATGTCCAACATGGAATAAAGTAAGATAAAGTATGATAAATGCATAAGATATAGAAGGCTGGATAGCTTCCATCTGAATGCACATACTCTTGAGATCCTACTTGCGACCTTGGGTACCTGTCGTTTGGGAACATGGAAATGGAAAACGGCTGAGCATAACGCCCAATGCACGGATATACAATAAAGCATGGAAAGACATAGAATAAAGAAAGCATATAAAGAGCATATAAAGCATGTATGGAAGTGGAAATGAATAAGTCCTAGGAAACCTAGACGTATAACATGTTTACTGGTTTTAGTTCTGAAAACGTAGCTTATGTTTACTTATGAAAATCTGTATTAGTTTAATATACCAAAAGCCAATATAGGTCATGAGGTAAACAACGTGCACGAATACTTGGTGGGGTAACCTCGTCATGAAATTAGAGGGGATGCCTCTAATTAATCTGGTTTGGGTAGTAGGGATCAGCTCCTTGTGAAGGATGCAAGTAGGGGTGTCCATTATTTGGATTTGACCCACGAAAACCGAACCAAACCGAACCCGAATTACAACCGAACCGAAAATAGAATTTGGTTATGGGTCATAACCAAACCGAACCGAACTACTAATTTGGTTTTTGGGTTGGGTATGGGTTTGGCAATCGGACCCGAAAACCAAACCGAAAACCGAAATTGTACAAATATATATTTTTATATATATTTTATATATTAAATAATTATTAAAATTAAATTTTAATATAAAAATACAATTTTATACTTGAAATAATTTTTTTTGTTAAATATTTAAATAATTATGTATTTTTTTTAGAAAATTCAAATAATTCGGGTTATTCGGGTCAACCCGAAAACCAAACCGAATTCAAATTCGGTTTTCGGTTCGGTTCGGTTGAAATCTAGTTTGGTTCGGTTCGGTTTTCAGGATGACCCAAAAAAAAAATTAACCGAATAAACCGAACAACCCGAGAACCGAACCAAAGGACACCCCTAGATGCAAGGCACACACCACATTCACCATGAAATCCTGACTGACACTGTAACTAGGATGCATCCATACGCCCCACATGATAATATAATAATAAAGGCCAAATAAACTAAAAAGGGATGCCACGAGCTATCACTCCGCCGTGGTGAAGTCATAACACTGGTGCCTCCAGTGTTATGGTTATGGAACCTCCATAACTAGGTGAAATTGGCATGCATGTATATGGCTAAGGTAACTAATAAAACATAAGCCTTTAAATCTGTAACTACTGGGAAAATAGTTGGCTACATACGGGAAATCCTAATAAAGGAAGAGATTGTCCTTACTGAAGGACGGGAAATCCGTACCTTGCGTCCAGTAGAAGCTAACAGAAACGCTGAAGAACCTACTCCGCCTTGACGGATAATACTACATAAGAATAGGGACATGTATGAGTTGTCTGAGATACATGTGTTTTACTGGTTTTGTGTGTTCTTAGCTTATTATTCATGTTCTGTCATGTTTTAACTGTTTTAAGTGTTAATCTATTGTTATTCTTGTATTCTGTTGTTTATTATTCATGTAGTATGGTATTATACTACTTGTATTGTAATATTAAGTAACTTTCTAAAAATAGCAGGTTTCCTAAAATAGTAAGTTTCTAAAAATAAAAAGTTTCCAAAAATAGTAAGTTTCCGTAATTAGAAACAAGTTAGATTATAAAGATATAAAGTAAAGTTTATTAGTAAAAATACAAGTCATGGATTAAGTATTATAGCTTATTAAATAAATAACTTTGTTAATTTAATAAACTATAGGTTATGTGAATTTAATTAAAATACATGTTTAATTAATTTAAGCTAAGTAAATACTTAGGTTAGTCATGAAATATTAGTTTTAATATTTTAACCTAAGTCATAAATTTAATTAAATTAAATAGTCTTGGAAAATATCTTAATTAAACTATTAAACTATTTTTAAAAATTCACGAGCCTGAACCCGTGTTTAAAAATGATCCCGAGCCCGAAACTGCCTAGCCGACACCACATAGCCGGCGTCTAGTGGTGTAAGCCGGCGGTTGAAAAACCACCGCATCCCAACCAGTGGCTAGACCAGCTAGCCGGTTGCCACTTTTGGCCGAATGTTCCCACTGCCGACCCAACTAGCCACTCTCGAGCCTGGTTCACCATGGCTTAGGCCGGTTCCCACTGTTCTTGTTTACCCGAGCCACACCGAGACCCTTGTGGTCTCGGTTAGCTAAAAATCAAACCAAAACCAAATCCAACCATACCCCGACTCCACGTCGGGATCCCCTTGTCGTGCGATCCACCGAAACCAACCAAGCCGAGGCCATGGTGGTCTCGGTGGTGGTCATTAAACCAAGCCGAGAGCCTATGGCTCTCGGTGGTGTCTCGGCCGAACAAAACCAACACCACTCAACCCTTAAATCTTGGTTTTAATTAATCTTAACATGTTTTATGATTTGTATTTAAGGTTTAACACATGAAATCATAAACAGAATTAAAAAGAAAAAGGGTTTGATAATTACCGAATACGTGAAAGAAAAAGGATTATGATCACGAACACGTACACACAAAATCAAAGATTAAAATCGTCCCGAACACCCCTTTTGGTGATATACAGCCGGCGGCAAGAAGGAAAGGAGGCAAGGGTTTCTTTATTTTTCTGTAACCTAAATTATGATAAAAACTATCTATGTTTTACTTGTTATTGGTTTGGTAATGGGTCATGGGCCAAAAGGCCCATCTTTCCTCTTTTCTTGGTCTCTAGCCGCGGCACCCTTAAGGCCCACAAGGCAAACCGAAGCCTTTTTATGTTAAGTGATTGTGGTAAAAATACGTCCTTTAGGAAAAGGAGCGTAAAAGCGGTAAGTATTAAGTGAACGTTTAGGAAAACGTAAACACTAATGACTCTTATGAAGTTCGTTTCCCAAGGAGGTATACGTGTGTGACTAAGATGTAAAATATTTGAGATTAATATTTGGTTTAGAAGGGGATGAGAAAAGAAGATGACGAAGACGTAAAAATTACTACTAGAAAGTTAAATCGTAAAACCGTACAAACTACAAAAATAAAAATTAATTCTAAAAATTATCAAAAATTCACCAAAAATAAAAAAAAAATAAACTAAGAGTTTACCAATGATCAAAACTTTTTCAAACCTTTTAAATAATTAAATATTCAATTTTTAAATGCTAATTAAAGCCCTAAAAATCAAATAAATTATCAAAAAGCCCAAATAAAGATTTTTCAATTGGTAAACCTCTAAAATGACCTAAAAAGATTAAAAACTATTTTTAGAAAATTTTAAACTAATAAAAACTATTTAAAATGATTTAAAAACTATTAAAACTTAAAATAATTATAAAAATTAATCTAAAAGTGATAAAATTAATCTAAAAGTTGCTAAATTCCTATTTTAATGTATTAAAGCTAAGAAAAATGTAAAAAGTTGGAAAATGTGAAATTTGAAAAATAATAATAAAATAATAATCAAATAATATTAAAAATCCAAAAATTATAAAAAATTCTAAAAACTTGCAAACTAGTTTATTTTAACCTAAATAATCAGAAAATCAAAGTGAAATGACCAGAATACCCCTATTGGGCCCTCAAATGGGCCAAAACCAAAAACAGTCAAACCAAATGGGCTTTTGGGCCCAAAAAGTCAAACTTGGCCCAATTGACTTGGAAAAGCCCTATCTGACTCAAAATTTAATTCTAAGAACAAAACTCTAAAGGCCCAAAAGATGAATGTGAGCTTATCACAGCTTAATAAGCAGGCAGCTTATTCTTATTAGGCTTTTCAGCCCATTAAGCAATAAGCCAATGCCATAAGCTCTAATTTGACACACAACCTTCTTTTGGGATGCTTATGAGATATGTAAAAAGAAATTTTGAAAAAGCACACTCAATAAGCCAGAAATAAGCAAAGTAAAATTCACTAAAAGACAAAATAGTCGGGTTTGAGATTTAGGTCACCTCAGAAGCTCTAGTTTGTTGCAAAAGCTCACAAATAGCTTAACTAAGAATAATCAATCAAGAAAATCACAAAAAGCCAAGTAGAATAAACTGTAAGAGCAAATAAGCTGGCTGAAAAAGCCAAATAAGCTAGTTTTCTAGCAAAAGCTTAACCAAAAGACTTGTAAACTTCCAGATATGATATTAAGCTAAGAAAAATGATTTCTATTACAAAAGATAAGTTGTTGCATGTGCCAATAAGCAGTTCTCAAAAATAAGCCAAAAAGTGCTTATTTGACCAAAAGTCAAAGTGCTCCAAAGTTTACCAAATGATCAGGAATGGTGCAAGGGCTTGTTATAAGCAAATTTTGTGAAGGACTCAAGGAGGAGGCCTTGTGAATCAAGAGGTCAGTTGACCTTTTGATGGCAGATTTTGGCAATAAGGGGTTAATAAGCCAGTTAGCTTATAAGCCAGATACAAAGCAATCCAAATAGCAAAATCCAATCACAAGCAGCACATAAACAAGTTCCAAGCAGCAAAATCACAAGGCATACACTAGGATAACAAATGCAAGCACAAATTGAGGTGGTCACTTTGCTGATGCAAATGACCACTTCAGCAACTTTTGATAAGCTATAAAAACCACAATAAGCCACCAAATTCAACAACCAGATAACCAATAGATAGCTTATCACCTAAAATATTCCCAAACCTGATTTCAGACCTTAGATCCAAGTAATAAAGAAGTTATTAGATCTGATGTGTTTGACCAACTCTAAAACCACTTTTATCAGATTTTTGCAAAACTTCAAATCTCTTTTCCAAACTTTCAGAAAGTAAAACAATGACTAAAACTTGTATATTAGGACTTGTTTAGACCTCCCAAACCCTAAGAACCAAGGGCACAAGGCCATAAGGCCTTATGAACCAGTAATCCCAAACAACCCTTAATCCACCACTTTTCAAACAAACTTCTGATTTTTAAACACAACCTATTGATTTAATGATCGAATGGCTACACTAGGTGACAACTAACAGATTACAACCATACAACACAAAGCACAAACACAAGAACACCAAATCATATACCAAAGTACAAAATAAGCAGAAACATGAAATTTTGAGAGGAATCTTAACAAGAGGTTATACCTGCCTTCCACAACATCTTAGGAAGGCCAGCTATGCTCCTTGGAACTTGTTCAACAACTAGAACAAGACCAAGGTACTTCAATAAGGAAGATGATGAATGCCTTGGTTGATGTTTCAAAGCAGAAACTCAAGGACTTGATGTCTTCAACACAAGCAACAAACAACTTAACCAAGGGCTCTAATCCCTTCACAAGCTTGGTGTCAACAAGCTTGCAAGAGCTTATAGCTTATGGTTAAGGGTTAGTACACAAAAATAAGCAAAATCAGAACCTTATTTCAAGCTTTTTCAAACTTGAAAAGACCTTACCAAACATAAACGTCCTTGATCCAAAAGGTTCAAGCACACTTATAACAATCAATGGAACTCAAAATCACCCTTTAAACAACACCAACTTTCAAAAACATAAAAAGGAATTACAATTTTCTCAAAATACCAACTTTTATAAATTTTAAAAAGGAATTACAAGTTTAAAAGGTAAAGACTGGAACAAAGGGACTCTCACATGTTGAGGTCTCCTTTTATAGGCAAATGCCAGGCTACACTATTCATAAACCCTAGAAGTGAATTCTCTAAAATGCCCTTAAGTCCTTGAGGAAGTTTGTTGTTGATGAGCTGTCCAAAGTGATCCCAAACGTTCATTTTAGCTTTGTGATGAAGCAAAGGCTCTCAGCTGTTGATCTTGACACGTGGCATGACTTGGAGGGCAAGTAGTCACATGATAGGTGAACGGGTATTTGGGGGTGGGGTCCATTGTGAGTGGGAGTGAGGGTTTTGAGGTTGGGATGGGATTTAGAGTGTGTGAATCAAACGTGTGTCAAGGTAATTTAGGTTTACCCTTTGTTTTAATAAAGGTAAAACTGGGTTCTTGGGGTGAATAGTAAAGATTTTGATCCGTTTTTGTAGGGATGGAAAAGTGTTTGGCGCATTCTTTATTTGAATGTTTCATTTGCAGAGCTTTGCCCCTTGTGTTTTCAGAAAATGGGTAAAACGTGTTTCTAGCCACCAAAACTTCCATTCCTTTGTAAATAACTTTCAACCTTTGACATTTTTGGCACAAAACTTTGCAATAAGGTTTACAAGGGTTGTTTTTGACATTTTGAGATATTTCAAGGGATGTTCTTGGACATTCTTGATCTTCAAAGGTCTTCAATGTATCTTTGGCTTTATGAGGGACCATAATTGACAATTTGGAATTGTTGGGGGACTAATCTTGCCATTTCTTCAAAGTTGAAGGACCTTTTGTGTAATTTTGACAAACTTAAAGGACCAAACTTGTAATTATCAATATACAAGGGTTTTAAGTGTCATTTGTTCAATAAATGAGGATCAATCTTGTTTGTCTTCAAGTCTTCAAGGGTATTTGTTGAATATTCCATTATTTAGGGCCCGGTTCTTTGTACGGCTTCGTTTCTCGTGTCCGTTTTTCCTTGAAACTTGTGATCTTTTGTCTTTTTCACGATATCCATACCTAAAATACACAAGTAAACAAACACAAGCATATATATGGTATATTATGACATTTTTATGCATTTAAAGCCCGAAAAGGAAGGATGAGATCATGTATAAATGCCATCTCATCACTCCCCCATACTAAGCCATTGCCGTGCCCTCACGCAATGCTAGAATAAAGTATCTAAGCATCACCAAAGTTTAATTTTATTAACCTTTATTGAAAAGTGAAAGACTTGCAATATACTACGAAGATGTGTAAAGACATAATATATGATTTTCATCACGAAAGTGACTTTTAGGGTCAAAGAATAGAAACAAGTAAATGTCCCTTAGAGTAAACTTCGTCATCCTTGATTGTCATACATTCCATGCTAAGTGCAAAAACGAGATCATTGTTGGTACAAGTCACAATGCTAACACTACTCATACGTCCAAATTGTGTAATACTTTTTCTCCCCGCAATCCTAGTTATTATAAAAAAGAAATGGGTTACTAGCATTTTTTAACTAATTGTCATGGATCACAAGTGATTCATATTGACTTATTTGAGTAGTTATAAGTCCGAAAGCAAAGTAGCACGATTTGATCAATAGCTAGCCGAAGGACAAAATCTTTTAAAACGGCTTCTCGTGTATCTCCTTAAGTTCATATCTTGGCATAACTCGTTTCACGATTTGAGACCTTTCTCGGACCGATATCTGGCATGTACTTCATACTTCAAATCTTGGGAAGATGTTCTCGAAATTATGGTCTTCTCTTCGTATATTTGGAATTTCTTCACTTGATGTTTTTGAGAGATTCTTCATATTTGGACCACGACTTCATCATTTTTCTTCAATCTTTACTTTGGATTTTGATATACAACGATCCGCCTCCTTTTCGGACTTGGATATATTTATCCTCATACCTTGTAAGGGTCTTTTTGGATAGACTTTCTCCATGATCTTTAGGGGAGTAATTGCTTTTCGTCGTGTGTCTCGATCCTTCATATTGATTTAGGAATAATGATACTTCACATCATCTTGGATATTTAGCAAAAATAGAGCTCCTCATGCCTTGTTAGGGCCTTTTTGGATGATCGCCAATCTTCGCGTCCCGCTTCAATAAGTTATGCCTTGGCTATGAACTCTATTCAACGCCGAGCAACTTTTAAACGATCTTGCGCTAGAGGCTAAGTAACCTTTCAAATCGTACGACCTTACTTATTGAAATTATGATTTATTCCTAATGCATTGATCTTATGGGAAGAAAAAGCCACAATTAAAAACATATGAGTTTTTGAAAGAACACTTTCATGTTCTACGTTTAGCATGATCACTTGTCTAACTCTATCATCTCTCGTTCTTCACTATATAAAGACCTCTAATTAAAGAGACTCGTGAATACTTAGCCATGCAAGTCAAAATTAAGCCAAATTTGGATTAGCTTTCATTAAGACTATATCAAATCAAAGTTTTGGGTTTTCAAGCCACCTATAGGATCTTGCACTTTCTTGGATTTTTTCAAGTTTAGAGAATGCATTTTATAGTTCCCTTGATAAGTGACTTTCTAGGATCAATTATAGGAACTTGCGAAAAGTTCTTGTTCTTAACCCGTAAGAGTTAAGACTTTCGCATTTTAAAGCTCCCTATATAAAAGTCTAGCAAAACTTGAATTGAGCGGGTTAAGGAATGTAAATGGCTCCAAATGCCCATCAAGTCAAAAATTAACTCTTATTCTATCCATCGGAAAATATACATTCGTGTCTTAAAAACACTTATGAAAACTAAGAAAATTTTTAAAATTTGGCCATTTTTAGCCTTATTAGCAACAAAACAAAACATTGAAAATTGGAAAGCGTGAGGGCGTAGCAAAGCAAGTACCTATTCACCCCCCCATACTAAAAGTAAACATTGTCCTCAATGTTTCGAGTCTAAAGGTAGAGCACCCCCATACTAGAGACGAAGAGTCGAATGCTTAGGATCTAGCATGGAAAGGGTGATCAACAATATATCTAAAGCCGTTTATTAAGTATGCTAAAAGATAATTGTTAGAACAATAAAGGATATGTCATGGATTCGTGAAAAACTTCTTCAAGCAAACGATGGAGGCTCACGTAAACGAACACGAGAGTCTTTAATCGTAGATGATAATGATGATCTAGATAACACAATCACAAACAACCACGAGACAACGAGTTGAAAGGGTACAAGTCCCCTTATTAGTGAATAGTAAGCATAAAGGATAAGCATGGGATCTCCCCCACGAGGCACCTCGTTTTTGATTACTGAGTCATGAGCTCGACTCGATCCCCTCAATGCTAATTATCATTGGGGAAGGTGACTTGGTCGAGGGCAACCATTGAAGGAATTTCCCCACCAAAGTAGTGCTTAAGCCTATGTCCATTCACCTTGAAATTAGGACCATCATCTTGAGCTAGCTCGATGGTCCCATAAGGAAACACTTGTGTAATGGTGAACGGACCCGACCAACGAGATTTCAATTTGCCGGAAAATATCTTAAGTCGAGAGTTAAAAAGTAACACTTGATCACCAACGTTAAAAACCCGGTTTTTAATATTTGAATCATGAAGCTTTTTAGTCTTTTCTTTAAAAATTAATGAATATTCATAAGCATTATCTCTTAATTCATCCAATTCATTCAATTGTATTTTCCGGTGATCTCCCGCGGTCTTCAAGTCAAAGTTTGCATGCTTAAGGGCCCAATATGCCTTGTGCTCCAACTCAATCGGCAAATGACAATTCTTCCCATAGACCAACTTATAAGGAGTGCAACCAATAGGTGTCTTATAAGCGGTCCTAAAAGCCCATAAAGCGTCATCAAGTTTGTCGGACCATGAAGCACGGTTTTCCCCAATTGACCTCTCTAAAATCCTTTTCAAAGCTCGGTTCAAAACCTCGACTTGCCCACTCGTTTGCGGGTGATAAGCCGTAGAAAGACGATGAGTAACTCCATATTTCTTTAGAACCTTTTCGAATTGGTCATTAAAAAATGGGTTCCACGATCGCTTATAATAGCAGGAGGGGTTCCGAATCGCGAGAATAGTTGCTTCAAAAACTTCACTACCACACGAGCATCATTAGTAGGCAAAGCCTTAGCTTCCACCCACTTAGAAAGGTAGTCCACCGCGACGAGGATATATTTGTTTCCATGAGACGACGGGAACGACCCCATAAAGTCTATTCCCCATATGTCGAAAATCTCACACACTTGAATTATGTTTTGCGGCATTTCATCACGTTGAGACGATTTTCCTTGACGTTGGCACGAATCACACGACTTCACAAGTGCGTGTGCATCACGATAAATAGAAGGCCAAAAGAAGCCGGCATCGAACACTTTCTTAGCCGTGAGATTAGCACCGTGGTGACCACCCGTGGGTCCCTCGTGACAAGCTCTAAGGATATTAGAAGCTTCGGCACCAAAAACACAACGTCGAACGAGTTGATCCGCACAAACCCGAAAGAGATAAGGGTCGTCCCAAAAATAGAACTTGACGTCACGAAAGAATTTTCGTTTTTGTTGTGTCGTCATACCCTTGATTATGAAATTTCCCACATGGTAATTTGCAATGTCGGCAAACCATGGGGTCGTGTCTTTAGAATTCACTACACCGAGAGTCTCAAGAGGAAATGTTTCGGTGATTTCCTTGTTCTCAAAAACATCTTTGTGAGGATCTTCTAGACGAGAGAGATGATCGACCGCTAGATTCTCGGCTCCTTTTTTGTCGAGCACGGTGACATCAAATTCTTGGAGGAGGAGCATCCAACGAAGCAATCTCGGCTTAGCATCTTGCTTAGCTAAGAGATACTTGATAGCCGAATGGTCGGTATACACGATGCTTTTAGTTAAGACGAGATAAGGTCGGAATTTCTCAAAAGCATAGACCACGACAAGGAATTCCTTTTCCGTTGTGGTGTACTTTAATTGAGACTCGGTCATCGTCTTACTAGCATAGTAGATAGGACGGAAATGCTTGTCATAACGTTGCCCTAAGACGGCCCCTATAGCATAATCACTTGCATCGCACATGATTTCAAAGGGTAATTCCCAATTAGGAGCAACAAGAATGGGAGCTTCGGTAAGTTTCCTTTTGAGAGTTTCGAAAGCTCTAACACAATCCTCATTGAAGTTAAAAGGAGCATCCTTCTCGAGAAGGTGTGTCATAGGTCGAGAGATTTTCGAAAAGTCCTTGATGAAACGACGATAAAAACCCGCGTGGCCTAGGAAACTCCTAACTCCTTTAACGATTTTGGGATGAGGTAACTTGGCGATGACGTCTACCTTAGCTTTATCGACCTCAATCCCCGCTTTCGACACCTTATGTCCTAAGACGATTCCTTGTTTACACATAAAATGACATTTTTCCTAATTAAGCACAAGATTGGTTTCTTCACAACGTTTTAACATTTGCTCGAGATTAGATAAACACGACGTGAACGAATTGCCAAACACCGAGAAGTCATCCATAAACACTTCCATCGACTTCTCGATCATATCGTGAAAAATCGCCATCATACACCGTTGAAACGTACCCGGTGCATTACAAAGTCTGAAAGGCATCCTACGATAAGCGAACGTTCCATAAGGACACGTAAACGTAGTCTTTTCTTGATCACGATGGTTGATAGGAATTTGAAAGTAACCGGAAAAACCATCTAAAAAGCAATAGAATCCATTTCCCACAAGTCGCTCCAACATTTGATCCATGAAGGGCAAAGGAAAGTGGTCTTTACGAGTGGCGTCATCTAACTTTCGGTAGTCAATACACACCCTCCAACCGGTCACAACGCGAGTGGGAATTAACTCGTTGTTTTCATTAGGCACAACGGTCATTCCTCCTTTTTTAGGGACACAATGGATTGGGCTCACCCATGGGCTATCAGATATAGGATAAATCATTCCCGCGTCAAGGAGTTTAAGGACCTCCTTTTTAATGACATCGTGAATTTTGGGATTCACCCTTCTTTGACTTTGAATTACGGGTTTGTAGTCCTCCTCCATTAAAATCTTGTGAGTACAAAATTTTGGGTCAATACCCTTAATGTCAGAAATTTTCCACGCAATTGCCCCTTTATGAGCCTTAAGAACTTTCAAGAGCTCGGTTTTTTCATTATTGGCAAGACCTCTTGCAATAATAACCGGCAACTTGTCATCACCTTCCAAGAATGCGTATTCAAGGTGAGAAGGAAGATCTTTCAATTCAAGGATAGGTGGTTCCTCGATTGAAGATTTTGGTTCAACAATCATGACTTCCATCGGCGAAAGAAATGGTGGAATAGAAGTATCATCACTAATCAACACCTCATCTTCATTGTCGATTTCATTTGAAGTGAGATTGCCTCCTTGGAATGGAGTGAGATTTGGTGTGGAATTAGCAAGAATCGGATCCAAAATAGTGGGATTGCCACTTGACGAGCTATCAGAAAAACCTAACACTTCTTGTGAAAACTCATCGCAAACCACATCAACGATGTCAATGTGATTGATGGTAGCGATTGCATAAACATGAGAAGGTTTCGAGTTTTGAGTAGCGTTTATAACAAGTTCCTCTTCGTTGAATCTCAAAGTGATAGTTCTTGCATGAACATCGATAAGCGATCTCGAAGTGTCTAAAAATGAACGACCTAAAATTAGAGGAACTTGAGGATCCGCGGGGATGTCGACTACTCTAAAATCAACGGGATAGTAGAACTTCTCCACTTTCACGAAAACATCTTCGGCTACTCCACATGCTAAAATCGTAGAATGATCGGCCATCTCGATAGACATGTTCGAAGGAATAAGAGCCGGAAGCGAAAGCGATTTCCAAATGGAAAATGGCATCAAATTAATGCTCGCACCAAGATCGGCCAAGGCGAGGCATTCTTTCATATCTTGTATGTCACAAGGAATGAGAAACTTTCCGGGGTCACCAACTTTTCCCGATATGCGGTTAAGATAAACAAAAGAACAATTAGCAAGCTTTGAAAGCTTTTCCTTATCGCTCATCATACTTTTAAAAGTGGAAGCGAAACGAGGCATATACAACAACGCGTCGGCTAAACTCACATAAAATGCCCTTGTTGAAACATCTTTATAAAAAGCTCGATTTGTTGTTTGTTACGTTCTTGCAATTTCTCTTTGTTTCGTCTTGAAGGGTAGGGTAAAGGTGGTGTGGGTTGGTCATTAGGCAAAGGCCTTGGAAACTCGGGTTCCACAATTGGTATTGGTTCAACCGTAGGTGTGGTATGAGCGGTACTTCGTGGGATTGTAACGTGCTCCTTTTCGACCATCACCTCGGGTTCTTTCTCGATTTCCTTCTCCTTAGAAGTACTTGGACGAGAGATTGGTTCCTTGAAAGTTTTATCACTTCGTGTAGTAATAACCTTCATTTCTCCCTTCGGGTTTGCAATGGTATCACTAGGAAGACCACCCGAGGAAGAGGGTTTACACATAATTGCTTCAAACATCTTAGCCATTCGGTCCTCAAATTTTGATTGCCTAGCATCCGCTTTTAATAACTCTTGCTTAATCTCATGTTGTCCTAATTCCATCTTTTGTTTATTTTGTTGAAGACGTTGGACATTTCCTTCCATTTTATTTGCATGAGTTTTAAGTTCATTAGCAAGTTCATTTTTAAGCTCGTTTTTCAACTCGGATCTTAAGCTAATCATCTCACGTTGCATGTCAAATTTAGCATCATCTGCTTTAGCATAATCCAAAAATTCTCCTTGCAAATTTTTAGTGTGAGCATTTTGAAAACCTTGTGTAGTGTTTTGAAAATCACGGTTTTGATTTTGATTAGTGACTTGTCCATTCCCATTTTGATAATTCCCCTTGTTGTAGTTACGTGAATTGCCTTGGTAATTACCACCTTGGTTGTTGTTTCGATAATTATTAACATTTTGATTTGGTGGAGCTTGATTTGGGCGGGAACCTTGACCGTTTTGGTTGTAAGTTCCCGTTGCTACATAATCACTCGAAGTGTTACCATCCGCGGTAATGCACTCGGAAAGATCATGAGCTCCACCACAAGACAAACAACTCTTTGCAACCGCTTTAACCGAAGCGGAATTTGAAGCTTCTTGAGCTTTCCAATAGGACATTAGATTAGCAAATCTATCAAAAAAACGATTTTCCTCATTAGCTTCATCATGTAAGGCATTAATGCTACGAGACGATGACGATGAAGACGAACCCAAATTGGCAACACTCGGTGTGTTACGAGGGCTATAAACCTTAGATCTATTCTCGATGATTTGTAAAGCCTCATTTGTCGTCTTACACAAAAATTACCACCCGCGGCGACATTCAAATAATCTCGTTCATGATCATTAAGCCCATTATAAAAAGTATCAACTTGATGCAATTCCGTAAATCATGGTGTGGACATTCATGTAACATTTCTTTAAATCGTTCCCATGCCATTGAAAAACTTTCATTATTTCTTTGCACAAATCGGGAAATCTCATTTTTCAAATGTGTTGTTTTAGATGGTGGAAAAAACTTGTTCACAAACTTAGAAACGAGATCGGCCCATGTCAAAATTGAATTTGGCGATTCTTTTTCAAGCCAAATTTTAGCGGGTCCATCTAACGAGTATGGAAACAACATCATTTTAATGGCGTCATGTGGAACATCCTTAAACTTGCTAGTAGCGGTAAGACGGTTAAAATTCCTAATGTGATAGTGCGGGTTGTCTTTCTCATGACCTCTAAACTTATTTGCTTGCAACATCGACATTAAACCCGTCTTAATCTTGAAATTCTCCGCAAGGATGGCGGGAATCACAATAGCCTCTCCAAAACCCTCGGTGGGTGCTTGTAGCAACTCCATCATAGTACGATTAGCCATGACGACTTCTTGTTCTACAATAGGTTCAACAATTGGAGGTTGTTCTTCAATCAACGTCTCTTGATTGGCTTGCTTTTGAAGATGTTTACGAGCTCGTTTTGCTTGATTACGAGTGATCATAAACTTCCCGAAGAATGGGAGGTGAGCAAAGAAGATTCTTTTTGGGTGTTTTGTGAATTTTCAATTTTTTTGTGTTTTTGATTGTATTTATTTTTTTTTTGGATTTTGGTGTATCTTCGTAGACAACAATCTACAAAATCTCTCCTCGAATCAAACTCTTGATTAAAGAAGCCTCAAAGGAATGAAAACGATCACGTGTAGTGAACGCCTTCGAATGACTTTAGAACTTTGGTGAAAACCAAATTGTTCAAGAGGTTTTAATCACAAAGAAAACAAGCAAATATCTTATACGTAATAATACTTTGGGCGGCAAAACCCTCGATTAGCCCTCAATCTCAAAATACTCACAAGCAAGCGGGGAAACGAGGCGGCGCGAAGCACTTAAGAGCCTTTTTCCTTAGGGTATATTTTATAATACCCGCCTTATACCCACCTTATAGTTTGTATTTTTCAAAATCGAGCTTCACGAAAGTATTTATCTATTTTTGCCTTTTTCTTTTTGTTTGAGATTCGAATACAACAATTGAGTGATGAAATCCCAATTAAGGTTGTGTTTTCACACTTTTGGAGATATTGTTTATTTGTTGTGATACTTAATACAATATAGTAATAATATTTTCACAAGAAAAACCAAGAAAACCGATAATACGTATTAGTAGATTTCTACTAATACAAATACTATTTATGGTTAATATTAAAAACAACAATCCAAATTAATCACGACACACCTCCCCGGCAGCGGCGCCAAAATGATTGTGGTAAAAATACGTCCTTTAGGAAAATGAGCGTAAAAGCGGTAAGTATTAAGTGAACGTTTAGGAAAACGTAAACACTAATGACTCTTATGAAGTTCGTTTCCCAAGGAGGTATACGTGTGTGACTAAGATGTAAAAGATTTGAGATTAATATTTGGTTTAGAAGGGGATGAGAAAAGAAGATGACGAAGACGTAAAAATTACTACTAGAAAGTTAAAACGTAAAACCGTACAAACTACAAAAATAAAAATTAATTCTAAAAATTATCAAAAATTTACCAAAAATCAAAATAAATAAACTAAGAGTTTACAAATGATCAAAACTTTTTCAAACCTTTTAAATAGTTAAATATTCAATTTTTAAATGCTAATTAAAGCCCTAAAAATCAAATAAATTATCAAAAAGCCCAAATAAAGATTTTTCAATTGGTAAACCTCTAAAATGACCTAAAAAGATTAAAAACTATTTTTAAAAATTTTTAACCTAATAAAAACTATTTAAAATGATTTAAAAACTATTAAAACTTAAAATAATTATAAAAATTAATCTAAAAGTGATAAAATTAATCTAAAAGTTGCTAAATTCCTATTTTAATGTATTAAAGGTAAGAAAAATGTAAAAAGTTGGAAAATGTGAAATTTGAAAAATAATAATAAAATAATAATCAAATAATATTAAAAACCCAAAAATTATAAAAATTCTAAAAACTTGCAAACTAGTTTATTTTAACCTAAGTAATCAGAAAATCAAAGTGAAATGACCAGAATACCCCTATTGGGCCCTCAAATGGGCCAAAACTAAAAACAGTCAAACCAAATGGGCTTTTGGGCCCAAAAAGTCAAACTTGGCCCAATTGACTTGGAAAAGCCCTATCTGACTCAAAATTTAATTCTAAGAACATAACTCTAAAGGCCCAAAAGCTGAATGTGAGCTTATCACAGCTTAATAAGCAGGCAGCTTATTCTTATTGGGCTTTTCAGCCCATTAAGCAATAAGCCAATGCCATAAGCTCTAATTTGACACACAACCTTCTTTTGGGATGCTTATGAGATATGTAAAAAGAAATTTTGAAAAAGCACACTCAATAAGCCAAAAATAAGCAAAGTAAAAATTCACTAAAAGACAAAATAGTCGGGTGTGAGATTTAGGGCACCTCAGAAGCTCTAGTTTGTTGCAAAAGCTTACAAATAGCTTAACTAAGAATCATCAATCAAGAAAATCACAAAAAGCCAAGTAGAATAAGCTATAAGAGCAAATAAGTTGGCTGAAAAAGCCAAATAAGCTAGTTTTCTAGCAAAAGCTTAACCAAAAGACTTGTAAACTTCCAGATATGATATTAAGCTAAGAAAAATGATTTCTATTACAAAAGATAAGTTGTTGCATGTGCCAATAAGCAGTTCTCAAAAATAAGCCAAAAAGTGCTTATTTGACCAAAAGTCAAAGTGCTCCAAAGTTTACCAAATGATCAGGAATGGTGCAAGGGCTTGTTATAAGCAAATTTTGTGAAGGACTCAAGGAGGAGGCCTTGTGAATCAAGACGTTAGTTGACCTTTTGATGGCAGATTTTGGCAATAAGGGCTTAATAAGCCAGTTAGCTTATAAGCCAGATACAAAGCAATCCAAATAGCAAAATCCAATCACAAGCAGCACATAAACAAGTTCCAAGCAGCAAAATCACAAGGCATACACTAGGATAACAAATGCAAGCACAAATTGAGGTGGTCACTTTGCTGATGCAAATGACCACTTCAGCAACTTTTGATAAGCTATAAAAACCACAATAAGCCACCAAATTCAACAACCAGATAACCAATAGATAGCTTATCACCCAAACTAGTCCCAAACCTGATTTCAGACCTTAGATCCAAGTAACAAAGAAGTTATTGGATCTGATGTGTTTGACCAACTCTAAAACCACTTTTATCAGATTTTTACAAAACTTCAAATCTCTTTTCCAAACTTTCAGAAAGTAAACCAATGACTAAAACTTGTTTATTAGGACTTGTTTAGACCTCCCAAACCCTAAGAACCAAGGGCACAAGGCCACAAGGCCTTATGAACCAGTAATCCCAAACAACCCTTAATCCACCACTTTTCAAACAAACTTCTGATTTTTAAACACAACCTATTGATTTTAATGATCAAATGGCTACACTAGGTAACAACTAACAGATTACAACCATAAAACACAAAGCACAAACACAAGAACACCAAATCATGTACCAAAGTACAAAATAAGCAGAAACATGAAATTTTGAGAGGAATCTTAACAAGAGGTTATACCTGCCTTCCACAACATCCTAGGAAGGCCAGCTATGCTCCTTGGAACTTGTTCAACAACTAGAACAAGACCAAGATACTTCAATAAGGAAGATGATGAATGCCTTGGTTGATGTTTCAAAGCAGAAACTCAAGGACTTGATGTCTTCAACACAAGCAGCAAACAACTTAACCAAGGGCTCTAATCCCTTCACAAGCTTGGTGTCAACAAGCTTGCAAGAGCTTATAGCTTATGGTTAAGGGTTAGTACACAAAAATAAGCAAAATCAGAACCTTCTTTCAAGCTTTTTCAAACTTGAAAAGACCTTACCAAACATAAACATCCTTGATCCAAAAGGTTCAAGCACACTTATAACAATCAATGGAACTCAGAATCACCCTTTAAACAACACCAACTTTCAAAAACATAAAAAGGAATTACAATTTTCTCAAAATACCGACTTTTATAAATTTTAAAAAGGATTTACAAGTTTAAAAGGTAAAGACTGGAACAAAGGGACTCTCACATGTTGAGGTCTCCTTTTATAGGCAAATGCCAGGCTACACTATTCACAAACCCTAGAAGTGAATTCTCTAAAATGCCCTTAAGTCCTTGAGGCAATTTGTTGTTGATGAGCTGTCCAAAGTGATCCCAAACGTTCATTTTAGCTTTGTGATGAAGCAAAGGCTCTCAGCTGTTGATCTTGACACGAGGCATGACTTGGAGGGCAAGTAGTCACATGATAGGTGAACGGGTATTTGGGGGTGGGGTCCATTGTGAGTGGGAGTGAGGGTTTTGAGGTTGGGATGGGATTTAGAGTGTGTGAATCAAACGTGTGTCAAGGTAATTTAGGTTTACCCTTTGTTTTAAGTAAAGGTAAAACTGGGTTCTTGGGGTGAATAGTAAAGATTTTGATCCGTTTTTGTAGGGATGGAAAAGTGTTGGGCGCATTATTTATTTGAATGTTTCATTTGCACAGCTTTGCCCCTTGTGTTTTCAGAAAATGGGTAAAACATGTTTCTAGCCACCAAAACTTCCATTCCTTTGTAAATAACTTTCAGCCTTTGACATTTTTGGCACAAAACTTTGCAATAAGGTTTACAAGGGTTTTTTTTGACATTTTGAGATATTTCAAGGGCTGTTCTTGGACATTCTTGATCTTCAAAGGTCTTCAATTTATCTTTGGCTTTATGAGGGACCATAATTGACAATTTGGAATTGTTGAGGGACTAATCTTGCCATTTCTTCAAAGTTGAAGGACCTTTTGTGTAATTTTGACAAACTTAAAGGACCAAAATTGTAATTATCAATATACAAGGGTTTTAAGTGTCATTTCTTCAATAAATGCGGATCAATCTTGTTTGTCTTCAAGTCTTCAAGGGTAATTGTTGAATATTCCATGATTTAGGGCCCGGTTCTTTGTACGGCTTCGTTTCTCGTGTCCGTTTTTCCTTGAAACTTGTGATCTTTTGTCTTTTTCACGATATCCATACCTAAAATACACAAGTAAACAAACACAAGCATATATATGGTATATTATGACATTTTTATGCATTTAAAGCCCGAAAAGGAACGATGAGATCATGTATAAATGCCGTCTCATCATTAAGTTAAATATCCGTGTACGTTCGTGTTTTAATTATCGTGAATTTATATATATCGTGAATAAGTCACATTTGTAATATATGTAAATACATGTTTATTAATGGCGTGACACGTGTAATATATTTTAGATGGAAAGTTTCAATTTTATCGCATTTTCGTGTATTTACTGTTCATGGTATTTTAATACGGGTTTTACAAATGTAAAATCTGAAAATAAGGAAGCACGGTTTTAATGATAGATAATCATCTTATCCATTACTCGAAAAACCGCCCACAATTGATATAAGTCCGACCTAAAATAATAAGTCATCCGCCTTATGTGTAAGAAACTTATGTCATGCATTAATAATTAGCTACTCACTCGCTAAGAAAAGAAAATTAAAACTCACGCAATAATTTATATCCATCGCCTTTTTGAGACCTTGGATCTTTAATCCCGCAACCCGTCAATGTAATATTGGATTGGAGAAACTATTAAATCCCCGCAACCCTTGTGAGAGTAATATTGGAATTTAATAGCTACGATAATTAACACCACACTTCCCCTCTTGGGAGTCTTGTATAATTATTTTTTTCTTTTTTTTTCTTTTTTTTTCTAGCCACTCATTTTTTTATAGTCGCTCTTATTTTTCTTGATTCCTTAGAAAGAATAGAAAAATAATTAAAAGAAAAACACCCACTAAGTATTAAGCATCACATAAGTCTAGTACACTTAAAACGTTCTAACTTAGAATTTTAAGACGTGCTTATATCAACCACGAATGATTAGTCAAAAATGCATAAGAGACTACAAACTGATTCAACCGTTCTTGATTATTTATTAACAATATATACATGCGTTGACAAGAAAGTAAAGGTTACGAAAGGGGATATAATAGCCACAAGTAATTAATATGAAGTTTATCTAGCCCTTTACATTTAGTTCAAACTCTATCATTTCTCGTTCTCCACAATTTATAATCTCAAATAATGAGACTCGTGGATGCTTAGCCTAATAAACCAAATGAAAGTTTGCATGGTTAAGGATACTAGCTAGAGTATGCTTGAATAAGCAAACTCGGATTGAGTCAAAATATTCATAGCGGGCCTAATATGTCAAAGACTCCTAAACTTGTTAAAGCATATCATTTATTATATTTTTTCCTTTTCATATGTTTTTGATGAGATAAAGAAGAAATTTATACAATACAAATGTGTTTTGCAAATGAAAAATGATTTATTCAAAAGTTATGAATGCAATATTTTTGTGGCCAAAGTAGATCAAAATTTTGAAAAATGTTTGAAAAATTAATTTTCCCAATTATCATGAAGGCAATGCAATGGTCTAGGTAAGGTCACTTCAATAGAAGACCCCCTACACTTAAGATGAACATTGTCCTCACTGTTTAAGATTATTGGAGTAAACTCCCCTACACTTATGACATTGCGTACTTTGTCTAACTTGAGCTAAGGAAAAAAACAACCAAAGTGAATTCATTATAAGCACAATGTTTGAATATCACAATAGCAAAAACTAATCAAAGTGAACCGGATACACAGGCCTCCTCCATAAGCTCCATGAGTGAAATGAGAGGGAGCAACCCTTGAAACAAACACCAAAAGACGAAGAGAGACCACCCCTTCACTTCAACTCTACTATAACACCCTTGTTAGCCTCAAAATATTGAGTCAAACAAGAATGTTCGGTCATAGGTTTTATTGTAACATTTATTAGAACATTGTAATAGTTAGTTAAATAGTCATGACATTACGGGCTTGATGGCTAGCTTAAAAGGCCTCTTTGAAGGTACTAAGCATTTATTCAAGCCCGACCCAAAAATTGTAAGCCTCACAATATTGAGTCAAACAAGAATGTTCGGTCATAGGTTTTATTGTAACATTTATTAGAACGTTGTAATAGTTAGTTAAATAGTCGTGACATTGCGGGCTTGATGGCTAGCTTAAAAGGCCTCTTTCAAGGTACTAAGCATTTATTCAAGTCCGGCCCAAAACAAATATAGTCCAATAGAAAGCCCGCATGTGGGTGGACTATATAAGCACCCTCCTAGCATGTTAGGAGGGTTGGTGACTTCATTTTTCTTTCAATCTAATTTCACATAGTTAATCTTCTCTCTACCTACTTTCTCTCTCTAGAATTCATCTACTTTCATCTTTATTTCTTAATCTATCATCATATATTATGGGACAACATTTGGTATCAATCTCCACGGGGTAGATTCGTTATTGGTTTTGGTCTTATTCTTGATTTCGTGAGTTTTTGTAGCTTAACACCTCTCGCCTCGATTTTATTTTTGTGTTTTCGTGGTCTAAATCTTCATAGATATCTCCTACGTAGTTGTGGTAGAGAATTGGGATAGTTATCTTGGTTAAAAACACAAAATTTTAGGGCTTTTGGCTTGATTTTGGTGAATAAATCTTGAAAAAACCATTTTTTGTTTGAGATCCGATTTTTGGGGAGATATTGCAGAGTTGAATAATTTTTTCATATTGCGGAATTGAAGATTTTTCATATTGCGGAATTGAATAATTTTTCATATTGCGGAATTGAATAATTTTTCATAATGCGGAATTGAATAATTTTTCATACTGCGGAATTGAATAATTTTTCATATTGCGGAATTGAATAATTTTTCGTATTGCGAAATCGAATATTTTGATATTGTGAAATCGAATGTTTTGAGATTGCGGAATTGAATCTTTGAGATTGCGGAATTGAATGTTTTGTGGATTGCAAAATCATATCTCTTCGGACATTGCGAAATCATATCAATTATTCCGAAATCTTACACATTGCGGAATCATATCCATTATTCCAAAATCTTACATTTTTTTTTTCGAAGCATTTTTAGACTTAACCTATATCTAGACTAGTTAAGGGAACATCGTTTCTAAAATATTTAGGTCAAGTAAATTCAAAAATTTCCAATACTAGTTTTAGGCTATTTCTAGCTCGATTTCAAAATTTGGCGATTACAAAATTTTTCGGTGTACTGTTATATCGGACTGGAGAATTTATTGTCGGACAGAGAAAAACAGAATTTTTGGAATTTTAACCACAACACAATCCCACCATATCTACTTAAGATCCGAAGTCACTTCATCAATTGAGACACCATCATCATGGAAAAGTGCAATGAGTGTTCCGACGTAAGTGACGTAGAGATGGAACGACTACAACAACGGTTAGTATCTTGAGAAAGAACTCCATGGACGGTTTTAGAGTACTTCAAGAGTCTTTTAAGTACCTTTCAAAAGTCTTGATCGACTTAGGTGAATCCGCTGGCACATTCAGAAAAACATTCACTCATGCCATGGATAAACTTGAAGTACAACTTGTCAACGAAAGAATCATTGCTAGTGAATGCAAGACCAGTTTCACTGATCTCAAGACAACACTTGAAAAGACATCTACTTCTGAATTCATCAAGTCGTCGCGTACAAAGGACTGCTTCAAGAGAAATAATGAAATGGATGCTTTATCTTACAAAGATATGATAACCCTCAACATCGACCTCATTGTAACCTATGTGAACCACACAATATAGACGCAACAAACGATTGATGAAAGACTCAATGCCAGTTGTGGTATCGCATCAGATATTAAGAACACAAGCTGCGGATATGATACTCCCACGCATAGTTAAGGGAATTATGACAACAGCTCTGGGAAAGACAACAACAACTCTGGAAAACAAGGCAATGACTATGAGAATGTCATCAGCAATACACCTTCCTACGACAATGGTCCTGTTTTCGATTCTGAGCCATTGGAAGAGGTACACAATGATGAATGTAATGTGTTTGCTAATGCTAATACGCATGAGCATTGTGATCAAACTCAAACCCTTATTGACACATGTAGGACGGAAAAGGTTTATAGAAATACCATACCTAATCCCTCAGACACGTGCACTAATAAGTCTGACAATGATCAACATGCTAATGAGTATGATAAAGAGGAGCGTATTGCGCTTGCTAATTTAATTGCTACTTTACAAAAAGATGTCAAAGAAATTAGAAAGAGTCAAAAGCAATTAAAGAAGGCAAACACTACACTCACTCAAAATTTTGAAGAATGCAAAACTGCTTTAATTAAATATAGTGAGACCATTGATAGCTATAGAGCTCAGCTTCTTCAAAAGACCAACGAGATTGAGGGGTACAATAGGTGTTTAGTTAATGTCAGAAAGGACGATTATGAACCGAAATATAATAAAACTCTTAAGCTTCTAGAACAAGAGAAACGTAATCATAACACCTCTTTGAATACTGAACGTCACAAAACGTATCTTGCTACCACTAAAGTCAATGAGCTAACTCAAGTACATGGTTTTCTTCAAGAGGATAAAACTAAACTTGTTAATGAAAAGAAAGCAGTGGTTGAAAAGTTGGAAAAGGATTTCAAAACTAGACAAGCGAAAGATATCGACAAAATTGGTGGATCTTGAAACTCAAAATGATTTTTACAAGAAAATTGTTTACAAAACTAATCAATCAATTCAAACCATGATAATGTTGGCACCTCGTTCGTTTTTCAAGGGTAGACCTAGTTTTGCAAATCCTAAATACCTTGAGAAAGCTCAATCTGAGAGCCAGCACCTATATCTTGATGAGTCCCAATGGACCGATCTTGATTGCCTTGTTGTTAGGCCCGATAGTGAAGAGATAAACGATTTAGAAGAAGAGAGTAGATCAAAATTTAATAAAGAATATGTTAAACCATATAATTATGCTTATGTAAACAGTCTTTATGGACTTTTCAAACCATAAACACAGAAGTCGCGTGAGTAAATATTTTTGAATGTGAACAAAATAGAATAAAATGGAGAAAAGCTTTTTCCACTAAAAAAATGTTTCAAAGTATATTGAGTACTTGCCGCATCAAGCTTCTTTAAGAAAGAGTAAGCAAGAAATTAGTCTTCTTCTTCAAAACATTAACAATTTCAAAAGTGTTGTGGATGATGACTAGGAACGACGTGAACAATCTAAAGGCAATAAGGAAATTCCTCACGATATAACTGTGCTTGTGAAAAGTATTTTGATTCCGCTTGCCGATAGAATGATGAAACGTGCTTTGGAACTTGAAAAATTAATTAAGCAAGAAATGTTTGATGATTTGAAATATGTGGAATCTCTTGAAAAAGAAATTGACGATCATCAACCTAAAAGAGACGAGTTTTCGATAACATATGATCTACTCTTACAAGAATGTCTCTCCAAAGATATTTTGTGTGTTTCTCTTACAACTTGTGCAGATATAGACGAATATTCTGACATGGCATGCAAATATCTTGATCAAGTCAAAGAGTGTGAACGTCTTGAAACTGCGCTTTCGAAACATACAGATAAGGCTTTTGCGTTAATTCAACACCGATGTGAATTTCTTCAAAAACATTATCATACTCTTGAACTTGCTTTGCAAGACAAAGTCGGAGAAGGTCCAAATGATAATAACTTGCAAGTAAAACTTTCCGCCTTGTGTCGAGAAATGAACTAAAAGAGCATGGAAAATACAGACTTGAAAGCTCAGTTGCAGGAAAGGACATAGAGATAGAAGAGTTGAAGAAACTCGTTGCCAAAATGGGTGGGAAAGTAATGGAACCTAAAGTTGTGAAACGTGTTGTTCGACAAACCAATGCTTACAAGGATCCAAAGCCATCTATCTTAGGAAAACCGACTCCTTTCTCCAATTCTTCTCATGTAAAATCTAGGTTATCCCCTAAGACCGATGTGCAACCAAGTGTTCCAAAA
Organism: Glebionis coronaria; assembly: GCA_025667525.1. Lineage (NCBI taxonomy): Eukaryota > Viridiplantae > Streptophyta > Magnoliopsida > Asterales > Asteraceae > Glebionis > Glebionis coronaria. The sequence goes on from CM046876.1 coordinate 157,802,219, forward strand.
CCATCCATTTCACCCTATGTTCCTCCATTTAGAAAGCACACTGTTGCTAAACCCAACCATGAGAATGCCTAGCACTTCTAGGACTCCTCCAAAACGTGTGACATTCATGTCCACAAAGGAATCCATAGGTTCAAATGACTTAGTTTATACCAACAACCCAGAGGATGCTAAGCAAAAAGGGAAGATTCAGAAAGACAAACTTGTGTATTCAAAACCTAGTTCACCAAATCCCGCTAGAGTTCAACACACTCCTAATGGTAGTCAACCAAAACCTAGGATCCCTCACCAGCAATCTAGGAATTGGAAACCATCCATGAATAGTCATGTTTCGAACACTACGCCTGAACGATTTGGAAAACTAAGGAATACAAGTAATTTCGTGAATCCTAAATTCCCTGTATGCCCCACTTTCAAAAAGGGCATTCACAATGGAAATCATGATCATTGCATTCTGCAATACCTCTATGAGGTCAAATCTCGTTCCTTTGAACGGAGATCGAATACAGAATCCCATAAGACAACAAGGAGATACATACCCGTCTCAAAGAAAAGCAATGACAAGCAATCTGCAAGGCGGATCAACATAGGATATAGTTTCTCCCTAAATAAGTCTTCCGCTGTACAAGAAAAAACTACTCCTAGATCTAGTCTTCAGTGGAAACCAATGGGTAGGATCTTCAAGGAAGTTGGTCTTAAGTGAATTACCATAGAGAAGAGTGTTGAAACCTGCTCCAGCACTAATGCAGATGTTCTAAATGTAGACAATGAATTTGTTACTCTTGACACTAGTATTTGTGCAAACTCCTCTTCTGTCATTGCAGGTACAACAACGGATTCTGAACCCACTTCTTCTTCTCCAAAGGGTTCCAATTTTGTACATTCGATATCACCCTCTTCTGCTGTACAAAAGTCTATTTTGGATTATTTTCGAAAAACTTGAGAAAATACAAAAATAAAATAAAATGTAAATATCATTAGAAAAACTATATAAAAAACGAAAAAACTTTTATAATTCCAAAAATATTCTTCTCAACATGTCTTTCAGTATCGATAATATGGACATACCTAGAAATGTCGCTCAATAATGACACGGGCGTGTACATAAAGCTTGAATGAAAGTTGTAAATATTTTTCAAAACATGCCATTTCTATTTAATAAAGGAAATTGTCTATTTTGGACAATATTTCCAAACAACAGGTAGAGCAATCTATCTTGGGTTGAGCTTGTCACAAAACATTCAACATTTTGATCTCAACACAATGGCTTGTAGTCACTTTCAGGTTGCAACCCGGATCTATATTCACGGGGGAGTGTACGATTTAGTGCGCTTACCCTCAGAAAAAGAAGAGAAATCTTCTTACACATGAGTGGATTCGACAAGACATTCAAAGTCTATGGACTCAAGTTTATGCTTTCGATAAACCAAGTCACCAAAAAGAAATGGATTTTTCAAAAAGCGTTGAACATAATTTTTTCAAGACTTTTTCAATGATTATTCAAAATCTTTCAAAAATTATGTGTTCAACAACTCCCATCCTCAAAAAGCGAAATGTTGATCACATCCTCACAATGACAATTCAATTGGATCAATTTTTGAGGGGGAGCGTTCCAAATAATTCATGCTAGTAAGACACATTTTTCTCTCGAAGATTTTCAAGACTATTTTTCACGATATATTTTAATCAAATTTGGTATCTCTAATATCAAAAGATTTATATATTAGAGATAGGGGGAGAAAATGTGATTAAAATGTGATCTAAAGACTCAAGCACTTTAAATCCTACCCACATGTGCAAAATGTCTACTTAAATTCTTTCGCATTTCTATGCACATGTGTTGGGGGAGTTTTTCTGAAACGACAAAACTAGCAAGCTGTTAAATGTTTTTCAAACACTTTGTTAGAATTTAAAGTGGTTTATGGTTACAATCAAATACCCACAACATCTTTAATTCACGACGTTATTGGTGTAAAAAGGGTGGTTAGGCATACGTCCTATGATCCAACCAGAATCGGAGGGATCTTCCCAGGGACAATCCAATAGATTATTAGAAGTCCTTAGGAAAGATGGTGTAGAATGTGAACATAGCTGAATGCCGACTAAGTACTGATGCTAGCACTTGAACAATCAAAACAAGATGCTAGTAATGATGTCTTGGTAAGCATTGAAGGGGTTGAAGAATGAAAAAGAAATGTAAGGATAATGGGTGTAAAGAAATTAGCCCTCCATACAACTTAGGCAGAAACCGGGTCAACACATCATGAAGACAACACATCATGGATCCAGTGATGTAATGCACAACCCCTCCACAGTTGACTCAGGCTTCTCTCAAAAGAAGTTTGTTTTATTTTCAAGGAGGACACACGAAATGACGATGAAGAGAGTCCTACGCCATATCCTTGTGATATTGCTAGAACGCTCAGAGTGATACTACCTAGTATTTATAATGATGAGTGGAAATCCTTCCAGTGTTAACATCAAACAGTACTTCGGTAGGTCATGTGTAAGATTCTTTATGAATTGAACACGTGTTAATTGAAAAGCGATAGAGGTTTGATTCTCAATTGATTCAAACTCGTTTCAGGTTTCTACGCAATATCTTTATAGTCTTGCTAGAACATTTAGAGTGATATTTATTAATATTCACAGTGACGAATGAAAATCCTTCTAGCGTCAACATTAAACAGCGCTATGGTAGGTAACTTGCGAGATTCTCTATGAATCAAGCTTGTGTCAACTAGAAACCAACAATGGTAAGATTCTTTAATGAATCAAACTTGTTCCAAGAATTTGAATTGACGAATTTAATCAAGCGGATATCTATCTAATTGATTCACTCTTTATGTTTGTAGTCTTGATTTGAGACGGTCGAGTAAAGAGAACGGCTAGTACAACCGCGAAACCCTGTCAAGGAGATTCTTAATTGAATCTACCTAATCACAGGTACGATATTTAATATTGTCTAACGGTCTTCACAAACTGGAGGTAAAACGCTACCGATTTAGGACGAATGTCAAAGCCATTCAGTCTGTGTCTATGTTTTGTCTCAAGAAGGTGGCGTTACGGTGAACTCAGCAAAGTCAAAGGTTCAAAATCACATACTCATTCCCAAAGACTTCCGCAACTCTGATGATCAAAATCTTCCTTATCAATTAATGTAGAGGAATGACCTCTCTTCAAAGGAGATTGATAGTAAGCTTTTAAGATGGTGCAAAGTATGAGCATGTGGATGAAGACACAAGATCGCAAGATGGCAAAGACAAGTCAAAGATGATTTGAAGATCTCAAGATAAAAGACAAAGTCGAAAGACAACGACAAAGGCTCAAAGATCACAGCATGAAGGAACAGGACTACTATTACACGTTCTAGACTCATTTATGACAAGATTAGTAATCTCCATAAATCTCCAAATGACAAAGAAGAATGACCTCACATTGGGAGAGATTATTAGCCTCAAAATATTGAGTCAAACAAGAATGTTCGATCATAGGTTTTATTGTAACATTTATTAGAACGTTGTAATAGTTAGTTAAATAGCTATGACATTACGTGCTTGATGGTTAGCATAAAAGGCCTCTTTCAAGGTACTAAGCATTTATTCAAGCCCGGCCCAAAACAAATACAGTCCAATAGAAAGCCCGCATGTGGGTGGACTATATAAGCACCCTCCTAGCATGTTAGGAGGGTTGATGACTTCATTTTTCTTTCAATTTAATTTCACATAGTTAATCTTCTCTCTCTCTACTTTCTCTCTCTAGAATTCAACTAGTTTCATCTTTATTTCTTAATCTATCATCATATATTATGGGATAACAACCCTCTTATTGATGGAAAAAAATCTAAGGATTCTAAACCTAGTTATTCGATGCTTGAGTTTATTCCCAGAGTCTCTAGCTCGACTCGATCCTAAAAGAACTAGTTCTTAGGGAAAATCATGGAAAAACCAAGATTTCCAAGAAAGGAAAATCTATCCATGATAAGGTGAAAAGTATGCCCATAAAGGGAAACCTCGAAGAAAGTCCATCAGGGTCAAATATATGATTTTCATCCCAATAATAGCTCAATCCCAAGGTGGGAATCACAAACAAGTGTAAAATAGTCGAGGTTCCCTTAAGCAAACGATGGTCACAATGAAAGGTATGATAAGAAGGTAAGGATCCTATTTTTCTAAAGAATTTTCCTTTTATAGCATCAGATGGATATTGAGATAGCTCAAAAATGTTTATACCAGGATCAAAATTCTTTTCCTTTAGGGGAAAATGACAAGTCAAAGAAGTGTTTCCCTTAGAAGACTCCCCCTTATAAAAATTCACATCACTAGACATCGAAGGTTGAAAAAGAGGCGTTAAAACACAAGTAGTATGAACCTTCATGTTTTCCTTTTCTTTTCCTTTTGAAAATTTTTCATTAAGGTCCAAATGAGGGTAAAAGTCATCATCTAAGTACAAAGTAGGAGAGTCGTCCTCATCCAAACTCAATGAAGAGACAAAGAATCATCGAAACCATAGGAAAACTCATCCTCATGAGGAAAGTAGGTATTTAGAAACATGTATAAATCCTCATCAAAGGTAATATCCTCTAAAGTAGTATCAATCTCTAAAGGTGGAGGATCCTCCTCAAGAATTACCAAATCCACCGGCGTATAGGTATGCCAAAATAAGTCACTAGGAGGCTCAAGTATAAGAGGATCACTCGTAGAGATGATATGAGTCATAGACCTTAATGATATAGAGAGCTCATCATTATAATCATCATTAACTTCCTCATTGTCATTGAAAAGTAGATTATCAAGTGATGTTTGAAAAATAGGGTTTGAATGTATCACAAAATCATCAATGTTAAACACTTGAGTTTCAAAAACATTCAATGAGGAAGTAATGGAGGCTATGGTCTCAACATGGGAAATCTCATAATTCCCACTTTGACAAGCTCCATGAAAGTATTCATGACAAACTTCATCAAGAATATCAATGTTATTCACCCCTTCATCAAGAAAATCAATATGATTCACTACCTCGGGCTCATTAGATTTCTTAGATAGCTTCCCCATATTAAACACAACTTTTTTATATCCTACCCTCATAGTGAGTTCCCCCTCCACAACATCAATGAGAGTACGACTGGTTCTTAAGAACGGTCTTCCTACAATAAGGGTAACTCGATGGTCTACATCATAATCTAAAACAAAAAAGTCTGCGGGGAATGTGAACTTATCAACCCGTACAAAGACATCTTCCGCTATCCCCACCGGATAAGTAATCATACGATTTGCTAATTCTAATGTCACCTTAGTGGGGGTAAGCTTAGGAAGGGAGAGTCGTTTCCAAACTAATAAAGGTATCAAGTTATGCTCGCACCAAGATCCGCTAAAGCCATGCAATTTTCTACCCCTAGGAAATTACATGGAATTAAGAACCGGCCCGAATCACCAAGTTTAGTATGTATGGTCTTTAACAACACTGCAAAATAATTCTCGTTGAGGGAAGCATTATGCACATCAACCAATTTTTCTTTGTTTGAGAGAAGGTCTTTAAACATTTTGGCAAATTTAGGCATGTGAGCTAAAGCCTCAACAAAAGATATGTTGATATTCAATTTCTTAAACATCCATAAAAAATTGGACACTTGTATATCATCTTTATTTTTAGCTTTCTCTTTCCCCAACCTAGAAGGGTATGGTAGATTGGGTTTTTGGGTAGAAGGTTGAAGAGAGGGTTTTGGAGGACTCTGCTCAGGCACAACCTCAGGTGCAGTCTCTGGTGCAGGCACAGGTACAATCTCAGAAGGTAAAGGGACAGTCAAGGGTGGTATGTCACAAAGAGCGGCAGTGGGTGGAGTCATCGAAGGGGGAGCAAAACTCATCGTAACCTTCAGGCCCTGTCCCTCCTTTATTGGCGAAGGGATGGAAGGTCCCACTATGGTTTTCCCACTCTTTGTTGTAATGACATTAACATTGGCTCATGGGTTAGTTTGGGTGTTTGAGGGCAATTCACCTTGAGGTCTTTGGTTTAAAAGGATCATGAATTTCTTATTTGTGTCCTCGTGCAATTCCCTAAACCTTTCTTGAGTCCTCCTTTCACTTTCATTAATTATCCTTTCAATATCTTGATTCATTTTATGAAGAAGTTCAATAGTTTCATTTTGTCTATTTCCTTGGTTATACCCTTGGTTTTGTAAAGGTGGAGGTGGATTATGAAACCCTTCGTTATTGCCATGAAAGTTGTTCCCTTGGTTTTGCCTTTGAAAGTTATTTGGCCCTCTATTGTTGTTATTCCCTTGATAATTTCTTCTTGGCCCTTGGTTTCTATTTAGCATTTGTGGATTGTGTCCTTAGGTTTGGGTGGGTTGTTGGGGAGGGAAACCCGGTGGAGCAAGGTAATTGTTAGATTTGTAAGAAAGGTGATTAGGATTGATGTTTGGTTTGAGTTGTGCCCTTCCATAATCATTATAAGCATAACATTCTCCTTGATAGCTCTAAACTTCGTCATAATTCAAGTATGAGTGAGGGCCTCAACATGTCTCACATCGAAGGGTGATGGCATTAACATTGTTGGTAGAAGAGTTGCTCAATTGAATTTTCATAAAACCTTGAAACATATCATGACATTCTCTATGAAGTGCGGCTTTGCTTTCTTCTAAATTTTGAGTTAGTGTTGCGTCTGCCTTCTTTAATTACTTTTGACTCTTTCTAGTTTCATTGACATATTTGTGTAAATTATCAATTAAATTAGCATGCTCAACACACTCCTCATCATCATACTCATTTGCATGATGATCATTCGCAGACTCATTATTGCACATGTGATGAAGCGGGTGTGGTATTGCTTTCAACCTATTCCGTCATACATGTGTCAGTAATGGTTTAAGTTTGATGACTATGCTCATGCATATTATCATTGGCAAACATATTGTATTCATCATTGTGTACCTCTTCTAAGGTCTAAGAGTCAAAGACATTATCATTGTCATAGGAAGGTGTATTGTTGATGATTATGTCAAAGCTGATGCCTTGTTGGCTAGAGCTGTTGCTTTCATTTCTAGAGATGCTTTTATCATTACTCATAGCATTGTTTGTGTTCTCTGATGTGAGATCTCGTATTTTCCTCGTAATTATTTTATACTTAATTATTGCTCTGATCATTGATAATACTTTATTCAAAATTATAATAAAATTTATTTTATTTTTCTATATTTATTTAAATCAAAATTTTGGATTTAAAAGCACCCGCATGCATTTTACAAAAGGCTTACTCGAATCAACGGAACATGAACCGACATCGTAAATATAGTTTTATTGTCGTCATTTTAATTATTCGGTTTACGTGCATTCTTTGTATTTTACAATAAACAATTAAGCATTATTTGTTTATATAACGCGTTAACGTTTATTGAACTACAAGCCATCGTTTATTTATCAGTGTATCAACGTTCTCAGTATGTCAACTTTTTGATTTGGTATTGAGCGTTTATTTTTCGTGTTTTACGAATGACATTCAAATCGCGTAACTTTTAAAATATCGGGTTTCGATAATACACACTTTAACAATTTGTGGGACAAATGTTTATACTACTTTTATTCACACGTATTTTATAAAAAAATATTAGAAACTTGACGACACGTATCAATGAAAGATACGTGTCTTGAAGTTAAACAAGTGATGCAATCTTCTAATGTAGTATACTAATTCATAGACCAATCTCATCCTGTCTTCTTTTGCTTCCGAATATCAAAACTTTGCACACTTTCACAAGTCACATACCACTGATAAAAGCTTCATAGCTCTAATTTGTAAGGAATTTTTCTAAGTATTTTCAAGTATTAGGATTGGGCTACCATTGTTGAATTTGGAGTTGAAAGCATTTATCAACTATCTTGCAAATTTCCATCATCTTTGTAAGGACTATCGATCATCTTGTTATTTTATTTACCAAGTAATTCTTATTGTTATAATTTATATATTAATGATATATATGTTATTTTATATGTTTAGAGCATTGTATAAGAGAGTAGACATCTTTTTAACACTATTAAACTTGTTTTGTAACAAGATATTCGACTGTTTTTAACATCAATGGTAAAACATGGGTGTTTTACCAAATACACTAAGTTTTGATATTTGAAAATAGTTTAGGATGATAGGATGGTGTTTTATGATGATTTGGCCAGGTGGCGCGTCTTATGACGATTCCTGGATAGTGAATTATGGCCAAAATACAAAAATGTGTTCAAATCAAACCTATTGTTTAACAAGACTGTTTTATCATAGAATTTGTATACCAACCCCTAAATATGAAAAACTAAAAGTTGTAGGTATAATAATATAGAATCAGTGTGCATTGGGTGGTTTCTCATTTCTTTACGATTTAGAAATGGTGGACAAAACGGGTAAACTGAAGTTGAATGTAAAACGCAGCTCATACTTCTAGTGATAAAAATGAGATTTGAGCTATGTTAAATATGATTTGAGGGCTAATGAAATTAGGATCAGTATAGTACACAATATTAAGGTCATTTAAATATAAATACTCATTTAGATGATTTATGGTTTAGGAGAAACGACCTAATAAGGAGAGCATGTCAAAAATTTATCAAGATTGAATTGTATAAATAAAACATAAAAATGGGCTTATTTATTAAAAAAGGGATAACACTTTAAAAATGATAAATGTTTATTAAAAGTTTTAAAAGAATTATAAAACTTATACAATGCATAAATATGATTTATTTCTCGTACCGAGCCTAAGACGCGTTTTGTCATCTTTAGGTCTCGTGTGATCGTGTATCAGCTGTTACACCCCACCATGGCGGAATATGGGGCGCGACGTATGGATATCATCACAACAATAGCGTGTCTATAGAGATAACTAAATGAAATGGAAATATCATAAATGGTGACACAATGCCATGAAGATATCTCAAACAATGCAGGCGTCTAGGTAAGTAGGTAACAGGTCTACCTCTTACCAAAGACATACAATTAACAAATAACAAACATATAGGTGTCTACAAAGTATCACTTATACAAACATAAATAAAGACTAAGAGGAAAGGGGGTTCCTCCAAATGCAATCTTAAGCCTTCCAGCTAGCCACTCCTATTCTCACGCTTAACCACATTCTCACCTGAAAGAGACACTATAACACATCAACATAATGTTGGTGAGAGTCATAGGTTTAGACTCCAACGCCAAATCAGTTATAAGCTGTGAATAACAACCATTAACAAAAGAACATATGGACAATGTGATACAATTATGTATTAACAACTAGCATTCAAGATTAACCAATTACCACAAATCCAAGGCTCAAAGCCTTGCCAATAACCACAATTCCAAAGCTCCAAGCCTTACCAATAACCATGGTCCCATAGGCGCCCATACACCTATGAACCAATCCCAAGGCCCCGCCTTGTCAACATCCCCTTGGTACCAAGTCAAACCACAATAACTGATACGGTACATGTCCCCCGATCCAAATCATAAACACAATCAAGAATTCACATAGCATTCAATCACATAAGTGTACACACAAGTCCATCACAAACCATAAAAACATTCACAGCATTCTTTACAAAACCATACAGTGTCTCTTCCATCCCATCTGGAAATCAAATCATAAAAAGACATGGGACTATGAAACTCACCTGAACAAGCTTCTCCAAGTACCCGCGCTCTAGCACAAATCTAAACACACAAACGCATACAATCAAGACATGAACCACATACCAAAATGGCTCATCAATCTATGATGGATATCTAACCTTCTCATACAACTTAACCCCATTTATATGCCATATGAATCTCATTACACCCCTATATAGAGCCCTTAACTTAGTTTATTTCATAACTCGTCCCGTTAGCATTTAAGCCAAAACAGTCTTGTTTTTCATACTTCAAACTATTGGTCGAACACCCCCTTAAAAAAAATAACATGCCCTGTAAAAGAAACCATATGCCCTTACATGTTTTATCAAAATCTACCCTTTAGCCTTAACCTTAAAGATACTGTTAAGGCCTCCATATATATATATATATATATATATATATATATATATATATATATATATATATATATATATATATATATATATATATATATATATATATATATATATATATATATATATATATATATATATATATATATATATATATATATATATATATATATATATATATATATATATATATATATATATATATATATATATATATATATATATATATATATATATATATATATATATATATATATATATATATATATATATATATATATATATATTGTAACACCCCCAAATTAGCCCAGCGGAAACCCACGAGTATTGGGGCCTGTTACGTCATGATTATCCGAGTCTTGATCCGAGAGAACGACCTCTATGCCAAATATCACAATGTTGACTCCAAATAATCATTCAGTCAAGTACCTGAGAATACATGCTTAAAAGTGTCAACACAAAGGTTGGCGAGTTCATAAGTTTTATTAAAATGTTTAAGACACTTTAAAAGTTTACAAGGACAACTACTAAAAGTCGTGTCCTAAAAACGTTCAGGAATCCAGAGTTTCACAATAAAGAGACATTACAACAAAGTTCGGTCATAAATCAAAGCTTAGAACTAGCATAACAGTTAACACACAAACTTCAATTCATACACAAGTTTTAGTTCATGCTCACAGTTCATTTCAGTTCGGTTTTTAGGTTCATGAACTCATTCACACCCGAGTTCAATTCAGTAGCCACGATCAATATACATAACAATGTCATATTCTCGGTTCATGTCGGTATCACAATCGAGATCACATATTTGAACTATAGCAATAAGCATATGAGCATCATACCAAACCAGCATATAAGTATCATATCAAACTAGTATACAAATATCATAACAGACCAGCATATAAACATCATGTCAAACTAGCACACAAGAATCATATCAGACCAGCATTTAAACATCATGTCAAACTAGCACACGAGAACCATATCAAACCAGCATGTAAACATCATTTCAAACCATCATATAAGTGTCATATAAAAACCACATGCATGAATCACGTCAATACCACACCTAAGGATTAGATCAATCCACGTACAATAATCCTATCATATCTCATGCAGGAATCATTTCAGAACCACATAATAAATTCTTGTCAAGAGCATTTCACTACTATAGTCAAGATTCATGTCGATATCACAGTTACAATTCATATTGGACCAATACATGATCGCAGTCAAGATTCATATCAATATCGCGGTTAAGATTCATATCAGATCACTACATGATCGTAGTCAAGATTCATATCAATATTCATAGCAAGATCAAAGTCAAGTTCACATCTAAGATTCATAGCAAGATCAAAGTTAGGATTCACATTCAAGATTCATAGCAAGATCAAAGTCAGGATTCACATTCAAGATTCATAGCAAGATCAAAGTCAGGATTCACATTCAAGATTCATAGCAAGATGGACCGCAAAAGTTCAGTTCAAGTACCCAAGGCAACTATAGGAGATATAGTTCCAAGTAGGATAAATCGGGTGTTTCAATGTTTATGATAGCGCTAAGCTCATGATATCGAAGCTAATGATCCAGTACATGCAATAGATTGCACATATAAGTTGCCCCAAGTGGGAGTCTAGCCAAGACTACCCAAGTTCACACAAATGATATACACCCGTCCGGCGTCAGAATGCCCGAGTGGAGGTTGTCAAGCCTCAATAGATCTATCCATAACATAAGAGCTTACTCCAGCAGAGTAATTAACGATTCATGATGGTGGGGACTATGGCTAACACTACTTAGGCTAATCATAAACGAAGTTCACTGAGCGTTCACAGAAATCAGTTTTTGCGTCCACGAGCAAGTAAGTACAAGCAGTCATTTCACTTCACAGTATTAAACATACAAAGCAGTTTAAAAGGAGCTATGGGATAGCTCAGATATTCACCAGTATAAATCATCAGTAATAAAAAAATATATGGAAATTCCTATGTCACGCATACAATCCTCAAAAGTACAGGCACGTACGCAATATAAACAATCTTCAACAAGATATCAACGCGTATGTATCGCAAATCATACTTAGAAAGTATAAACATGTATATCGAAATAAATCATCGAAATGCACAACCAGACATCGACAAGCATGTATCTCCCCCAGAAGAGATTCAAAACATTTATAAAGCGATTTGAAAAGAGAAAGAGGGGATATGAACTCACATCGATGTTGCAGAACAATTAGCAGTGATGTGAACACAAGAGCAATGTAGCGTAGGCCGGAACTGCTCGACACCAAAAGTCACAGTTCATCTTATCGATCATCTTTCATCATCCTAAATCGATGCATCCAAGATTTCCCGATAAAAGGTTTCTTCAATAACGTCGGTTCGTAAATCGCTTAAATCCCATATCGAAATCGTTCGGTAATCGGTTCAATAACTGGTTCAGTAATCGGTTCAGTAATCGGTTCAGTAATCGGTTCGGTGATCGGTTCAGTAAGGTGAAGCGGAGGATACCACCATGTATGTAATATATATACCTAATATATATTACACACGGAGGAACAGAATCTGTACATAATTCATAGCTTGAATTATATAACAGGAACAGACAACGCACGAATAACTCAGAATATACATGACACGCGACATGTTCAAAACTCAAGAAGATGACAACAAGAGAATAAAACAATCCAAGCATGCAATACCTTGCAAATAAAATAAACTTAAATAATTCGACACATTTTCAAAATCACCTATTAATTAAGGATTATTTAATAAAAGAAAACACACGTTTTATAGTTTCAAGTGATGTTTCAAAAGCATATACTTAATTATGATTCTATAAAATAATATTTTATACATCGTTGTTTCTTTATCGTCAATTTAATATTTCTAAAAGGGTGTTTTAGTTTCTTAATAATATTTAAGAAAACTAAATAAATATTAAATTTATAAAAATTTTGACATGACCCATTCGTTTATATAACGTTTTCCATAATCACAAAACATCACGTTTTTGCTTTCACAATCAATATGTGTTTTAATTGTCCTCGTATTTCTATTATATCAAATAAATCCTCGTCGATTCATATACAATAAATACAAAGGATTTTACCTATAATCAAGTAAATAATCAACACTTTCAACCATTCATTAATCACAACACCAAACGCCCCCAAAAATGCCATAAAACCATTATCCAAACGCCCCCCTGTTGAGATGTTAAACGCATTGCCAAACGCCCCATAAACTGATTTTTAATCACTTCATTAGCCCTTTAACGGCTGTTAACTTAACCAAACGACACCTAACTATCGTTAAATCATAAAATCGAACATACACTTATTATTTCGGATCTATACCCATTGTTCATCAATAAAACAAAATAAAGTGACGCAACTCTACCACACGCCCAATACCACCGTGGTGTGGCTGTGGTGGCGACACAGATCCGAATACCACGGTATGGTGGTTCCGGTGACAGGACAGCGAACAAACACCCCTTTGCGGGCTGGAAAATACTGAAACCAACACGAAATAAACACCACAATCATGGTGGTGATGGTTTAAACAACGGATCTGGGCAAGATGATGGTGGCGGCTGACATCAGGTGGGAAACGACCAATGGTTACACAAGGTGGTGATGATGACGGTTGTACACCACTCGATGGTGTATGGTGATGGCTATATCGACGGCTAGTAGGCCATTTGTGGTGGCGGTAAGGTGGTGTAAGGGTGAGAGTGACAACGACATGGTGAAGTAGTGGAGTAGGTGGTGGTGGCTGATTCGGTAGTGTAGCAACGAAGAGGATGACCGGATTTGGAGGTGGTCGCCGGAAATCATTTATGAGGCGCGTGAATGAGGGAATCGAATAGATCGGGATGTATGGAGTAATTTTCGTGTTCATCGGAAAGTTGGCCGGAAAATATTTTCCGGCGGCGGCTATAGTGGCTGGCCGGATTTAAATGGAGAGAGGGAGAGAGAGTTTATAAATTAGGGTTGAGTGTGTGTGTTTTATTTTTGTAAAGATGAAGATGAATGAAAAATGTTTTAGTTTAATATTTATATAATTAAAATAAAAGTTATTAAAATTTAATGGAAAGTGGTATGTAATTGAGGGTTGATAATGTAAATAGTTAATAAACTTTTCTTTTATCTTTGTATAAACGTGGCTCAGGACTCGATCGGGTTTGATAAGATTAGATTTACGATCCGAAGGTTTTTAACATTGTTTTTAAAATACCTTTTCCATGAAAATAGATAGTTTATATGACAAGTATATAGTAAATCGTTTATAAATCTATTTAATGTTATTTATCTATCGGGTTCTCATACAAGGTTCGTTTTAAGGAAAAATACACTTCAACTCGATTTATTCGCGTTTTTAACAGTTGTTATTGAAATAAAAATATTAACTAATTTAATAAATCATTTTATTACAAATCTCAGGACAAATCAAATATGAAAACTTAATATTAAATGTGTCGGTACGCAGACGGTGCGATTGTCGGATTTTGTCAAAGTATGTCTCGTTTTCAAATCCAATAAGTTTATTATCGCTGAAAATTAATTTCGAATAATAATTAATATAATTTATTATTATTTATGGTAAGGAAAATTCTCTGGTGTTACATCATCCACGTGTTATTTTGAGTTTTGTCCTCAAAACTCGATCGTTGTTACTAGGTTTAGAAGTGTCAAGAATGTCGGAAAGAAATAGGTAAAGCTGGAATGTATCCGAAAGGTTTGGCAATCAATCTGACAAAGCAGTAATAGTTCAAAGAATAGATATGGACAACTAGAAGCGAAGAGTTCGACAAGTCGCCAACATCTTAAACGTCGGTAAGGGTTCATAGAATAAATAGTGGACGATTATAAGTGAAGTATACTATTAAGTCGTCGACTCTAAAAAGTCGAGATAGGGTTCACTGCAGTCAGCTCGTTAGGCTCATGTTGATCAGTGTTCATTTAGAAGAATCCGTGCAACAATTTGCGAATCAAATGAAGTTTATGAAATCCTTCGTCAAAATGCGATAACGACGGCGGTAAGAAGACAAAACAATGATTAAAGTCATGCAGACGAATCATGAGTCAAAAGAAACACGTTCCATAACTGGAATAATAGAATAATAATGTAAATACGAAGTTGCGTCAGATGCACTTAAATCCACTTGTTTATAATTCACATTTTCATACAGAGGCGTTCCAATCTATGTAAATATAAATAATAAACCTTTGGTTAAGCGATTTATAACTCTTTATTCAAATGTAAAGGCGTCCCAATCCATTTCAGTAAAGACCTCATAACTCATCTTACTCAATTATTCTCGACAAAACGTACCATCAAAATAAATAAAGTATCTAAGAAGATAGATATTACCAAAAGAGTTTACAGCCAGTTTATTTACACCTTCCGTATTCAAACGTCCCATACCATCTCAATACGGAACCATAAGTAAGCGTCGGGTCTGGTGGCTTATGATTTCACATTTGGACGTCTCATACCATCTAAATACAAAATAATAATTAACTTGTCTTCAGGAGACTCATGTTCCATGTTTAAACGTCCCATTCCATTTAAATATGAAATCATAAGTACCCTGATTGGAGTCACACCGCAGCATTTAGACAGGCAAACTATCCAAATGATATGACACATATAATTACATCACGTAGTCGAAACGAGGCGTCGACGAGTTACACTCCAATAATAGACGTTCGCGATAACGTGAGTGTAAACGTGTATGGAGTGTAAAGTCATAAATCGTAATCAAGAGGATAATATATCATAATAGTTATAAGCGGAAAAATCTCATTGAAAATAGTTATAATCTCTAAAACGTTATTAGAGGAAATTGTCAAAAGCAAGCGCAGGAGTCGTCAGTGAGTTGCTTTCCATAAATAGACGTTCAAATTCATAAGTGGAAAAAAATAAATGTCAATCACGCAATAATGTGCGCAATAACACGTACTAAACAAAGAACCCGTATATAATATAATGATATATTATAATAGTTATCAAATAAATAAAGGATCTTGCCGATTACACGAGTCTCACTCATCGCCGAGGAAGTCTCGTAATTACGTATGAATGTATATATAAAACAATCGTAACTACGTAATGCATATAATCAGGTGGCAGCGTATAAAGCAATCAGAAACAGATAAGGCAATTATCTCTATGGTGCATAAAGCAATCGCAAGCAGAAGTCATGTAGCGGTATATAAGATAATAGAAAACGCGCAAATCAAGCATCTATTGCATCCCAAAACATTAAACATATAAAGCCGTTTAATAGGGAACTATAAACTCGTCTCAAGCAAAGATCAATCCGCACAAGTAAGGCAAGTAATAGCGAACAGTACTAGCAGCGACCTAAACATAATACTATATTCAGGCGCAAACAATATAAATCACATAAGTTTATCACGTATGTCACTTGCCAATCATGTGCTTAGTTTTACAAATAAAATATGACTCATTGAAATCATATAGTTAATATTAGTATCTTATACTTAGGCAAAAATGTTTATTTTTGACTCGACGTAATCTCGAAAGTCTTTCGATGTAAATTTTAATTTACCCAAATTTAATTTAGTAAATTTCGTCACATACTTTTTTTTTACGGAAAATTCGACAGCCTTTCGGTGCCATTTCAAAATTTGCCATTTTTAGTATGTACTCAAATCTCGATCAAAATCTCATATTTTCAACAATTCCTCCAATCACAGTCAACCAATAGCTTATTTTCCGCAAAATACTCACTTACAACGTTCACGTAGTAACAATTGCCAATTAAGTCCAATACACGCTTTTACCCCTTTTCAAAACGTTTCCAGCACTCATATGCAACATTTTATACTCATCTCGACACTCAAAATAGCTCGGTTTAACTCAAAAACGTTCTTTCTACCATATTTAAATTATAGACAGCAAGTAAACTTTTAGCGTTTCCACAAAAATTAAATTTTCCGACAATAAATTTCAAACACACATATCCTGCTCATTTCAAATTCGATGTTTGCTCATAATATATCAAAACGAAGGTATTAACTTGTACTTTCATAATCTCGTGCTAATCTAGTGTCAAAACAATTTTTATACCGCTTCAAGCTCAATATAAATTTAGGACATAATGTATAACTTTTGTAAAAATATATTTTGACCACTTTTAAACACACCCACTTATAGCAACACTGCTAGTTTACACCCAAAACTCATAAACACCAGTGATTTATCAAAAACATACTTCCATCCATAGATTCTATAAATACTACAACTTATATTTTTATAAAAACTATATTTATGTTTTTAAAATATATAGATTTAGTAAATCGGTCATAAAAATATATAGATCTACAAGATACAATGTAGAAAAGAACTTTACTTCTTTCATTTTTCAAGAAAACACATGATAAGTGACAGCATGCAGAGATCTAAACAATGCAAGAATAAAATTAATGAAATATATGATATATTACTTTATGAGCAACACATAAGGTAATAACAAACATGTAGATCAAATACCCATATAACAGCGCATGAAGCAATCGTAACATGTGAAGCAAACATTCATATAACAGTGGAACGAGAGATCGCAAACATGCATGGCAAGTATTCATATAGCAGCGGATAAGTAATCGTATCATGTAAATCACATATTCATATATAAGAAGAATAAGCATAATGACATGCTAAAACACAAGAGAGCATCGGTTATAGTCTAGGCCTATACAATAACACCTAATTCTCTATAACCAAGGCTCTGATACCAATCTGTAACACCCCCAAATTGGCCCAGCGGAAACCCACGATTATATTGGGGCCTGTTACGTCATGATTATCCGAGTCTTGATCCGAGAGAACGACCTCTATGCCAAATATCACAATGTTGACTCCAAATAATCATTCAGTCAAGTACCTGAGAATACATGCTTAAAAGTGTCAACACAAAGGTTGGTGAGTTCATAAGTTTTATTAAAATGTTTAAGACACTTTAAAAGTTTACAAGGACAACTACTAAAAGTAGTGTCGTAAAAACGTTCAGGAATCCAGAGTTTCACAATAAAGAGACATTACAACAAAGTTCGGTCATAAATCAAAGTTTAGAACTAGCATTACAGTTAACACACAAACTTCAGTTCATACACAAGTTTTAGTTCATGCTCACAGTTCATTTCAGTTCGGTTTTTAGATTCATGAACTCATTCACACCCGAGTTCAATTCAGTAGCCACGGTCAACATACATAACAATGTCATATTCTCGGTTCATGTCGGTATCACAATCGAGATCACATATTTGAACTATAGCAATAAGCATATGAGCATCATACCAAACCAGCATATAAGTATCATATCAAACTAGTATACAAATATCATAACAGACCAGCATATAGACATCATGTCAAACTAGCACACAAGAATCATATCAGACCAGCATGTAAACATCATGTCAAACTAGCACACGAGAACCATATCAAACCAGCATGTAAACATCATTTCAAACCATCATATAAGTGTCATATAAAAACCACATGCATGAATCACGTCAATACCACAACTAAGGATTAGATCAATCCACGTACAATAATCCTATCATATCTCATGCAGGAATCATTTCAGAACCACATAATAAATTCTTGTCAAGAGCATTTCATTACTATAGTCAAGATTCATGTCGATATTACAGTTACAATTCATATTGGACCAATACATGATCGCAGTCAAGATTCATATCAATATCGCGGTTAAGATTCATATCAGATCACTACATGATCGTAGTCAATATTCATATCAATATTCATAGCAAGATCAAAGTCAAGATTCACATTCAAGATTCATAGCAAGATCAAAGTCAGGATTCACATTCAAGATTCATAGCAAGATCAAAGTCAGGATTCACATTCAAGATTCATAGCAAGATCAAAGTCAGGATTCACATTCAAGATTCATAGCAACATGGACCGCAAAAGTTCAGTTCAAGTACCCAAGGCAACTATAGGTTATATAGTTCCAAGTAGGATAAATCGGGTGTTTCAATGTTTATGATAGCGCTATGCTCATGACATTGAAGCTAATGATCCAGTACATGCAATAGATTGCACATATAAGTTGCCCCAAGTGGGAGTCTAGCCAAGACTACCCAAGTTCACACAAATGATATACACCCGTCCGGCGTCAGAATGCCCGAGTGGAGGTTGTCAAGCCTCAATAGATCTATCCATAACATAAGAGCTTACTCCAGCAGAGTAATTAACGATTCATGATGGTGGGGACTATGGCTAACACTACTTAGGCTAATCATAAACGAAGTTCACTGAGCGTTCACAGAAATCAGTTTTTGCGTCCACAAGCAAGTAAGTACAAGCAGTCATTTCACTTCACAGTATTAAACATACAAAGCAGTTTAAAAGGAGCTATGGGATAGCTCAGATATTCACCAGTATAAATCATCAGTAATAAAAAAAATATATGGAAACTCCTATGTCACACATACAATCCTCAAAAGTATAGGCACGTACGCAATATAAACAATCTTCAACAAGATATCAACGCGTATGTATCGGAAATCATACTTAGAAAGTATAAACATGTATATCAAAATAAATCATCGAAATGCACAACCAGACATCGACAAGCATGTATCTCCCCCAGAAGAGATTCAAAACATTTATAAAGCAATTTGAAAAGAGAAAGAGGGGGTATGAACTCACATCGATGTTGCAGAACAATTAGCAGTAACGTGAACACAAGAGCAGTGTAGCGTAGGCCGGAACTGCTCGACACCGAAAGTCACAGTTCATCTTATCGATCATCTTTCATCATCCCAAATCGATGCATCCAAGATTTCCCGATAAAAGGTTTCTTCAATAACGTTGGTTCGTAAATCGCTTAAATCCCATATCGAAATCGTTCGGTAATCGGTTCAATAACTGGTTCAGTAATCGGTTCAATAATCGGTTCAGTAATCGGTTCAGTAATCGGTTCGGTGATCGATTCAGTAAGGTGAAGCGGAGGATACCACCATGAATGTAATATATATACCTAATATATATTACACACGGAGGAACAAAATATGTACATAATTCATAGCTTGAATTATATAACAAGAACAGACAACGCACGAATAACTCAGAATATACATGACACGCGACATGTTCAAAACTCAAGAAGATGACAACAAGAGAATAAAATAATTTAAGCATGCAATACCTTGAAAATAAAATAAACTTAAATAATTTGACATATTTTCAAAATCACCTATTAATTAAGGATTATTTAATAAAAGAAAACACACGTTTTATAGTTCAAGTGATGTTTCAAAAGCATATACTTAATTATGATTCTATAAAATAATATTTTATACATCGTTGTTTCTTTATCGTCAATTTAATATTTCTAAAAGGGTGTTTTAGTTTCTAAATAATATTTAAGAAAACTAAATAAATATTAAATTTATAAAAATTTTGACATGACCCATTCGTTTATATAACGTTTTCCATAATCACAAAACATCACGTTTTCGCTTTTACAATCAATATGTGTTTCAATTGTCCTCGTATTTCTGTTATATCAAATAAATCCTCGTCGATTTGTATACAATAAATAAAAAGGATTTTACCTATAATCAAGTAAATAATCAACACTTTCAACCATTCATTAATCACAACACCAAACGCCCCCAAAACTGCCATAAAACCATTATCCAAACGCCCCCCCCTGTTGGGCTGTTAAAAGCATTGCCAAACGCCCCATAAACTGATTTTTAATCACATCATTAGCCCTTTAACGGTTGTTAACTTAACCAAACGACACCTAACTATCGTTAAATCATAAAATCGAACATACACTTATTATTTCGGATCTATACCCATTGTTCATCAATAAAACAAAATAAAGTAACGCAACTCCACCACACGCCCAACACCACCGTGGTGTGGCTGTGGTGGCGACACAGATCCGAATACCACGGTATGGTGGTTCCGGTGACAGGACAGCGAACAAACACCCCGATACTCAGATTTTCATTGGGGTTCAGATTATGTCTCGGTATCTTCTCGAATTGATCACGGTTCAAAGTGGAATGGTTGTTCTTGGTTACTAAAAAGGGGTTGGTTTGATTATCTATTTTAAATTAAAAGCAAGTATGAAATTGTCGTTGAGTGAAATTAAAGCGTTTAAATATTAAACTAAAAGCTATTTAGAAAGAACTTTATAAAACTTAAAAACTTAAAAAAAACTTAGTCCATCGGAATATTGCAAATCATATCCATCGGAATGAACCAAAATTACAACCATCGGAATACATAAATGTAAAGCTGTCAGAATGTTAAAGTCAATTCTATCGGAATATGGCTCTGTCGCAATGTGCATCTATCGGAATATTGCTGTCGAAAAATGGGCAGAATTTCGTCTTAACCAAGACCTTAGTCCCGTCGGAATATGCGATCGCAATGAGCGATCGCAATCCAGATCGGAATAAGGGGGAATGACCAACCGATCGCAAAGTAAAACCCTTAAGGGTTATTGCGATCAAAACTAGTAACCCGTCGGAATGTGGAGAATCCCCAGGATTGCGATGGAAGCTCTACTTAATCCGAAAATGGTGGCAACCTTAGAACTCAATAAGCACAATCAATAAGCTATTTTACCCGCAACTTAAACACTTCAAAAAGCTTAAATTTGACAACTTTCGAGAACATAAAATCATAAACTTTATAAACGAAACTTTTGAGTGACTAAAACCTTGATGAAATCCGAAAACCAATAAGGTAAAACAAGAAATAGGCCAATAAGCATAGAGAGCTTATAGCTTATACGTGTAAGAGCTTATGTATAAACTAAGAAGTTTAATCCTTCAATCACGAAATCATCAAATCACATGAATGAGTATGTAATTCGGATCAAAGATAAAACAAACCAAGAAATATAGAACGAGATTAAAGAACACAAAGCTTAAACTTAAACTTGAATTTGATTAATGGAATCCAAATGCAAAGATTAAAGAAAGCTTAAATTTAAAAGATGAAAACAAAGAAAAACTTTGTTAGAGAAAGTTGGGAACTTTCTCTCTCTAAAACTAGAGAAATGAAAAAATGAAAAAACTAACTAGCTCTCAAAATTGTGAGGAGAATTCCTATTTATAGGCGTTTGCTTGTGGGCTTTGTTCATGGGCTTCTCTTCTTCTTTCTTCTTTAGTCTTTACGTTTCTTTAAATAAACGTTTCCGACTTTTGATTTTGAGAAGTGTCGGTGAATAATTCCAACTCATCTTATAATCTTTTGTTTAATAGACTTGAGTTTTTTGACATATATGAATCTTCATCTTTGGCCATTTTCTTCGATAAATCTTCAAATAGGCACAATGACTTCAAATCTTTTGCATCTCTTGGACAATAGACTTCGTCTTGAGTCTTTTTCTTCGATAAAACCCGTGCAATCCCGTGTTTTCTTCAATATTCATCCGGTTGACTATGAAAACACAATAAACACAAAAACCACGCATAATTCCAAACAAATGATATTAAATACGTGTTTTGGTCTTGTTTTAGCCAGAAATAAGTGGTAAAAGGATGGGTGTTTTCACACCTATCAAATCCCCTACACTTAACCATTGCCATGCCCTCATGCAATGCTTAGTGATAAAGCAATTTTACACTTTTCTCATAATCAATAGACCTTGGCCTTATTAAAATACTACTAAACAAAAATTAAAGTACTAAGAGAAATTAAAACTTTAAAGTAAACAAAAGGGTAGAAAACCATTTTCTCTTGAAAATAGCTATATGGAAATAACTTGCAAAGAGATCAAGGACTTACATTAGGGCTTTGGTGCTGCGAAGATTTATCACCCTCAAGTTTCACGTTCCCCAAACTAAGATTAAAAATGAGATCATTGTTATTATAAGTTAGTAAATCAAACACTTACACACATGGCTTAATTATATGCTTAAACTCCCTTATTCCTAGGTGTATCTCTTATATTTTATTTTTGTCTTAGAATGATCATGAAGATGCATTTTTGGACTTATTTCGATAGTTTATTTAGGCTGAAAGCAAAGTAGGACGATTTGATCAATAGTTAGCTAAAGGACAAAATCTATTAAAACTGCTTCTCGGGATATCAAAAAGTTCATATCTTGGAATAACTCGCTTCACAATTTGAGACCTTTCTCGGGCCGATATTTGGCATGTACTTCATAATTCATATCTTCGAGAGACGTTCTTGAGATAATGGTCTTCTCTTCGTTATAGAGTTTCTTCACTTGGAGACTTTTGAGGGCTACTCCAACTTTGTTGACCACGACTTCATGATTATTTCTTCAATCTCTAATTGGGATTTTGAGATACAACGATCCGCCTCCTTTTCGGACTTGGATCTATTTATGCTCATACCTTGTTAGGGTCTTTTCGGATAGACTTCTCCATGATCTTTATGGGAGTTGATTGCTTTTCGTCGTGAGTCTTGATCCTTCATATTGATTTTGGGAATAATGCTTTTCACATCACCTTGGATCTTTAGCAATAATATTGAATCCTCATGCCTTGTTAGGGCCTTTTCGGACTCGCCAATCTTCGCACCCCGCTTCATAAGTTATGCCTTGGCTATGAACTCTTATCATTACCGAGCAACTTTTAAACGATCTTGGGCTAGAAGCTAAGTAACTTTTCAAATCGTACGACCTTACTTATTGCAGATAAATTATTAGCAAGTGATGGGATAATAGGCAAATAATTACACCAAGTGAGCTTGTGCAAGAATACCGACTTATAATTGACTCTATCATTTCTCGTTCTCTACAATTTAAAATCTCAAGTAATGAGACTCGTGGATACTTAGCCTAATAAACCAATTAAGGTCTACATGGTTAAGGATACTAGCTAGAATAAACTTGGATAAGTCTATTCGGGTTGAGTCAAAATAATCGCAACGGGCCTAATATGTCAAAGATTTCTAAACTAGCTACACCACTTTATTAATATTTTTGACTTTATTGTGGAATATATACACATGAAAGCAACGATAAAAATTTAAAAATTACGACTACATGGCCAAAGTTAATTAAAAATTTAAAAAATGCTGAAAAATATGATTTTTCGGTTAAATGAAGGCATTTTAATGGAAAAGTCCACTTAAAACTTCGATAGAAGTCCCCCTACACTTAAGATAAACATTGTCCTCAATGTTTAAGCATGTGGGAAAAGTCTCCCCTACACTTATGACATTGTGCACGTTGGTTAAATCAAGCTAAGGAAGAGACGACTAACATGATCATTTTCAAATGTGAGTATGAAGAAAATTGAATCACGATAGTTGAGAGATACAACCGGATTGCGGATAACACGGGAGCACGGTTCTTCAAAGGTTCCAAAAGTGCATGCATCCCTGTAATCACATCACCACACAAACACAAACACCTATAGAAGTCCCCCTACACTTAGGAGGTTAAAACGGAAAAAGATAGATACTCGGGCTGCCTCCCGAGGAGCGCTTGTTTTTGATAACTGAGTCACGAGCCTGACTCGACCCAAAATTAGTTCATGGGAAACGTGGTGAGGGATGGAATCATCTCATGAGAGATGTCCTCAGCAAAGTACAACTTCACTCGTTGGCCATTCACCTTAAAATTAGGTCCATTAGGTTGAGCGAGCTCGAGAGTACCATATGGAAATTTTTTGGCAATGGTGAATGGGCCGGACCAACGAGATTTTAGCTTGCCCGAAAATATTTTCAACCGAGAGTTAAAGAGTAAAACTTTGTCTCCAACTTAGAACTCTCGGTTTTTAATCTTAGAGTCATGAATGAGCTTAGTCCTTTCCTTATAGATCAAAGAATTTTCATAAGCCTCATTCCGGAGTTCATTCAGCTCATTGAGTTGGATCTTGCGTAGGTCACCGGCTTTGTTGATATCGAAGTTATCCCACTTCAAGGCCCAGTAAGCCTTGTGCTCCAACTCAATGGGGAGGTGGCATGCTTTCCCGTACACGAGACGATATGGTGTACAACCAATCGGAGTCTTGTATGCGGTACGAAAAGCCCACAGAGCATCATCAAGTTTATCGGCCATGAGGCACGATGCTCTCCCACGGTTCTTTCTAGAATTCGCTTTAATCCTCGGTTAGAGATTTCAGCCTGGCCATTAGTTTGTAGGTGGTAGGCGGTGGAAAGATGATGATTTACACCATACTTAGCCATGACTCTTGCAAATTGGTCATTGCAAAAATGAGTCCCGCGATCACTAATAATGGCACGAGGCACACCGAATCTAGCGAATAGCGATTTCAAAAAGTTACAAACCACCCTTGCGTCATTAGTGGGTAAAGCTTTGGCTTCAACCCATTTAGAAACGTAGTCAACGGATACAAGGATGTATTTGTTTCCTTTAGATGAAGGGAATGGCCCCATAAAGTCGATACCTCAAACATCAAAGATTTCACCTTGTTACTCTTATCCTTTCCACAAACACCATTTCCATATTAGTAGTCTCTCTCACGAATTTTAGTCCACCATAAGGACAACTCACCCTATCATTCCATATAGTGCCTCAAATGGCATTCATCGACTTCTAGTATGATAACTATCATTATATGAAAACTCAGACATCACTAACGAGTTTCACACATCCCTCTAAATCAGTCACCCAAGCTCTCAACACGAATCTTGTACTTGTATCAATTTCCCACTTCGTCCATCATTTTCTAATTTCCTTACACAAGTGACCTATGACGATATTTCACATATTGATTAGTTTATCACAACGAGGCTCTTCCAATCCAAATCAACTTATGATTTATACACATCACC
Source organism: Glebionis coronaria (assembly GCA_025667525.1). Classification (NCBI taxonomy): domain Eukaryota; kingdom Viridiplantae; phylum Streptophyta; class Magnoliopsida; order Asterales; family Asteraceae; genus Glebionis; species Glebionis coronaria. The sequence goes on from CM046876.1 coordinate 157,828,027, forward strand.
AAAAGGACGGTTATCTCAGTTAGTCTATCAACTGCCATCCAAACCCATGCTACAAATACTTCCATAAAATTTGGATAGATCATTAGTAGCACCTATACACTTCTTTCTCACTTTTCTCCATGAAAGATTTTTTTTCCCCGATACTCAACACTTCCTTTATACCTACACAATGTCTTACCTTCAAGGTCATAGTGCTCCTCATGTTGTCTCAGTTAGACCAAGCCCTTCGTCTCTCATGACACATCACATCTATAACTCCTCATCCATTCGATTATCGATACTAAGCCTTCCAATCAAACAATATAGGTTAGTACCATTTTCTTTCCACACTACAACAATATTAGCATGCTTAGTGCCTTAGTCTACTCATTAGGCTATACCAAAGTTTTACCTTCGGTTCCTATCTCGGCCTATTTCATTCATGATTCGTATCTATCCACACTTCCTTCTTCTTCCTCAGCTCATGACATACATCACGATGTTATGCTTCCCGTCTTTTAAGTCAGCTATACCTAAAAAATTTTCCAAGTAGCTTCACTTGTTTTTCCTCACAATTAGTTCTCCTACCCCCTCCTAATAGGGACAAACTAGAGTTGTATGTGATCTCATGCGGATCACACTCTCATCTTATACCCATACTAGTTTCCATTTGTCTAAACTAAGCCATATTTTAAATTCTTATTCAAATCTCATACTTTTATTTTGATCTTTCACCCAACATGAGGTACTTTCAATCATCATCTTCTAGGAATACTTGGTTCTCTCCTTCCATGGTTCTCCCTAATTCCTACACTATCCCGTCCAACAGAAATTCCATACTTCATTCATCAATTCTATGGAAATCGCTAGTGCATTGGATAATGTATAACTGTCTCTTCCAAAGATCTTTCATAACACCTTCACAAAACCGACTCTCTATTCACTTCTCCATGAACTTATTCAGCTCAGCTTCACTACTCATCCCTCGATATTGATGGCCACAAAAATTCTATCAGCGTAGTCACTCGACTCCCCTTGTTACCTCCACGAGCTCTTAATCTTCCATGTTATGTATTCAATTCATCACGATCCACTAGTTCAGCTCTTTGTAACTCCACTCCGGTACTCGATCTGTTCTTCTTCGTCACGAACCATACGGAGATTCCTATCATATTGCTTGTCACCTTTCCAGTCCTTGCAACTTCTGTGACTCCTTCGAAATATCTTGCTTCCTTCTAGCAGCCAGCACGTAGTCCTTTCAGCTCCTTGATTCACGATGTAGCTCTTCGCGCACTCCTTCTTGTCTCTATGATGTTAACTAGGAACTTCACACTACCTAGTAGCCTCTAACTTCAACTTATCTACCACAATATTTCTAAAGGTACTTCAACCCCTCAATGGCTCACTCTTCCTTACTTATTGTACTTCACCATTAATCAGCTTCTTACCAATCATTCTTTCACATCCATATTTTTCTTCACGTATCTACTACTACCTTGCCTCTATAGCTATACAAATTACTTGCTTGTTATTTGCCCAATATTTCCATTGGTAGAAACTTTCTACTCTACCCTCACATCCGCTAGTACTTTCATCAATCTCCAAATGCTACTTCAACCAACTTCTTCTAGCATGACATCTCGTTCCCACGACCAGTCAACTAACTTTACTTACTCCCTTATTCCCGTAACCAATCTATGTTTCAAAACTCCATTATTCTTAATTATTCTTTCAACACAACCTTTAAACTAAAACACATCTCCCCATTCTAATATCTAACCATAAGTAATACTACCCAACTCTATCCTCTTATCCTAACGTTTCCACAACCGCATAACTAAATCATGACGTGTACCAAATGAACTCCAAACAATCGTGTCCCAAAATAAAATATAGGGTAAAACGAAGCCTAGCAAAAACAACTGAAAGCAAAACAATGTAATCCGAAATATCAATGGTGTGCCAACAATGAAAAATTAGACTCGTCACGATTAGTATTACCAAATTTCGATACCTTAGAAAATTTTAAACTTTTGTTCCAATTAGTTACTTCTCATAAGAACCAAACTTCAATACTACTAAAATCAATCATACTCATTTTTAACCATAAACTCATCTTTTATCTTCATTATTTTATCAAGGATATCAACTAGTTGGTATACTACAATCTTATTCTAACCATTATCTTGTTTACCCATATTAAACTTATTTCGTTTGTTATTATGAAACCAATACATGTTTATAAAATATAATGTTTTTTTCCTTCATTTTAATCTATATTATTATTATTAATTTATATAATCCATTTAGGCTGGTTATAACTAAACTATTTCAAGTTTACAAGGTGTGGTGTTATTATTATCATTACTATAATAAAATCTCCCTTTTTACTCTTTCCGTCTAGTTAAATACTTCTAAAATTTTAACTCTACTTAAGAAAATCATTGTAAAATTTCTTCATCCTTTAAAATGTATTATCACATGTTACCTAGAAAACTAATCTAATTATTTTTAAGACAAATATTTTTTTATAACTTACTACCATAAACATATATAAAATATATATAAGTCACGATATCATACCATACACTTACAAATTATTTTAAAAACCGTTTTCCTATAATTAGCCAGACTTATTTGCAAGAAAATTTAGTAGTTCTCATTAATTAAAATACATACTCAAATGTAGACACACATCAAAAGACTCAAAATGTCGTTGGAACTCTATCAAAATCCAGCACCATAATTCACGAGCAAACACAAGGTACGTTCAAGTTATAATAACTATTGAACGACCATATATCATAACTTAACACATACTAGTATATATACATCCGCATATATATACTAATTAAATCCCCCAAAACATACTCGTTACCATACATGTCAGATCATTCAATCGCGTCATACACTTGTTTTTCCATATGAGTAATCACCATCTTACAACAAGGCATAAAACCCATCACTAAAACCAGTCCATATCGTGTGACCCCATAATCACACAACATGAGTATAACCCAAAACATATAACACACTCAAAAATAGCCATATGGTAGACAGCCGTTACATAAACCCATATATTATACATATACCCAAAAATCCACATGTCATCATATACAAGCATTTACTAACCCTCTTTCATGCAATCATACTTAAGAACCCATTGAAGTTGTGGTACTTGTATAACTATGTTGGCCACCATACTTATACAATTACCCTTTCCTCAATGCACTCCCTCCTATGATGACACTTATAAGAATCAATACAACATATAACACATAAATCCATCTACTCACATAAGCTCAAACCACATAGACAATAAGGTCCAAAACACCATCTATTAAAATAATATAGTCAAACTCTTGGAATACATAAATCCATAGTCTAGCTAAAACAGCATAGACAAACTCCAACACAACATCATAATCAGTTATAAGTCATGTCGCCCATAAGAGTGGAAACAACTTAAAATCCTTCCTATCCACCTACTCCTAGTAACTCGAATCACCACATGATTCTTAGGGAACATTACTTAAACATCAAAAGAAAAATACTATACATTAGGTACACCAAATAACTTACTATGGTGAAAGTAATTTATATATCAAAAGCAAAACATAAATTAACAGGTGACTAAGTATGGGCAACTACAGTTCAACTCATACTAGTCAAAATTCACAAAAAATAAAATTTAGGAAAATACAATCAAGACCACACGTAATCCTATGACGCCTATATGCAGGGATCCTTAAGCTATAGACTAAGCTATGCAACCTAATTCTCTATAACCATTGGCTCTGATACTATTCTGTCACACCCCACCAATGGTGAATATGGGGCGTGACGTATGGATATCATCACAACAATAGCGTGTCTATAGAGATAACTAAATGAAATGGAAATATCATAAATGGTGACACAATGTCATGAAGATATCTCAAACAATGCAGTCGTCTAGGTAAGTAGGTAACAGGTCTACCTCTTACCAAAGACATACAATTAACAAATAACAAACATATTGGTGTCTACAAAGTATCACTTATACAAACATAAATACAGACTAAGAGGAAAGGGGGTTCCTCCAAATGCAATCCTAAGCCTTCCAGCTAGCCACTCCTATTCTCACGCTTAACCACATTCTCACCTAAAAGAGATGTAGAATATTGATAATCAATGAATCTATGAAGGGGTTTGTTAATTTCTAGAGAGAGAAAGTTAGAGAGAGAAAGTGAGAGAAACTATGTGAATTTTATTAAGTGGAAATTAAGAAATGATAACAACCAACCCCTTTCCTTAGTGGAAAGGGGTATTTATAGTTCCAAGTCATAAGTGGACTTGGGCCGGTCCATGACAAGCCCATGGACCGGTTCTTACTTAAGTTAATAAGCAAATAATGACTAATTACTAACTACGAGCTATTACAACATAAATCATATTGTGGAGTGACCGATACTTCTAATATACGTTAAAACGTATTTCTAACAATCTCCCCCTAAGGGAGGTCACTCCACGTTACAAAGTTCTAAACCTAGCATACTATACTAAGTCTTCGTTCTTTAGCTCGTAGTCTTTTCTTCTTTTCTTTCTTTTGTTGTGAATATGTTGATTTGATCTTTTTGGCTTTGACTTGAGAGCATTGTTCTTTGGCCTTTCACGTGCGAACTTTGCCTTTCTTGTGAACTTTGCCTCCTCGTGACTTCATGTTCCACACACTTACGTCTTTTTGTTGGATTCTTGAAAGCTTCAGAGTTTGGTACAGCGGAAGACTTCATCTTGTACTTTCTTGAATTTTTGTTGCAAAAGACATAAGCATGTGGGAACGACTTTTACAGGTACACCGCAACACCACCGTCTTCACTGGTACACAGCAACGCCACCGTCTTCAACAGGTACTCAGCAACGCCACCGTCTTTAGCAGGTACACAGCAACGACACGAATAAAATGGCTTTGAACATTTTATTCTAATTCGGTAGCATTTTACCTCCGGTCGGTGAAGACCGTTGGACGATATTAGATATCGTACCCGTGACGGATAGTTTCAATTAAGTAACTTCCTGACAGGATTTCGCAGGTAAACCCGTTCTCTTTATTCGACCGTCCAAAGCTGACTGCGAACATAAAGAGTGAATCACTTGGATAAATTATCCTTGTGATTAAAAGCCGTCAATTCATGAAACCTGGAACAAGTGAATTTCAATTAAGATTTTCACCATCGTTGCTTTCCAGTTGTCACGAGCTCGATTCATAAAGAATCTTGCACGTTACCTACCAAGTGCTGTTTGATGTTGACACTAGAAGGATTTCCACTCGTCACTGTGGTCAATAAAGAGTCACTCTGAGTGTTCTGGCAAGATCATATGATAATGCGAAGAGGCCTGGAACGAGTTTAAGTTCAATTAAGAATTAAACCACTGTTACCTTCCAGTTTTTCACAAGATTGGTTCTAAAAGAACCGCACGTGTAACCTACCATGAGCTTGTTTGATGTTGGCTCAAGCAGGATTTCCATCTTCATTGTAATACTTACGTATTACTCGGATGTTCTGGCAATATTACAAGAATATTGCGTAGGACTCATGAAAATCTCTTACTTTTCACAGTGTGTGAGAAAGCAAGGAATAAATGGAAAGTGTCCTAATGAGACTTTTGATGATCTCTTGGCTCTAGACTCGATTGTGCGTTTTGATTTAGTGAGCGATGGCTGGAGAGGAGTGCCACCTTTTCAATACCAGTTTATTCGGAGTGAATAAACCAATAGATAACGTGTTGATCTCCGTGTGATTAAAACAAATACCTTTTGAGAGATATTTGAGTTAGCTGGGGAAGGGTTGTGCATTGCATCACTGGGTCCATGACGTCTTTCTTCAATACCGAGAATCATTAACAAAAATGACCTCAATAGCATATGTATTGACCCGGTTTCTGCCTAAAGTTGTAAGGAGGGCTTCTTTCTTTACACCCTTTATCTTTACATTTCTTTTTCATTCTTCAACCCCTTCAATGCTTACCAATACGTCATCACTAGCACCTTGTTGTGATTGTTCCAGTGCTAGCTTAAGTACTTGGTCGGCATTCAGCTACGTTCACATTCTTTCTCCATCTTTCCTAGGACTTCTAATTCTATCTAGGGAATTGTCCTTGGGAAGATTCCATCGGCTCTGATGAATCATTGGACTAAACCTATTCCTACCACCCTTTTGTCACCACATCCGTCATGAATTAAGCGTGTTTTGGGAAGGACTTGCCACCATGAAAAATCATTGAAAATCACCTAAAGTACTTGTGATATTGAAATCAAAAGTTTTGTACCTTAGGTGTTTTGTTCATCAAAAACGCTCCCCCTTAACACGTGCTTTACACATATTAAGTTGGATAATCTTTAAGTCTTTTTCATCTTTTAGCCAAGTATCACTTACGTCTCCTTAATCCCATTTTCTCCCCTTATCCAAAATGTTAACCATTAATATTTGGGATATTGAATGGATTAACCGGTCTTTGGGTAAAAATGAAATCGATGTTTTGGCCATAGAACAAGTTATTGCTCCCCCTTAAGTTAATAAGGGATAGTTGTAGTGCTTTGGTATGACATATTTTGAAAGATTTAGAATCTCGTGAGAAATTCTTGAAAAATTATCATACCTTAACACTACACCAAGCCATTCAAGCACATTATTCACAAATTTACATATTCACAATTGAAAACCAATATAAAGTGACCTGAGATGTACGACCCATCAGATGGATCGTTGCAGTAGCTTGTGGTGCACTAAATACGGTCTTCCACCCACGAATCTTTCCAAGCTCCTCATCAATCTACGTTCACGGAGCTTTTGATCGATCTTTTTGATCACATACTTTGCCATCTGCCGGTAACCCGGATGCCAATCCTCCGTCATCTCTGGCAAAGTCCCACCCGAGTTCAGATGCTCCAACTTATCTCTGACTTGTATAAGAGTTCCATCACTATACTTGTGAAGCTCACCCACCCTCATAAACTTCATCAAACCTCGACTGTTCAAGTAGAAAATGCCGGAATTCGGGACAGAAATGCCGGTATAAGGACATCTTTCTACGTGTTGAGGTAGCACTTGATTCACAGGACGGGTTAAATTGAGCCTCCTCTGATAGCTTTCGACTCCCAACTGAAGATCCTCAACTCGTGACTTGATGACAACGCTTCGTGTGAACATACGAAGTGCTGTATTCAAAGCAATCAGGTCTTCACGAGGAATGTGAGTAAGTTGATCTCGGGTCATCAGAAGCAGCATATCTTCAATATCCTCAAGGCGAATGATGGAAAAATCTCCTTGCTGGATTTTGTATTCCCTGTCATCCTCCCTTTTTAAGCGAATCTCCGTCACATGATAGTAGCCGTTCTTGGCTTCAGTTTTCATTCCTAAGATGCTGGAGATACGGATGTCGGATCTAACATTGCTTCCAGACTTGACCATGCAGCAACCCCTGTACGCCCTTCGGACTCGTTCGTCCCAATGAGATGCACCTATGACAGCATACATATCATAATTACGATTCATTTTTGGGACCCAGAGTCGATTTACCTTTTCCTCGATGAAGGGTATTGTCCCCCAGTTGGCAGCTTTCAGCAAAGTCAGGGATGTTGCATACTTTGATGACCCCTTCATAAGATACTCAAGATCATTGGTGACGAAGAAGTCAAGAGTAATCTGATTATCTTGAGCAGGATCCATTGGAGGTGGAGCTCTTTCTGATTCATGAAGTCCAGGCCGTTGAACGGTTTTCAAAGCCTTCAGGATCTCATCGGCATAGTACTCGAGCTCCATTCGGGGTAATCCGGTTTTGGCACGCAGTCTCTTATCTTTCAGTGCTTTCTTTACCAAGGATGGAGTAACCGAAGTCTTATACTCATGAGCAAGAAATGCACATAAGTCAATCGGACTTCGGATACGGAGATACAGCACATCTCTGTCAGCATCTGTGATCGGATCAAATTGTGCTGCTGCCGTGATCCAAGCTTGTGGTGGTGCAGACTCGTCTATCTCCAACGTGTCTTCCCAGGCACGAATGCTTGGTTCAGGAACCGTAGATTGTTGTGCTTGTTGTAGAGGAGTGGAAGTGCGAACATCTACTGTTTCAGTTTCAGGCATTTCAGCAGTGTCTTGAACTGGAGAGTGTTGTGCAGCTTCGGGTTCTGTCACTGATTCTGCAATCACAGGAGGAACAACAGCAGAACTAATGGGGTTAGTGGTAATAGGTACAGATACAGCGATAGAGATACCAGGAACCGATGACGCTGTAGTGGCATTCACATCGTGGCGCCACTTCGTTCTTCGTGATTCCGAGGATATCGATTTGTCCTTCTGTGCTGCATCTTTTGTGGACTTGGTTCCAGTCTGAGTAGCAGTCTTCTTGGAGCTGGTAACCTTGTCTCCCTTTTTCGGTTGTTCACCCCCATTACTATCCTGATTGTCATCCCCGTTACTACCCCTAGCACTCTCCTGATTCTCATCACCACCATCATCGCCATCATCATCATCCTCATCCTCGTCATCATCCTCATCATCTTCATCATCATCACCACCTTCATCATCGTCTTTCTCCTTTTCACCTTCTTCTTCTTCTTCTTCCTCTTCTTCACCCGTACCCTCTTCTTCACTCTCTTCCCTTTCTTCCTCAGGTAAGATGTGATATGGTACCACACTTCCAAACATTTTGAATAATCTATCATCCTCCATGATAGCATCATTCAGGGATTTATATAGAGCCCGTTGAATCCTCGACTTGTTATACGACCCAAGTTCCACCATTCGAGCCTTAAGGATCTTCTTCAATTCAAAATCCGTCAGGTCATAAGCAATCTTATAGGCGGCTTCTGAAGGATTGGAGGATTTGACCATCAAGTTGTCAGCAGCAAGTGTCTTCAACTCGTCACGAAGCTTAGGCATTAAGGATTCAACGGATTCTTGCACTCTTTCTTTCACAGATGCTTCAAGTGCTTCTTTTTGTTCCTTATATTTATCCCTCATTGCTTGAAGTCTGGTAATGCGTGCAGCATGCTTATCAGCCTCAGCCTGCTTAACTCGAGCAAGTTCCTCTGCATGAGCTTTACGTGTAGCTTCCATGTCTGCAGAGAACTTGGCAACCAACTCTTCTTGAGCTTTCTGAGATGTTTCTTCCCTTTGAGCTCGTCTTTGCAACTCTTGGCGAAGTTCATCCATTTCGCGTTTGTGATTATCAAGCATTTCGGCCATCACTAATGCAGCCATTGCAGATGTTGCAGAACTGCTCTGGGTTGACTGAATAGGCTCGGTTGTTACTGCTGTACTAAGAATGGGGATTGTGGGTGGTGGAAGAAATGGTGTGGAAGCCGGTCGGGTTGTTCGGGTTGTTAAGGGTTGGATTGGTGGTGGTAGAGTTGCCAAAGGTTGAGTTGTCACCATGATCGTAGGAGCAACAGGTTCCTTTTCCACACTTGTTGAAATAGGGATTGATGGCTCCTTCGAAGTGGAATAGTTTTCAGGTGACCCAAACTCATCAACATCATGCGGTTCCTCGTACTCATCCTCGATATCTACCCTCGCACCTGAACCACTACCGCCTGTATCTTTCCTACTCCTTTTAATAGCAATCTTCATCAGTTGTTGCTCGGATTTATCAAGAGTAGGATCAACAATATCTGCTTCATCACGTAGACGCATCAAATCCTTACCCTTTCCCTTCTTACCCTCTGTCTTCTTCTTCTTGGGTTCGGGTTCAGGTAACGCAGCTGGTTGTTTGCGTTTACCTTTACTCTTAACCGTTGTGGAAGAGTCTTCTCCAGTTTGAAGGTTTGCTTTCAGCCTCTGGATTTCTAATTGTAGTAGCTTGTAATCTGCAGAACCTTTGATTTTTTCTGATAGAAGGTAATCAGGAACAGGACCCGGAATCACACCAGTAGACGGTCCTTCATGCCTCAAATCTACAGTATCATCAGCTTCTTCAGTGTGATAGCGACCTCCTGCACGCCTATCAATGGTAGCATCAAGCTTCATAAAATAATTTATGATGAGCTTAATAAACCGAGGATACGGAAAGAAGTTTGTCTTCAGCTTCTTGTTGTGGAAGAGTTGAAAGGTGAATTCTTCCCATATCAACAAAGCATAATCTGAGTTTGCAGCTTTGTACATGCCATAGAAGAGGTTCATTATCGGACTGCGCAAAGCATCATGGCCACTCGTCTTTGGTGTAAGACATTTACTGAGAATACCCATCAACGCTCTCCAAGGTTGTCCCACCTTAGCAGTTGTAAACTCAGATGCAACTCGTATTTCCGGACATCCAAGTGCATCAAATAACTCCGCGAGTTCATCTTTAGTAGGATCCCTTGAGAAAGACATGCCCTTGGGTGTATCCCGTATACCAAGCATCTTACGGAAGTCTGAAACGGTGAGTGTCTGCTGCTTGTTGTCGATGGTGAAGGTGATCTTGTTCGAAGTGAAATCCTTGGTTGCCCAAAATTCAAACATATACTCATAAGGCACCGAGGCTGTACTCCTAAGGGCGTTCTTGAAATGGGAGTTATCAAGAATGGCTATGGCGACCTTAAAACCATGGTGAGTGGATTTAGAAACTTGCTTTAGCCTGTAGTTATTGGGTATAAACTTAAGGGTTCGAGCTTTAGCAATATCGGCTTCCCTAGATTCTTGGATAGCTTGTACTGTTGGATTAGTCATTTTATCTGCTTAAGATCAGACATGAAAGGTTGATGCACAAAAACAGATAGATATATATCATTCTTACTTCTAAGCATAACACATTTCATAAGATAAAACAACAAGTACATAGATAGCATGCAAACAATAACAATCAAACAACTCATCCGGAACTTTTCCTCATTCGGAACATTTTCATTCGGAACATTCTTCATTCGGAACTTTTCCTCATTCGGAACTTCTCCTCATTCGGAACTTCTTCATCCGGAAGTTCTTCATTCGGAACTTCTTCATCCGGAAGTTCTTCATTCGGAACTTCCTTCATCCGGAACATTCCTTCATTCGGAACTTCCTTCATTCGGAAGTTCCTTCATTCGGAACTTCCTTCATTCGGAAGTTCTTCATTCGGAACTTCCTTCATTCGGAAGTTCTTCATTCGGAACTTCCTTCATTCGGAAGTTCTTCATTCGGAACTTCCTTCATTCGGAAGTTCTTCATTCGGAACTTCCTTTATTCGGAAGTTCTTCATTCGGAACTTCCTTCATTCGGAAGTTCTTCATTCGGAACTTCCTCATTCGGAAGTCCTTCATTCGGAACTTCCTCATTCGGAAGTTTTTCAGAAGAAATCCTTCATTCGGAAGTTTGTATCCAGTGTTCATTCGGAACTTTTCAAACGAAGCTTATGATGAATAATCTAAGTGCGTTTGTGAGTTTCTAAGGCAAACTAAGGCAATATAAACATCATTTAATCTATTCCTGACAAAACCCACCATAAATCCCTTGTAAATTAACCCTAATTTAGGAATACTCCTAAATCTGATTAGATTGATTAATTGATCAGAATTATATGATGAATGGAATGAATTAGAAGTGTAAATGTTGATGTTTATACCTTAATTAGACGAATGAACAAGAAGCTAGATGGATTAAGCGAGTGAGTGGAGTTCTTGAGTGTGTGTGTAACAATGGCGGCAAATGAGTATGATAACAGTGATTTAGAAAATAGGGGGCGGGGTTTATTAGTTGACTAGGTCAAAAATTTTGACAAGTTTAAACAACTAACACTTTAAGTCCCTCTATTTATCTTTCTTTTTCCTTGTTGTCTATATTTTTCATTGTACTTATCCCTTGTTTAGCTTACACACAATCTTAGCAAACGCATCTATTAGTATATCCTCAAAATCTAAAAGCCATGCTTATCACTTAGAACGAACACAAGTCGTTTTCTAAAGCAAAACCACTCAATTACCATGAAGCCCTTAATTTTCATAATCACTTTTGAAAAGCAATTTTAATGACAAAGATGATTTTACTATTTTCTCCCCCTTAAACGATGACCCGTTTTCTATTTAAAGAGCTGTAGTCATTGTTTAAAGAGTCAAATAGTGATGAAAGCATTTCCAATTTATCTCTTGAAAAATTTTGATTCGTGGTGTCAATAAGATTTCTCTTATTTTAACAAATGAATGCACTGAGACGTACACAAATTCGTGTCAGACCAAGTTATAAAGTAAACTTGATCCCTTTGCATGATTTGGCTTGTAAATCACGCCCGAGAAAATTAATTCCCGTTCTGAGCCAACGTTTTCCAAAGAAATACGTGACTTTAATATGAAAACCGGGTTGCAGTCTGAAATAACTACAAGCCATTATGGGCATGTTTTAAAAATGTACAACTTTTATACGGACTCTATTTATGGCACCGTGTCAATATTGATCGACATTTCTAAGGCCGTAAATATTACCGTACTAAAAGACATGCCCGATTTAAAACGAAAAAATATTTTTGGTTTTTCTTGGTTTTATATTTTTTATGGTTTTTCTAGGTTTTATATTTTTTATGGTTTTTGTTGGTTTTATATTTTTGTATTTGCTTTTTGTGGTTTATATATTTACGATAATATACATGATCACAACCAAAGGATACTCTGAATAGTTTACCACGACTATTCAGCTGATTCTTCTGCCAACTCTTTGAGAGTCGCTGGAGTGAATGATTTCATGCCAAGCTTGTCGATCAAAAACTCGATTCGTCCTCGATCTAAGGCTTTGGTGAACATATCCGCCAGCTGGTACTCAGTAGTGACAAAATACAGCTCGATCACTCCGTTCTCCACCTGCTCTTTGATGAAATGGTAGCGAATGTCTATGTGCTTGGCCCGGGAATGTTGAACATAGTTGCAGCAAAGGGCAATGGCGCTCTTGTTGTCACAATACATCGGGATTTTGTTAAATCCAAGACCGTAGTCAGTTAATTGTGATCTCATCCAAAGGACTTGAGCACAACAACCGGACATGGCGATGTATTCAGCCTCCGTGCTAGAAATTGCAGCGCTTTTCTGCCTTTTTGAAGACCAACTGATCAATCTATCTCCTAGGAGTTGCACAGATCCAGAAGTGCTACGCCTCGTATCTTGACATCCAGCATGATCGGCATCTGCGTATGATATTAAAGCAATCGAGGAATCTTTCGGATACCATAGACCACGATGAAGTGTTCCTTTTAGATACCGAAAGATCCTTTTCACAACATGTAAGTGCTTTTCGGTAGGCCGAGCCTGATACCGGGCACACATGCATACAACAAATTGCAAATCAGGCCTGCTAGCAGTCAGATAGAGAAGGGTGCCGATCATTCCACGGTAAAGTTTCGGATCGACAATAATCCCATCCCTATCTTCATCTAACTTGGTTTTCTCAACCATTGGAGTGTCTACGGGGTCACAATTCTCAAAATTATATTTCTTAAGAGATTCTAGAGCATATTTGGATTGATTTATAAAGATGCCTCTGGGATTCTGAGAAATCTGTAATCCTAAGAAAAATGAAATTTTTCCCGTCATCGACATCTGAAAGCGTGTGGACATTATCTTCTCAAATTGTTTAGACAATTCTATGTTAGTGGCAGCAAAAATTATATCATCAACATAAATTTGTACCAGAAGCATGTCGTTGCCGTCTTTGAGAGTGAATAGAGTGGGGTCCACTTTGCCTTTGGAGAAGCCTTCCGACATGAGATATGTTGACAGGAGATCATACCACGCGCGTGGAGCTTGTTTCAACCCATAGAGAGCCTTCTTAAGCTTGTACACATGGTTAGGAGACTCTGTACTGACGAACCCATCCGGTTGACTAACATAAACCTCTTCCCTTAGTTCACCGTTCAAAAATGCCGTCTTCACATCCATCTGATAGACGATCATGTTCATATGAGCAGCAAACGCAAGGAATAGTCTAATCGCCTCCAATCTAGCCACAGGAGCAAAAGATTCCTCAAAGTCTATACCCAAGGCTTGTTTATATCCTCTAGCGACCAATCTTGCTTTATTCTTTAATACCGAACCCATCTCATCACCTTATAAACCCATAACAAAGTAAGGATGTTAACCTTGTCAGGGCGAGGAACCAATTCCCATACTTCAAGTCGTTTGAATTCATTGAGTTCCTCCTGCATAGCTTCGATCCAAGATGATTGGGTCATAGCCTGCTGCCAATTTTTGGGTTCAACTTCAGAGAGAAATGCATCAAAGTAACAATATAGTGCACTCTCTTGTAGTTGATGGCGTGTAGAGACTGGTCGATCTAGATCTCCAATAACATTCCTAATTGGGTGATCTTTTGTCCATTTAGTGCTATGGTTTTCAATCCTAGGTGGTCTGGAGTGAACAATAGATGGAGCTTCTTCTGAGGTAGACGCGGCTGAAGGGTTTTCAGGTATCGCTACACCAAAGAAAGGAAGCTCTTGCAAGTGAGCATATTCCAAGTCGTGATCAGTGGTATCCTCTTCTACATCATTAGGCACAAGTAGGGGTGATGATTCAGGTGTAGTTTGTGAATCACTTGGTGAAGGTGCATCAGGTTCAACTTGAATTGTAGATGCATTAGATAAAGGTTCATTAACTTGAGCAACCACTTCAGGTATTGGAGCAATTACTACAGGTACTGGAACTTCATCAGTCGGGGGATCGAAGAATTCATCAAACAACGGTTGAAACAGTTTATCCCACTCGGGCCTTGATGGTGGTAAAAATGATGTAGAAGTAGGATTGTTGGGAACTAATCCGGAACTTATAGCACCGGGTCCCATCTCATGAAGCGCGGGTTCAGAGCTGTGTTGCTCAGAAGCCATCGCTGTCAGCTCGTCGAAATCAGCGTCCATAGTTTCTACAATCTTGCCAAGACGACGGTTATAGATTCGGTATGCTCTTTTGGACGGTGAGTAACCAATGAAAATACCTATGTCTGCTTTTGGTTGAAGCTTACCCAAGTTCTCACTATTGATGTTTGGATAACACAGAGCACCAAACACATGGAAAAATGAAACATCGGGTTTGCGGTCATGTAGAAGCTCATAAGGTGTTTTTCCATGGCGTTTCCGAATGATAGAAGGGTTTTGGGTGAAACATGCAGTAGAAATAGCCTCTGCCCACAAGAACAATGGAGCGTTCGCATAAATAAGCATGGTCCTAGCAGCTTCCATAAGTGTGCGATTTCGTCTTTCAACGACACCGTTTTGTTGTGGAGTGCGTGCAGCGGATGTTTCATGTGATATACCAACTCCTTCATAATAATCACGAAGAGTCTGGTTGACGAACTCTGTACCATTGTCTGTACGAATACGGCGGACAGTGGTATTCAAACGTACCTGAATGAACTTCAGAAAAGTGATGATAGCCTTCGGAGTTTCATCCTTTGTACGTAGAAATCTAACCCATGTAAACCTTGAGAAATCATCCACAATGACGAGAATGAATTTCTTACCGCTCACACTTTCAGTTCTCATCGGTCCACAAAGATCCATATGCAAAAGATGAAGTTTTTCTTGATTAGTGTCTTCAGCTTTTGGGTTTGTAAGATTTCTTGGTGCTTTTCCCCCTTGAACACGCGGAACATAAATGATCCTTGTGAAATTTAAGCTTGGGAAGACCACGAACTAACTCGTTTTTAGCCAGATGATTAATAGCATCAAAATTAAGATGAGATAATCTTCGATGCCATAACCATGACTTGGTCTTCGAAGCTTTAGAGAGAAGACATACTGGAGAAGCTGCCATCATGTCTTGTAAGGACAAAGTGTAAAGATTTGCACCACGAGATCCCTTCAACAAATCTTTTCCTTCCAAGTTGCGGATGAAACAAGTGTGTTGTCGAAAAGCAACCTCAAGGTTGGAATCACAAAACTGTCCTACTGAGAATAAGTTATGACCAAGACCTTCAACATAGTATACCCTAGAAATCGTCACGTTTCCAATCTGATATTCACCATATCCCATAATCTTTGCTATATGATCATTCCCAAATTTAACCGTACCAAGAAACTTGCTGACGAAATTTCGGAGCATCGAGCGATTTCCGGTCATATGTTTTGAACAACCGGAGTCCAAATACCACAGGATGATTTGGACCACCTGAAAATATCACCACACAAAGACAATGTAGAGGTATCGGAATCTGAGTGTTCCTTGTTATTAGCAGGTACAGATTTAATAATCTTAGATTTGCTAACTCTAGGTTTCTTAGATTTCCTAGCCTTTTTCTTCTTAATTAGTGGTGTAGATTCTAAGTGGCTCAAATCCTGAGGTATTTCTACACTGATAGGCACTATAGTGGGGGCTGACCTAATTAAAGGGCGCTGTTTCCTTACTTGAGTGCGAGTGTTCCTAACTAAAGGACGCTCAGACCTAACCTCAATGGATGCATTCCTAGTTAAAGGGCACATTTTACCATCGAGAGTAAAGGTCCTACCAGTGGGACGCCATTGCCAGCCAACTTGGGCACGAGTTCTACCCGTTGGCTTCCATTCAAGACCATTCTTAATAGCATTCATTTCATTAACGTGATCAATCAGACACAAATCATGACGCTGTGAAAACATACATTCATTACAATTCCAACAATTTAAATCAGAATTCACGAATGGTTTAGGCTGCTGCACAGGCGCAGAGCTTTTAGTCTTAACATGATTCATTTTATTTAAAACTGAACTAGCATTCCTATTGTGGACTTCTACTTTCTTCTTTGTGGCACTACTAGTGGCGGGCTTGATCTTATCTTTCTTGAGTGGCGATTCTTTAGCCTTAGTAGTCGCTTTTAATCCTGTAGAAGGCAAATTGGGAACATTAGCAGCAGATTTTAAAGGTGTCTTACTTGATTGTGCCAATGACGGTTTCGCTCCTGGAGTCTTATTAAATGGAGTGACAGCAATGGGCCTATTATTAAGTAGTGCAGAACCTGGTGTACCTATGTATTGTAAATAAGCCAAGCAATATTGAACTCGCTTAACATATTCATGAGCCGAATAATAGTCGCTACTTGAGGGATCTAAGGCATAAAGATCGTCTAATATATCCCTAAGAAGATCGACATGCTTAATGGCATTCTTCATATAATCATCATAGGTAAGCTGGTTTCTCTTATGAAGCGGATTCTTATAAAGCACTACTTTCTTGGTTGTTGGAGCACTAGTGGACGGTGCAGAGTCGGTAGCTAAGTTATCAACAACTTCTTGTCGGGTGAGAAGAAGTGTCTCCTTTAACTCAGCCAAAACCATATTTTTGTCTATGAGCAGGATGTTCAAGTCAGAGATTTCTTCGCACTTTTGGTTTAGTTGTTCAACATAATATTGTTGCTGTGTCGCATTAAAAGCGAATCGATCTTCTAGTGAACCATAAAGAGCGGATAGTCCCTGCCTTGTCCGATCCATCTCCCCTAGAACAGTTGATAGTCTAATTTCTAAGACCTGGTTTTTAGAATCTGCGGCCTCTAGTTCCATTCTTAATGTTTCCTTTGATGATATCTCTCTCTTCAATCTCATGATTTCTTCCTCTAATGTCTTAACAATCGCAATCATCTTGTCACTTGTCTCAACACCGTTTTCACAAACATTTGATATCAAAAGATTTTCATTTTGAGCTTGTTGTTTTAATTCTAAAGATATACAATGTTGTTCTAGTTGATTAAAGCGTTGAGAAAGTAAATTATAAGAATCTTGTAGCTTTAAAAACTCAGCGTTAGATTCGTGACAAGAATGATTATCTACCTCATTTACAGTTTCAGCAACATTTACAGAAATATCACAAACATCATCACAAATATCCTCACAAATATTCACAGCATCACAATTCATCATAGCGGATGTAAGCTCATTCGAATATTTAACATTTACAATAGTAAGCACATCACACGAGATTACTTCGGACAAGAATCGGTCATATTCGGTTGAAATCTTTTCCTTTTCAATTAGTTGCAGTTCGTAAGCGGTGTCCATTTCATAAAACACTTTTTGAACTTCACCAATTTCAAACTGAAGATTTTCCTTAAGAGATGCAAAACTTCTTTTTAGACTTTCGACAAACGGATTGATCTCAGTTTTAAACACCTCGTTCATGTGTTCGAAAGCCCATTCTCCGGCATTTAAGCCATTTGAAGTCGTACATTCCAAGATGACCTTGTCAAAGTTAGTAAAGTATCGGTTAATCTCTTGCAAGTTTAACCATACAGTGCTAACAGGTGGAAGATTCTTTGGAATTTCCTTAGGACCTTCCATGTTGACAAGTGTAGGAAATGTACTAGGGCTTTCTTCCTCTATCATGTAGGTTGGTGCTGTAATGAGATCTTTGTCCATATGGAAGCGAACTCTAAAATCAGTTTTAGCAAGCTCCTTATTCATTTTAAAATAATCACAATCGGGATATCTTGCAGAATTGTATGACCGATCCTCATCAACTAGAACCTTACTTGTTCGATCGTTGGGAAAAACAATCGGGTCTAAAGCCAATCCTAATTGAGTTGCATTATAAAGTCTAGGACTATGTCTTAAAGCTTGTTTTGCATATCGTGGATTAGGGGGAAGGCCTTTTAGACGTGATAAGTTAAACTCTTTAAACGAAGCATCAAATAAGTGAACTAGTTGTGAAGCAGCGTATTGTCTTAACAGCAAGTAGTCTAGACTTCTAATCTTATTAGTAGCATTAATCTCCATTTCAGTCTTCTTAGATTCGAGTAATTCAAAATCAGTTTGAAGTTTTTGAAAATTAGTGACCACTAACTCCTTTTCTCTAAGTTCACTAGACAAATTTGCTCTTAAGTTTTCGATTTCTTGCAAGTGACCCATTTGTTTGTTTCTAAAGTGATCATATTCGAGATTTGTGAGAACACTAGACGAAGGCACTAGTTCCAAGGTTTGTACTTTCTCATTGCTTAAAGCAAGCTCATCAGACAAATTCTTATTCTTAGCTAAGGTTTCTAAGAGTGCAGCATTCATTTGGCTAAGTAGTGTAGCAGGAACCATGACCAAATCTTGTTGAGCAGGAGTAGGCGTATGCGAACTGGGTCCCGGTTGTGATTCACTCAAAGTCTGGGAACTCACATTGATATTGCTATCATTGTTTGTCTCCTCATTTGAAAGACTCACCACCGAAGATTCATTCGAATCAGCACTCTCTTGCCCAACTTGATGTGGTTGAATACTAGCATCAGTGGCATTATTAGTGTTATTAATAAGTACCTCAGATTTCTTATCTGGCCCTAAGCTGGAAAAAGTTGCCATGAAAGCAGCCTTTGCAGTTTGAAAGTCATCACAGTCGGAATCATACGCATCAAGATCATCGGCTTGGTAAGCTGCATTCTGCGTAGTGACAACGTCTTGTTCAGCAATCCCTGGGTCAGCAAGAAATGCAAGCTCCTCTTCATCAAGTTCCCTTCCTTGCGCCTGAGCATTTACCAGATAGATCTTTTCTGCAAACCACTGTCCATCCCTTCTCCTCTTGGGTTTCTTACAATCCCTGGACATATGACCCTCTTCCTTGCAGTTGTAGCATGTAATCATTCTCAACTTGCCTGTATTAGCCCGTGGAGGGTTGTTGACCATTGGAGCAGGAGCAGGATTGGCGGTGCGAACATTGGTTGATGTGGAAGTTCTCCCCTGATATGGCTGAATTGGCTGAACCATTACTCTGCCATTCTCAATTGTAGCTTGTTGGCGAGAATTGGATGAATTCCTCAACTGATTGTTGGTAGGAGCTGATCCTCTGAATCCTCGTTTGCTTAAAGTTCTTGTGAGGTAAGCAGACATAGTAGTTAGCACTTCAACTGGGTCAGCTCCTTGTTGGAATACAGGAACTGGGACTTCCTCATCATCACAATATAGTGCTTGATCTGGATGAGCTGCATAATCAGTATAAGGAAGACTCATTTGATCAGGGTAGCTTGTTGGATATGCTGCATTCTCTTGATAAGAAGAATATGATGGCTGAGCATAATGTGCAACATTTGCTGGATGAGGTTGTGAAGCATACTGTGGTGAGGGTGCATTGAACCGATATTGTTGCTGATGTGAGGTGGGTGGTTGTGGTAGAATCGAGTATTGGGGAAAGGCTGGTGTCATGTAAGGTGATTGATGATAAGCTTGATGTCCCAAGATATAAGGTGTGTTGTTGTGAGACAAGCTTGGTTGATTCGCCATCAAAGCTAAGGAATCTGGGTGCATACCACGAGGAGAACGGTGCATAATCACATGCTTCTCATGTTGCTGAAGGAAGGCATAGATTTGATCTAAATTGCACTTATGCAAATCCCGGGTTAACTTCACATCAGTAATGTACTCACCCCATTCAGCTTGAGGTAGAGTATTCAAGAATTTGGTGTTAACCTGGAATGGTGCGATCACAAGATTGTATACATTCAGATCATTCATGAGTGTGGTGAATCTGAAGTAATAATCGTGAAGTGTTTCCCCTGGGTTGTAGGTGAATCTATCAAACAGATCATACAGCTGACACTCCCTTTCTTGTTTGGTGAGAGACGTGCCTTGTAGCAACACCTTAAGACGTTCCCATAGATCCTTTGCCACCGTATACTGACTCACCATCCTATAGATGTCATGGGGAAGAGCTTGGAGAATTGTTTGAAGAGCTTTTTCATCTGCATCTGCAACAAGTTGTTGAGCTGGAGTAAGTTCTTCAAATTCTCGTGGTCTAGTCACGTTATCAACCGTAATGGTACCATAGTCGAGTGGACCATTCAAAATCGATTTGACCATAAGCCTTCCGTATGTCGGTTTCCCCTTTAGATATTGCATCATTCGACCTTGCCATGCCTCAAACACCTCTTTAATAAGCATCGGTGGACGGCTATCAGTTCCCGTTATGATTGATATATCCGTAAGAGATGTCATCTGAGGCATTACTGAATTTGGATTCATTTTGTTTTTCTTCAAAGAAACAGAGATTATCGGTTGATCGAGCAGTGAAGTAAAGCTTGTGAATTGTGTTGTGTTTTTGTTGTATGAAACCAAGATTAAATCCTCTAAAAAATCGTCGAAAAAACAAGCAAAATCACCCTTGATTCGGAACTTTTTGTTGATTCGGAAGTTTGATTCGGAAGATTACCTTGATTCGGAACTTTTTGTTGATTCGGAAGAATACCTTGATTCGGAAGAATACCTTGATTCGGAACTTTTTGGATTGATTCGGAACTTCTTGGTTCGGAAGTTATTGATCCGGAACTTTGGCTTGATCCGGAACTTCTTGACTCGGAAGTTCTTGGTTCGGAACTTTGGCTTGATCCGGAACTTCTTGGTTCGGAAGTTTCTTGATCCGAAACTTCTTGACTCGGAAGTTCTTGGTTCGGAAGTTTCTTGACTCGGAACTTCTTGGTTCGGAAGTTTCTTGATTCGGAACTTCTTGACTCGGAACTCCTTGGTTCGGAAGTTTCTTGATTCGGAACTTCTTGACTCGGAACTCCTTGATCCGGAACTTCTTGATCCGGAACTCCTTGATCCGGAAGTTTTGCTGAATGAACAGAAACTTTGTCCGATGAACAGTAGAACAGTAAAACTTACGATTAAGCCCAGATTTTGACCAAATAACCCAAAAAGTTTTGTGCTTTCGACTAAAATAAGTAACAACTAATACTTATCCACTAATCCCAATCACAAAAACATCAAAAACACCAAGAATCAAGATGATTTTTCTTAAAGAACACTAATACAATCAAAAACTAAAAAACCACACAAATCACCACCTTAAATCACCCCATAGCTCTTGATACCAAATGTAGAATATTGATAATCAATGAATCTATGAAGGGGTTTGTTAATTTCTAGAGAGAGAAAGTTAGAGAGAGAAAGTGAGAGAAACTATGTGAATTTTATTAAGTGGAAATTAAGAAATGATAACAACCAACCCCTTTCCTTAGTGGAAAGGGGTATTTATAGTTCCAAGTCATAAGTGGACTTGGGCCGGTCCATGACAAGCCCATGGACCGGTTCTTACTTAAGTTAATAAGCAAATAATGACTAATTACTAACTACGAGCTATTACAACATAAATCATATTGTGGAGTGACCGATACTTCTAATATACGTTAAAACGTATTTCTAACAAGAGACACTAAAACACGTCAACATAATGTTGGTGAGAGTCATAGGTGTAGAATCCAACGCCAAATCAGTTATAAGCTGTAAATAACAACCATTAACAAAAGAACATATGGACAATGTGCTACAATTATGTATTAACAACTAGCATTCAAGATTAACCAATCACCACAAATCGAAGGCTCAAAGACTTACCAATAACCACAATTATAAGGCTCCAAGCCTTACCAATAACCATGGTCCCATAGGCGCCCATACACCTATGAACCAATCCCAAGGCCCCGCCTTGTCAACATCCCCTTGGTACCAAGTCAAACCACAATAACTGAGATGGTACGTGTCCCTTGATCTAAATCATAAATACAATCAAGAATTCACATAGCAGTTAATCACATAAGTGTACACACAGGTCCATCACAAACCATAAAAACATTCACAACATTATTTACAAAACCATACAGTTTCTCTTCCATCCCATCTGGAAATCAAATCATAAAAATACATGGGACTATGAAACTCACCTAAACAAGGTTCTCCAAGTACCCGCGCTCTAGCACAAATCTAAACACACAAACGTATACAATCAAGACATGAACCACATAACAAAATGGCTCATCAATCTATGATGGATATCTAACCTTCTCATACAACTTAACCCCATTTATATTCCATATGAATCTCATTACACCCCTATATAAATCCATTAACTTAGTTTAGTTCATAACTCGTCCCGTTAGCATTTAACCCAAAACAGTCCTGTTTTTCATACTTCTGAAATGTGTATAGTTGAAGTTCGTTTTTCTCAGTTCTTAACAAACTGAAAGTCCTAACAATATCGGGTTTTAATTGTTCTTGGTTGGTAATGTTTTTTGGATATTCTATTGCTAATTCAAACAAGCCTTGCAAAAATGAAAAATAACGTCTACTTATATGTAAAACATAGTGCAAATACCAAGTTTTTATTCAATTAAAATGCAAAATGTAAATTCTATAAACTATAAGGACTAGAAATGTAAATTCTATGAAATTTAAATGCTCAAAATGTAAGGCTGAAAAGTATAAGGACTGAATATGTAAAAACAGTTAACTATGAGGATTGAAAATGAAAACTATCCAAACAACTTAACTAATTCTCAACAAATTTAAAACTTCCTAACTGAATTTTAACAAACTTGAAAGTTAAAGGACTGATTAGTTGCAAACCCTAAAAAATAGAAAGATTAGCCATGATTAAGAACAGTTTAAAACTTCAAGGACCTTAATGCAAATTTCGATTCTTTTTACCAAAAACGGGCTTAACACTTTAATAAGCTCGTTTGAGCTTATTTCTCAACAAATTTTGACCAAATAAGTTGCAAACAGCTTAAAATCGAAAATTAGTTAGACCTATCCAAGGATTTTAGCTGAAACTTACTAAAAAGCTGATAAGCTGAATTCAATAAGCACACAATAAGCTACAAGGAAATCTAGACTTGCAAAACTAGATTTTTCTGAAGATTCTTGTTAATAAGCTCAAAATAAGGACGGGAAATTAAGTCTCATGAAAAATCATCCAGTAATAAGCTCAGAAACTTAAAATAAGCAAAAAGAGTGCTTATGTTGACTTTTGTTGACCAATAATTTTCAATAAGCTCAAATTCTCAAAATCCAACCAGGAACACTTATTAAATGATTTTGTGAAAGAAAATTGACCAGTTTATGAAGTAGAAATCAAGTTATGAAAAAGCAGTTCACCCATTTACAGTAACTTGCATTTGCTTAATGGTTCAAACTTTTGCTTATTTCTACTTGTACACTTGATACTGTACACTTTCCTTACACAAGTTGAAACTTCATATTATGAGTGAGATTTGAGAGCTGGTTTGGAGAAATTTCATTAACTAACAAAGAAATGCTGAGCAAATCAAAATCACAACTTTCTGAATGAGAACTTGTACAAAACTGACCCACACTTTTTAGACTACCATTTGCCTTTTTGACCAACTAATTGACTTGAAAATGACTTAAAACCATTTGTTATCACTTGTAAACTGGAAATGAACACAAGTTTGCCAATTATCAATACTTGAAAACTACTTTTAGGCTAGAACCAAACACTGCTTAACTGATCTTTTTGGAATTTTTGTAGACTTTTTGATCAAATGATTGTACTGAGTTAAGAGCTTTAGCAAACTAAGTTTAACAGTCAAAATAAAATATGTGAGAACAAGTAACAAGCAGTGAACCCAACTAAAACTCAAAATGATAAGCAAAGCTATAGTGACTGAAATATGTAGAAAACAGGACAAATAACAAAGCTATAAGCTATATTAAGCTACAATTAAGCTACCAATTAACTGAAATCAGATCAATAACAGGCTAGAACAACTTTGATCATGCAAACAAGCAAGATTATCTAGGAATGAAACAGGCAAGCAACTGTTTAGAGGAACTAAAATCAGAACATCAAAACCTTTATGCAAAGGCCTCCTTTGGGGAGTAGAGGAGCGCTGAGCTCTCTATTCTTGTGCTAACCACCACCTTATCACTAGAAAACACTATCAACAACCAAATCAACAGCTACAACCATCAAGAATCACCATAACTGACTGAATTCATCAAAATCTGCTATATCTGAACTGAATGATCAAAACAACTACAATCTTCAAACTTAGTCAGTGATGATCAAGTTATGATCATAACAAACCAAAATCAGCAACAAGAATGATCAATAAAACAGGAGATGAACAATAAAGTAGTATAAGAACTTTTTGGAGGGAAAAGGGAAATTTGAATTTTATTGAATGAAAAGTAGTTACAAGGCTGTTAAACTGTTACAACTAACTATAACAGACTCAAGAGTGTGTCAAACTCTTGAGTTGTTAAGCTAAGAACTAAGAAATGAGATGAGAGGAAAAACTAAGTGTGTGTGATTTCACACTTTCTACAACTACAAGAAATGAGACTGAACATGGTATTTATAGACTTTAGGAGTAAAGCAGTTGGGGTTGGTGACGTGTTGGAACCAATCCCAGGCTTCCACGTGTAAAAAATCTGCTAAATGAGTTTTGCTGATGAAGAACAGATTTGGGGGTTTTGCTCTTGGTTTGATTTCAGCTTAATTGGTTGTGACCATTGAGTTCGTCTTGTGATTTTGAGCAAGATTGATGTTTATATCTTCTTCTGAAATGTACTCTAGCTCAAAGTCGATCCTAGTAAATTTTGTTGATGAAGATGACACGTGTCATGATTTAACTGGCTATGAGAATGAGTTGCGGATCATTATCCATTTTGGATATTCTGATTATTGCATGTCACAATGCCATTGGTTGAAAACTAGAAAGTGGAAGTTACTGTTGGGATTTTGTATTTAATGGGAAAACGGCGCTAGTGGCCAGCTGGTAATCCAAACCCTTTCTTTCTTGACTTCCTATTGGTTGAGAGTTATTCACGCGGATTGAACACAAAATAACTTCCACAAATGGCAGAATTAACCCTTCAACTTTGGCAGATTGTATTTCTTAGCTAGTAACTTCATTTCTTTGGCATAATTGGTCCTTCAAACTTCATTCTTGAACAAATTTGATCCTTTGACTTTGTTGACTTGAGAGTTGACCATATTTGACTTTGATCTTGACTTTGTCATATTTACACTTTTGGTCCTTCATCTTTGGCAGATTGTCAAGATAGGTCCTTTGTCTTCAAAGTCTTGTCACTTTTGATCCTTCTTTGTCTTTTTCATCAAATTAAGCTTGATTAACCTTTGTTTGCTTGAAAATGTATCCTTCTTACCTATTTGAGCACAAACACAAAACATACCACATAATTCTGCTTTATAGCACAAAGTTTAGGTATTTTTATTGTGTTTTAGGGTGATTTGTTGATAAACTGATATGAGTTTTTGCTCATATCAAATCCCCTACACTTGAACATTGTCATGTCCTCATGCAATTCTATATATTTTAAAGCACAAATTTACATTCTCCTCATAATTAATCCACCTTGGACATTATAGAATGCATCTACACTACTCTAAACTAAATGATGCATGATTTTGATTTTTAACAATGCAATGAACAAAATACAATTCTATCTATATCTTTTTGGTTTTTCTTGAAATGGTTTTGATGGAAATAACTCATAAAGAAATCAATGACTTTGATTAGGGCGTGGGTACCATGGACATTTATCACCCTCAAGTTTCACTTTCCCCATACCAAGCTTAAAAATGGGATCATTGTATTCACAAGTAAAAAGTGCATCAACTTATTCATGACAATTAAATGTGGAACCGGTTATTATTTGAGCAAATTGCTTGTGGGCAAATTTGTCATTATTTCAAGTGTGAAGTATAAGAAATGCAAAATCCAAAAATAAGGAAGCACGGTTTTAATCCTAAGTAATCCTCTCATCCATTACTTGAAAAACCGCTCACAATTAATATAAGTCCGTTTCAAGAGTAATAAGTCATTCGCCTTATGTGTAAAATCCTCATGTCATTCTTTCATAAGTAGCTACACACTCGCTAAGGAAAAAAAAATAAAACTCGCGCAATAATTTACATCCGCCATCTTTTTGAGACTTTGGATCTTCAACCCCGCAACCCGTTAAGGTAATATTGGATTGGAGCAATCTATTGAATCCCCGCAACCCGTCAAGGTAATATTGGAACTCAATAGTCACTATATTTAACACCACACTGCCCCTCTTGGGAGTCTTGTATATATATATTTTTTTTCTTTTCTTTTTTTTTTCTAGCCACTCATTTTTTTCATAAGCCGCTCTTATTTTTCTTTATTCCTCACTAAGAAATTTGAAAAGAATAAAAGGAAAAACACCCGCTAAATATTGAGCATGACATAAGTCTAGTACACATAAAACTTTCTAACTTAGAATCTTAAGACGTACTCATACCAACCATGAATGATTAGACAAAAATGCATAAGAGATTACAAACCAATTAAAACCGTTCTTCATTATTTATTAACATATATACATGCGAAGAAATTAGAGGTAAAGAAGAGAAGGGTTTAGCCACAAGTAATTATCATGAAGTTTATCTATCCCTTTTATACTTGCTTCAACTCTATCATTTCCCATTCTCCACAAATTTAAAATCTCAAAGAATGAGATTGATGGATGCTTAGCCTAATAGACCAATTAAGGACTACATGGTTAAGGATACTAGCTAGAGAATGCTAAGATAAGCAAACTCAGGTTGAGTCAAAATATCCATGGCGGGCCTAATATGTCAAAGAAGTCTAAGTTTGTTAAACCATGTTCTTATTATATTTTTTTCCTTTTATATATTTTTGATGAAAAATAAAAGAAAAGATATATACAATGCAAATGTGATATGCAAATGAAAAATGATTAACGCAAAAATTATGAATGCATATTTTTGGTGGCCAAAGTAGATCAAAAATTTGAAAAATGTTTGAAAAATTAATTTTCCTTGTTATCATGAAAGACAATGACAAGTTCTAGGTAAGGTCACTTCGATAGAAGACCCCCATACACTTAAGCTAAACATTTTCCTCAATGTTTAAGAGCATGGAAGTATAAAAACTTCCCCTACACTTATGACAATGAATAGACTTTGCTTAACCCAAGTTGAGGAAAGGACAACTATTAGTGAATTCATGTTTAAGCACAAGGTGTCAATGAAAGATCACAATAGTAACGAAGTGAACCGGATACAAGGGCCTCATCCATAAGCTCCAAAGCATGAAATGAGTGAGCAACCCTACAAACAACATGAAGACAAAAGAAGGTCTCCCCTACACTTATCTCCAAGTCTATACCTTTATTGTTATCCTACAACATTCTAAACCTAGTTATACGATGCTTGAGTTAATGAGTCTCTAGCTTGACTCGTCCCTCAATGAATTAATTCATGGGGAAAACGGGGATCTCTTGGACCATTTCAACGGAAATGTCCTCCCCAAAATAATGTTTCACACGGTGACCATTCACTTTAAAGTTTGGACCATCGGGTTGTGACAACTCAATAGTTCCATATGGAAACACTTTAGCAATAGTGAATGGACCGGACCATCTCGACTTAAGCTTGCCCTCAAAAAGTTTCAACCTTGAGTTAAAGAGGAGAACCGGCTCTCCAACTTTGAACTCACGGTTCTTGATCTTAGCATCATGCAATTTCTTAGTCTTTTCCTTGTAAAGCAAAGAATTTTCATAGGCATTGGCTCTCAATTCATCCATCTCATTAAGTTGATCTTTCCTATGTGATGTGACAATCTAACATTTTCAGGTAGTAAAATATTTTCTCGTATAATATTTTGAAACTTATTTTTGTGTTGGTTGACGAACTCACAATTTATGGATTTAAATTTGGGCTTACGTGCATAATTTGGCGTCTTTTACGACTAAACCGGAAACCTTAGGATTACGTATTTACGTTTTTGAACTCCGTTTTTGATGAGACAATTTTTATTGGATTCGTTTTGTGACGGTGATTCATAATTTATAAAAACGTTTTTCGTAAAACGACCCGAGGGCACGCAAATCGAGAAAACTAGAATCGAGAAATACACGTAAACTAGTTAGATGGGACAAAACACTTTGTCCCACCCCACTAGCAATATGGGACGGCTACACTTGACACCACAACACTAATGTGGCATCAAGTTAAGTAGCTTACACCAAGTGTAAGCATAAGCTTACCTTTCAAGCTAACCTTTACCACTTAACCACAAAACAAGCAACTTGTTTTCATTTCTATCATTCTTACATGCAATCCACTCCAAAAACTCTCTCAACTCCTCCCTTGTGCCGTCCCAAATAAGCCAACAAACACCCTCTTTGATCTTTTCTAGCCATAAACCACATGTTTACTAGTTCTATTAAGGTGTTCTCTTGAAGCCTTGATCATTTGGTGGCCATATTAACAACTTTGGAGGTGATTTGCTTGTGTCCTAGGGCTGATTTTCCAACCTATGTTCTTGATATTTGATGGTCTTGGAGATACTTGTTGTGTTCATCAAGTTCTTGTCTTCCTAAAACAAGAAATCCACTTGGATTGGTAAAGAAGATCATCCGCTCCATTTTTCTCTTCTTATTTTGTAAAGAACAAATGTATTTTCTTTCATTTTGTATATGTATATGATGTATATATGATGATAAAAATGTTGTGTGGGGATCAAGTGTTGATAAATATGCTTAAAAATGATGATAACTATAAGAAATGAAGCTAAAATCTTGATTATTTAGTTGGCTGTATAAAAACAGTAGATAACTAAAAGATGAACTGATAAAATTGCATGGTTTGATCCATTTACAGTAAGTATAAGATGTTATACACATGTGAGAGTTGGCCATGCAATGGAATCAAAATAATGAGTGAGATATGATCAAAACAAGTTAGGTGGTGTAATCTGAATAAGCAGTTTTGTAGGGACTGTTAAGGCAACTTAAACTCAAAATAGGCAGTAGCTATAACTAAGTTAAATGTAGCACATATTATGAAGATCATGCCATCCAAAAATGAGCTTCTAAGTCATTATAGAACTCTAGATATGTTAAAAATGGTGAACATGAAGTTAAAAATCAGATTTTTGGAAATAATGTTTATTATTATTATATAAGCACTCACATTATAATGTATAAAATGTAAAAATATAAACCCACTAACTTATAAAACTTATTTATATAAATGTATAAAAGGTTAATTAAATGGGTAAATTATATAAATGGTGGTAAAATAATATTTATAAGTAATAAAAACTATAAACTTGATTTTTACGACTTTTTCGGCTATCGCCGTAAAATTAACGTTTTTCGCCAAATAAAACTTAGACGACCAAACCCGTCTAATGTAAAGTTTATAAAAGTCATATACTGATGTATAGATAACTAAGACAAGTAAAAACCGATAAAACCCGAACTATAAGAAATACGGACATTTACGAGCTAACTAAACATATTGGACTAATAATTGGACTTAATAAGATAAAAACTTGTAAAAAGAACTTATTGGGATTAACCCATTTGGGCCCAACATGAAAAGTATATATACTTATCATATAGGTATAAAATGGATAAAACAAGTTAAAGAACTTATAAAAGACTTAATGGACTTAAAATAGGTAAAATCGGTAAAACTAGTGAACTAGTAAGACGTTACCAAAACGTAAACAATAAAATGAGTAAACAAGGATGTACAAACCCACTTGATCATCATCATATGTACAAAATCATCATATGTATATTGTTATTTCGATAAAAGTCATTGGACCGAGTCTAAGACCGATTATTATTTATATAGGTTTCCGTGACCGAAGCACGCCCGTAGCCGATAATCCGCCTTTCATTAACAACGTGAGTTCATAGCCTCGCACTCTTTTAAATGTTTTATAAAATGATTTGTAAACCCGCGAGGGAGATAACATGCTAGATTTTTATAAAAATAGAACACAAGTAGTCCCGATTGTATGCTTAATGATATGGACCCGAATGATGCTATGACCCTATATTCGAGACTAAAAGGATTATTAGTAGTTAGGTTATGTCACTTAAAGTCCCATTAGCATGAATTGTGAACTACCGTGTTTTGGTAGACGCTTATGCATTTGATAGTACTATTTGGGGACGATCACCCCAGTTCACGCCTTGACGGTTGATCCCCGTCGTACCACTTTGATTGGTAAGCGAATTTATGTATGAGAAGATTCCATAGCGTGATTTTTGTGACGACACGCTAACTTAGATGGGCAAATTGTTTGTCGGGTTCGCGGCCCGCTGTTTCACAGTAAGGTAACAATGTCATGCGGCTAATAATAATCCTATAATCTATTCAATCTATATAATCTAAATAAACGATATGATACGACGCTATTAACGATGAATATATTACCTATCATGGTAATATAGAGACTACGGTCTCATGGACGGTTTAAGATGTATGCTTGATTTATATATTGCCTGACTAGCAATATGAGGACTTACTTCCGATATTATACTTGTGTTCTGATTTTAAATGATTGTAAATGATTGTTTTTATATAACGGTTTTAATTAAACTCTATGAATTCACTCGGCATTCGCTGATATGATTTTTGCATGTTTTTTTATCTCAGGTGCTTGAAGGTAATCCGGATGGAGATCGACTCTGATGGCCCACACTTAATATTAAAAATGTTCATTCGATCTGTGTTTTGTAAACTTAATGACCTGTATAATTTGGGACCTGTTGTACGCTTTTGTAACTTTTTATCGAATGAATGTTTGTTAAACCTTGTACAACCATTTTTATGTGTTCTCTGTGATTGGAGTTATTGTGCTATCCCGTAACACTCTGAAAGACCCTTCCGCTGTACCGATACGAAAAATGAGAGTGTTACAGTTTGGTACCAGAGCTCTCGTTGTAGAGAACAAAAGATTTTAAAAACCAAGGTTTTGAACAAAACTTTTCCAAATCTTTTGACAATGAACATTTGAGAAAATATTTGAAAAATCTTTTGACTATAACGGTGCCAGAGATCTCCGACGTTACCAACAAGCCCTATTGAGAAGATATATATTTTAATATATATAATTTAATTTATATATATGTATATATCGTGATTTCATTATGTAATTGTTTAACTAGTATGTTATCCTAATACGAGATATATATATATATATATATAAATGCAGATTGTCATGGCTGACCCTAATATTCCTGTAGAAAACCATGCTATTCCCGAACCTAATATAGAAGTTGATCCTTATTTAGACTTAGTAGATTATGATATCGATGAGGAGGAGGAACCATTTGAGGATCCCGAGCCCGAGTTAGGACTAGGAGATCAGATTGCCCCTCAGGTTGACTTAGTAGAGAATGAGATTGAGAATGTGGATATTGAGAATGTGGAGATTGAGAATGTGGATATTGAGAATGTGGAGATTGAGAATGCTGATATTGAGAATGAGGATGAGATTGGGTTAGATAATTTAGATGATGAGATAGACGACGAGGATGTCGAGGAGGATGTAGGTATAGATGTTGAGGTTGATGACGATGAGGAAGCTGAGATTATTTATCCGTATGATGTTCCAGAGGGCGAGCCTTTGCCCCCACCAGTTTGTTTGTCTGATTCTGAGGATGAGTTACCTAGGGATGAAATGTTTGAATTGTCTGAATCTGATTCTGAATCAGAGGAGGATGAGGATGACGATGCACCGGACGGTACTGATGGTATTGCTACTCGTAGACGTGAGATAGGAGAGTCGTCTAGTGCTCGAGAGGCTACTCATATTGATGGTCTTGCACCATGGGCCTTGAGACGTGATCTAGATGCTTCCCGTGTTAAGAGTTGTGTGACAGAGGTTGGATTAGGTGTTGTTCAGACTCAGGTTGCTTATTTGGAGTCGAAGACAAAGGTTGGCGAGAAAGAGCGAGAATTGCTTAGTTTGGATTTGAGTGATGTAGAACGTGGATTGAATGAGGCTTTTAGGAGGTTATCAGTGTTGGAAAGTGGTGAGTATGCTGCTATGAAGAGAAAGGTGAATTCTATGGAGATTCAGTTGAGTGTGGCTCGTGCGATGCGTGAGAAAGCTGAAAAGGAGTTGAATATATCCGTGGGATGGAACAGTAGATTTTATGCCGACATGGTTGAAAGAGGAGTAATCCGTAAGCGCCCAGCTGAAGATGTGTCTAGTGATCGTCCGACGAAGATTCAGAAGACGATGGATGATGGACCATCTGGCGGTTCTCAGTAGACCAGTCTTTATTTAGTAGTGACCTTTATATCTTTTGTGCTTTTGTAGCTTTGACTGAACCGACTTGTTAGTAGTAGACTTGGCACGAATTTTGAGTGTATATAGTGTTAGAACTTTGATATGGGATGTACTAAGACAATACTTTTGTTTCAGATCGAATGAAATATGTATCTTGTCTTGAATTCCATATTGTGCCTTATTTGTATCTTGATTATGAATTCGATCCATATTATATGAATCCTTTGTTGGATGAATGCTTAATGCTTTGAAATTGTGAAATTATAGAACTATGCCGCCCAAGAAGGCTGTGACTGAGGATGATGTACGTAGGATTATTACGGAGCAAGTTACCGCATTTATGACTGAATTTATGGAAAATGCTAGAAATGGAGCTGGCGGTAGTGGAGCTGGCGGTAGTGGAGCTGGCGGTAGTGGAGCTAGCGGTAGTGGAGCTGGCGGTAGTGGAGCTGGCGGTAGTGGAATTGGCGGTACTAATGTGAATGTGAATGCTAATAATGTGAATGCTAATGCTGGAGGAAATGTAGGAGGACTTGGAACTAATGCACCTGAAGTTGGTGGCTGTATTTATGTGACGTTCATGAAGTGTGAACCTCTACCTTTTAATTGAACTGAAGGTGTTGTAGGACTAAGCCAGTGGATTGAAAAGATTGAATCGGTGTTTAGGATTAGTAAGTGTAAGGAGGAAGATAAGGTGACTTTTGCTATGGCTACTCTTAAAGGTCGTGCGTTGACTTGGTGAAACGGGAGAATTGCTTTCATGGGTCTTGATGCTGCTAATGCTACTCCTTGGGCTGAAATTAAGAAGTGGATGACTTTGGAGTTTTGTCCTCGTAGTTTGATCATTAGGTTAGAACAAGAGTTGATTCATTTGCGAATGAAGGGTGTGGACATTGATAGTTACACGATCCGATTCCATGAGTTGGCCCTGCTATGTCCTCGATTGGTTGAACCCGAAGAAATCCGAATCGAGCAATATGTGAAAGGGTTGACCAGGAATATCCGGGGGGACGTTACATCATCGAAACCACTGACCATTGATGATGTTGTTCGAATGGCTTACCAACTCATTGGACAGATAATTCAGGATAAGGAAGATGAAGCCCGTGTAGGTGAGAAAAGAAAGGGAGACGGTGAGCGTTTAGATAGAGGTGATAATAGGAAGATCTTTAATCGCCGTCAGAACCAGAGAAAGGGGAATGCAAATGCTCTTACCTACAATGCACCGCGCAACGATGATAGATGTCCTAAGTGTGGCAACAAGAGGCATGCTGGCGACTGCTGGAAGTGCCGAAATTGCGGAAAGCTTGGACACAAGGTTGAAAGGTGTAAGAAGGGAACCATTTGCTTCAACTGTAATGAAGAAGGTCATAGGAAATCGGAATGCCCCAAGTTGAAAGCGATTGTACCTGGAAGAAACCCCCAGGGTGGTATCTACCAACTTGGAACAATTGAGGTAAAGAAAGAGGATCCGAATGTCGTTACCGGTACGTTTTTACTCAACAATCATTATGCTGTTGCTTTATTCGATTCGGGTGCCGATAGGAGCTTTGTATCCACTAAATTTAGTGCCCTTATTGATATTGAACCTGTTGAGATAAGTACCAGTTACGAGGTGGAATTGGCTGATGGTAAATTAGTGAAAACTAATAAGCTATTAGAAGGATGCTCTCTAAATCTCTTGAACCATTCCTTTCCGATTGATTTGATGTTGATAGAATTAGGTAGTTTTGATATTATTATTGGTATGGATTGGTTGTCGTTGAATAATGCTACTATTTTATGTGGAGAGAAGAAGGTTAAGATTCCTCTTAGGAATAGGACGTTAGTAATTGATGGTAGTCGAGGTGAATCCCGTTTGAAAATCGTTTCATGTATTAAAGTCCAAAAGTACATAAGGAACGGTTGTGAGTTATTCTTAGCTCAAGTGACCGGGAATGAGTCTAGGGAGAAACGATTGGAAGATGTACCTATTATTTGTGAATTTTCTGAGGTATTTCCTAAAGATTTACCCGGACTTACACCGATAAGGCAAGTAGAGTTTCGAATCGATTTAATTCCTGGTGCTGCACCAGTGGCACATGCGCCTTACCGATTAGCCCCTTCTGAATTAAAGGAGTTATCTGAGCAACTTAAGGAGTTGTCTGATAAAGGTTTTATTCGACCGAGCTCGTCGCCTTGGGGAGCTCCAGTCTTGTTCGTTAAGAAGAAGGATGGATCTTTTCGTATGTGCATTGATTATAGGGAACTGAATAAGTTGACAATTAAAAATCGATATCCTTTACCTAGGATTGATGATTTGTTTGATCAACTGCAAGGATCTAGTGTGTATTCTAAGATAGATTTGCGGTCAGGATATCACCAACTTCGCGTCCGTGAAGAAGATATTACTATAACTGCATTTAGAACTCGTTATGGACACTATGAGTTTCAAGTAATGCCATTTGGGTTAACTAACGCACCTGCGGTTTTCATGGATTTAATGAATCGAGTGTGCAAGCCCTACTTGGATAAATTTGTGATTTTGTTTATTGACGATATTCTAATCTATTCTAAGAATGAAGATGAGCATAGAGAACATTTGAGGATTGTTTTAAATTTGTTGAAGGCTGAAAGGTTGTATGATAAGTTTTCGAAGTGTGATTTCTGGTTAGATTCTGTGCAATTTCTTGGTCATGTGATTAACAGATATGGAATTCATGTTGATCCTGCAAAGGTTGAAGCTATTAAGAATTGGTCTGCACCGACAACGCCAACGGAAGTGCGACAGTTCTTAGGATTGGCTGGCTATTATAGGCGATTCATTAAAGAATTTTCTTTGATAGCTAAACCCTTGACTAAGCTTACTCAGAAGAATAAACCTTTCGTTTGGGGAAGTGATGAATATGGAGCATTTCAGACATTGAAGCAAAAATTATGTAGTGCGCCAATCTTATCATTACCCGACGGGAGTGAAGATTTTGTAGTGTATTGTGATGCATCTCTTAGAGGTTATGGAGCTGTTTTGATGCAGAGAGAGAAAGTGATAGCTTATGCTTCTAGGCAATTGAGGAAGAATGAGGAGAATTATACTACTCATGATCTTGAGTTAGGAGTTGTAGTCTTTGCTCTTAGGTTGTGGAGACATTATCTGTATGGCACCAAGTGTACGATATTCACCGATCACAAAAGCCTACAGTATATTCTCGACCAGAAGGAATTGAACATGAGGCAACGAAGATGGATAGAGTTGTTAAGTGATTATGACTGTGATATAAAATAGCACCTAGGAAAAGCCAATGTTGTTGCTGATGCGTTGAGTAGGAAAGATAGAGAGCCTATCAGGGTGCGTTCTCTAGTCTTGACCGTGCACAATAATTTGCCTGAGCAAATTAGAAATGCGCAAATAGAAGCTTGTAAGAAGGAGAATTTTGTTAATGAAGGGTTCCGAGGAGAAGGAGATCCTTTAGAGGTTAGAGCTGATGGAGTGAAATGCTTAAGAGGTCGTATGTGGATACCTAAGTTTGGAGGCTTAAGAGATTTGATTATGTTAGAATCCCATAAATCTAAGTATTCCATTCATCCGGGATCTGATAAGATGTACCATGATTTGAAGAAGTTGTACTAGTGGCCGAATATGAAAGCTGACATAGCTATGTATGTTCTTCAATGCTTGACTTGTGCTAGAGTTAAAGCCGAACATCAAAAGCCATCAGGACTACTTCAACAACCAGAGATTCCTGAATGGAAGTGGGAGCGAATTACAATGGACTTTATCACTAAGCTTCCTAGAACATCATCTGGAAACAATTCGATTTGGGTTATTGTCGATAGACTGACCAAATTAGCACACTTCATTCCGGTTAAGGAGCAGTTCTCACTAGAGAAGCTGACTCGAATATACCTTGATAATGTTGTATGCAAGCATGGAGTGCCTGTATCGATCATTTCAGATCGAGATCCTAGATTCGCATCGAATTTTTGGAAATCTCTCCAAAGATCTTTGGGAACGAATCTCGATATGAGCACTGCTTATCACCCCCAGAATGAGGGCAGAGTGAAAGGACGATACAAACACTGGAAGATATGTTGAGAGCTTGTGTGTTAGACTTTGGTAAGAATTGGGATAAACATTTGTCGTTAGCAGAGTTTTCGTGTAACAATAGTTACCATTCTAGTATTAAGGCTGCACCGTTTGAAGCTTTGTATGGTAGGAAGTGTAGATCTCCTGTATGTTGGAGTGAAGTTGGGGATACCCAGCTCACGGGACCGGAATTGATCCGGGAGACTACGGAGATGATAGTTCAGATTAAGAAGAGGTTGTTGACTGCCCGTAGTAGACAGAAAAGTTACGCGGATGTGCGGCGAAAGCCAATGGAGTTTGAAGTGGGTGACCGAGTAATGTTGAAGGTATCGCCATGGAAAGGCGTTATAAGATTTGGAAAACGAGGGAAATTGAATCCCCGTTATATTGGACCCTTTAAGATTTTATCTAGAGTAGGTCCGGTGGCTTACAAACTAGAGTTACCCCCAGAACTTCATGGTGTTCACAACACATTCCATGTATCTAATCTAAAGAAATGTCTAGCAGTGGGTGATGAGAAAATTCCGTTAGGTAAGGTTCGAATAGATGGGAAGTTGCATTTTATCGAAGAGCCCGTAGAAGTTATGGACCGTGAGGTAAAGCAACTGAAACAAAGTCGGATACCTATTGTCAAGATCCGATGGAATTCAAAGCATGGACCGGAGTATACTTGGGAACGAGAGGATGAAATGTGGAAGAAATATCCACACCTCTTCGATTTCAATAAGAAACGGACATCCAAATGAAATGGATCACGAGGACGTTGATCCCTTTTAGGAGGAAAAGTTGTGACAATCTAACATTTTCAGGTAGTAAAATATTTTCTCGTATAATATTTTGAAACTTATTTTTGTGTTGGTTGACGAACTCACAATTTACGGATTTAAATTTGGGCTTACGTGCATAATTTGGCGTCTTTTACGACTAAACCGGAAACCTTAGGATTACGTATTTACGTTTTTGAACTTCGTTTTTGATGAGACAATTTTTATTGGATTTGTTTTGTGACAGTGATTCATAATTTATAAAAACGTTTTTCGTAAAACGACCCGAGGGCACGCAAATCGAGAAAACTAGAATCGAGAAATACCCGTAAACTAGTGAGATGGGACAAAACACTTTGTCCCACCCCACTAGCAATATGGGACGGCTACACTTGACACCACAACACTAATGTGGCATCAAGTTAAGTATCTTACACCAAGTGTAAGCATAAGCTTACCTTTCAAGCTAACCTTTACCACTTAACCACAAAACAAGCAACTTGTTTTCATTTCTATCATTCTTACATGCAATCCACTCCAAAAACTCTCTCAACTCCTCCCTTGTGCCGTCCCAAATAAGCCAACAAACACCCTCTTTGATCTTTTCTAGCCATAAACCACATGTTTACTAGTTCTATTAAGGTGTTCTCTTGAAGCCTTGATCATTTGGTGGCCATATTAACAACTTTGGAGGTG
Organism: Glebionis coronaria; assembly: GCA_025667525.1. Lineage (NCBI taxonomy): Eukaryota > Viridiplantae > Streptophyta > Magnoliopsida > Asterales > Asteraceae > Glebionis > Glebionis coronaria. The sequence continues at coordinate 157,866,291 of CM046876.1, forward strand.
ATTTGCTTGTGTTCTAGGGCTGATTTTCCAACCTATGTTCTTGATATTTGATGGTCTTGGAGATACTTGTTGTGTTCATCAAGTTCTTGTCTTCCTAAAACAAGAAATCCACTTGGATTGGTAAAGAAGATCATCCTCTCCATTTTTCTCTTGTTATTTTGTAAAGAACAAATGTATTTTATTTCATTTTGTATATGTATATGATGTATATATGATGATAAAAATGTTGTGTGGGGATCAAGTGTTGATAAATATGCTTAAAAATGATGATAACTATAAGAAATGAAGCTAAAATCTTGATTATTTAGTTGGCTGTATAAAAACAGTAGATAACTAAAAGATGAACTGATAAAATTGTATGGTTTGATCCATTTACAGTAAGTAGAAGATGTTATACACATGTGAGAGTTGGCCATGCAATGGAATCCAAATAATGAGTGAGATATGATCAAAACAAGTTAGGTGGTGTAATCTGAATAAGCAGTTTTGTAGGGACTGTTAAGGCAACTTAAACTCAAAATGGGCAGTAGCTATAGCTAAGTTAAATGTAGCACATATTATGAAGATCATGCCATCCAAAAATAAGCTTCTAAGTCATTATAGAACTCTAGATATGTTAAAAATGGTGAACATGAAGTTAAAAATCAGATTTTTGGAAATAATGTTTATTATTATTATATAAGCACTCACATTATAATGTATAAAATATAAAAATATAAACCCACTAACTTATAAAACTTATTTATATAAATGTATAAAAGGTTAATTAAATGGGTAAATTATATAAATGGTGGTAAAATAATATTTATAAGTAATAAAAACTATAAACTTGATTTTTACGACTTTTTCGGCTATCGCCGTAAAATTAACGTTTTTCGCCAAATAAAACTTAGACGACCAAACCCGTCTAATGTAAAGTTTATAAAAGTCATATACTGATGTATAGATAACTAAGACAAGTAAAAACCGATAAAACCCGAACTATAAGAAATACGGACATTTACGAGCTAACTAAACATATTGGACTAATAATTGGACTTAATAAGATAAAAACTTGTAAAAAGAACTTATTGGGCTTAACCCATTTGGGCCCAACATGAAAAGTATATATACTGATCATATAGGTATAAAATGGATAAAACAAGTTAAAGAACTTATAAAAGACTTAATGGACTTAAAATAGGTAAAATCGGTAAAACTAGTGAACTAGTAAGACGTTACCAAAACGTAAACACTAAAATGAGTAAACAAGGATGTACAAACCCACTTGATCATCATCATATGTACAAAATCATAATATTTATATTGTTATTTTGATAAAAGTCATTGGACCGAGTCTAAGACCGATTATTATTTATATAGGTTTCCCTGACCGAAGCACGCCCGTAGCCGATAATCCGCCTTTCATTAACAACGTGAGTTCATAGCCTCGCACTCTTTTAAATATTTTATAAAATGATTTGTAAACCCGCGAGGGAGATAACTGATATTTGGATTTTGTATGGGTTCAATTTTATGTCTCTCGATATCCTCTCGAATTGATCTCAGTTAAAAGTGGAATGATTGTTCTTGGTTACTAAATAAAGGGGTTGGGTTTTCTAGTCTAATGGAAAGTGGAAATGAAAGTTTAAATCAAAGGCAATTACTTTAATTAAGATTAATAAAAACTTGGCTAAAAATTAAAATCAAAATCAAAATTAAAATTTAAAATTTTAAAGTTCAAATTAAAATTAAAGTATAAAATGTGAAAAAGGAGTAAAGAAACAGTAAATAAAAAACAGTAAAACAGTAACTAAACTCAAAAATAACTAATTCGGAAATTTAGACCTTGATTCGGAACTATCTGATTCGGAAGTAACTATTCATTCATTCGGAACATGTTCATTCGGAACATGCTGGGTCGGAAGTTTCTGATTCGGAACCTTCAGCTTGATTCGGAACTTTCCGAATGAAAGGGTTGATTCGGAACTTTTGCTTCGTCCGGAAGTCACTGGTTCGGAAGTTTTAAACTTCCGAATGAAGGGCTTGGTTCGGAACTTTATGACTGATCCGGAACTTTCCGGATGAAAGCTTGATTCGGAAGTTTTCCTGTTGATTCGGAACTTAGAGCTTGGTTCGGAAGTTTCCGAATGAAGGACTCATTCGGAACTTTTTTGTTTGGTTCGGAACTTCTGGGAACAGATACAGTAGCAGTAAAAGCGAAGAACACGGAACACAAAATTAATCAAAATTAAATCAAACACTTAAAAAGATTTTACCAAGTTAAACACAAATCATTTAGACAATATAAGCAACAAATCCCACTAATAAAAACACAAATCCCAACAACTTTTGAAGATCAAATCAAGAAAAATAAAACTTAAGAACTTGAAGATAAAAATGGAGATGAACAAGATGAAATGAAAGATTAAACAAGAACTTTGAATTGGATGATTAATGTTTTGACAAGATGAAACAAAGATTAAAATTACAAGATTGAAGAACTAAAAATAAAAATCACCAATCACCCTAGTGGTGATGGTGTTAAACGAACCAGGAGAAAGAAAAGGAGGAAGAAAAGAAAAACTAGCTAGCTCCAAAAATGTGTGTGGGATGGCCTATTTATAGGTGTTTCCTTTGGTTGGTGAGTGGGCTTTCTCCCGTTCTTCGTGTCTTTTCGTCTTTTCAGAAAAGTTTCCGTTTTCGATTCTGATTCGGGATTTGTTGTCGATTAAATTCAACTCGTCTTTTAATTTCTTCCTTTGATAGACTTGAGTTTCTTCGACTTATATAAATCTTCCATCTTTGGTCCTTTTCTTCGATAAATCTTCGAATAGGCCCAGTGACTTCAAATCTTTTGCATCTCTTGGACAATAGACTTTATCTTGAGTCTTTTTCTTCAGTAAAACCCGTGCAATCCCATGTTTTCTTCAATATTTATCCGGTTGGCTCTGAAAACACAATAAACACAAAAACCACGCATAATTCCAAACAAATGATATTAAATACGTGTTTTGGTCTCGTTTTAGCCCGAATTAAGTGGTAAAAGGATGGGTGTTTACACACCTATCAAATCCCCTACACTTAACCATTGCCATGCCCTCATGCAATGCTTAGTGATAAAGCAAGCTTACACTTTTCTCATAATTAATCAACCTTGGCCTTATTTAAAATTCTACTAAACAAAAATTAAAGAAATAAAACTTCAAAGGTAACAAAAGGATAGAAAAACCATTTTCACTTGAAAATAGCTACATGGGAATAACTTGTAGAGAAATCGATGACTTACATTAGGGCTTTGGTGCTGCGAAGATTTATCATCCTCAAGTTTCACGTTCCCCAAACTAAGCTTAAAAACGAGATCATTGTTATTATAAGTTAGCAATTCAAACACTTACACACATGGCTTAATTAAATGCTTAAACTCCCTTATTCCTAGGTGTATCTCTTATATTTTATTTTTGTCTTAGAATGATCATGAAGATGCATTTTTGGACTTATTTCGATAGTTTATTAGGGCTGAAAGCAAAGTAGGACGATTTGATCAATAGTTAGCTAAAGGACAAAATCTCTTAAAACTGCTTCTCGGGATATCAAAAAGTTCATATCTTGGCATAACTTGGTTCACGATTTGAGACCTTTCTCGGGCCGATATTTGGCATGTACTTCATACTTCATATCTTCGAGAGATGTTCTTGAGATAATGGTCTTCTCATCATAATAGAGTTTCTTCACTTGGAGACTTTTGAGGGGTACTCCAACTTTGTTGACCACGACTTCATGATTATTTCTTCAATCTCTAATTGGGATTTTGAGATACAACGATCCGCCTCCTTTTCGGACTTGGATCTATTTATCCTCATACCTTGTTAGGGTCTTTTCGGATAGACTTCTCCATGATCTTTATGGGAGTTGATTGCTTTTCGTCGTGAGTCTTGATCCTTCATATTGACTTTAGGAATAATGCTTTTCACATCACTTTGGATCTTCAGCAATAAAATTGAATCCTCATGCCTTGTTAGGGCCTTTTCGGACTCGCCAATCTTCGCGCCCCGCTTCATAAGTTATGCCTTGGCTATGAACTCTTATCATTACCGAGCAACTTTTAAACGATCTTGGGCTAGAAGCTAAGTAACTTTTCAAATCGTAAGACCTTACTTATTGCAGATAAGTTATTAGCAAGTGATGGGAGAATAGGCAAATAATTACACCAAGTGAGCTTGTGCAAGAATACCGACTTATAATTGACTCTATCATTTCTCGTTCTCCACAATTTAAAATCTCAAGTAATGAGACTCGTGGACACTTAGCCTAATAAACCAATTAAGGTCCATATGGTTAAGGATACTAGCTAGAATAAACTTGGATAAGTCTATTCGGGTTGAGTCAAAATAAACGCAACGGGCCTAATATGTCAAAAACTTCTAAACTAGCTACACCACTTTATTAATATTTTTGACTTTATTGCGGGATATATACATATGAAAGCAACGATAAAAATTTAAAAATTACGACTAAATGGCCAAAGTTAATAAAAAATTTGAAAAATGTTGAAAAATAGGATTTTCCGGTTAATTGAAGGCATTTTCATGGAAAAGTCCACTTAAAACTTCGATAGAAGTCCCCCCTACACTTAAGATAAACATTGTCCTCAATGTTTAAGCATGTGGGAGAAGTCTCCCCTACACTTATGACATTGTGCACGTTTGGTTAACTCAAGTTAAGGAAGAGACGACTAAAGTGATCAATTTCAAATGTGAGTATGAAGAAAATTGAATCACGATAGTTGAGAGGTAGAACCGGATTTCGGATAAACACGGGAACACGGTTCTTCAAAGATTCCAAGAGTGCACTTATCCCTGTAATCACATCACCACACAAAGGCAAGCACATATAGAAGTTCCCCCCTACACTTAGGGGATTAAAACATACAAGGATAGATACTCGGGCTGCCTCCCGAGGAGCGCGTGTTTTTGATAACCGAGTCACGAGCCTGACTCGACCCAAAATTAGTTCATGGGGAACGTGGTGAGGGAAGGAATCACCTCCTTAGAGGTGTCCTCACCAAAGTACAACTTTACTCGTTGGCCATTCACCTTAAAATTTGGTCCATTAGGTTGAGCAAGCTCGAGAGTACCATATGGAAAAATTTGGGCGATGGTGAATGGGCCGGACCAACGAGATTTGAGATTGCCCGAAAAGATTTTCAACCGAGAGTTAAAAAGTAAGACTTTGTCTCCAACATGGAACTCTCGGTTTTTGATCTTAGAGTCGTGAATGAGCTTAGTTCTTTCCTTATAGATCAAAGAATTTTCATAAGCTTCATTCCGAAGTTCATTGAGCTCATTGAGTTGGATCTTGCGCAGGTCACCGGCTTTGTTTATATCAAAATTAGCCCACTTCAAGGCCCAATAAGCCTTGTGCTCCAACTCAATGGGGAGGTGGCACGCTTTCCCGTACACAAGACGATAAGGCGTACAGCCGATCGGGGTCTTGTAAGCAGTACGGAAAGCCCACAAAGCATCATCCAATTTATCAGCCCATGAGGCACGATGCTCTCCCACGGTCCTTTCAAGAATTCGCTTCAGCCCTCGGTTGGATATTTCAGCCTGGCCATTAGTTTGTGGGTGGTAGGCTGTGGAAAGACGATGATTTACACCGTACTTAGCCATGACTCTAGCAAATTGGTCATTGCAGAAATGAGTCCCACGATCACTAATAATGGCGCGAGGCACACCGAATCTAGCGAAGAGAGCTTTCAAAAAGTTACAAACCACCCTTGCGTCATTAGTAGGCAAAGCTTTGGCTTCAACCCACTTTGAAACGTAGTCAACGGCTACAAGGATGTATTTGTTTCCTTTAGATGACGGGAATGGCCCCATAAAGTCGATACCCCAAACATCAAAAATTTCACACTCTTGAATGAAATTCTGAGGCATCTCGTCTTTATGTGTGATTTTGCCTTGCTTTTGGCAAACATCACATCTTTTGACCATATCGTGAGCATCACGATATATGGAGGGCCAATAAAATCCCGAATCAAACACTTTCTTAGCGGTGTAGTTGGGACCAAAGTGACCACCGGTGGGTCCTTTGTGGCAAGCATCAAGGATGTCCGACGCTGCCGGTCCATCAACACATCGGCGAATTATCAAATCAGCACATTGTTTGAATAGGTAAGGGTCGTCCCAAAAGTAAGTCTTGATGTCGGTAAAGAACTTCTTCTTTTGCTGGGACGTCAACCCTTCCTTGAGAATTCCACCCGCCAAGTAGTTTGCAAAGTCCGCAAACCACGGGGTTTCATTCGGCTTCGAGTTTACAGAGAATAAGGTCTCCAAGGGAAAAGAATCATTGATTTCTTTGGTCGGATGATCCCCTTGGTATGGATCCTCAAGTCTGCTAAGATGGTCCGCGGCTAGGTTTTCTGCTCCTTTTTTATCGCGGATTTCGATTTTAAATTCCTGGAGCAGCAAAACCCAGCGAAGAAGTCTTGGTTTGGAATCTTGCTTTGTCAACAAGTACTTCAACGCGGAATGATCGGTATACACAATGGTGGTAGAAAGGACAAGATAGGGGCGGAATTTCTCAAAAGCATAGACAACAGCTAAAAGCTCTTTTTCGGTTGTCGTATAATGCAATTGTGCCCCAGTCATTGTCTTGCTAGCGTAATGGATCGGTTGGAAGTGTTTGTTCACTCTTTGTCCAAGAACCGCTCCAATAGCAAAATCGCTAGCATCGCACATCAACTCAAAGGGCAGCTCCCAATTAGGGGTAACCAAGACGGGTGCCTTAGTTAGCTTATCTTTAAGCGAGTTGAAGGCTTCAAGGCACTCTTTGGAGAAGATAAAAGGAGTATCTTTTTCCAAGAGGTGGGTCATCGGGCGAGCGATTTGAGAAAAGTCTTTGATAAATCGTCGGTAGAAGCCCGCATGACCCAAGAAACTTCTCACACCCTTCACAGTGGAAGGTGGAGGCAACTTTGCTATAACATCAACTTTAGCACGGTCTACTTCAAGACCGGCTTTCGAAATCTTATGTCCAAGCACAACGCCTTCTTTTACCATAAAATGGCATTTTTCCCAATTTAGAACAAGGCGAGTGTCTTCGCACCGCTTTAGCATACGTTCTAAATTGGCAAGGCAAGCAGAGAAGGAATCCCCGAAGACCGAGAAATCATCCATGAAGACTTCCATGGTTTGTTCAACCATGTCATGGAAGATAGCTAACATGCACCTTTGGAAAGTCCCGGGCGCATTACATAAGCCAAAAGGCATTCTTTTGTAAGCGAAAGTGCCGTAGGGACAAGTGAATGTAGTCTTCTCTTGATCTTGGGGATCGATGGGTATTTGAAAATAACCCGAGAAACCATCAAGAAAGCAGTAATATTCATTACCGGCTAATCGTTCAAGCATTTGGTCCATGAAAGGTAGAGGGAAATGATCCTTTCTCGTGGCATCATTGAGTTTGCGGTAGTCTATACAAACTCTCCACCCAGTAACGAGACGAGTGGGAATCAACTCGTTGTGTTCATTGGGAACAACGGTTATTCCGCCCTTCTTGGGCACACAATGGATTGGACTAACCCACGGTGAATCCGAAATAGGGTAAATCATACCCGCATCAAGAAGTTTGAGAACCTCTGTTTTGATGACTTCATGGATTTTTGGATTCACCCTTCGTTGGCTTTGAATAGTGGGCTTATAGTCGTCCTCCATGAGAATTTTGTGCGTGCAGAAGTGAGGATCAATTCCACGAATGTCCGAAATCTTCCAAGCAATAGCCTTCTTGTGATCTTTCAACACAGCGACAAGTCGGGCTTTCTCTTCATCCTTCAAATCCTTAGCAATGATGACTGGCGACTTCTTCTCTTCTTCGAGGAATGCATACTCAAGATGGGGTGGCAACTCCTTAAGTTCCAAATCCGGAGGATTGTCGACGGGAGGCGTGTTCGAAGTCGGAGTCTCGATAGCAATAATAGTGGGAGATGGAGGGGAAGGATTGTCTTCTTTGAGGAGGTTTGCAATGAAACTGAGGTCTTCATCCCAAGTGGCAGTAGAATCGTCATTGTCTTGCTTCACATCTCCTAAGCTGGCTTCCAAATCTTTCCAAAGGAAATCACTCTCTCCAAATAGAGATAGTGATGAGTCGATAGAGGAAACGGTCTCAACATTGGGAAGAGAGGTAGGAATGTTTTTACAAGCATCCTTGAAGTGTTCTTCACAAGCCTCATCAAGAACGTCAATACAATTAACATTCTCGTAAGAAGAAGGTTGTTTAGATAACTTTCCCATGTTGAAGACTACTTTATCGTCACCCACTCTCATGATAAGCTCACCGGCTTCAACATCAATGAGAGTGCGACCGGTCCTCAAGAATGGACGACCAACAATGAGTGGCACACGTGGGTCCATCTCGTAGTCGACGACAACAAAATCGGTAGGGAAGGTGAATTTGTCGACTCCTACAATGACGTCTTCGGCTATCCCTACTGGATAAGCAACCGTACGGTTGGCCAATTCCAAAGTCATTTTGGTGGGTACTAGCTCTGGGAGAGATAATTGCTTCCAAACACTTAGAGGCATGAGATTAATACTGGCACCTAGATCGGCTAGGGCCATGCAATTCTCTACTCCCGGGAAATTGCAAGGGATAAGAAAACGACCCGGATCACCAAGCTTGGTTGGCAATTTCCTTAAGAGCACTGCAGAGCAGTTCTCATTAAGTTGGGTGTTGGCAATGTCGAGGAGCTTTTCCTTGTCGCTCAGAAGATCTTTAAACATTTTGGCATACTTGGGCATGTGAGCGAGAGCCTCAGCGAAGGAGATATTGAAATTCAGTTTCTTGAACATTTTAAGGAAATTCGAAACCTGAATATCATCCTTGCTCTTTTGCTTCTCTTTCCTCAACCTAGAAGGATAAGGTATATTGGAAGAAGAGGAAGGCTTTGGGAGTATAGGATCACTCACAACCACGGGTGGAGGAGGGGTAGAAAGAAGAGGTGGAGAAATTGGGGAAGGAGAAGGAGGAGGAATAGGAGCAGGCGACTCGTTTTCCTTAGTCACAACCACCGGTGGAGGTATAGGAAGCTCGGGTTCCTTGGTACCTTTACCACTTCTAGTAGTGATTGCTTTCATCTCCCCTCTTGGGTTCGCAACGGTGTTACTCGGAAGAGTACCCGAAGAAGAGGGTTGACTACTTTGGAAGAAACTAGCCATCATGTTCCTCAAGTCATTCGTCTGACTATCCAACGTGTTTCGCATATCGGCTCTCAAATCATTTCCTTGCTTTACCAAATCGGCTTTCAGGTTGAGCACTTCTCTCTGAAGATTTCCCACTATCGCATCGTTAGTCCTCATATAAGTTTCCACTTCTTGGTGAAGAGCGGTGGGTTGGTTGGGAGGAGCATTGTATGCAGGTGGTTGGTAAGCAGGTTGTTGGTAGACTTGATTGTTTCTTTGAGGTGGTTGTTGCTGCTTGTGAGGTGGGACGTATGGTTGTCGAGGTTGTTGTTGTTGTTGAGTAGGGCGGTTAAGGTTTTGTTGTTGGTTTGGGTTGGTTGGAGGAAAGCCAGGTGGTGAAAGATAGTTGGTGTTGCGATAGCTAAGCAAGTTACGGTCACCTTGAGGTCTAGCTTGATAAGCAGGTTGTTGGTAGGTGCCATATGCCGCATTCACATTCTCAGCAGGGTAATCTTGGGTGGCAGTACAAGTTGTGTAAGAATGGGGACCACCGCATATCTCACAAGGTTGGCTGACAGCGTTGACTTGTGCGTTCTTGGCGTTGTTGCTGTTGTTGTTGCTGACGGTGTGGGTGACAAGCGATTCAAGAAGCGTGGTGATTTTGTCTAATCGCTTGTCGCTGTCATTAGTGCTAGCACTAGCAACATTGGTCCTAACGCTCTTGGTTTGCACACGAGACTTGTTCTCAATGATATCCCAAGCAGCATTGGAAGTCTTAGCCAATAAATTACCCCCTGAGGCACTATTCAGTGAATCTTGATCACTCATGCTTAAACCATTGTAAAAAGTATTAATTTGATGTACTTTGGTAAAACCATGTTGTGGGCATTTTCTTAAAAGATCTTTAAAACGATCCCAAGACTCACTGAATGACTCATCGTACTTTTGTTCGAAATTTATGATTTCATTCCGCAAAGCGGTAGTACGAGAGGGTGGAAAAAAGTAGTTGATAAACTTTGTTTCCAAATCCGTCCACGAGAGAATACTCTGTGGCGGTTCCTTAGCAAGCCAATGCCGGGCTTGTCCCTCTAAAGAAAAGGGAAAAAGTTGTAACCTTATGACCTCCTGTGGAACACCATTGAACTTGACCGTGTTGGTGAGTTGTAGAAATCTCTTGATATGGTCATGTGGGTCATCAATGTGGCGTCCCAAGAACGGTTGAGCGGATACCATCTGGATAAAGCCTGACTTTAGCTCGAAATTGTTGGCGGCAATTGGTGGAATGACAATTGGATCCGTGTTGCCATCAACATGAGCTTGCAGTAATTCAATCATTGGGAGATTATCCGGAAGGTGCTCATTGTTGTTGTTATTCATGTTGTTGAAAGGCGGGTTGTTGTTGTTATTATTGTTGTTCGGAGGTGGTATGTTATTGTTATTTTGTACACCAGCCATGTTTAAGTTATCGAGAGGCTCGGGCTCTTGATAAGACGTGGATCGAGTGCGCATACACCTGCAAAAGAACGAACAAACAAAACAAAAATATTTTTGGTTTTTATTGGTTTTTTAATTTTTGGATGTTTTGAAAATTTTATATTTTTTGGTTGTTTTTGAAAATTTTCTTGAAAAAGTAACGTTCACGGGGAACGGATCCCAAAATCCAATTTCTCACAAAAAACTTTTGATCTTAACGAGAAGAGCCGGCAGCGGCGCCATTTGATATTTGGATTTTGTATGGGTTCAATTTTATGTCTCTCGATATCCTCTCGAATTGATCTCAGTTAAAAGTGGAATGATTGTTCTTGGTTACTAAATAAAGGGGTTGGGTTTTCTAGTCTAATGGAAAGTGGAAATGAAAGTTTAAATCAAAGGCAATTACTTTAATTAAGATTAATAAAAACTTGGCTAAAAATTAAAATCAAAATCAAAATTAAAATTTAAAATTTTAAAGTTCAAATTAAAATTAAAGTATAAAATGTGAAAAAGGAGTAAAGAAACAGTAAATAAAAAACAGTAAAACAGTAACTAAACTCAAAAATAACTGATTCGGAAATTTAGACCTTGATTCGGAACTATCTGATTCGGAAGTAACTATTCATTCATTCGGAACATGTTCATTCGGAACATGCTGGGTCGGAAGTTTCTGATTCAGAACCTTCAGCTTGATTCGGAACTTTCCGAATGAAAGGGTTGATTCGGAACTTTTGCTTCGTCCGGAAGTCACTGGTTCGGAAGTTTTAAACTTCCGAATGAAGGGCTTGGTTCGGAACTTTATGACTGATCCGGAACTTTCCGGATGAAAGCTTGATTCGGAAGTTTTCCTGTTGATTCGGAACTTAGAGCTTGGTTCGGAAGTTTCCGAATGAAGGACTCATTCGGAACTTTTTTGTTTGGTTCGGAACTTCTGGGAACAGATACAGTAGCAGTAAAAGCGAAGAACACGGAACACAAAATTAATCAAAATTAAATCAAACACTTAAAAAGATTTTACCAAGTTAAACACAAATCATTTAGACAATATAAGCAACAAATCCCACTAATAAAAACACAAATCCCAACAACTTTTGAAGATCAAATCAAGAAAAATAAAACTTAAGAACTTGAAGATAAAAATGGAGATGAACAAGATGAAATGAAAGATTAAACAAGAACTTTGAATTGGATGATTAATGTTTTGACAAGATGAAACAAAGATTAAAATTACAAGATTGAAGAACTAAAAATAAAAATCACCAATCACCCTAGTGGTGATGGTGTTAAACGAACCAGGAGAAAGAAAAGGAGGAAGAAAAGAAAAACTAGCTAGCTCCAAAAATGTGTGTGGGATGGCCTATTTATAGGTGTTTCCTTTGGTTGGTGAGTGGGCTTTCTCCCGTTCTTCGTGTCTTTTCGTCTTTTCAGAAAAGTTTCCGTTTTCGATTCTGATTCGGGATTTGTTGTCGATTAAATTCAACTCGTCTTTTAATTTCTTCCTTTGATAGACTTGAGTTTCTTCGACTTATATAAATCTTCCATCTTTGGTCCTTTTCTTCGATAAATCTTCGAATAGGCCCAGTGACTTCAAATCTTTTGCATCTCTTGGACAATAGACTTTATCTTGAGTCTTTTTCTTCAGTAAAACCCGTGCAATCCCATGTTTTCTTCAATATTTATCCGGTTGGCTCTGAAAACACAATAAACACAAAAACCACGCATAATTCCAAACAAATGATATTAAATACGTGTTTTGGTCTCGTTTTAGCCCGAATTAAGTGGTAAAAGGATGGGTGTTTACACACCTATCAATAACATGCTAGATTTTTATAAAAATAGAACACAAGTAGTCCCGATTGTATGCTTAATGATATGGACCCGAATGATGCTATGACCCTATATTCGAGACTAAAAGGATTATTAGTAGTTAGGTTATGTCACTTAAAGTCCCATTAGCATGAATTGTGAACTACCGGGTTTTGGTAGACGCTTATGCATTTGATAGTACTATTTGGGGACGATCACCCCAGTTCGCGCCTTGATGGTTGATCCCCGTCGTACCACTTTGATTGGTAAGCGAATTTATGTATGAGAAGATTCCATAGCGTGATTTTTGTGATGACACGCTAACTTAGATGGGCAAATTGTTTGTCGGGTTCGCGGCCCGCTGTTTCACAGTAAGGTAACAATGTCATGCGGCTAATAATAATCCTATAATCTATTCAATCTATATAATCTAAATAAACGATATGATACGACGCTATTAACGATGAATATATTACCTATCATGGTAATATAGAGACTACGGTCTCATGGACGGTTTAAGATGTATGCTTGATTTATATATTGCCTGACTAGCAATATGAGGACTTACTTCCGATATTATACTTGTGTGTTCTGATTTTAAATGATTTTAAATGATTGTTTTTATATAACGGTTTTCATTAAACTCTATGAATTCACTCGGCATTCGCTGATATGATTTTTGCATGTTTTTTTTTTATCTCAGGTGCTTGAAGGTAATCCGGATGGAAATCGACTCTGATGGCCCACACTTAATATTAAAAATGTTCATTCGATCTGTGTTTTGTAAACTTAATGACCTATATAATTTGGGACCTGTTGTACTCTTTTGTAACTTTTTATCGAATGAATGTTTGTTAAACCTTGTACCACCATTTTTATGTGTTGTCTATGATTGGAGTTATTGTGCTATCCCGTAACACTCTGAAAGACCCTTCCGCTGTACCGATACGAAAAATGAGAGTGTTACATGTGAACCGGCTTGTTGTAAATCAAAGTTAGCCCACTTGAGAGCCCAAGATGCCTTGTGTTCTAACTCGAATGGGAGGTGGCACGCTTTACCATAGACAAGCCTATAAGGAGTAAAACCAATTGGGGCTTAAAAGCCGTCCTAAAGCCTACAAAGCATCATCAAGCTTATCTGACCAAGAAGCTCGATGCTCTCCCACCGTTCTCTCTAAAATTCTCTTTAAACCACGATTTGTGACCTCAGTTTGACCATTGGTTTGAGGGTGATACGCGGTAGAAATTCTATGATTAACTCCATATTTCTTCATAACTCTCGTGAATTGATCATTACAAAAGTGCGTACCACGATCACTTATGATGGCCCGAGGTACACCAAATCTAGCAAACAATTGCTTTAAGAACTTCACAACAACTCTAGCATCATTGGTAGGTAAGGCATTAGCCTCCACCCATTTAGACACATAATCCACCGCCACAAGTATATACTTGTTTCCCTTAGAGGATGGAAAAGGTCCCATGAAATCAATGCCCCATACATCAAATATCTCACACTCTTGAATAAAATTTTGTGGCATCTCATCACGTTGCGTAATTTTTCCTTGTCTTTGACACACATCACAAAATTTCACAATTTCATGGGCATCTTTGTAAATGGAAGGCCAATAGTAACCCGAATCAAAGACTTTCTTGGCGGTATAGTTAGGCCCAAAATGTCCACCCGTAGGTCCTTTATGACACGCTTCTAAGATCTTAAATGACTCGGGCCCATCTACACACCGTCTAATGATTTGGTCCGCACATTGCCTAAAAAGATAAGGATCATCCCAAAAGTAGTACTTAACTTCCTTAAGAAATTTCTTCTTTTTTGATAAGTAAGACCCTCAATAAGCACATTGCCCACAAGATAGTTTGCTATATCCGCAAACCAAGGAGTGGCATCCTCTTGGGAAGAGATAGACATGAGCTCCTCTAATGGAAAGGATTCATTGATTTCTTGATGTGGAAAATCTCCTTGAAAAGGATGCTCAAGTCTACTCAAGTGATCCGCCGCTAAATTCTCGGCACCTTTCTTATCACGAATTTCTATCTTAAACTCTTGAAGCAACAAAACCCATCTCAAAAACCTAGGCTTAGCATCTTGTTTTGTCATGAGATACTTGAGAGCGGAATGATCCGTATACACTATGGTTTTAGATAGCACAAGGTATGGTCTAAATTTCTCAAAAGCATAGACTATAGCAAGCAACTCTTTTTCCGTGGTAGTGTAATGAAGTTGTGCACCGGTCATTGTTTTACTCGTATAGTGTATAGGTTGAAAATGCTTATTAACTCTTTGTCCTAAGACGGCCCCCACCGCATAATCACTAGCGTCACACATAAGCTCAAAAGGTAATTCCCAATTTGGAGAAACCAAAACGGGAGCCTTTGTCAATTTCTCCTTAAGAGTCTCAAAAGAGTCCAAACAATCTTGGTTAAAAATGAAAGGAGCCTCTTTTTCCAAGAGATGAGTCATCGGTCTAGCTATCTTAGAAAAATCTTGTATAAAGCGCCTATAAAATCCCGCATGACCTAAGAAAATCCTCACACCTTTAACCGAGGTGGGTGGGGGAAGCTTAGCAATCACATCAATTTTAGCTCGATCCACTTCTAATCCCTTGTTGGATATTTTGTGTCCTAAAACAATTCCCTCTTTCACCATAAAGTGACATTTCTCCCAATTAAGCACTAAACGTGTTTCGTCACAACGCTTAAGCATTCTCTCTAAATTGGTGAGACATGAGGTAAATGAATTTCCAAAGACAGAAAAATCATCCATAAAAACCTCCATAGTTTGCTCTATCATGTCATGGAAAATCGCCATCATGCACCTTTGAAACGTCCCCGGTGCATTACATAAGCCAAAAGGCATCCTCTTGTAAGCAAATGTACCATAGGGACAAGTAAATGTGGTCTTTTCTTGATCCTTAGGGTCAATGGGTATTTGGAAGTAACCCGAAAAGCCATCAAGAAAGCAATAGTACTCATTTCCCGCTAAGCGTTCAGGCATTTGATCCATAAAAGGTAATGGGAAATGGTCTTTCCTAGTAGCCTCATTGAGTTTCCTATAGTCAATACAAACTCTCCAACCGGTGACAAGTCTCATAGGAATAAGCTCATTGTTCTCATTAGGCATTACGGTGATTCCACCCTTTGGGCTAACCCATGGAGAGTCGGAAATAGGGTAAATCATACCCGCATCAAGGAGTTTAATCACCTCCTTCTTAATGACCTCATGGATTTTTGGGTTAACTCTTCGTTAACTTTGAATGGCGGGTTTGTAATCATCCTCCATAAGGATTTTGTGTGTACAAAAATGTGGATGAATTCCCCTTATGTCGTATATTTTCCATGCTAAGGCTTTCTTGTGTTTCTTAAGGACTTCAATAAGTTGCTCCTTCTCATCCTCTTTTAACTCTTTAGAAATGATCACGGGTAGTTGGTCTTTGCCCTCTAAGAAAGCATACTCTAAGTGGGATGGAAGGTCCTTAAGTTCAACTGGAGGTGGACTCTCTATGGAAGGTTTTACTATGGAAGGATCCTCATTGGTAACTTCTTGTGGAATAGGAGAAGGAATAAGGTCCTCATTGAGCAACTTTTGGATAGTAAGAATATCTTCTTCCCAATTAATGGGAGAATCATCATCACCAAGAAAGTTTGACTCAAATTCCTCCAAGAGGAACTCACTCTCTCCAAAAGGTGTTAAAGAGGGAGCAATTGAGGCCACGGTTTCAACATGGTGCATCTAATCACTAGTATTCTTGCAAGCATCATGAAAGTTTTCATCACACACCTCATCTAACACATCAACTATGTTAATAGTCTCACAAGGTCTAGACTCCTTAACCTCTTTCCTATCACAAACTTTCCCTAACTTAAACACCACTTTCTCATCCTCTACTCTCATAATTAGTTCTCCTTCCGCCACATCTATCAAAGTACGACCCGTTCTCAAAAACGGTCTACCAACAATCAAAGGAACTCTAGGATCCATGTCATAATCAACCACTACAAAGTCGGCCAGAAATGTAAACTTATCCACACCTACAAACACATCCTCCGCTATACCTACGGGGTAAGCTATGGTTCGGTTAGCTAACTCAAGGGTCATCCTAGTGGGAGTGAGCTCGGGAAGAGAGAGTTTTTTCCAAACCGATAAAGGCATGAGGTTAATGCTTGCCCCTAAATCCGCCAAAGCCATGCAATTTTCTACACCGGGAAAATTACAAGGTATCAAGAAGCGCCCCAGATCTCCAAGTTTTGTTGGTAAAGTTTTAAGTAGCACGGCGGAACAATTTTCATTAAGGGATGTGTTGGGCAAATCAACCAATTTTTCTTTGTTTGAGAGTAAATCCTTGAACATCTTAGCAAACTTTGGCATATAAGCAAGAGCTTCCGCAAAGGATATATTGATGTTGAGTTGCTTGAACATCCGTAAGAAATTTGAGACTTGGATGCCATCCTTGTTCTTTAACTTATCCTTTTTCAACCTTGAAGGATATGGAAGAGTTGGTTTTGGTGTAGGTGAAATAGGTGTTGTAGTGGAAGATTTGTCTTTGTTAGCTTCTTCACTGAAAGGTGTGGAAGGTAGAGGAGAAGTAGGAATAGGTTGAGAAGGTGTGTTTGATTGAATGGGAGCATTTTGAGGTGGTGAAGTAGAGGTAGAAGGCTTGTCACAAGTAGGAACAAAAGTGGGTGGAACAATAGGACGTTTAGAAGGTGAAGGATCCTTTGTTGTTTTTCCACTTCTTGTTGTAATAGCATTGACATTTGCCCTTGGATTTGTTTGTGTGTTGGAAGGTAAAGCCCCTTGTGGTCTTTGATTGAATGTCATTAAAAGCCTATTGGTTTGTTCCTCCGATATACGTTTCATTTGGTCATTCATTCTCTTCTCAATTTCACGCATTTTCTTGTCAACATACTCTTGAGTCTCTTGCATCCCATATCCTTGATTTTGAAATTGAGGGTAAGCTTGATTTGGTATTTGAGAATATCCTTGATTTGGGAAAGGTGGAAGTGGTTGATTAAATCCTTGATGTGATGGATAAAAGGTATTTCCTTGATGTTGAACATTGTTGGGTGCCTTGTAGTTATTTCCTTGGTAAGGTGGTCTTTGCCCTTGATTCCTTTGTAAAACTTGAGGAGGATTTTGTTGAAGTTGGGTGGGTGGTTGGGGTGGGAATCCCGGTGGAGTAAGGTAATTTTGGGACTTGTAAGAAAGGTTATTTGGATTTATATTTGGCTTGAAGTGTTCACGATGTTCCTCTTGGTAAGCATAACATTCCCCTTGATAACCTTGCACCTTATCACATCGTTCATAAGAATGGGGACCTCCACAAGTTACACAAGAAAGAGTAATGGCATTCACATCATTTGAAGAATTGTTCAATGAAAGGCTCTTAATAGCTTGAATCATTTCTTGTTGTGACTTAAGAGTCATCTCATGTCCTCTATCCGTCTTTTGAAGAATCTCTTGTTGATACTTGAGGAATTGGTTATCACAAGGTGTTTGAGAATCATTTTGGATAACATGAACCCTTTCTTCAAATTGAGAATTTGTTTGAACCATTGCTTTAGTCTCAATGATGTCCAAGGCCTCTTGAATGGATTTAAGAAGAATATTCCCTCCCGCGGAAGCATTGAGTGAATCTTGGTGATGAGGTTTAAGGCCATCATAGAAAGTATTGATTTGGTGAACTTCATCCAATCCATGGTTAGGGCATCGCCTCAATAACTCTCTAAACTCCTCCCAAGCATCACTAAAGGATTGACTAGGTTTTTGTTGAAAGCCTATGATTAAGTTCCTCAAAGTCGTGGTCTTATATGGGGGAAAGAACTTGTTCAAAAACTTAGTAGTGAAACCATCCCATGTGGTGATACTATCGGGTGGTTGGGTGTCTAACCAATGCTTAGCGGCTCCCTCTAGTGAAAATGGCACTAATATCAACTTAATAGCATCATGTGGAACTCCATTGTACTTAAGGGTATTGCAAAGAGCAAGGAATCTCTTAAGGTGATCATGAGGATTATCATTCTTGTGACCATAGAAAGGTGTGTTTGAAACCAAGGTAATCATAGCCGTTTTTAGCTCAAATGAATTTGCGGGAATGTCGGGAATCCTAATAGCATTAGCATATCCATGAACATTGGATTGCAAACGCTCCATCAAAGAACGACTATCAACAGCCATGGCTTCTTGTTGTGGATGAATCAAAGCACTATTCTCGTGATCGGCTTGATGGACGGTGGTGGTCTTACTCTTTCTCTTTTTCTTCCTTTTCGGAGGAAGAGGTTGTACACCAATCGGTATTTGTGCACGCCCGCGAGTGAGCATGCAACTAAATACGAGGAATGAGAGAGAAGCTCTCGTATGACTTTGAAGAGAAAAGGATTATCCTCTTCGAGTTTCAATATGAAATATCCACAAGAAAATAATATATATGTATGTACTACTTGGGTGCAAGACCCCCAATGAAGCCTTCCTTCTTAGAATACTCACAAGTGAACGGGGGGGGGGGGGGGTTAGGTGGCGCGAAGCACTTAAGTACCTATTGACCCTTAGATGGCATTTTATAGCACATCGCCATTCTATTCACTTAATTGTTTGTATTCTTCGAATTGTTGCTTATTGAGAGTATTTATCTATTCTTGCTTTATTTTGTTTGATCGATACACGTGTCAAGGACCGGAACACCCCTCAACACGGTGTATTGCCTTGGCAATACTTATGGAAGATATGTAGATTGGTTGTTCTTATACGTTTACGTATTTACTTATAATAATATATGGAAAATATTTTTGTATTTATGAGTTTTTAAGAGAAAATACTATATGTACGTAAAAACCGAGAGAATCCAATAATATATATTTTTGGGTGCAATCTCTTAGGAAAAAGATTGCTTTTTGGATTTTTTAATTTGTTTGGTCAATTCTTTAGGAAAATAATTGTTTTGTTAATTTTTTTAGTTTTTTTATATATTTTTATATTTTTGATTTTTTATTTGTTTTTGATTTATGATACGTAAAAATAACGTTCACTAGGTGAACGGATCCCAAAAGCTAATGAAAACCGTCAATCGATAGTCTCTCGTAAAGTCAAAGAACCGGCAGCAGCGCCATTTGAAATGTGTATAGTTCAAGTTCGTTTTTCTCAGTTCTTAACAAATTGAAAGTCCTAACAATATCGGGTTTTTAATTGTTCTTGGTTGGTAATGTTTTTTGGATATTCTATTGCTAATTCAAACAAGCCTTGCAAAAATGAAAAATAACGTCTACTTATATGTAAAACATAGTGCAAATACCAAGTTTTTATTCAATTAAAATGCAAAATGTAAATTCTATAAACTATAAGGACTAGAAATGTAAGTTCTATGAAATTTAAATGCTCAAAATGTAAGGCTAAAAAGTATAAGGACTGAATATGTAAAAACAGTTAACTATGAGGACTGAAAATGAAAACTATCCAAACAACTTAACTAATTCTCAACAAATTTAAAACTTCCTAACTGAATTTTAACAAACTTGAAAGTTAAAGGACTGATTAGTTGCAAACCCTAAAAAATAGAAAGATTAGCCATGATTAAGAACAATTTAAAACTTCAAGGACCTTAATGCAAATTTTCAAATCTTTTTACCAAAAACGGGCTAACACTTTAATAAGCTCGTTTGAGCTTATTTCTCAACCAATTTTGACCAAATAAGTTGCAAACAGCTTAAAATCGAAAATTAGCTAGACCTATCCAAGGATTTTAGCTGAAACTTACTAAAAAGCTGATAAGCTGAATTCAATAAGCACACAATAAGCTACAAGGAAATCTAGACTTGCACAACTAGATTTTTCTGAAGATTCTTGTTAATAAGCTCAAAATAAGGACGGGAAATTAAGTCTCATGAAAAAGCATCCAGTAATAAGCTCAGAAACTTAAAATAAGCAAAAAGAGTGCTTATGTTGACTTTTGTTGACCAAGAATTTTCAATAAGCTCAAATTCTCAAAATCCAACCAGGAACATTTATTGAATGATTTGTGAAAGAAAATTGACCAGTTTATGAAGTAGAAATCAAGTTATGAAAAAGCAGTTCACCCATGTACAGTAACTTGCATTTGCTTAATGGTTCAAACTTTTGCTTATTTCTACTTGTACACTTGATACTGTACACTTTCCTTACACAAGTTGAAACTTCATATTATGAGTGGGATTTGAGAGCTGGTTTGGAGAAATTTCATTAACTAACAAAGAAATGCTGAGCAAATCAAAATCACAACTTTCTGAATGAGAACTTGTACAAAACTGACCCACACTTTTTAGACTACCATTTGCCTTTTTGACCAACTAATTGACTTGAAAATGACTTAAAACCATTTGTTATCACTTGTAAACTAGAAATGAACACAAGTTTGCCAATTATCAATACTTGAAAACTAATTTTAGGCTAGAACCAAACACTGCTTAACTGATCTTTTTGCAATTTTTGTAAAGACTTTTTGATCAAATGATTGTACTGAGTTAAGAGCTTTAGCAAACTAAGTTTAACAATCAAAATGAAATATGTGAGAACAAGTAACAAGCAGTGAACCCAACTAAAACTCAAAATGATAAGCAAAGCTATAGTGACTGAAATATGTAGAAAACAGGATAAATAACAAAGCTATAAGCTATATTAAGCTACAATTAAGCTACCAATTCACTGAAATCAGATCAATAACAGGCTAGAACAACTTTGATCATGCAAACAAGCAAGATTATCTAGGAATGAAACAGGCAAGCAACTGTTTAGAGGAACTAAAATCAGAACATCAAAACCTTTATGCAAAGGCCTCCTTTGGGGAGTAGAGGAGCGCTGAGCTCTCTATTCTAGTGCTAACCACCACCTTAGCACTAGAAAACCCTATCAACAACCAAATCAACAGCTACAACCATCAAGAATCACCATAACTGACTGAATTCATCAAAATCTGCTATATCTGAACTGAATGATCAAAACAGCTACAATCTTCAAACTTAGTCAGTGATGATCAAGTTATGATCATAACAAACAAAAATCAGTAACAAGAATGATCAATGAAACAGGAGATGAACAGTAAAGTAATATAAGAACTTTTTGGAGGGAAAAGGGAAATTTGAATTTTATTGAATGAAAAGTAGTTACAAGGCTGTTAAACTGTTACAACTAACTATAACAGACTCAAGAGTGTGTCAAACTCTTGAGTTGTTAAGCTAAGAACTAAGAAATGAGATGAGAGGAAAAACTAAGTGTGTGTGATTTCACACTTTCTACAACTACAAGAAATGAGACTGAACATGGTATTTATAGACTTTAGGAGTAAAGCAGTTGGGGTTGGTGACGTGTTGGAACCAATCCCAGGCTTCCACGTGTCAAAAATCTGCTAAATAAGTTTTGCTGATGAAGAACAGATTTGGGGGTTTTCTCTTGGTTTGATTTCAGCTTAATTGGTTGTGACCATTGAGTTCGTCTTGTGATTTTGAGCAAGATTGATGTTTATATCTTCTTCTGAAATGCACTCTAGCTCAAAGTCGATCCTGGTAAATTTTGTTGATGAAGATGACACGTGTCATGATTTAACTGTCTATGAGAATGAGTTGCGGATCATTATCCATTTTGGATATTCTGATTATTGCATGTCACAATACCATTGGTTGAAAACTAGAAAGTGGAAGTTACTGTTGGGATTTTGTATTTAATGGGAAAACGGCGCTAGTGGCCAGCTGGCAATCCAAACCCTTTCTTTCTTGACTTCCTATTGGTTGAGAGTTATTCACACGGATTGAACACAAAATAACTTCCACAAATGGCAGAATTAACCCCTCAACTTTGGCAGATTGTATTTCTTAGCTAGTAACTTCATTTCTTTGGCATAATTGGTCCTTCAAACTTCATTCTTGAAAAAATTTGATCCTTTGACTTTGTTGACTTGAGAGTTGACCATATTTGACTTTGATTTTAACTTTGTCATATTTACACTTTTGGTCCTTCATCTTTGGCAGATTGTCAAGATAGGTCCTTTGTCTTCAAAGTCTTGTCACTTTTGATCCTTCTTTGTCTTTTTCATCAAATTAAGCTTGATTTTCCTTTGTTTGCTTGAAAATGTATCCTTCTTACCTATTTGAGCACAAACACAAAACATACCACATAATTCTGCTTTATAGCACAAAGTTTAGGTATTTTTATTGTGTTTTAGGGTGATTTGTTGATAAATTGATATGAGTTTTTTCTCATATCAACTTCAAACTATTGGTCGAACACCCCCTTAACAACAATAACATGCCCTGTAAAAGAAACCCTATGCCCTTACATGTGTTAGAAAAATCTACCCTTTAGCCTCAACCTTAAAGATATTGTTAAGGCCTCCATATATATATATATATATATATATATATATATATATATATATATATATATATATATATATATATATATATATATATATATATATATATATATATATATATATATATATATATATATATATATATATATATATATATATATATATATATATATATATATATATAAACTTTGACCTATCCAGAATTTACTGATTTTGAACATATGAAACGTTTGTTATGACCAGAGGGTCTTACCCTATCCCATTTGCTTATCCCTTCTCCAGATCTTTTATTTAATATATAATATAAATCTCATGTTCATTTGAAGCTCCAATTATAACCCTAAGTACCCCAAACAATTCAAAACATAAAATGAAAACAGGCTGACCGAAAAACTGTTTTGACACCCGACTGAGGTAACCTGTGTTTGACCCACTTCCCGACCTCAAATTTAGTTCTAGTTTCTTTCATTTGAAAGCTAATTAAATTACCTTTCCAGGGACATAAGATTCGAAATTTAGAAGTTTGTAGAACTCTAGATATGATCAAAAAAATGGACCAAAAATTCTGTCCAGTTTTTAAAAACGAATTTAAACATGATTAAACCCTAATTATGATCACTAATATTCATAATAACCAAAGTAATCAATTCATATGAAGCCTAATCTCACTAATCCCATAAAACTCACAAACCCTAATCCATCATAAGATCAGTTACATGATTAAATTGATTAAAATCATTAATAGAACAAGGGTTTTGAAGGTTTTACCTTAGAAATCAATGGAAGATCTTTAGTTTTGAAACCCTAATTGGCCACCATTGTTGAATTTCGGCTAGGAGCTGTTATGGAGGTTAAAAATCTGATTATTTTGCTTATGGGTTGGGTTTGGTTAAGTCATAAAAGCCCCCTAATCCCATTACAAGTTCATTGGGCCTGTTTTGGGCTTTTCCTTCTTTCTTTCTTGTGTCGTCCAAACCGACCCCCTTTATTTTTTTTATTTTTTTTTTTTATTATTATTAATTAATGTATTTATAATATTACCTTAATTTACCTTAATTTATTTCAGCTCCAAAAACCTCCAAAACCTCAAAACCATAAAACTAGTCAAATTTACGCGTATACCGTAAAAGACGTAAAAATATACAGTTTTATAAAAACTCTTAGAATATGAAATAAACTATATAATTAAGTTCTAAATGACTTAAAACCATCCCGTAAATTATTCCCGTGATTAAATAGCTCATCCGAGACCCCTAAATGCACAACCCTATAATACATATACGTATACGTAAAACCACTAAATAACACCATCATATTTCATAGTCACTACTATGTGAGCTCATGAACATGAAAACATCACACATCGTTTCACTCACATGGTACCCCATACCCGAAAACGATGTCCAAACCACATTCTATTCACACCACATAACTCAGAAACACATAAAGACACGTAATTCCACGAAATATGGACAAAATAAAAATAAGTTACTAATAAGAGTAAAAACACTTACCTTTTAACACTTAATTACAATAATAACCAAGTCAAAACGTGTATTTTATGTCGTAAATTTCGGAATTATGCGTGGTTTGTGTTTTTGTTGTGGTTTAGGACCAAAATATGAAAAGGAAGAAAAAGCGGGGTTTCACGAGCTATTATCGAAGAAAACGAGAAAAGACGAAGTCAAAAGATCAAGAGTGCAAAAAGAACGGAAGTCCAAGGCCTATTCTGAAGATTTATCGAAGAAAAAGTCTAAAGACGGAAGTTTAATGAAGTCGAAGAACTCAAGTCTAATTATTGAAGAAATTATAAGACAAGTTCAATTTATATCGACAAATCCCGAGACGACGTCGAGAAAGACAAAGAATTAAAACACGAGAACGAGAAAGAGAAAGAAAGAAGGAAGCAACACATGCACTCCCCACTTCCTATATATACCATCCTAATGACACATAGGAGGGTGTTAGTCATTTAGGTTAGTTAGTTTAGTTTTAGAATTAGTGTAGTTTTATTTTCTCTCTCTAGTTTTTCACTTTCTCTCTCTAGTTTTTCTTTAAAGTTTTAAGCTTTTCACTTTAATCTTGTATTTGAATCTTTAATCTTCATCTTGAATTTCAAGTTTTTCATATTCAATCTCTTTTTACCTTTCTTGATTTTTACTTGTTTGATCCAAAAATTATCTTTGATTTTGTTTAATCTTGATGTTTGATTTACTAAAAAGTTTATCTTTTGGTTTCTCTTTAAGTTTTTATACAACATAAGCTTTGAGCTTATCATGCTTATTGGCTTATTTTGTATTTAGCTTATTCACTTTTTTAGTTTTCTTAAAAAGTTTAGTCTTTTTTAAAGTTTGGTTCATAAAGTTTGCTTATTTCGTATTTTAAAAGTTTTCAAATTTGTGCTTATTGAGTTGGTTAAGTTTTTGTTAAGTGTCCTTTTTAGAAGTGCTTATTCGATTTTTAGCTTATTGTACTCCATCCGAATATTGTGATTTTTCCATCACAATAGGGTTTTTACATTGTGATAGCTTTTTCCGATAGCTTTATTGTGATCGCAATAACCCTAGGGGTTCTACTTTGCGATCGAAGTGTAATATCCCCTTATTCCGATCGAGGATTGCGATCGCTCATTGCGATCGTATATTGCGATCGGGATTTAAGGTATATTGCGAGGAAATGCTGTCCAAATTTTGATAGTCATATTCCGATACTTTTCTTTTTTAAACAATATTCCGATACTTTTCTTATAATTGGTATTCCGATAGTTTGTTTTTAGATATTCCGACATTTTTATTTTTAGACATTCTGATACATTTCTTTTTTTTATTCCAATATATTTTTAGTTTTATTCCGATACTTTTTTTTTTCTTAGCTAATATTCCGATAGAAATTTTTGTATTACATTGCGACAGATTCAACATCAATATTGCGATACATTAATTTGACCAGCATGCATGCCTGCATGCTTAAGGGCTTTTGGCGCCATTTTCACATAGCAGCTTGCTAGCTGAGCTAGCTGTCTGCTAGCTTGTTTATTTATTATTGTTGTTCCGTAATTGTTTTGTTTAATCTGAAAGTTGTTCCGATTTTAATTTTGAAAGTTACGTATTTTTAGTTGAATTTTTCGTCTAATTTTAAAATTAATATATTTTCGTAAAGTTCAAGTTTTATCTTTTATTTAGTACCCGCTTTAGGTTTTGTCTCGTTTAGCTTTAAAGTACCATCTTAGTTTTATTCTCTCCTTTTTCATTAAGTAAACTTTATTTTAGAGTCGATAGTTAATTCTTCGTTTAGTTTTATTTTTATTAATTGTTTCGTTTTAAATTTCGTTTTGTTATTTGTTTTAATATTCGTTTTAATAGCTTTTTAATTTTTAGTTTTTAATATTCACCTTGTTTTACTTTTATTATTTGTACTTGTCTTTAGTTTATTTTTAAATACTTTTCGCATTTACTTTTTAATTAGTTATAGATAATTAACTTCCCTTTTTCTTAACCAAAAACAATTGAGTCACACATTTAACCGGAAATCAATTCGTTAAGACACCGAGAAAACGAACTTTTTAACCTAGCAAAATCATACTTTCAAATGGCGCTGCTGCCGGCTCTTTTCGTGAAGATTAACGGTTTTTTGTGAGAGACGCGTTGGATTTTGGGATCCGTTCACTTTTGAACGTTATTTTTTTGCCAAAAATTTTCAAAAATCCAAAAAAAATATTTAATTTTTCAAAAAATCCCAAAAACATTTAAAAAATCATAAAAAGCATTTCTTTTTTGAAAGTTTTGCACCAAAAATATTCCTCTTAACCCTCTATTGTGTTTAATTATTTTTCTCAACCCCTCTAATTTTTAATTCTTCATGGATTCTTATGTCCATTGCATAGGGTGTGGGAGACGATTATATGGGTGCGAATCATGTCAATGGTGTTCATGCGAGCAATGCGGAAAAGATCTTCCACCCATTTCAACCGATTCACTACTTGGATTTTGTCCATCGTGCAATTCGACTAATTCATCCTTTTCTTCTAATCCACCTACTCCCCCCTTGCATATATTATGGAAGCGATTCTCATTGGCATGTTTCGTGTCCAATTCGATACCCGCCTCATGGCGAGCAAGAACTGTGTTACAATTATGACAATGGTAATAGCTATCTACAAGAAGCACCGGGTTTTTCTCAATACCCGTGTTGCAATTATTGTAGGGGCCCTCACGATACTTCTTATTGTCAGCCAATGAATTATTATGAGTTAAATCCATGTCCTCATTTTTCTTCACCGATGGATTATTATGAACCAAATCCGTGTTCTAATTCTTCTCAACCGATGACTTACTATGAGCCACATTCATGCTATAATTATGGTTTTCACAATTTTGAGCCCCCACAATACACCCTCGATCATCAACCTTCTGTTGGAATGTGTGAAGAAGAACAAGCCAATTTTTTGAATACACTTCAATACGTTCAACAAGAATTAGCTAGCATACGCGAAGCAAGGAAGGAGGAAAAGCGAAAGCAACAAGAACAAGTATCTAATCTTAGTGATTATACTCCTCCTCTTGTGCGTCCATACTACTTTTATGATGATGACGAGGATGATATCTATGCTCTCAACCCATCTTCTGAGATTACTACTCCTACTCTTGATATCCCAAATGCGTCTAAGGATAATGATACATCGAGTGAGATTAGTGATTTTGGTATTGATAAATTCTTTGATGAGGTTTGTGATGTGCCGACTTTTGTGGAGCCTATGGACGAGGTCGCTCTTAATGATGATGATTTTTCTCCATGCTATGAGAATTTCACCTTTGAAATTTCTCAATCTCCTCCGGGCGATGAGGGCGATGTTGATTTATTCTCTCCGACTTACGAGAAGTTCACCACTGAACATGGTCTTGTAGATGAGGTGGAAGATGTTATTCTTCGCGACAAATTACTGAAAGTTCATCTTCTTATTGCTAAAATTGAAGCGTTAAAATCTGCTCCTATTTCTGAGTCATTACCTCCGTCTATTACTTCAGTTGAGAATAATGATACATCTATGGAGGAAATTGAGTTGATGATGATGACATGGAGGGGGATATTCTTTTTAATAATTTGCTGCATGAAGATATTGTCCCAAGTCCCCCTCCCGATCACCTTTCATCCACTCCTTTAGAAACCATTATGGAGGATGAGTGCTTTGACCCGGGGGGTGACATTGACCATTCAATGATTGACACCTTTACGGCTTTGCCGCTCGATGATAATCATATGTCTTTAGGGGATGACATTTTGATTCCTTTACCCACCCCACCTCCCGTGGATCATGATCTCACATACTTTTTATATGTTGAGAGGACTTTTCTACCTTTTAAGACTTATCCTCCGGCCTCTCCTTTATTAATGTCCTCCGGGAACGAGGACAAGGTCTTTGATCCCGGTATTACATTTGAGGCTTCCCCATGGACCATTTAATTCAGGGGCGAGTCAGGCTCATGACTCGGTTAACAAAAACAAGCGCTTCTCGGGAGGCAACCCGATTATCTATCCTTTTATTCTGTTTTTCTAATAAGTGTAGGGGAGACCCTAGTATGTGTTTGTTGTTTTTTTTCTTATCATATGCAGGGATTCGAGCTTTCAAAGATCCATTCTTGATGACTTTTGACGACCCGTGATTCCGTGTTCCCGTCTTCCCGGTTCTATCCTAAACTCTTTTGATTCATTATTTTATCATTTATGATTGAAATAAGAATCACTTTAGTTGTCTCTTCCTTAGCAAGATTTAAACAACGTGCACAATGTCCTAAGTGTAGGGGAGTTCACTCCCACATGTTTAAACATTAAGGACAATGTTTATATTAAGTGTAGGGGGACTTCTATCGAAGTTAAGTGGCCTTTTCTTTTTATTTGTCCTCATTTTAACCGGAAAATTGATTTTTCGACATTTTTCAAAATTTTTAATCTATTTTGGCCTAGTAGTTTTACCTTTGTATAGTTATTTTCTTTCTTTGTTAGAATAAAAGTTTAATAAAGTGGTTTTAAGTTTCAAACGTCATGAATCTTTTGAATCAACCCGAGTTTACTTATCTAAGTTTACTCTAGCTAGTATCCTTAACGTGTTTAAGTCATGTTTTTCTAGGCTTTTATATAAGGGACTTTAAAACGCGAAAGTCTTAACTCTTACGGGTTAAGAACAAGAACTTTTCGCAAGTTCCTATAACTGATCCTAGAAAGTCGTTTATCAAGGGAACTTTAAAATGCGAATTCTAAACTTGAAAAAGTCTAAGAATTTGCAAGATCCTCTAGATGACTCGAAAATCTAAAACTTTGATTTAATTGGCTAGGCATCCACGAGTCTCATTCCTTGAGATTTTAAATTGTGGAGAACGAGAGATGATAGAGTCAATTATAAGTTTGGTATTCTTTCGTGAATTTATGTGAGTTGATTATAAGCCTATTCTCCCATCGCTTGTTAATAAATTTATCTGCAATAAATAAGGTTGTACGATTTGAAAAGTTACTTAGCTTCGAGCACAAGATCGTTTAAAAGTTGCTCGGTATTAATTAGAGTTCATAGCCAAGGCATAACTTATTGAAGCGGGATGCGAAGATTGGCGAGTCCGAAAAGGTCCTAACAAGACATGAGGGCTACATTTTGTTGCTAAAGATCCCAAGTGATGTGAAGAATCATTTATCAAAAATCAATATGAAGGATCGAGACACACGACGAAAAGAAAATACTCCCCTAAAGATCATGGAGAAGTCTATCTAAAAAGGCCCTAACAAGGTATGAGGATAAATAGATCCAAGTCCTAAAAGGAGGCGGATCGTTGTATATCAAAGTCCAAAATAAAGATTGGAGAAAAATGAAGAAGTCGTGGTCCAAATATGAAGAATCTCTCAAAAAGTTCAAGTGAAGAAATTCCTAATATGAAGAGAAGACCATAATTTCATGAACGTCTCTCAAGATTCGAAGTATGAAGTCGCTGCCAAATATCGGTCCGAGAAAGGTCTCAAATCGTGAAGCGAGTTATGCCAAAATATGAACTTTATGAGGTCCCGAGAAGCAGTTTTAAAAGATTTTGTCTTTTAGCTAACTATTGATTAAATCGTCCCACTTTATTTTCGGCCTAAATAAACTATCGAAATAAGTCAACAATGCATCCTCGTGATCATTCAAGACAATAATAAAATATAAGAGATACACCTAGTAATAAGGGAGTCTAAGTGAATAATTGGGCCACATGAGTTTGTGATAGTTTGCTAACTTATAATAACAATGATCTCGTTTTTAAGCTTCGTACGGGGAACGTGAAACTTGAGGATGATAATCATTCACGATATTCCAAAACCCTAAGGTAAGTTTTTGATCGTTTTACTAGTTTTCTTTCTTTAAATATTTTGTCTCTTTAATAAAGGCCAAGATGGATTGATTATGATGAAAAATGTAAAACTTGCTTTGTAACTAATGCATTGCATGAGGACATTGCAATGGTCAAGTGTAGGGGATTTAATAAGTGTGAAAACACTTATCTTTTTACCACTTAATTACAATAATAACCAAGCCAAAACGTGTATTTTATGTCGTAAATGTCAGAATTATGCGTGGTTTGTGTTTTTGTTGTGATTTAGGACCAAAAGATGAAAAAGGAAGAAAACACGGGGTTTCACGGGCTTTTATCGAAGAAAACGAGAAAAGACGAAGTCAAATGATCAAGAGTGCAAAAAGAACGGAAGTCCAAGGCCTATTCTGAAGATTAATCGAAGAAAAATTCTAAAGACGGAAGTTTAATGAAGTCGAAGAACTCAAGTCTAATTATTGAAGAAATTATAAGACATGTTCAATTTATATCGACAAATCCCGAGACGACGTCGAGAAAGACAAAGAATTAAAAGACGAGAAAGAGAAAGAGAAAGAAAGAAGGAAGCAACACATGCACTCCCCACTTCCTATATATACCCTCCTAATGACACATTAGGAGGGTGTTAGTCATTTAGGTTAGTTAGTTTAGTTTTAGGAGTTGTGTAGTTTTATTTTTTCTCTCTAGTTTTTCACTTTCTCTCTCTAGTTTTTCTTTAAAGTTTTAAGCTTTTCACTTTAATCTTGTATTTGAATCTTTAATCTTCATCTTGAATTTCAAGTTTTTCATATTCAATCTCTTTCTACCTTTCTTGATTTTTACTTGTTTGATCCAAAAATTATCTTTGATTTTGTTTAATCTTGATGTTTGATTTATTAAAAAGTTTATCTTTTGGTTTCTCTTTAAGTTTTTATACAACATAAGCTTTGAGATTATCATGCTTATTGGCTTATTTTGTATTTAGCTTATTCAATTTTTTCGTTTTCTTATAAAGTTTCGTCTTTTTTAATGTTTGGTTCATAAAGTTTGCCTATTTCGTATTTTAAAAGTTTTCAAATTTGTGCTTATTGAGTTGGTTAAGTTTTTGTTAAGTGTCCTTTTTAGAAGTGCTTATTTGATTTTTAGCTTATTGTACTCCATCCGAATATTGTGATTTTTCCATCACAATAGGGTTTTGACATTGTGATAGCTTTTTCTGATAGCTTTATTGTGATCGCAATAACCCTAGGGGTTCTACTTTGCGATCGAAGTGTAATATCCCCTTATTCCGATCGAGGATTGCGGTCGCTCATTGCGATCGTATATTGCGATCGAGATTTAAGGTATATTGCGACGAAATGCTGCCCAAATTTTGATAGTCATATTCCGATATTTTTAATTAAACAATATTCCGATACTTTTCTTATAATTGGTATTCCGATAGTTTGTTTTTAGTTGATATTCCGACATTTTTATTTTTAGACATTCCGATATATTTCTTTTTTTTATTCCGATACTTTCTTTTAGTTTTATTCCAATACTTTTTTTTTTCTTAGCTAATATTCCGATAGAAATTTTTGTATTAAATTGCGATTGATTCAACATCCATATTGCGATACATTAATTTGACCAGCATGCATGCCTGCATGCTTAAGGGCTTTTGGCGCCATTTTCACCTAGCAGGTTGCTAGCTTGAGCTAGCTGCCTGCTAGCTTGTTTATTTATTATTTTTGTTCCGTAATTGTTTAGTTTAATCTGAAAGTTGTTCCGATTTTAATTTTGAAAGTTACGTATTTTTATTTGAATTTTTCGTCTAATTTTAAAATTAATATATTTTCGTAAAGTTCAAGTTTTATCTTTTATTTAGTACCCGCTTTAGGTTTTGCCTCGTTTAGCTTTAAAGTACCGTCTTAGTTTTATTCTCTCCTTTTTCATTAAGTAAACTTTATCTTAGAGTCGATAGTTAATTTCTTCGTTTAGTTTTATTTTTATTAATTGTTTCGTTTTAAAATATCGTTTTATTATTTGTTTTAATATTCGTTTTAATATCATTTTAATTTTTAGTTTTTAATATTCACCTTGTTTTAATTTTATTATTTGTACTTGTGTTGAGTTTATTTTTAAATACTTTTCGCATTTACTTTTTAATTAGTTATAGATAATTAACTTCCCTTTTTTTAACCAAAAACAATTGAGTCACACATTTAACCGGAAATCAATTCGTTAAGACACCGAGAAAACAAACTTTTTAACCTAGCAAAATCATACTTTCAGTGACAAACCTCAAAACCGTGTTTGTCACATAAGTGGTTGACACTTATTTCCGATTGACGTATGTGACAATTATATCAAGTGAGTTTGTAGCCCCTTTTACTATTTATAAAGTGTTTCTAAAACGCGGGGTGATATTTCATGTATGCTTACCAGATTAGTACAAATTATTATCCTGAACTGTATGCTTACCAGAGTACAAATTATTATTTCTTTTAGTATGCATAGCCACTAAGTTCCCCTCAATATCATGAACCGTTAATAATTCACAGTTTCCAAGCGCGAATATTGTGGATGGATCCACCGGGATTGACAATCCCCGTCCCATATTACTTTGATGCATATAAATTTGTTAATACTTGAGTATTTAGGTTGAATACTCAATAGTGGCACTTTTATACGTTAAGGTTCGGCGTCATGAGCTACTAGCAATAATAAAAGTATTTACAATGGATAATGTACATAGTCATTCCCCCCATTACTTGTTTTACAAATTTTACCGTGTTCCATTACTTAATTTACTAAATCTATGAATATCACTCAACTTTTGTTGACGTTTTTACATGTTTTAATCTCATGTAATAACGCTTAATATGCTTGGATGGGATCCCGCAAGATGTTAGCAGCTTGGAAGTTCTGTGTTGTAATTATACTTTTGATGTTGTTAAAGTTGTCCAAATCCTTCATGCTTATCTTTTGGTAACTGTAAACTTTAAAACCATGTTGTAATGGTTCTTTATTATGTTGTAAAACTTTTGGGACCTAAGTTAAAAACTCTGATAGTCGTAATGTAATATATATCTTTTATTATGTCATTATTTGTGTCATTTATAATTCATTGTTGCTTGCACCATGACATGCCACCCCCATGTTTCTTAATTGTCCCGTGTCTGATTTCGGGAGTGCTACAGATTGGTATCAGAGCAATGGTTATAGAGAACTGAGTCATTTTCAAAACTTGGTCTATTACTAAATTTTCAAAATATTCCTTGCTTTACTAGTGTCAAACACAGAAACTCTCTAATCCTTATTATTTATCTTCATTATTCTCATAATATTTTATACTTTGATTTCATTTTGAAATATTGTATTGTTTTCATTACGATACTTATTATCTCCTGCCAAACCCTTCGTGCTTATTACGTATATATTTTCCTTTCCTTATGTAGATGAATTCTCCACCTCGATCGCCAGACCATGTTAACAACTTTCCTCAGAAGGAAGCCAAGGAAGATTTTGAGGAGGATCCTAAGGAAGAGCCAGAGGAGGATCTTGAGGAGGAGTCTGAGGAGGATCTTGTGGAGGAGGAGGAAGAGATTCAGCCTACAACCACACCAATCAAAGACTCTTCTACTTTATCATGCCTACCTTTAGGGAATTCTTCAGACTCTGACAATGATACTTCTGATCAACCTTTTTAGACCAGCACCTTTGAGGTGGGAGGTCCCTCTACTGTCTATCCTGCTTCCCCTGAAGCAATGACTGAGACTATCCTGACTCCAGCAGATCTTGAAATCAAAAAGCTGCACAACAATGTAAGATATTTGTTAAGGGCAGAAAATAAAAGAGTAGCTGAAGTTAAAGATCTCCAATTAGAAGTGAAAAAGTTAAGAAAGCACATGAAGTCTTATGACAAGAATTTCAAGGATGAATGGAAATATACGGCTCATCAGAATGGGTTAATTGAGAAATTAATTTCCAAAGATAAAGAAAAGAAGGAGATGATTAAGGGTTTACAAAAAAACTATGATGATAATGAAAAAGCGTTTGGATGAACTTGGGGAAAATCCTGAAGGGGTGGCTACATTTACAGCATCGTCATCTTAGGGACCACCTAGTGGTTCCCAGTAGATCTTTTCAGTATTTTCGTTTATGTACTTTCTATTATTTATCTTTTGTATATTCCACTAGAAATTTATGACAGTTAGTGCTACTTGTATGTGGGTGTAATTTTTGTTCTTTTGTATACACCCTTGTAACCAAAAACATTATT
Organism: Glebionis coronaria; assembly: GCA_025667525.1. Taxonomy (NCBI): domain Eukaryota; kingdom Viridiplantae; phylum Streptophyta; class Magnoliopsida; order Asterales; family Asteraceae; genus Glebionis; species Glebionis coronaria. The sequence continues at coordinate 157,900,669 of CM046876.1, forward strand.
TCCTTAGTATGTTATGGAAAACGTGTTCTTAATGAATCATCATTTTGGTATTATTGTGATTACATCTAATTTTACTTCGTGTACTTGAATCTTGTTACAATATAAACTCCTCAGTAGTGCATTCCAAGTTGACAATCAGTTATGCATATCTAAAATCTTTTTTTATCTTATTTATCCATTTTTCATGAATCTTGAAATAGCATATTTATACAAATTCTCACTAAATTTTTTACTGTGTTGTTGACCGAATCATGTCGCCTACCAGAATTCGTAGGACTGATGGACCCAGAAGATCCCGTAGGGCCAATATGGAAAGAATTATTGCTAAAAGGTTGGAAAAAGCTGTTGCTGAATACCAAAAGAGTCAAGAGACTCAAACTAAAGCTGAAAGTTCTTCGAGTGCAAAAGGATGTTCACACAAAACTTTCATGTCTAGAAAACCACACTCTTTCAAGGGGACAGAAGGTGTCGTTGGTTTAACACGTTGGTTGGAAAGGTTGAGCAAGTATTTGGAACTTGAAAATGTGCTAAAGAAGATAAGGTGGTATATGTTGCTAGTACTTTGAAAGGTATTGCACTTACATGGTGGAACGAGAATATACGAACTTTAGGCCTTGAAAATGCAAACAAAATCCCTTGGAGCGAGTTTAAAGTAATGATGACCACTGAATATTGCCCTGAGACTGAGATAGCTCGAATGGAGCAAGAGCCATGGAATTTACAGATGAAAAATGATGATATTGAGGCCTACAATAATAAGTTTCATGAATTGGTCTTGATATGTCCTGAAATGGTTCCAACTAAGAAAAAGAAGATTAAAAGGTATGTCAAGGGCTTTCCAGAAAGAATTAAAGGGCACATTACATCATCAAAGCTTTCTTCCTTACATGAAGCAGTAGATATGGCCCGTGAATTGGTCGAGTAGTCTATGGAAGGTAAGCTGCTAAGTCAGGTGATGGTAATAAGCAAAAATGGGAGGATACTAAAGGAAATAATCAAGGAAATAACCGCAACAACAACCGGGGAAACAACAGAATCTTTAACAGGAACAGAAATCAACAAGCAAATAAAAGACAAGAGACGACAGCAATGTATGCATCTGATCCTGTTGTTCCTACTGTTCCTACTGCTCCTGCTGGTAGACAAGGTTATGCTGGGAACATGCTCAAGTGTGATCGATGCAACTGGCATCATCCTGTTGGTGTGTCTCCTACTAAGTATGCAAAGTGTAAAAGGATTGGCCATGAGGAAAGAAACTGTAATATGGTGTGCTTTGGCTGTGGAGAAAAATGTCATTTCAAGAATCGGTGTCCAAAGGCTAGGAACACGCAGAATGATGGAGCTCGAGGAAGAGTGTATCAGGTGGTCAATAATCCTCAGCAGAATACTAGCGTAGTCGCGGGTACGTTTCTTCATAACAACCATTATGTTAGTGTTTTATTCTATTCTGGTGCTGAGAATAGTTTTGCATCATCCGCCTTTAATCCTTTTATTCATATTACTCCCTCTGCCTTAGACACTAGCTATGAAGTAGAATTAGCAGACAATAATATTGTTAGCACCAATACAGTCTTACGTGGTTGTACCCTCGATTTTCTTAACCATTTGTTATTCATTGATCTTTTACCAACGCGTCTCGGCAGCTTTGATGTTATTATCGGCATGGATTAGTTAGCATCTCATCGTGCCGTCATTGTTTGCTTTGAACGAATCGTGCGTATTCCTCTTTCTTCGGGTAAGACCTTAGAATTCCACGATGAGAAGCCAGATTACAATCTGAATTCTCTTCTTTGTATCAAGTCTAATGAGAAAAAGCTTGATGACATTCATATTATTTGTGAATTTTCTGGAGTGTTCTCAGATGACTTGTCGGGATTAACTCATGTGCGTGAAGTTGATATCCGTATCGAACTTATACCAAGCGTACTTCCTGTTGCCAAGTCACCTTATCGCTTAGCGTCGTTCGAAATGAATGAATTATCGAATCAGATTAAGGATTTACAAGAGAAAGGTTTCATTAGACTGAGTCATTCGCCATGGGGAGCTCCTGTGCTCTTTGTTAATTAAAAGGATGGTGCAATAAGAATGTGTATTGACTATCGGGAACTGAATAAGCTGACAATCAAGAATCGTTACCCTCTCCTACGTATAGATGATTTATTCAATCAATTACAAGGTGCTCGCTGTTTTTCCAAGATAGACATTCGTTTAGGTTATCATCAGTTAAGAGTTCATGAAAGTGACATCTCTAAAACCGCATTCAGAACCCGTTATGGTCACTTTGAAATTACCGTTATTCCATTCGGTCTTACCAATGATCCTGCCATTTTTATGGATCTAATGAACCGTTTTTGAAAACCATACCTTGATAAGTTCGTCATAGTCGTTGTTGACGACATCCTCGTTTACTTAAAATCTGAAAAAGATCATGAACATCATCTGAGAACAATTTTGAGCCTTCTAGAGAAAGAAAAGTTGTATGCCAGATTCTCTAAGTGTGAACTTTGGTTTAAAGAGGTCCAATTCTTAGGACATGTGGTCAACCAGGACGGTATAAAAGTGGATCCTAGTAAAGTTGAAGTAGTTAAAAATTGGAAAATCCCTTAATCGCCTACGAAGGTCCGTTCATTTCTTTGGTTAGCCGGATACTATCGCAGATTTATAAAAAATTTCTCCAAGATTTCTAAGCCTTTAACCTTGCTTACACAAAAGAACAAGGAGTACATTTGGGGTGAAGATCAAAAGTAAGCTTTTTGCTTATTAAAGGAGAAATTGTGTAATGCCCCGATGTTAACACTTCCAGATGGTCCGAATGACTTTATAGTTTATTGTGATGCATCCCATCAAGGTTTCGGGTGTGTCCTAATGTAGCGAGGTAAAGTGATTGCTTATGCCTTATGACAACTTAAAATCCACGAGTAGAATTATACCACTCATGACTTAGAGTTAGGTGCAGTGGTATTTTCCTTAAAAATATGGAGACATTATCTTTATGGGACGAAAACTGTGATATACACTGATCATAAGAGTCTCCAATATATCTCTGACCAAAAAGACTTGAATATGCGTCAAAGGCGATGGTTAGAACTCCTTAGTGACTACGAATGCGAAATTAAGTATCACTCAGGAAAGGATAATGTTGTGGCAGATGCTTTAAGTCGAAAGGAAATACTTAAACCAAGGAGAGTGCGTGTTATGAGTATAACCGTTCAATCTAGTCTCAAGGCTAAAATTTTAGAAGCACGGAAAGAAGCTGCAAAGGATGTTGATCCCAAACTTAGATCGATTAGCTTTGTGTTATCAATATTGAATCAAGTATAACACGTAGAGAAACTTTGTGTATATAATAATCTAAGTGTTATGCGGAATTAACACTTAAATTAAAGAACAAAACAAAACACAAGGTATACCAAACTTTCACTTGTATTAGTAAACGATGAAGTACAATAAAAGTATTCAAAATATATATCAATACTAAACCCTACGACATCCTTTTATAACATAAGGAGTCTTGTACAATAATTAAACTTGTCAACTATTCTAGGAAGATTTATTGAGATAAACATAGAAAATACAATATACATGCATATCTTCCTAACATATAAAAACGTGTTGACTAAGTAGTCTGTTGTAGCTAGTATTTCACTTGTTAGTGCTTGAATATTTCTTGTCAGCGTCTAATCTGTCAGCGCCTAAATAACTCTTGTCAGCATCCAAAATCCCTTTGTCAACGGCATAGTGATATAGCTAATCTTATTCCCAACAATCCTCCCCTAAACTTGATACCTGTACTAATGTTCAAGTTTCTGAATAAAAACAAAATACAAAGAGGATTCTTACAAATAAAACCTACTCCTGAATCTGAGAATATATAAATCTCATAAAGTCCATGCTGACATCACCGGTGTAGTCAACTTCAAGCCTGGTGGTGATCAACTTCTTCAATAATTCTTGTGATAGTGTATACTTCTCATCTATCAACAAGTATTATGCAAACTTTGTAGTACTGAGATGAAACACACCAGCAGCTGAATAAAAATGCCACTTCAAGCTACTCAAATCATCCAGATTCAACCAAACTGGATCATCGACATCATGGGCAAACATTCTTTGAAATGTTGTCCAAATATTTATTCCATTCAAAGATGTAGGAGCCTCAACCTCATACACCTTCTTCATCAAACTCCACAGAGTTTCAATATCCTCCCTATCCAAACTGGCAAACAAAGATACAAAGGAAGTAAAAGTGTGTACCTTATCACCAGCCCTAGTGATCACCCAGAATCCAATAGAATCTTCTTCATACTTAATGATTGGATCTCTGAAATCAGGAGGCAAAACTGCAGCTAAATTAGATGCCATCAGTGGAGAAAGTATCATGTTCCTCTTCAAAACTACTTCATGTAGATTCAACTGATCAAGCACAGGGAACTTTAACTTGAATCCCTTCTTCACTGGTTTAGGCACAATGAATGCCTTTTTAATCTTTAGCAGTTCCTCTATTTCTTCATGTCTTTCTTTAGAAAGCATTCTGGATGTGTTTGCCTCAGAAATATAATCCTAAATAGGATAAGCAAGGTACTCCAGTTGATCAAAAGAAATCTTTCTCAACTTATCATAAGTCCACCTTGTTTGGTGGCACCTGAGAAGCATATAGTAAAGCTCTCTCCTTGTTGTCTTGTTCTTGGACGATACCTTCTTTGCACTATATTGCAAAATAACTTTGCAATTCCTTTGATCTCTTAACAAAATCTCCGGACCCAATATTTTCTCTGACACAGTCATGTCTGGATTTGCTACACAGGCCTCTTCCCATTTAATCTACATAGTAGAGACATGAGGCACATCAACATCTACCTGCATTTTTAACTCTCTAAGCTTTTCCCTTGCAAGCTCATCTTCCCCATACTCTAATTTCTCCAAGTCCACCAAATTGCTTATATCAACAGTTGAGCTTTGTGAACTTTCATCATCACCGGAACCATCATCTTCATCACCTTCAGATTCAGATGTGAGAATCTGAGCTTCAATATTTCCCTTTTCAAGCCCCTTCTTTTCTTGCTCTTGTAACTGATGAGCAAGCATTTCATCAACCTTTTTCTGGGCTGCATCTTTGGGAACATCCTCTTCTACTAACACAGCTTTACCCTTATCCATAGGATCAATAGTGGGCAAAGTAGAAGGTGATACCTGAGTGGAAGGCTCCTTGATCATGAATGGTGGTTGGGATACACCAGTCACACTTGGAATCCTGTCAGCGTCTGAAATAGGCGTGTCAGCGTTCAAATTGCCGTTGTCAGTGGTTGATAGTCCACTAGCTTGTAACATCATTTTAGTGAAAGACTGCTTCATGGGAGTGAGCAAAAAGGTAGCCAGTTGTTCCTTCATCCCTGTAAGTTCCTCAGCTACCTCCTTTGTCCCATACAAACCTTCATGGGACCCCTTATCACTCAAATTGAATGGTTCAGTAGGTGCTTCCTCCCTTTTGTAAGAATCATCTTTAGAGGACAACACCATAGCTCTCCTTTTCCTTGAACCAGTAGCTTCCAAAACTACTATCCTTTCCCTTAATTGATTAAGTTCAAGGCCTTGGTCAATGACTTTTTGTACAAGTTCTACATTGGACTTTTGCATGTATATATGTTAATAAATAATCAAGAACGGTTTTAATTGGTTTGTAGTGTCTTATGCATTTTTAACTAATCATTCGTGGTTGGTATAAGTACGTCTTAAGATTCTAAGTTAGAACGTTTTATGTGTACTAGACTTATGTAATGCTTAATACTTAGCGGGTGTTTTTCCTTTTATTCTTTGCAACTTTCTTTGTGAGGAATAAAGAAAAATAAGAGCGGCTTATGAAAATAAATGAGTGGCTAGAAAAAAAAGAAAAAAAAAGAAAAAGAAAAAAATAATTATACAAGACTCCCAAGAGGGGGAGTGAAGTGTTAATTATAGTAACTATTGAATTCCAATATTACTCTCACAAGGGTTGCAGGGATTTGATAGTTGCTCCAATCCAATATTACCTTGACGGGTTGCGGGATTGAAGATCCAAGGTCTCAAAATGGCGGCGGATATAAATTATTTCGTGAGTTTTATTTTTCTTTTCTTAGCAAGTGTTGTTGGGAATAAAATGTAGCCAAAACACTTGGACGCTGCCAAGAGCAATTTGGACGTTGATAAGAAGAAATCAAGTGTTGACAGGACAAGCCTTGAGAGGAAGAAGTCAAGCATTGATAAGAAGAAGTCAAGCACTGATAGAAGACTTAGTCTACACGTTTTATGTTTCTAGTATGTTTCTAGTAAAGATATGTTCGACAATGTATTTCCTATGTTTATCTTTACCAAGAATAGCTGATACGTAGACTCTTGTACAAGGTTCCTTAATCTATAAAAGGAGGCCTTTAGGTTTTAGTTTAATGTACGTTTTTACACTTTCATTGTACGCAAGTTCGATTTATCAATCAAAGTGAAAGTTTGGTTTATCTTGTTTGTGTGTTCTTGTTTAAGTATTAATTCCGCATAATACTTGAATTGTTACATATACAACAAAGTTTCTCTACGTGTTTAACTTGATTTAATCTCGTTTACACAAGCTAAATTGATCTAAGTTTGGGATCAACAAGTGGTATCAGAGCTTGTTGAGAAACTCTGATCTAAAGAACACAAAAACCCTAAATCGCCAAAAACCCTAATTTTCAAGAAACCCTAAAACTAAAACACCATGTCTACTCCAGACTTAACCTCCTCCTCCTCAACCCCTAACATCAAGATTCCCATGATAGACCTAGATAACTTTGAGCTGTGGAAGTTTAACTTTGAGCAGTATCTTCAAATCCATGACCACACTCTATGGGAAATTATTGAATATGTAAACACATTCAATAAGGCTGCCAAGATTGTAGCTGCTATCTTGGTAAGATCAACTCCAGGCTCTACTGAAGAGGATCGAAAAGAAAAACCTAAAGATGGAAGAGCTGTCGCAGCTGAGGACGTTGCAAAGAGGAGGAACGACATGAAAACACTAAGCATCCTCAAACTCTCTTTGGGACAAGCCAATCAGCAAAAAATATAGAGGTTATGATTCTGCAAAAGATCTTTGGGCATCTCTTGAAGTTGCTTATGGTGGTAATGCTGATACTGTACAAGAGAAAAAGAAGAAACTCTTGCATGAGTATACTGTGTTCAAAGCTCAACCCAATGAAAAGCTAAGTGGAGTGAGAAGCAGACTTCTTGACATTACAAGCAAGTTGTCATTCATGGGAACAGTGCATGATGATGTTGATATCATCACCACTTTCCTTAAAAGTCTTGGTGATGCATGGAAGATTGAAGCAAGGTCTATGATTGCTAATAATACTCACAAAAGTTCCACTTTTGATGATGTTTACAATAAACTGAGGCTTGTAGATAATGAAATCCTTTTGGAACAAGGAAGCAAGTCTACCAATGGAAATATGGCCTTCTTCTCACATAGTGAAGGTTAATTTGATCAAAGGGAGTTATACATACACCCAGTTACTGGATCACCTTGTGTCAACGTTGGATCAAGCTTTGTCAGCGCCTCACATTCAGACGCTGACACATACAATGTTGACTCACCAAGAGTTAAGCCTGCTGGTATTGATCTAGATAATGTGTGTGCATACATTGCTTCATTGCCCAATGGTTCAGTGATTACATATAAGGACCTTGAGCAAATTAGTGATGAGCATTTGGAGGAGATGTACATAAAGTGGAACATGGCTCTTGCAAGCATAAGGGCAAATAGATGGAATCGAAGATTTAAGAAGAAGATGACTTTTAATGCTAAGGACACTGCTGGATTTGATATATACAAGGTTGAGTGTTATAATTTTCATCGAATAGGACACTTTATGAGAGAATGCAGATCTCCAAGAAGATCTGATGCTGGAAAACCCTCAAGCCAAATCATCAAGGTTCAGGATCCTAAAGCTATGGTTGCTATGCAAGACATTGATGGTGTTGGCTGGGATTGGAGCTATTTGGCCAAGGATGAGGAAGAGAACAAAGCTTTGGTTGCAGAAAAGGAAGAAGATGAGCATGTTCACTATGCTCTCATGGCACACTCTTCATCTTCATCAGACAATGAGGTATATGATGATGCTTCTTGTAGTAAGGGTTGTCGTCTAAATACTGAAAAACGTAACAAAGAAGTCTTAAAATTGACAATAGATGTTGTTAATGAAAGATGCAAGTTATCTAATTATCAACTTGCTCTTACTCAAACTGAAAAGACTGTGGCTGAATATAAGAAAATGAAGTTTGACCTAAAAGATCAAATCAATATTTTAACTCATGATTTAAATGCTAGTGTTGAGGTTAGAAACATTTTGGAGAGAGCCAATGGTTTTTTACAAGTTAAGTTAGATGAGGCTATAAAAAAAAGATAATGTAGATCTTAAAATCCAGAGATTTGATAAAGCTTCACAAACCCTAGAAAAATATGTTAGTGAACAAAGAGACTCTAGGGATATGACTGGGATTGGGATGAAAGAGTATGCTGGTGTTCCACCACCTGCTAGGAACTTTTATGGTGTCCTTAGAAAGGATTTATCTTGGACTGGTATACCAGAACTCCAAGAAGAGGAATTTATTCCTCCACCAAGAGCTCTTACCCTAGTATAGGAATACAAGCAGAAATTGACTGATTTGGACCAATGGAAGAAAGCCAACCCTACTTTGTTTGTTAAGGGTGGCATGCTTAGTGACAGCCCAAATGAGTCTACACCCATAAAAGTGACCAAACCTACCACTGGCAAGACTGTTGACCTTGGCTTAAACGTTGATAGAAAACCTAGTATTAAATATAAAGAAATGTATAGAAAACCTAGGTCACTAAAAAGTCAAATTAGTGACAATGGGACAGGTTTCTTTTCTTCTAGACCTAGAGCTATGTCTAGAAAATCCTGTTATACTTGTGGAAGTTTTTCACATTTAACTTATAAGTGTGTCAATGCTTCAAAGGTCAACGCTAATAGAAAGTCAACCATGGTAAATCCTAAACCTTTTGTCCAACAAAATCCACAAGTTGTTAGACCAGCCCCATTCTTTACAAAAGGGTCTAATACTTATGGACAAAGACCTTTTTAGAAGACCAATACATGGTCTAACAGACAATGGGTTCCTGTAGCAAACCCTAGGTTCAACGCTGATAAGGGTAACTTCAGCGTTGACAAGAACAAATTAAACGCTGACAGGAAGGTTACTAGACCAAGTAATGTCAAATATTTGTAACCAAAGGGAAGGGGAGCTTCTTCTAGCTTGACATGGACACCTAAACAAGACCAAAACCCTAATTCAAATGGGATTTCTATGACCTGTGACAGATTTCTTTATATTTCAAAGGTCATAACTAAACCAATTGGGGTTAACTGGGCGTTTCATCCAAAAAGGGATGAACAAGGGGTTGTCATAAGGACTAAGTCTGTTCTTGTTGAACAACCAAATGAATCCAAGTCTACTCAGGCTTAGGTTCCCAAAGAAAACTAATTTGTTTTCTTTATGTGCAGGGCATTCAAAAGCAGGTTAATGATTATGGCTATTGGGATAGTGGATGCTCTAGGCACATGACAGGGAAGGAAGACTACTTAACAAACTTCACTCCCATTAAAGATGGTGACAAAGTGTACTTTGGAGGAGGATATGGGACTATCACTGGCAAAGGCACTATTCTCACCAACAATTTGCGTTTTGAAAACGTGTTTCTGGTAAAATAACTTGACTATAATCTGTTTAGTGTATCATAGGTGTGTGATAACAAAAATAAAGTTCTTTTTACTGATACTGAATGCTTGGTGTTGAGCAAAGATTTTAAAATACCAGATGAGAAATTCATTGATTATAGAACACCTAGGCATAAGGACATTTATAATGTGAATCTTAATGGAATTAGGATGAATAAAATTTGTCATGTCTATATGCTAAGGCTTCAGTTGATGAGAGTAATCTTTGGCACAGAAGATTAGGGCTCATTAGTTTTAAGAACATAAATAGACTTGTGAGACATGGTTTAGTTGATGGTTTGCCTGAGAAGGCTTTTCACAATGACCATTCTTGTGTTGCATGCCTTAAAGGTAAACAACACAAAGTCTCCTTTAAGTCTAAACCTATGCATTCTAGTTGTAAACCTCTTCACTTACTGCATATGGACTTGTTTGGTCCAACTAATATAGAAAGCTTAAATGGTAAATCCTACTGTTTTGTCATCACTGATGATTTTTCTAGATTTACTTGGACTTTCTTTTTAGCTTTGAAAAGTGACACTGCTGATACTTTGATTAAGTTTATTACCCAAATTGAAAAGAAGTCTGTTAATGAGGTTAAGATGCTTAGAAGTGATAATGGTGGTGAGTTTAGAAATAAGTTGTTAGATGACTTTGGTGCCAAGAAAGGGATTACTAGACAGTTTAGTGTAGCTAGAACCCCACAACAAAATGGGGTAGCTGAGAGAAAGAATAGAACACTCATAGAAGCAGCTAGGACTATGTTGGCTGATGCTCACTTTCCCATTGCTTTTTGGGCTGAGGCTGTGAATACAGCTTGTTATGTTCAGAATAGAGCATTAATCAACAAGATCCATAACAAAACACCTTATGAGCTATTTTGGGGCAGGAAACCTAAAATTGGTTTTCTTAAACCTTTTGGATGTCATGTAGTTATTTTGGACACTAGTGATGCCTTAGGTAAGTTTAGTGCTAAAGGTGATAAATGCTACTTTATGGGTTATTCTGTGCAGAGTAGAGGATATAGAGTTTACATAAAGAAAGAAAAACGTATACTTGAAAAAGTATATGTTAGATTTTTAGAAAGTAAACCTAGTGTTCCTGAAAGTGGTCCAAATTGGTTATTTGACTTGGAACCTCTATCTAGGACATTGAATTATATGCTTGTTACTAATCCAAACATTATGAAGGTGACTTCAAATATTGTGGAAGAACCAGTTGTTGATATTTCAGGTAAACAAGTTGATGAAGAGGTTGGATCACAAGCAGACAAGTCAACACCCATACTTGAGTATGTTACCATCCCTATATGGACAGATGCATTTGTTGTTGCTGCTGCTGGAAAGGAAAAAGGTGGTCCACAAGTATCACCAGTTGAAAACATGCAGGATTCTTTAAACGCTGACAGAGGAAAATCTGGTGCTGACAAGACAAATTCAGGCGTTGATGGCTCAAACGTTGACAACACTAATTCAGGCGTTGACAACTCTTTTGACCATTTATTCTCTTCCAATAATTTTGAACAAGGTGAACCTTCAAACAGAAATGAAGAGGTTCATTCAGATGATGATGGAAGAGCATTTGAAGAAGATATTGTCAATATGGATAGTGAAATTGATGATAACATACATGAAGAATCATCCTTCTTCTTTGATCATAGGTGATGTGATGAATCCTGTGCAAACTAGAAGGTCTCATCAGAATCATGGAGGATTTATTGCCAATATTCACAAGAAGGTTGATACCCCTCTTGTTCAAGCATGTTTGTTTGCCCGTTTTCTTTCACAACAGGAACCCAAGAAGATTTTTGATGCTCTCAAAGAACCAAGTTGGGTGGAAGCAATGGAAGATGAGCTTCACCAATTTGCTATTCAAGATGCTTAGGAGTTAGTTGATTGTCCCAGACATGTCAGACCTATTGGGAAAAGATGGGTTCTTAGGAACAAAAAGGATGAGAGAGGCATTGTGGTAAGAAACAAGGCACGTTTAGTGGCACAAGGATATACACAAGAGGAAGGGATAGACTACGAGGAGGTCTTTGCACCTGTTGCAAGGATTGAGGCTATAATAATTTTTCTAGCCTATGCTTCCTGCGTGGGATTTATAGTCTATCAAATGGATGTGAAGAGTGCTTTTCTTTATGGCATAATTGCAGAGGAGGTTTATGTAATGCAACCTCCTGGTTTTGAAGATTCAGAACATCCAGACAAGGTGTATAGAGTGAAGAAAGCTATATATTGACTTCATCAAGCCCCAAGAGCATGGTATGGCACATTGTCTACCTATCTGGTGGAAAATGGATTCAAAAGGGGCACCATAGACCAGACCTTGTTTACAAAGAAGACTAGTAAGGATTTCTTACTTGTACAGGTCTATGTGGATGATATCATCTTTGGCTCTTCTAGTCCAAAGATGAGTAAAGACTTCTCCAAACTCATGACAGACAAGTTCAAGATGAGTGCAATGGGGGAGATGAACTTCTTTCTAAGGTTACAAGTACAGTAGAAAGAAGATGGTATCTTCGTCTCTCAAGACAAATATGTGGCAGAAATCTTGAAGAAGTTTGGCTTTTCTCCATATGAGAAACGGGCTAGCACACCCATGGATAGGGAACACCCTTGGGGAAAAGTTGGAGATGGAAAAGAGATGGATGTCAGGCATTATAGGTCAATGATTGGTTCATTGATGTATCTCACAGCTTCAAGACCTGACATTATGTTTGTTGTGTGTGCATGTGCACGCCATCAAGTGACTCCCAAAGAGTGTCATCTTCATGATGTCAAGAGAATTTTTAGGTATCTTAGGTGTTATCCAGACTTGGGATTATGGTATCCAAAAGATTCTCCATTAGAGCTTATTGCATATTCAGACAGTGATTATGGTGGCGATAAATTTGATAGAAAATCCACAACTGGTGGATGCCAATTTCTTGGGAGTAGGTTGATATCTTGGCAATGCAAGAAACAAACAATGGTGGCCAATTCTACAACTGAAGCAGAGTATGTTGCTGCAGCTGCTTGTTGTGGACAAGTCTTATGGATTTAGAACCAGCTGTTGCATTATGGGTATAATTTCATGCATACCAAGATTTTTGTAGACAATAACAGTACTTTATGAATTATTAAAAATCCTGTACATCACTCTAAAACAAAACACATAGAAATTAGGCATCATTTTATAAGAGATTGTTTTGAAAAAGTTTTAATGCAACAAGATAGGGTTGACACAGAGGAAAATGTGGCTGATTTATTAACTAAACCTTTTGATCCGTGAAGATTTCAATACTTGATAACAAGTATTAGAATGATCAATCTTAGTTAATATGTGTTTTGGGAACTTATTGTAAAAGTATGTACAGGATAGGAATTTGTTATTGGTCTTTATACAAAATTAGATTTTCCACTTTATTTGTCTAACGCTGACAAAGGTTATTTTAACGCTGACAAGTGTTAAATTAACGTTGTCACCAACATGTTAGTTTTGTGGTTTTTGATCTAATTATGCTGGCGTTGTTAGCATTGTACAATTGGATACAGAGTTGCTTATGGATTCTTGGAGCATTATTGGAGCATGTTTCAGTTTATGGATGATTGTTGGAATATTTATATTCCTATATTGACATAAATTTTTATTACATGCATATTATTTGGCAACTTATGTATCATAGTTTAAGGGGAGGTTTAGGAACCCTTTAGGACTTTTTAGGTATTCATATAATACTCTTATCACAGTTCTAGATTGTGTCCACTGGTGAGTATGAATTAGTTTACTAACTCATGAGGCACTGTAGCATGCAAAGTTGATATACTATGCACGCTGCCAAGACTTTTTGGCCTAGAATTGGATGTGGTATGTTGAGAGACTTGGGTATGATTTTTATTGGGCTTACCTGGGAAGTTACAAAGGATTTTATGAGATAACTTCACTGTTAAGAACTTTGGTTAGCAAGGGACACTTGAGGACTGTTATGTCTATCTTGCTTAAGCAAGTGTGCATGATTGGACAGTGCGTGCCACCCTATAGTACTTTTCAGTTTATAGGTTATCTTCACTAGGATAAATCACTTTGTTAAGGTCCTTTTTCATTTTTATTATTTTTATTTTTGGACGTTGACAGATTTATTTCCAAACGTTGTTAGGACCAATTTAGACGTTGACATGGCTTTTTCCAACGTTGACAAGAATATAGCCGTTGGGCGTTGATAGCTTATTTTTTACCGTTGACAACCATTGGGTCCTACCCAGTTGTTATTTTTGACGAAAATTTGGGCCGTAATTTTGGGAGTTGGTAACTTTTTATTAATGCACAAGATAAGTTATTTTCTTTTCAAGATTTTCATCATTATATTTTGAAAATAACTGCCTAATTTTTGACCAATCACATGTGTCTACCTCTCCTATATATTTGGCTCATTATTTTGTAAAAGGGTAACTGCTTATTCTTGTCTAACTAAAATTTAACACATATTCATCTTTTATAATCTTTCAAACAACTTTCTACATCAATGGCGCCTAGGTTTAAACCAAGTGATTTGGTATTGGGATTCAGAAGTCAGCATAACATGGTTGCCTATTTGGAGGCTGATGATGCTCTATTTCCTTAATATACTCAGATGGTGGCGTATTTAAATGCATCCCCTATTAGGTATGCAATTTCTCATACTCCACTTATCCCTGTCACTCATATTAAGCAGTTTCGGAATACTGTCACTTCGTCAATGATTAATAATGTGACTACATTGACTGCTACAGTCCATGGGCGTTCATGGGTGGTTACTGAAGCCTTTGTTTGCCAGGCTTCGCATCTTAATGATGCAGATAGTATAACCACCCTACCCATTGGTGAGCTAGAACAAGGACTTCAGGCTTTGGGTTATCCTTTCTCTGAAGAGGGATCTTTAAATAAATATTCAAAACAGGGATTTCCCCCAGCTTGGAATTACTTAATTATGTCATACTTCAATGTTCAGTCCCAAATGTACTGCACATAATGAAATTAACAGATCTATTGGTAGTGTCATTGTGTGTATTGCTAATGGGCAAAAATATAAATTTTCTAAAATGATTTTTGATGGCATGTGTAAAAACAAGGGTAGCAAGATGACTCTGGCTTAACCAAGATTTTTGCAAATGGTTTTTGATGAACAAAGGTATTGCACCAGGGATCATGATGATTTTTATACGATCCATGTGCAAATGAAAGAAATTTTTGGAAAGATCAATTCACCCCCTCATAGAGACTTACCCCTTACCCAAGCCATGCTTGCTGTTATTGCAGCAGCACAACCTCAACCTGACCCACAACCACACCCAGACCCATTACCTGAACCATCACCATCACCCCAACATATGGAACTTGACCAAGATTCCTTCAACGCTGACACGCTAAATGTTGGTCGTTGATACTTCAAATCCAAACGTTGACACCTTTCTACAACAAACCCAAACACCCCTTAACCTTCAAACTGTAACCCAATCCACATCATCTTCCTCACCCCCAAACTTTAGGATGGAAATCGCCAAAGGACCATTGAAGTGTTCTCCTCTGGTGGTCCTAGCCATGTTGTAGAGAGAACCACCCCCATAAGTGTGGTTGGTGACATGGGTGGGGCTAGGACTATTGGTACTCGCTTAGAAGCAGGCCAAGCCAGTCCTAACATCATTAAGACCCCATCCATGCACCATGACTCTATTGTGGGAGGTTAAATACCCATTCTAGAGGAGGGCAGATTGGAACCCTATACATTGTTGGAATTGACGGCTGTCTGCATTAGCTTACAAAAGCAAAATCTAGACCTTGTACATACTGTCTCTACCTAAGGCCTTGAACTCAAGCAATTGAGGGAGAGGATTGTTTTTTTAGAAGCTGTTGAGACTAGGAGAAGGCAGACAAGGATCCTTTCATCAGGGGAGGATTCTTACAAAGGGGAGGAAGCTGCTACTGAGCCAGTTAATTTAAGTGATAAAGGCTCAAATGAAGGAGAATCTTTGGTTATAGCTGAAGCTCTAACAGATTTGAAGAGGCAACCAGGTTTGATGTTTCATTGGTTACCCCTACAAATTTGAATTTATCTTTTACTGAGATGATGGAGCAGTTCACAAGAAGCGCTGACAAGAGTAAGGTGAGCGTTGACAAGCAGTTTTTTGACGCTGACAAGCGAAGTGCTGATGGGAGTAAGTTAGGCGTTGATACACAGGTTTTGGAAGTTGATAGACCTGCAGATATGGTTGATGTATTCCAGTCATTAGCTATCATCAAGGAAGTGTCTTCACAGGTACCATCATCATCTTTACCCATCATTGATACATTAGATAAGGGTAAAGGAATTATGGTAGAAACAATGGTTCCCAAGGATGCAGCCCAAGTAAAATTTGATTCCATGTTGGCTGCACAAATTGAGAAAGAAGATAGGGTGAAGGAAACTGCTATTGAGAGTAAGGAAAACAGTGGTGATGAGAGCACAGATTCAAGTGTTATGATTATTGAAGAACCAGAAAGACTTGAATATGGTGATGTGTTGGCAAGGGAAAAACTTGCAGAGATGAAGATGAAGGTGGATTATGATATGCTTGAAGTTGCCCAGATGTACTTTACATAGGAGAATAAGATCATGGAGAATCCAGATATGTCTTTATCAGATCAGATTTGGGGATTGGAGATTCTTCTCAGGATTCAAAGGGATTGTCAGGTAACCTAATGTATAAGGCCAGCAAAGTTTTCTCACAATCTAAAAGGGATAGAAGGGAGCTTTATTATATGTTGCTTAGATGTCATCAAGGGGGTTGGACTTTTCAGAAGTTGCAGGGATTGTCCTTTGATGAATTGGAGTATAAGGCTTATCTTATTTGGGCAAGAGTGCAAGAGATGAACACTATCAGACTTCTTTCAGATGAAAGAAAGGAAGAGCTTGCAGAAGAGATGCAAATTCAACAGGCTTTAATTGCACCAAGACCTAAGAAGAAGGGAGTTCCACCTGAGTTCCCAAGAAATATGGATAGAGTGAATCCCAGTGAAGCTGCTATTAGAAGGAGCATTAAGCTCTCATCCTTGGAAGTTTCACATATGGTCGAATTATTACCTCATGATTCCATAAACCCTATAGTTAGCTATGAAGAAGATGCAAGTGGGTTCTGGATGAATGGCATATATGGGAAAGAGGTACATACTTTTACTACGCTTATGTCTTTGTTTGCAAGTCTGGATAGGGAAGACTTGGCAGACCTTTGGAGGTTACTGCAGGCCAAGTATGAGACTGAAGCACCTACTTCAGTCAATGGAATAAATATCTGGTCAACATTCAAGAAAATGTGTGCACCAGATGAAGAAGATCCTGTTTGGAAGGATCTTGATGATGATATCAGTGGACTTCAATGGCGTCTATATTCAGCAGCTGGTGTGTATCATTTGAGTACTACAAAGTTTTCTGAGTGTCTTCTTGTGGATGCTAGAGATAGACTACTCAAGTGACGTGGCCAAATATTTGATTAGATAGATTTCTTTCCAATTTGATAAGATTTGTAAGAATCCTCCTAGTTCTTAGTTTTTATTCAGAAACTTGATTACTAGAGTAGATATCAAGTTTAGGGGAGGATTGTTGGGAATAAAATGTAGCCAAAACACTTGGACGCTGACAAGAGCAATTTGGACGTTGATAAGAAGAAATCAAGCATGGAAAGGACAAGCGTTGACAGGAAGAAGTCAAGCGTTGATAAGAAGAAGTCAAGCACTGATAGAAGACTTAGTCTACACGTTTTATGTTTCTAGTATGTTTCTAGTAAAGATATTACCGACAATTTATTTCCTATGTTTATCTTTACCAAGAATAGCTGATACGTAGACTCTTGTACAAGGTTCCTTAATCTATAAAAGGAGGCCTTTAGGTTTTAGTTTAATATATGTTTTTACACTTTCATCTTACGTAAGTTCGATTTATCAATCAAAGTGAAAGTTTGGTTTATCTTGTTTGTGTGTTCTTGTTTAAGTATTAATTTCGCATAATACTTGAATTATTACATGTACAACAAAGTTTCTCTACGTGTTTAACTTGATTTAATCTCATTTCCACAAGCTAAATCGATCTAAGTTTGGGATCAACAAGTGTGTAGATACTTATTAATGCATGACATAAGGATCTTACACATAAGTCGAATGACTTATTACTCTTGAGTCGGACGGCGGTTTTTCAAGTAATGGATAAGATGGTTACTTAGGATTAAAACCGTGCTTCCTTATTTTGAGATTTTACATTTCTTATATTTCACGCTTTAAATAATGACTAATTTGCCTTAAGCAATTTGCTCAAATAATAACCGGTCCTAGAGGCATAATATGTGGGGGTATAAGAATAACACAATTAATCTATATGAATGAGTTATCGCACTTTCACTTGTGGATAACAATGATCTTGTTTTTAAGCTTGGTATTGAGAAAGTGGAACTTGAGGGTGATAAGTGTTCATGGTACCAAAAGCCCTAATCAAAGTCCTTGATTTCATTATGAGTTATTCCCATTAAAACCATTTCAAGAAAATTCAAAAATATATAAATAAGATTGCTTTATTACATTGTAAATATTCAAAATGATTCATCATGTAGTATAGCATAGTATATTAAATCATAAAATGGCCAAGGTGGATTAATTATGAGAAAAGCGCACTCTAAAGCTTTGAAAATACTGCATTGCATGAGGCCATGGCAATGGTCAAGTGGAGGGGAGTTGATAAGTGTGAAAACACTCATCAATTATGATCCAAAAACCACTCAAAACACAGTCAAATACATTATATTTAACTGAAAAATATTAGAATTACGTGGGTATTTGTGTTTGTGTTTTTAGGTAAACAAGATGCATTTTTTAGCAAACACGTGTTTTTAAGGATTTATTTGACAAAAGACGAAATAAGATTTCAAGGACCTTACTTGCCATTATTTACTAAGATCGAGGGCTTAAGTTGAAATTTCTATCAAGATGAAGGATGAAAAGGAGATTTACCTTAACTCTTTTATCACATTTGATAAAAGATTAAAATTAAAGGGTAAAAACTAAAACAAATGAAAGTTTATTTATCAACCATTTTGGTCAAAGCTGCTTGTATACTTAATTGGTCAAAGAGACGTCTTCTTCCCCAATGAAGAGAGAGAGACGGTTTAACACCTTTCTCACCACATCACCTGCAAGTCCATATTAAGAGGGTTCAAGAAAGATTCAGGCAAAGATCAAAACTACAAAAATGATCCTCTTGTCCTCCTCTACATAATGGTGTGAGTTAATTAGATCAAGAGTGAAAGAAGAATAACGCCCAATTCGGGTTTAGAGATAATGAAGAACCATCAACCTCGTATTTACACGTGGCATGATTTGATTAGAGGCAACACGTCACACCACCACCACTCAACGGCTATAAATACCGAGAGAAGACCTCACTTCAAGGCGGTTATCCAGGTGTAGAACTCACACATTTGCTAGGAGTAGTTGTAGAGAGTAGTTAGGAGTAGTGTAACTAGTTTTATTTCTTTAACCGTTTTTCAGTAATTGGTTGTAACAAATTTCATATTCAGTTGTAACCGTTTTTATTGTTCACCATTAATGAAGTTCAAAGCTTTCTAAACTCTTCATTCTTCTCATTTTCTTGTTAGTTAACCTTGATCGATTTGATATTAATTCTTTCTGTTATGAGTCAGTTTCTTTCTGTTATAAGAGGTAACAAATTGTCACCATTAATGAGATGATAAGCTCTCCACAGAGCGTATGTTTTGATATTGACTTTGTCATAGTCTCTTATATAGTTCAGTTAGTCCACATTTAGATTCAAGTTTCGAGTCTTAAAAAGCTTTACTAGTCTCTTAGTTGTAGTATCAGAAAGAATTAAGTCCCTAAGCTCAAAGAGTTTATGAGAAGCTTTTCTCCAAAAAATTTGTGTCAAATTTAGTTGATTTTCTGATATGAAGTCTCAAGTTTCTATGATTCCTTCTGTTTTCTAGCTAATTGTATGATCAAGACATTTAGACGTTCAAGTATTTTAGTTCAATAGTTTGTAAAACAGAATTTTCATAATAAGCTTGATAGAGTTTCTTGAAGCAGTAGTAGTAGGTATAGAATCTTGTTTTTATCAGTTTTTGTAGGTTCAGATTCGAAGGTCTTGTTTGTTTTTTCTTCGCTTGTTTCGGTTTAATTTTTGCAGGAGCATTTGGAGTCTATGCAGGTGTTCACAGATATTCAGCTCGTTGAATAGACGAAGTTTGAGGTGTAGTAGCAAAAGTAAGCTCAGCGTTTACTTCACATCTAAGGGCTAATCTTCGAACGAATAGGTTAAGTGCGAGATTATTTTTCTGAAGTTAGCTAGTTCTATCTGGTTGTTGTTAATTGTATTTTGAAATTGAATGATGCGTTGTATTGCTTAGTTGATTCATGTTTGATAATTGTTTTCATTCAGTTTATGGATTTCGAGTTCATTATCTAGTTGATAATTTTGGTGCTTTATGTTTCATAAATAGCGTTTGTATCAACTGACTTTTAGCAAATTTAATAGTGCTCAAGTCAGTAAATCTACTATAGGTTTTGAGGTTTCCATATGTAATCTGTTGGTTTATTCAAGCAAGTGCTTTAAAAAATTCAAGGTAGGAGTGGATTCTCATTTCATTTACAGATTATAGGAAAGTAGGATAGTGTATACTTTAAGTTCGTTCAAAGTGGTTTGGTTAAATACAGAGAATTGCATTTCCTAAATTCAGTGATATTCAAAGTTCAAGGTTTACGAGTTATTTTACTTGATGAGAATCCATGAGACTAATTGATTTTAGCCAATGTTTTAGCCTACTTAGTTCTGATTTGTGCAAGGTATAAGTTTTCTTATTTGTGTGACATACGTCAAATTTCCATCTTAATTTATTCATATAGTACGAGTACTTTAACTGTTTACCGACGAGTTGTCGACATGAACGTGTTAATTATTTTGCTTTGCGGACAAAGCCCTTTTTAGGGAGAGCATATGTAACATCTCGAGTATTTGCGATTATTAAGTTGAATGCAATACACGAAGTTTGTGGGCGTTTTATGTTTTGTCGTACGTTTATTTGGTATACTTACTAGATTACGTGAATTCTCGCACAATTGCTTTGTTTTGGGATCGTATGTCAAACGGTTTTAGTGTCGTGTTATTTCAGTTCGCGTCTAAACTTAACATCGTGAACCCGAGTCGAGCTATAAAACTGTCACAGCAGATACATATATTTGATAATGAACTTTCATTTATGTTTATTACCAAACTTGCTTTACAAGTGTCTCAAATTTCTGTCACATGTTCAGCTACAAATAAACCATATAGTTTATTTTCCCACTAACCACTACAAGACAGCACACATGCCTAGTTTACCCCATTTGGGTATATCACAAGTTACCATTTTCAGTTTGAAGGTAACCCTAGACTAACAATACATGTTTATATACAAACCCAAAGTTTATCCAATGTCCAAATACAAGTTATCACTGTCCAAATTACAAACACAAAAAAATCTGCACAAGTCTTTCAAAATACAACTCCTGGGTAGAGTGAAGATTAGGTCCAGCCGACCCACACGTCGCGTCCAACCTGCAAAACCGAAAGAGTCTTCCATCCCGTCCGAACCTGCAAACCGAAACATAGCATCCCATTGTGAGTCTTTCGTCTTTTCGTCTTTCCTTTATGAAGTCCTAGTTGTGCTCGTTTTGTACAAACCTGCGAATAAACAAACCAATGTGTTAGTCATTGTAAAGGTCTTATACTTTTAACTAAAAACTGAAATTTGTTAAACTTTATTACTGGTACTTGAAACATGTCTACAACTTTACTATTCTGTCAACCAAACCGAGACCCGACTTAGACCAAACCGAGACCCGACTTAGACCAAACCGAGACCCGACTTAGACCAAACCGAGACCCGACTTAGACCAAACCAAGACCACAATCAAGACCACAATCAAGAACCAAACCGAGACCCAATTAAAGGTCAAACCGAGAACTAAACCAAGCCAACCAAGCTACTTACTTTCTGCCAAAACTATCAACAATCAATACCAACCAATCTAATGTCTTAACCAATTCTTATTTTACAGAAACACTCTTAAACCCTTAATCATGCCGCGGGTATAAAAACCCCCATTTCAAATCGAAACCCTAGAAATTAAAAAACCCTTTTAAACATTTAATTAACATTTTCAACATTACAAAAACACCACACAAACATGAATAACAGCCGAATATAAAAACCCCCAATTTTATGAAAACCCTAGATTGACTTTTTATTAATTAAAACATTAATTAAACCTAATCTAAACCCAAACCCCATAGTTAATTTAATTAAAAACGAGTTATGCAAAAACCCCCAAATTTACCGAAACCCTAATTTTTATAAATCGATTTTATATTGAAATTAGTTTGATTTTATAATAGAAAACATCAATTAATTGTGTTTAAACCCGAGTTTGATAAAAACCCCCAAATATTTCAAAACCCTAAATTCGTTTATTTCAATCCGAGAACCATATGATTCACAACAAGTTTATACAAATCAATCAAACCCACTGATCTTTATTAAATCGTAAATCAATTAACTTTTGTAAAAGAAATGAAGGAGAACAAACTTATCTTTGATTTTGAGTGGAGATTTACGTGACCACAAGGATGAACACATCAGAAAACCCAAATCGGTTTGATGTGGGGATTAAACCCCACATCTCACGCGATCTAAACACCTCAGACCACCCATATATGATTGTTATATCCCAACTGATAAGATAATAGCCATGGAAAGGATTGAACCGATCTAGATTTGAGAGAGAGATGAGATTGGAGCGGTGGAGTTGTTATCGAGGGAAGAGAGAGAGAGTATAACTCTCTGTTATGGAGAGTTGTGTGTAAACACACGCATATCTACTCCCTTCGTTCCTTGTTTATTCCGCCCATGGACCGGGCCGGGTCTAATGACCCTTGGGCCGGTTTGTGTGTAAGGGTATTGGACCCATTTTGGGCCAGGTATATTTATTTAGTTTGGTTAAAGCCCAAAACGAATTTTGTAAATTTAAGTTATAATTTAACCCGTGAAACCCGACCATTTAATAAACCGACTTTTATTTATCTTACTTTTTCGTAAACGTATGGTTTCGTCAAGCACAACTAGGGTGTCGTGTTTTTAATAATATAATTATTCGTATCGTAACCCGATCCTCATAATTAAATAGGTCGCGGCTAGCGTAACCGTACTCTCGAGCTATTTTATCTTCCTTCTCTTTGCTGAATTAACGAGGTGAGTTTATAGCCCCATACTTTACTATTTTCACTGCTTTTTGGGGTGAGACATTGCTTGATTTTAACGTGTGAACACAAGTGCATTTATTAATTTATATATTAGTCTAAGTCCCACTAAAAACCCAGTTGCTTTGGCCCGTGAATCGTGAACCGTTAATTACTTTGTGTAAGCGCGAATGTAATGGATAGATCTATCGGGATTGACGTCCCTGTCTGTCTTGTCCAACAAGGGGACAAGCGGGCACAGTTTCATTTGAGTCAGAGATAGGATGTCGTGGGTTTAGGCATCTAGTTTGGGCTACATTTATATGATTATACTGCCGGTGTTGTTAACGCTTCGGTGTCACGAGCTTAGACTGTAATAAATACTTTTGGGATGACTTTGTATCTGTTATATTGTCATCACATTTGGGAAAATCTTGTGGTTCATTAAACATTTCCACTTAACTAAACCTATGAACTCACCAACTTTATGTTGACACTTTAGCAATGTTTTTCTCAGGTATTAAGAAGGAAGATGCTAAATGAGGTCTCATGCATTGCCGTCTTTTCTTTGAAACAACAATCATTTGTACCATTTGAGAAAACTATGTTTTGTAACCGTATTCAGTTTATGCTTCCGCACTTTGTTAAAACTATTCATTTTATTAATTACAAGTGATCTATTTTCCGAACGTCTCATTTAGAGGTCGTTCTTTGTGACTATGTGCGTATGATAATCATGACGTCACCACTCCCTTGTCGCCATTATACTCTGATATTTTGGGAGTGTGACAGATTGGTATCAGAGCCATAGTTATAGAGAACTAGGTTGCATTTAGTAACTCTAGACTATAACTGCTCTATGTTTAATCGATTATCATACGGATTGTAAGTATTAAGTATATGTAGATACATAAGTAATAAATGGGATACATGTGACTTAACAATTACGAGGTATATTTACATGGGTTACATGTGCAACAACGAAATCTGAATTATGTTATATGGGATACATGTGGATTCAACAATGATTGCTATGCTATGTTAATGTCCTTTTTACGGACTAATTTTATAAGATATTTACACACATTTATTTTGTTTATGATTACAGCGATGTCTTCATCCGATGATTCCACGTCTACAGGAGCGTACTACAACCGTAGTTCACAGTCGACCATCAGTTCATCAGTAGGACTACCTAGAGGATCGCCGTCAGGATATCCGTGGTACCGGATGGTTTCAGATGACGATACAGAGAGAGAGACTGAGGAGGTTCGTCATTCACCGATCCGTATTCCTGATGCATCAGCTGACGATGTACTTAGCCTAGAAGGCGGAGGAGAGGATGACTTAGACACTGACGTGGTGCAGTCACCAGGTCAGACATCAGTGACTGGAGATGAGACGGTAGAGGAGACAGAGGATGATGAGATGGAGTTTACAGATGGGGAAGGAGAGCCTATGGAGGTCACAGACACTGAGGACCCTCCTACTGCATATGCCGCTACTCCTGAGGTTTCCCTAGCACCCATCTCCTCATCTTCATCTGAAGACGAAGGAGAAAGGACTGCTATTCCTGCTCCAGCACCTGGTACTCTACCTTTCTACTATGTGAGACGACGTCTTCGGGGGAGAGCTGCTCGACCACCACTTTCACCTTACCGACCCCTCATACCTTTCACTGCCACTGACAGGCATGCAGCCCGCACACCTGCCAGTCCTGTCCCAGAGACACCACTACTACTACCACCACCAGAGACTGTACCTGCTGTGTACCAGGAGATGCTTACTGATGCTGGTATCTCTACAGGGCCGAGAGCTACGACTCCTCTTCCTAGGAGAGCTACATCGATGGTGGTGATGCTTGGGGCGGCAGATGGATGTGTGACGACACGATTGAACAGGTTGGAGGATGCTGTAGAAGCTTTAGGTGAAGAGTATAATGAAGTGCAGGATAAGTTGGAGGCACTGGCGAAGAAGAGTCCAGTTAGGGATGAGACAGTGTTGACAGTATGTGTGACCCGTCTACGAGGACAGCTTCTTACTGTTCTTGATCAGATGGAATCCATGCCGAACGCTCGTCTTGAGGAGATTGAGAGCCTGATGACCCGTTGGGGAGTAGAGCCATTGGTGGAGACAGGCGGACTAGAGGCACCAGTGGAGGACCCTGTTGCAGACTTGGATAAGAGGTTTAGAGCCGCTTGTCATGATATCGATGTTAGACTGAGAGATTCCCAGGCTCGTGAGCTCGTGGTTGAGAGGAGGTTAGCAGAGTTGGAGAAGGAGCTTCATCAGCGCCGTGAGGGCACTAGTTAGATTTATCTTGTACCATCGACCTATCCTTGTATGACCACTAAGCTTTGAAGTTTGTCTTAGCTAGTGGGTATTTTATTTTCTTTTATTATGTTATGACAAACTATGATGTACTATCAAACGATTCGATGAATGATATTATGAGTTACAAAAATTGTGAGATCATTATATATTGTGTATTATATCCTGGAGCATTTCATAATTGTGTTGTGTGTGCCATGCATGTTGTGTCTGGCAAAACTCATTATCCTATTACCTTGTTAGATTATGGCGCCAGTTAGAAGATCTGAAACGCAGAATCCGCCAGCCGCTACCGGTGGAATTGACACCGTCATGCTAAGCCAAATGATAGCCGAACGAGTGGCCGAGGCACTCGCGACCGCTGAAGCAAATCGTACAGCTAGCACACAGGAGGAGACCAACCAAGGAGCTACTAATGCTATTGCACGAACTTGTACCTACAAGGAATTTCGTGCAGTTACGCAAGTAAGTTTCCGCGGTACTGAAGGAGCAGTAGGATTAACCAGATGGTTTGAGAAGCTAGAATCCCAATTTGGGATTAGCAATGTCGCTGAAGCCGACAAGGTGAAGTTTGCGTCAAGCACGTTAGTGGATGGTGCTCTGACTTGGTGGAACGTCTATGCTCGTGCAGTGACCATTGACGTTGCCCAAGCGACGCCCTGGAGTGAATTTAAAGCTATGTTTGTGAGGAAATACTGCCCACGAAATGAAGTCAAGCAGATGGAAGTTGAGCTGTGGAACCTGAAGGTCAAGGGTACTGCTCTTACTGCTTACAATCAGCGCTTTCAAGAGCTGATCTTGTTATGTCCTGAAATGGTGCCCAACGATGACCGATTGTTGGAGCGATACATTGAAGGACTACCTTTGAGCATCAAAGGGAATGTGACTTCATCCAAGCCAACCGATTTGCACGAGGCAATTGACATGGCTCAGAGTCTGATGTACCAAGTGGTACAGGAGTTGGGAGAAAATACTGGGGATAAAAGAAAGTGGTCTGGCAACCACTACAACAACAATACCAACAACAACAACAACCCAAACAACTACAACCAGAACAAGCGACAAGAAGTAGCAAGAGTGTTTACTGCTGGACAAGGAAATACTGGGAACTACGCTGGAAGACTACCTTTCTGCGGAAAATGTGGCCGACACCACGAAGGAGCATGTCCCCCTACGTGCTACAATTGTGGGAAGGCGGGACATAAGGCAAAGGAATGCCGAGCACCACCTCGTTCTACTAATCAAAGAGGACCTGGAACGCAAGGTGGCCAAGGAGCAAATGTCACTTGCTTTGGATGTGGAGAGAAAGGTCACTACAAGAACAAATGTCCAAGCAGTGGGAACCAAGGTCGTAGTAACCAGATTCGAGGGAATCAAAATCAGAACCAAGGGAACCAGAAGCAGAATCAAGGGAACCGAGGAGGAAATAACCGAGCCACAACTAGTACTCCTGGAGGATTTACGGCACCTAGCAAAGTGTATCATCTCTGTGCTGAAGCTGCAGTGCAAGACAACAATGTTGTGACTGGTACGTTTCTAGTCAATAACAACTATGCTTTAGTACTATTTGATTCTGGTGCGGATAGGAGTTTTGTGTCGTCTATATTTAGTGAACGCCTAAATGTTACCCCTACTGCGTTAGACGTTAAGTATAATGTAGAATTAGCCGATGGGAAGTCAGTAACCACCGACGTTATTCTGAAAGGATGTAGTGTAAGGCTACAAGGTCGTTCGTTTAGTATCGACCTACTCCCTATAGAATTGGGAAGTTTTGACGTCATCATTGGAATGGATTGGATGTCGAAGCATCACGCGGAGATTGTATGTCATGAGAAGTGTGTCCGTGTTCCTTATGGAAACGACGTACTCATCATACAAGGCGAAAGAAGTGGAGTGAAGAATGGATCAAGATTGGAAGTCATCTCATGTATCAGGACCCAAAGATACATTGAGAAGGGATGTCCGGTATTCTTGGTCCAAGTAACACAAAAGGAAGGAGAAGAAGATCACGAGAAGAAGGTGGAAGATGTACCGATCGTTAGAGACTTTCCGGACGTATTCCCAGAGGACTTACCCGGACTACCACCAGCACGGCAAGTGGAGTTTCACATCAAGCTTACACCAGGAGCCGCGCCTGTTGCTAGAGCCCCATACCGTCTAGCACCGGCCGAGATGACAGAGTTAGCTGAACAGATAAAGGAACTTTCTGACAAAGGTTTCATTAGACCAAGTTCCTCACCTTGGGGAGCGCCGGTCTTATTTGTAAAAAAGAAAGATGGATCCTTTACAATGTGTATCGATTACCGAGAATTGAATAAGCTGACGATAAAGAACCGCTACCCATTACCGAGGATTGACGATCTTTTCGACCAATTGCAAGGATCTAGCATATACTCGAAGATCGATTTAAGGTCAGGATATCATCAACTAAGGGTTAGAGAGGAAGACGTTCATAAAACGGCTTTTAGAACCCGGTACGGACACTACGAGTTCCAAGTTATGCCTTTCGGTTTGACAAACGCACCTGCGGTATTCATGGATCTCATGAACCGAGTTTGCAAACCATACTTGGACAAGTTTGTGATTGTATTTATCGATGACATTCTCATCTATTCTCGTAATGAAGAAGAGCACAAGGAACATTTGAAGACCATATTAGAGCTGCTAAGGAAGGAGAAGTTACATGCAAAGTTTTCCAAATGTGAGTTTTGGATAAACACCATGCAATTTCTTGGGCATGTGATCGACAGCAGTGGTATTCACGTTGATCCTGCTAAGATCGAGGCCGTAAAGGATTGGGCGACTCCAACAACACCCACGGAGATCCGTCAATTTTTAGGTCTTGCTGGTTACTATAGGAGATTCATTGAAGGTTTCTCCAAGATAGCTAAACCAATGACGGAATTGACTCAAAAGGATAAGAAGTTTGAGTGGAAGGAGGATCAAGATTTGGCATTCCAGACGTTGAAGCAGATGTTGTGTGAAGCACCTATACTAGCCCTACCCGAGGGTAATGAAGACTTTGTGGTGTATTATGATGCATCCATAAAAGGGTTAGGTGCAGTATTGATGCAAAGGACTAAGGTCATAGCTTACGCATCAAGACAACTAAAAGTGCACGAGAAGAACTACACAACTCATGACCTAGAGTTGGGAGCAGTGGTGTTTGCCTTTAAGATTTGGAGACACTACCTTTATGGTACTAAGTGTGTTGTATTCACTGATCATAAGAGTCTACAACATATTTTGAATCAAAAGGAACTCAACATGAGACAACGACGTTGGCTAGAGTTGCTCAGTGATTACGATTGCGAGATCCGTTATCACCCAGGCAAGGCAAATGTCGTGGCCGACGCTTTGAGTCGAAAGGAGAGAGTTCTTAGGGTGAAGGCTTTAATGATGACCATTGACTTAGACCTTCCATCCTTAATTCTCAAGGCTCAGAAAGAAGCAGTCGAGGAAGAAATTCTCAAGACTGAAGATGTTGGAGGAATGATAAAGAAGTTGGAAGCACGTTCGGATGGAACGTTATGCCTTGATAATAGGAGTTGGTTACCATGCCATGGTGACCTACGATCCTTGATTATGCATGAGTCGCATAAATCAAAGTACTCCATACATCCGGGATCTGACAAAATGTATCATGATCTGAAGATGTTGTATTGGTGGCCGAACATGAAGGCGGATATTGCTACATACGTTAGCAAGTGTTTGACTTGTGCCAAAGTCAAAGTCGAACATATGAAACCATCAGGATTATTGGTCCAACCCGAACTGCCAGAATGGAAGTGGGAAAGGATCACTATGGATTTCATTACCAAGCTACCAAAGACCGCAGCCGGATTCGACACGATTTGGGTAATCGTCGACCGACTCACCAAATCGGCTCATTTCCTTCCCATCAAGGAGACTGATGGAATGGAAAAGTTAGCAAGGACATACTTGGAGGAAGTAGTCACGAAGCATGGTGTGCCTGTGTCTATAATCTCCGACCGAGACAGTCGATTTACTTCGCAGTTTTGGAAGCCACTACAGAAGGCATTGGGAACGCAGTTGGATATGAGCACTGCGTACCATCCCCAAACTGACGGTCAAAGTGAACGGACCATTCAAACCTTAGAAGATATGCTGAGAGCTTGTGTGATTGACTTTGGAAATAGATGGGATAGACACCTACCTCTGGTGGAATTCTCATACAACAATAGTTATCACACTAGCATTAAGGCAGCGCCGTTCGAAGCACTGTATGGTAGGAAGTGTCGTTCACCCGTGTGTTGGGCAGAGGTCGGTGAAGCACAACTCACTGGACCTGAAATCATACACGAGACTACTGAGAAGATCTTTAAGATTAAGAGCCGTATGCAAGCCGCAAGGGATCGACAGAAGAGTTATGCTGATATGAGACGCAAACCCCTTGAGTTTGAAGTTGGTGATAAAGTCATGTTAAAGGTCTCACCTTGGAAAGGTGTGATTCGCTTTGGAAAGCGTGGAAAGTTAAACCCTCGTTACATTGGACCCTTCAAGATTATAGAGAGGATTGGTCCCGTAGCCTATCGTTTGGAATTACCCCAAGAACTTAGCCGAGTGCATAATGTGTTCCACATTTGCAATCTGAAGAAATGCTTAGCCGACGAGACGCTCGTTATCCCTTTGGAAGAGATTCAACTCGACGACAAACTCAACTTTGTAGAAGAACCAGTAGAAGTTATGGACCGTCAAGTTAAACAACTCAAGCAAGGCCGTATACCTATTGTGAAGATCCGTTGGAATGCGCGTAGAGGTCCAGAATACACGTGGGAACGTGAAGATCAATTCAAGAGCAAGTATCCTCATCTTTTCGCTAACCACCCTACTACAACAACGTCTTGATTTCGTGACGAAATCTCTAAAACATGGGAATACTGTGACATTCGTCAAATTTCCATCTTAATTTATTCATATAGTACGAGTACTTTAACTGTTTACCGACGAGTTGTCGACATGAACGTGTTAATTATTTTGCTTTGCGGACAAAGCCCTTTTTAGGGAGAGCATATGTAACATCTCGAGTATTTGCGATTATTAAGTTGAATGCAATACACGAAGTTTGTGGGAGTTTTATGTTTTGCCGTACGTTTATTTGGTATACTTACTAGATTACGTGAATTCTCGCACAATTGCTTTGTTTTGGGATCGTATGTCAAACGGTTTTAGTGTCGTGTTATTTCAGTTCGCGTCTAAACTTAACATCGTGAACCCGAGTCGAGCTATAAAACTGTCACAGCAGATACATATATTTGATAATGAACTTTCATTTATGTTTATTACCAAACTTGCTTTACAAGTGTCTCAAATTTCTGTCACATGTTCAGCTACAAATAAACCATATAGTTTATTTTCCCACTAACCACTACAAGACAGCACACATGCCTAGTTTACCCCATTTGGGTATATCACAAGTTACCATTTTCAGTTTGAAGGTAACCCTAGACTAACAATACATGTTTATATACAAACCCAAAGTTTATCCAATGTCCAAATACAAGTTATCACTGTCCAAATTACAAACACAAAAAAATCTGCACAAGTCTTTCAAAATACAACTCCTGGGTAGAGTGAAGATTAGGTCCAGCCGACCCACACGTCGCGTCCAACCTGCAAAACCGAAAGAGTCTTCCATCCCGTCCGAACCTGCAAACCGAAACATAGCATCCCATTGTGAGTCTTTCGTCTTTTCGTCTTTCCTTTATGAAGTCCTAGTTGTGCTCGTTTTGTACAAACCTGCGAATAAACAAACCAATGTGTTAGTCATTGTAAAGGTCTTATACTTTTAACTAAAAACTGAAATTTGTTAAACTTTATTACTGGTACATGAAACATGTCTACAACTTTACTATTCTGTCAACCAAACCGAGACCCGACTTAGACCAAACCGAGACCCGACTTAGACCAAACCGAGACCCGACTTAGACCAAACCGAGACCCGACTTAGACCAAACCAAGACCACAATCAAGACCACAATCAAGAACCAAACCGAGACCCAATTAAAGGTCAAACCGAGAACTAAACCAAGCCAACCAAGCTACTTACTTTCTGCCAAAACTATCAACAATCAATACCAACCAATCTAATGTCTTAACCAATTCTTATTTTACAGAAACACTCTTAAACCCTTAATCATGCCGCGGGTATAAAAACCCCCATTTCAAATCGAAACCCTAGAAATTAAAAAACCCTTTTAAACATTTAATTAACATTTTCAACATTACAAAAACACCACACAAACATGAATAACAGCCGAATATAAAAACCCCCAATTTTATGAAAACCCTAGATTGACTTTTTATTAATTAAAACATTAATTAAACCTAATCTAAACCCAAACCCCATAGTTAATTTAATTAAAAACGAGTTATGCAAAAACCCCCAAATTTACCGAAACCCTAATTTTTATAAATCGATTTTATATTGAAATTAGTTTGATTTTATAATAGAAAACATCAATTAATTGTGTTTAAACCCGAGTTTGATAAAAACCCCCAAATATTTTAAAACCCTAAATTCGTTTATTTCAATCCGAGAACCATATGATTCACAACAAGTTTATACAAATCAATCAAACCCACTGATCTTTATTAAATCGAAAATCAATTAACTTTTGTAAAAGAAATGAAGGAGAACAAACTTATCTTTGATTTTGACTGGAGATTTACGTGACCACAAGGATGAACACATCAGAAAACCCAAATCGGTTTGATGTGGGGATTAAACCCCACATCTCACGCGATCTAAACACCTCAGACCACCCATATATGATTGTTATATCCCAACTGATGAGATAATAGCCATGGAAAGGATTGAACCGATCTAGATTTGAGAGAGAGATGAGATTGGAGCGGTGGAGTTGTTATCGAGGGAAGGGAGAGAGAGTATAACTCTCTGTTATGGAGAGTTGTGTGTAAACACACGCATATCTACTCCCTTCGTTCCTTGTTTATTCCGCCCATGGACCGGGCCGGGTCTAATGACCCTTGGGCCGGTTTGTGTGTAAGGGTATTGGACCCATTTTGGGCCAGGTATATTTATTTAGTTTGGTTAAAGCCCAAAACGAATTTTGTAAATTTAAGTTATAATTTAACCCGTGAAACCCGACCATTTAATAAACCGACTTTTATTTATCGTACTTTTTCGTAAACGTATGGTTTCGTCAAGCACAACTAGGGTGTCGTGTTTTTAATAATATAATTATTCGTATCGTAACCCGATCCTCATAATTAAATAGGTCGCGGCTAGCGTAACCGTACTCTCGAGCTATTTTATCTTCCTTCTCTTTGCTGAATTAACGAGGTGAGTTTATAGCCCCATACTTTACTATTTTCACTGCTTTTTGGGGTGAGACATTGCTTGATTTTAACGTGTGAACACAAGTGCATTTATTAATTTATATATTAGTCTAAGTCCCACTAAAAACCCAGTTGCTTTGGCCCGTGAATCGTGAACCGTTAATTACTTTGTGTAAGCGCGAATGTAATGGATAGATCTATCGGGATTGACGTCCCTGTCTGTCTTGTCCAACAAGGGGACAAGCGGGCACAGTTTCATTTGAGTCAGAGATAGGATGTCGTGGGTTTAGGCATCTAGTTTGGGCTACATTTATATGATTATACTGCCGGTGTTGTTAACGCTTCGGTGTCACGAGCTTAGACTGTAATAAATACTTTTGGGATGACTTTGTATCTGTTATATTGTCATCACATTTGGGAAAATCTTGTGGTTCATTAAACATTTCCACTTAACTAAACCTATGAACTCACCAACTTTATGTTGACACTTTAGCAATATTTTTCTCAGGTATTAAGAAGGAAGATGCTAAATGAGGTCTCATGCATTGCCGTCTTTTCTTTGAAACAACGATCATTTGTACCATTTGAGAAAACTATGTTTTGTAACCGTATTCAGTTTATGCTTCCGCACTTTGTTAAAACTATTCATTTTATTAATTACAAGTGATCTATTTTCCGAGCGTCTCATTTAGAGGTCGTTCTTTGTGACTATGTGCGTATGATAATCATGACGTCACCACTCCCTTGTCGCCATTATACTCTGATATTTTGGGAGTGTGACAATTTGTTTCATGGTGATCTATAAGGTAATGTTTGTAGATGTAATGTTCATATTTTCTTTGTTAAAAATTGATCCTTGATTTGGAATTGATGGTAGTTATATAATTCACAATTGGGTACTTGTGACAATCCGTCAATTTCAGGTCGTTATTTTAATCTCGACTATTACGTATTACGTGTTTGCTTTAATGAGAATTTAAAATTTATCGACTAACCGAGAAGGTTATGACTTGAAACTAGCGTAAAAATGTCGATTAGATGAAAACCGACAAGGAATATGTTAGGTATCGATATTATATTCTCAAATAATCATAAAAATGATTTTTATTATATTTAATCTTTATTTCTCGTGTTCTACGTTTTAACAAATGACGATAACTATTAGTGATCGCGATACCGACGGATGCCCAAAAATTTACGTTTTATTATCGATTCTCTCGATATTGTATATTTCTGACGTTTTCGATTTAATTGCGTTTTAAGTCGTGTCGAAGCTTTATTATTATTTTTACGAAGCGTTTTAACTTTCGAAAAGTATTTTTACGAAACCCGAGCCCCGTAAATATTTTCAAAATTTACAATTTACATTTTCTACCTTGTAAACTATTTAATTGCATTTTGGACCAAAACTATACCTATTTGGCAAAATTAGACCCTCCACTACCTAGTATAAAAAAATTTCTTTTTATTAAACTATCCTCCACTAACTCATTTTAAAAATAAAAACACAAATCTCACTCTCTCCCATTGTTCTTGCCGTCCCATCTTCAAACACAAACACCCCTATGATTTTTGATTCATCTTGAATCATTTAAATCTAACAAAAGTCCCATTCTAGATTTTGAAAGAGCTACATATTGGTATAAATTTTACTTACATGCATAAACTTTATTTTTCTTTAAAATTTTTGGTGAAGAACTTGATGTTTGATCCATTTCTATGGTTATATTTGTTGGTAATATTATTATATTAGTAGTGGGTTGTTGTTGCATGCAAGGTTTTTATTTATTTAATTTTTGTTAGATTGAATTTGAGGTTGTTAGGAGTTAGTTAAACATGTTATGGTAATATTAGGATGATAATATGAATATGTAAATTGTTGAAATGGGTCAAAATGGTGTTTTGGAATGATTTTTAGATGGTCAATTTTAGGCAGTAACTTTAAGGACGTTTTTGAATTACTTACTGTAATAAACTTGGTAAACTAATAAGATAGGGTCGTAGAGAATTTCGATAGATTCGATTTGAGCTAAAGTAGAGCTTCTAACTCATTACGAGCGAAAAGTTATGCTAGTTTTAGTATTCGTGTACCGGGAGACGAGTATCGGCACAATCCGAAAATTGTTGTCGATATTTGGATCGAATCTCGGGGACTATAGAATGAGTTTTAAAAATGTTCAAGGACTGTTGTAAGTTGCTAAACCTCAGGTCATGAGTCTATTTTCAAACCCGAGTGTCGGTTTTGCAAACGGAATTGTTTAGATAAGTCAAAATGGTTTTACAAGACAAAGGAGTAAAACTGTCCGGTTTTTATAACACGAAGGTGTGTCGGGCAGAAGGTCTTAGAAGTAATATTTTTGAATGAAACTTAAACTGAGTCTTATTCATATTATGTGTGAGTTTGTCACCAAGTTTCGTCGAAATCGGACAAGTCTAGATATGTTAGATTGGTGTGTACATTTAGAGTGTACATGCTGATTGGTATTTTGGACACGTAGTTCAATACTTGTGTGGCGTGAGTTGAGTATTCACTATTGGACATGGTGACTTACCCAAGTGTTAAGTCATTATATAAATGACTTAGTTACTGGTCCGAGGGAAGTATAATGATGGTTTGACTTGCATTGACTTGGCGTCTTATGACGGGTCAATGTCGAGAGTGCAAGTGTTTAAAATAATAGTATTGGATAAAAGGGTATAGAAGAACACTTATATTTTTAATTTTTTGGGATTTTCATGGTTATATGAAATTGAGTTTCGTATTATTTAAGTATTATTTATACTTGAGTCGTTTATTAACGAACGCGCCTTATTTGGTAGGTTGCGGTCTTCGTGTTTAACGGGCATCACAAATCGTCGGCGATCGTCACATTACTACTATCGTACCAAGGTGAGTCTACAGCCTCGCTTAGACATGTTTACTTGTTTTATAAAACCCGCGAGGGGGATAACATGCTTGTTTTATTAAAATAAAAGGGGTACAACGAGAAGTTGTGAAAACCCTTATTATTGGAAAAGCATTTATTATAAATGAAGGGTACAACGAGAAGTTGTGGTAAACCCTTTTTCTTTTAAAATTGAACACAAAGGACCCGATTGTATGCTTAGATGAAAGTTGCTATACAAGTTTGTTTAGCCTGAAAAGACCCATGAATCGTGAATTGTTAATCGAAAGGAACGCTAATACTATGGATAGATCTATCGGGGTGACACCCAGTCCGGTCGCGACTAGCTATCGCGTGGTGTTGTGATGCACCAGTAATGAAACATCGGATGTAATTGTATAAGAGAAATATATGCACTTGGCTAGGTGTGTTGGGCTGAAATAATATATGTTAACATTCAATTTTACGAGACTTATGAAATAACAACGATAATTATGTTTGATCCACATGATTGTCAACCACAGAAGGTTTATTCAGAATACTTGTGTTCGTTTATTTAATTTAAACTCTATAGATTCACTCAGCATTTTTGTTGACTTTATAGCATGTTTTATCTCAGGTCCATGAAGAAGGCACTCAAGGAAGGCGGTTTCATGCAGCTTGCTAAATTAAAATGTTTTGGCCCGCTTTTCTAAACTAAGTTCATTCAAAGAAACTTTTATCGTATGGTTGGTTGTGTAAACCTTAAAACTATTTGGGACCGTGTGTGAACTGTTTTATCTTTAAAATGTTGAATGGATGTATGTTTTAACAAAACGACTCATTTTGAGGCGTTTTCTATGATATTGAGGTTGAACCATGACAGTAACACCCAATGACCCTTCCGCTGCTATGACCCGAAATTGGGGGTGTTACAGATTGGCATCAAAGCTCAAGTTATAGAGAACCGAAAAGATTTTCCAAAAATAAAATTTTGAAATCTTTTGACTATAACATCTGCAAGCGAAACCTCCGAGTTGCCAATGGACGAGAATAAGAAAAGTATATATATGTTATACATATTTAATTATTATTTATGCTTAAAGCGTAATGAAATTACATTTATTTATAAATGTTAAATATTTGATTATTATAATACTAATACGTGATTTACAAACGACGCTGATTGTCACAATAGAAATCCCTGTCTTTTGACTCATTCCTCGTGAATATTCGTTCCTTGTCTAAATTCTATTCTTCGTTCTATCATCCTTTCTTGTTTCTTTTCATCTATCTATTCTTATTTTGTGTTATTCATGTTTTGTTATCACAAGCGTTGAATGAATACTCATTTTGATGTGAATTGTGTAACAGGATTATGCCGCCAAAACTATTGACTGAGACTCAGTTACGTGCTATAGTAGCTGATCAATTTCAGGTATCTATGAATGCATTTATGGCAAATTTGAATAATGGAGCCGATGGATCTGGTGGAGCTGGTGGATCTGGTGGATCTGGTGGAGCTGGTGGATCCGGTGGAGCTGGTGGATCTGGTGGAGCTGGCGATACTGGAGCTAGCAATACTAGAGCTGGTAATACTGGAACTGGCACTACTGGAGCTGGTAATACCGGAGCTGATAATACTGGAGCTGGCAATGCTGGTGCTGTAACTGGTGATGCTGATAGACCAGTGATTCCTAAAAATAAGAAGTGTAATTATACCTCGTTCATGAAATGCAAACCTCCAACTTTTAAGGGTACTGAAGGTGCTGTTGGGTTAATGTAATGGTTTGAGAAATTGGAATCCGTGTTTCGATTTAGTCGAAGTGAGGAAGGAGACAAGGTGATGTTTGCCTCTGCTACTCTTCAAGGGCGAGCATTAACCTGGTGGAATGGAAGAATGGCATCAATGGGTATGGATGTTGCTTATGCTACACCTTGGGTTGAAGTAAGAAGGTGGACGACTGAGGAATTCTGTCCAAGGAGTGTTATTCAGAGGTTAGAACAGGAACTATATAAGCTGAGACTGAAGGGTACTGACATCAATGGATACACAAACAGATTCCATGAGCTTGCTCTACATTGTCCAAACAAAGATCACCCAGAATACTTAAAGGTGGAGTCGTATATTCGAGGTTTACCTACCAACATCCGTGGTGATGTGACCTCATCTAAACCTGCCAATATTGATGAAGCTGTTCGTATGGCCTACCAACTAATGGGTCAAATCATCCAAGACAAGGCTGATGGTGTTTCTGAAGGTAATAAAAGAAGGGCTGAAAATGATAGTGATGATCGTGGTGATAACCGTCAATCTCACAACAGGAATCAAAACCGAAGGAGGGGTAATGCTAATGCGATGACAGAAACTGCATCTGTTGATAAGGGAACCAGATGTCAACGCTACAAGAAGTCTCATACTGGTGAGTGTGCTAAGTGTGGGAAGTGCAACAAGTTAGGTCACAAGACTGAAGACTGTTGGGGACCAGGAAAGAAGGGAGTGACGTGTTTTAACTGCCAAGGTAAAGGACACATGAGGAACCAATGCCCTCAACCTCCAAAGAATGCACGTGGTGGAGATAACCAGGGAAAAGCTTATCAGTTGGGTGAAACCGAAGCGAAGCAAAATCTGAAAGTTGTCACTGGTACGTTTTTACTGAACAGCCGTTATGCTACATCTTTATTTGATTCTGGTGCGGATAAAAGCTTTGTGTCTACAAGTTTTAGTACCTTAATTGATATCAAACCGGTCGAATTAGACGCGAGTTATGAGGTAGAACTAGCTGATGGTAAATTAGTGAGTACCAATCGTGCGCTCCTAGGATGTTCTCTTAATCTCTTGAACCGTATTTTCAAAATAGACTTGATGATTGTCGAATTGGGAAGTTTTGATATTATTATCGAAATGGATTGGCTATCCAAGTATAACGCGTCTATCTTGTGTGGAGAAAAGAAAGTTAGGATTCCCTTAGATGACAAGACCATGGTTATCGAAGGTGATCAACGTAATTCACGACTAAAAATCGTTTCGTGCATTAAGGCTCGTAAG
Organism: Glebionis coronaria; assembly: GCA_025667525.1. NCBI lineage: Eukaryota > Viridiplantae > Streptophyta > Magnoliopsida > Asterales > Asteraceae > Glebionis > Glebionis coronaria. The sequence goes on from CM046876.1 coordinate 157,939,249, forward strand.
TATATCGAAAGAGGTTGTGAGTTATTCCTAGCTAAAGTAGTGGAGAAGGAATCGAAGGAGAAACGTGCCGAAGATGTACCTGTCATCCGTGACTTTCCTGAAGTGTTTCCGGAAGATTTTCCTGGACTTCCGCCTCCAAGGCAAGTAGAATTCCAAATTGACCTAATTCATGGTGCTGCACCCGTGGCTCGTGCGCCATATCGTTTAGCCCCATCCGAGCTGAAGGAGTTATCTGTGCAATTGCAAGAGCTATCTGATAAAGGTTTTATACGACCGAGTTCGTCACCTTGGGGAGTTCCTGTCTTATTCGTTAAGAAGAAAGATGGTTCGTTCCGTATGTGTATTGATTACCGAGAGCTGAATAAGCTGACGTTCAAGAATCGTTATCCGCTTCCAAGAATTGATGATTTATTTGATCAACTTCAAGGTTCTCGTGTTTTCTCCAAGATTGATCTTCGTTCTGGTTACCATCAACTTCGCATACGTGAGGAAGATATTCCTATTACGGCGTTTAGAACTCGTTATGGTCATTATAAGTTTCTGGTTATGCCTTTTGGTTTGACTAATGCACCTGCTGTATTCATGGACTTAATGAATCGCATTTGTAAGCCTTATCTTGATAAATTTGTGATCGTTTTCATAGATGATATTCTAATCTACTCCAAGAGAAATGAAGAGCATGACGAACACTTAAGGATTATCTTGAACTTGTTGAAGAACGAAAAGTTGTACGCTAAATTCTCAAAGTGTGATTTTTGGCTTAATTCTGTACAATTTCTCGGACATGTGATTGATAAAAGTGGACTACATGTTGATCCTGCAAAGATCGAAGCCATCAAGAATTGGAGTGCTCCGACTACTCCAACTGAAGTGCGACAATTTCTAGGTTTGGCTGGTTACTACCGAAGGTTTATTGAAGGATTCTCTTTGATATCGAAACCATTAACTAAGCTGACTCAGAAGAATAAACCGTATGTGTGGGGCGATGATGAAGAAGAAGCTTTCCAAACCCTGAAGATGAAACTCTGTAGTGCGCCGATTTTATCGTTACCTGAAGGAAATGAAGACTTTGTTGTTTATTGCGATGCATCTCTTCGAGGATACGGTGATGTTCTTATGCAACGTGAAAAGGTGATCGCATATGCCTCTAGACAATTAAGGAAGAATGAGGAGAACTACACAACCCATGACTTAGAATTGGGTGCTGTGGTTTTTGCTTAGCGACTTTGGAGACATTATCTGTATGGCACGAAGTGTACAGTATTCACTGATCATAAAAGCCTACAATACATATTGGATCAAAAGGAGCTGAATATGAGGCAACGTCGATGGGTTGAACTCTTGAGTGATTACGACTACGAAATTCGTTATCATCCAGGAAAGGCGAATGTGGTAGCTGACGCGTTAAGTCGAAAGGAAAGGAAGAAACCAATTCGAGTGCGTGCTTTGGTAGTGACAGTTCATAATGACTTACCTGAGCAGATTCGAAACGCACAAATCGAAGCATGCAAGAAGGAAAATATTGCAGCCGAAAGATTTAGAGGAGACGGTGAAACATTTGAGACGCGAGCTGATGGTATCAAATGTTTGAGAGGTCTAATCTGGTTACCATTATATGGTGGACTGAGAGACTTGATTATGTTAGAATCTCATAAGTCCAAGTATTCTATTCATCCTGGATCGGACAAAATGTACCAAGACTTGAAGAAGTTATACTGGTGGCCGAATATGAAAGCCGATATTGCAACATACGTCGCGAAATGCTTAACATGTGCAAAAGTGAAAGCTGAATATCAGAAGCCGTTAGGATTACTTTTCCAACCTGAAATTCCAATCTGGAAATGGGAGCGAATTACAATGGACTTCATCACAAAACTCCCAAGGACACCGCCTGGGTTCGATGCAATTTGGGTTATTGTCGATCGTTTGACTAAATCCGCTCATTTTATTCCAATCAACGAGAGGTTCGGTTTGGAGAAACTCGCCGATATTTATCTGAAGGAAATCGTGTGCAAGCATGGTGTTCCTATTTCAATCATTTCCGATAGAGATAGTCGTTTTGCTTATGGATTTTGGAGATCACTTCAAAAGTCATTAGGAACCAATTTGGATATGAGCACAGCCTATCATCCGCAAACTGATGGGCAAAGCGAAAGAACAATCCAAACTTTGGAGGATATGCTACGTGCTTGTGTGATAGACTTTGGAAGTAGCTGGGATAAGCACTTACATTTGGCCGAATTCTCGTAATTTTTGAAGCACTTTATGGGAGAAGATGTAGATCACCCGTTAGCTGGAGTAAGGTTAGAGATGCCCAACTCACTAGACCAGATTTGATTAGAGAGATGACGGATATGATTGTGCAAATCAAGAATAGGTTGTTGTCTGCTCGAAGCCGACAGGAGAGTTATGCGGATGTGAGAAGAAAACCATTGGAGTTTAACGTGGGAGATAAGGTTATGCTAAAGGTATCACCATGGAAAGGTGTTGTACGATTTGGAAAACGTGGGAAGTTGAGTCCTCGTTATATCGGACCATTCAAGGTTACATCTAGAGTTGGACCCGTGGCATACCAACTTGAACTACCACAAGAACTGTATGGGATTCATAACACATTTCATGTGTCGAATCTGAAGAAGTGTTTATCCGATGATGAACTCATTATACCGTTAGACGAGGTTAAGGTTGATAAAAAGTTGCACTTTATCGAAGAACCAGTCGAGATCATGGATCGCGAGGTCAAGCAACTGAAGCAAAGCCGAATACCTATTGTCAAAGTTCGATGGAACTCTCGGAGAGGACCGGAGTATACTTGGGAACGAGAAGACCAAATGTGGAAGAATTACCCTCATCTCTTTGATTTCAACAAGCGATCGGGCAAGAACGCAAGTTGATCTTCGAGGGCGGAGATCCTAATTTGGTGGGGATGATGTGACAATCCGTCAATTTCAGGTCGTTATTTTAATCTCGACTATTACGTATTACGTGTTTGCTTTAATGAGAATTTAAAATTTATCGACTAACCGAGAAGGTTATGACTTGAAACTAGCGTAAAAATGTCGATTAGATGAAAATCGACAAGGAATATGTTAGGTATCGATATAATATTCTCAAATAATCATAAAAATGATTTTTATTATATTTAATCTTTATTTCTCCTGTTCTACGTTTTAACGAATGACGATAACTGTTAGTGATCGCGATACCGACGGATGCCCAAAAATTTACGTTTTATTATCGATTGTCTCGATATTGTATATTTCCGACGTTTTCGATTTAATTACGTTTTAAGTCGTGTCGAAGCTTTATTATTATTTTTACGAAGCGTTTTAACTTTCGAAAAGTATTTTTACGAAACCCGAGCCCCGTAAAATATTTTCAAAATTTACAATTTACATTTTCTACCTTGTAAACAATTTAATTGCATTTTGGACCAAAACTATACCTATTTGGCAAAATTAGACCCTCCACTACCTAGTATAAAAAGATTTCTTTTTATTAAACTATCCTCCACTAACTCATTTTAAAAATAAAAACACAAATCTCAGTCTCTCCCCTTGTTCTTGCCGTCCCATCTTCAAACACAAACACCCTTATGATTTTTGATTCATCTTGAATTATTTAAATCTAACAAAAGTCCCATTCTAGATTTTGAAAGAGCTACATATTGGTATAAATTTTACTTACATGCATAAACTTTATTTTTCTTTCAAATTTTTGGTGAAGAACTTAATGTTTGATCCATTTCTATGGTTATATTTTTTGTTAATATTATTATATTAGTAGTGGGTTGTTGTTGCATGCATGGTTTTTATTTATTTAATTTTTGTTAGATTGAATTTGAGGTTGTTAGGAGTTAGTTAAACATGTTATGGTAATATTAGGATGATAATATGAATATGTAAATTGTTGAAATGGGTCAAAATGGTGTTTTGGTATGATTTTTAGATGGTCAATTTTAGGCAGTAACTTTAAGGACATTTTTGAATTACTTACTCTAATAAACTTGGTAAACTAATGATATAGGGTCGTAGATAATTTCGTTATCTTCGATTTGAGCTAAAGTAGAGCTTGTAACTCATTACGAGCGAAAAGTTATGCTAGTTTTAGTATTCGTGTATCGGGAGACGAGTATCGGCACAATCCGAAAATTGTTGTCGATATTTGGATCGAATCTCGGGGACTATAGAATGAGTTTTAAAAATGTTCAAGGACTGTTGTAAGTTGCTAATCCTCAGGTCATGAGTCTATTTTAAAACTCGAGTGTCGGTTTTGCAAACGGAATTGTTTAGATAAGTCAAAATGGTTTTACAAGACAAAGGCGTAAATCTGTCCGGTTTTTATAACACGAAGGTGTGTCTGGCAGAAGGTCTTAGAAGTAATATTTTTGAATGAAACTTAAACTGAGTCTTATTCATATTATGTGTGAGTTTTTCACCAAGTTTCGTCGAAATCGGACAAGTCTAGATAGGTTAGATTGGTGTGTACATTTGGAGTGTACATGCTGATTGGTATTTTAGACACATAGTTCAATACTTGTGTGGCGTGAGTTGAGTATTCACTATTGGACATGGTGACTTACCCATGTGTTAAGTCATTATATAAATGACTTAGTTACTGGTCCGAGGGAAGTAGAATGATGGTTTGACTTGCGTTGACTTGGCGTCTTATGACGGGTCAATGTCGAGAGTGCAAGTGTTTAAAATAATAGTATTGGATAAAAGGGTATAGAAGAACACTTATATTTTTAATTTTTTGGGATTTTCATGGTTATATGAAATTGAGTTTCGTATTATTTAAGTATTATTTATACTTGAGTCGTTTATTAACGAACGCGCTTTATTTGGTAGGTTGCGGTCTTTGTGTTTAACGGGCATCACAAATCGTCGACGATCGTCACATTACTACTATCGTACCAAGGTGAGTCTATAGCCTCGCTTAGACATGTTTACTTGTTTTATAAAACCCGCGAGGGGGATAACATGCTTGTTTTATTAAAATAAAAGGGGTACAACGAGAAGTTGTGGAAACCCTTATTATTGGAAAAACATTTATTATAAATGAAGGGTACAACGAGAAGTTGTGGTAAACCCTCTTTCTTTTAAAATTGAACACAAAGGACCCGATTGTATGCTTAGATGAAAGTTGTTATACAAGTTTGTTTAGCCTGAAAAGACCCATGAATCGTGAATTGTTAATCGAAAGGAACGCTAATACTATGGATAGATCTATCGGGGTGACACCCAGCCCGGTCGCGACTAGCTATCGCGTGGTGTTGTGATGCACCAGTAATGAAACATCGGATGCAATTGTATAAGAGAAATATACGCACTTGGCTAGGTGTGTTGGGCTGAAATAATATATGTTAACGTTCAATTTCACGAGACTTATGAAATAACAACGATAATTATGTCTGATCCACATGATTGTCAACCACAGAAGGTTTATTCAGAATACTTGTGTTCGTTTATTTAATTTAAACTCTATAGATTCAATCAGCATTTTTGTTGACTTTATAGCATGTTTTATCTCAGGTCCATGAAGAAGGCACTCAAGGAAGGCGGTTTTATGCATCTTGCTAAATTAAAATGTTTTGGCCCGCTTTTCTAAACTATGTTCATTCAAAGAAACTTTTATCGTATGGTTGGTTGTGTAAACCTTAAAACTATTTGGGACCGTGTGTGAACTGTTTTATCTTTAAAATGTTGAATGGATGTATGTTTTAACAAAACGACTCATTTTGAGGCGTTTTCTATGATATTGAGGTTGAACCATGACAGTAACACCCAATGACCCTTCCGCTGCTATGACCCGAAATTGGGGGTGTTACAGTACTTGATCTCAAAGTCAATAGAACGAAATAAAGATTAGCTAGTAGTACCAGCAAGTTGTATCTTTCTGTTAGAATAGGCTTTACCAATAGAGTTTTGGTTATTGTCCACATTTAACCCTTCATATTTTGTATTTGAATTACATTTACAGTCCATTCATGTTAAGGCAGTATTTGTAGATCACGTTATTTTACTACTGGTAGTTTTCCCAATAGACTTATTTCTTGGGCTTGCACAATACTTGTTTGGGCCATTTCATTAGTTTTACATTTTTGTATATGTTACTGTATTACGATTGATTGTGTTTTTTTGTTTTAGTGAAATTAGTTTAATCTTCTTTTTAGAAAGTTTGTCTCATTTTATTTTTACTTGTATTTTGTGCAATATGTTGTAGAATAGTACGTATACGTAGGTAATATAGTGTATTTTTACATTTTTAAATGCTTTATGTGCCAAGTAGTTAATAATACCAATCAATCTTTTATCACCAAAAATAATAAAGTCAAGCTTAAAAATTGTTATATCAATACGATTAGACCGAGAGACAACTACACTAAAAATGAATTTGAATTACATTTATAGTCCATTCATGTTAGTGCAGTATTTGTAGATCACGTTATTTTACTACTGGTAGTTTTCCCAATAGACTCTTTTCTTGGGCTTGCACAATACTTGTTTGGGCCATTTCATTAGTTTTACATTTTTGTATATGTTACTGTATTACGATTGATTATGTTTTTTTTTGTTTTAGTGAAATTAGTTTAATATTATTTTTAGAAAGTTTGTCTCATATTATTTTTACTTGTATTTTGTGCAATATGTTGTAGAATAGTACGTATACGTAGGTAATATAGTGTATTTTTACATTTTTAAATGTTTTATGTGCCAAGTAGTTAATAATACCAATCAAGCTTTTATCACCAAAAACAATAAAGTCAAGCTTAAAATTGTTATATCATTTCGATTAGACCGAGAGACAACTACACTAAAAATGACTTATTCAATGGCGCCGATGTCGGTTCTTTTCGTGAAGATTAACGGTTTCGAGTGAGACATATTGGATTTTGGGATCCGTTCATATTGTGAACGTTATTTTTACGTATTATAAATCAAAAACATAAAAAAATCATCAAAAGATAAAAATAAAAAAAAATAAAAAAGACTAGAAAATCAATTCTTTTCTTAAAGAATTGAACCCAAAAAAAAACCCAAAAAGTAATCTTTTTCCTAAAAGATTACACCCAAAAATATATATTATATCGGTTTTTATCGTTTTTACGTACATATAGTATTTTTTCTAAAAAAACCCAATAAATACAAAAATATTTTTGATATATTATTATATGTAAATAAGTATACGTAGATACGAAAACTTAATACACATACTTCCATAAGTATTGCTTTTGCAATACACCGTGTTAGGGAGCATTCTGGTCCTTAACACGTGTGTCGATCAAACTTAATTAAGGCGCAATAGATAAATACTATAATCTTCTTGACCTTGAGAAAGAGGCCACTGTGTGGGGGTATAAGGAGAGTGTATTACACATTCTAAAGAAGAAGGCTCTTAAGTGCTACACGCCACCTCGTTTCTCCGCTTCCTTGTGGGTCTTTCAAGAGTGATAGTAGTGAGTGGTGGGCCACCGAATTAGTATTTACATATATTATATTTTCTTGTGGATATTAATTATCGAACCTCGAGGGAGATAAGCTCTTCTCTCTCAAAAGTCGAGCGAGAGCTCATCTCTCACTCCTCGAGTTTATTTACACGTGTACTCGCACGCGTGTAAGCATACCACCTTTGGTGTATTACTTCCTTTCCCAAGGAAGCCTTTAAACGTCATTCACTTGTATATACATTCGGCCACCTTGTTACACATGGATACTCGTTCCATGTTGGAGATTTTGCAACAACGATCCGCCAACGCTAATTATTCGCCTTGTTCGAATTGTGGTGGTCTACACGATACTTATTTATGTGATAAAAACAATGGCTATTATGGGTAGGGATATGCTAAAAATGGAACCGAGAACCCTAATTTTCAACCTAACCCTCAAATGGACTACACTTGTAATGACTATATGGGATATTCCGGTTTTTCATCACAACCTCCACCATCATTTCATGATCAAACCTTTAATGAGCCATACCAAAACCAAGGATTTTCCAATCATGAGGGTTTTCAAGATAATGATAATTTTCAAGGCTATAATCAAGAAACCTTTCATAATCAAGTATTTTCAAACAATGAAGGCTTTCAACATGATGAAAACTTTCCATGCGATAATCAAGATACTTTTCAAAATCAATGATTTTCACATTATGAGGGTTTTCAAAACGAAGGAAATTTTCAAGGTTACAATCATGAGAACTTTCATAATCATGACTCTTTTCAAACCTATAATTCACCTAATTATGGAAATCCACCTCCACCTTCATCGACTTATTCATGTGACTTTTGTGGAAAAGAACCCCATTATGGTTATGATTGTCGACCAAGGGATCCGTCGTCTTATACTCCTAGTTATTTCAATGAGTTTTATTTTGTACTCGAGCACGGAGGAGGACACCTGAAATATATTTCAAAGGATCTTAATTGTAAGAAGGAAATGAGCCTCGAGGAAATGAAAGCAGAATCTCGGTGGTTAAGGGAGGAAATTAAGTCTCTTGAGCATGATGTAAGGAACAAGCGATTTAATAACCAGAAAATTGGTGATATGTATAGTGAATCGTTGAACAATTCCTTTCGTTTCCTCAAGGAATATTTAGATGATTTACTCTTTAAGATTACTACAATCAAGGAAGAAGAACAATATTTTGCTACTCGTGCTCGTATGCTTTATCAATGTTTATAAGACGATGATGAGGGACCTCCGATTTGTATGACACTTGATGATGACACACCTTCATCACCTTTACCTCACGTGGAACCTAACAACTCTTTAACCATGGGGGATGAGTCTCTTAGCACTAATACAAACACCGATTTGGATGAATTAACCTCTTCTAGTGTTGAGAACCTTATCCCAATCCAAAGAGAGCTTGAGAGGGTTTCCAATGAACAATGTGATGAGCTTTGTATTGATACCTCTTCTTCTCATGATCACATTGAGATTTCATCACATGCTGACCCTCATGCTACTACTAGTGATTTTGGTGACTTTGATCTTGATGAATTGTTTAAATAAAAGGATAATGAGATTGAGGAAGAGTTTCTGCAAGACTTGCCATAAATGAAGGATGATGATTGTGACTCTAGTGAAGCATCTTATGCTATATCATTCGATGACTTATCTTGTCAAGATAACATTACTAATTTGGATGAAGAATTTGCTCCTATAGGAAATATGGATCCTTCTCCTCTCCCACCTTATGATCCTTGTGATGAAACCTTTGATGATCCTTATGATAGTGATGAGTCCTTTACATCTGATGATGAATCCATGTCCTCTATGACTCCTTCACCTATTCCTCCAAGTGATTTTGTGATTCATTCCAATACTCTTTTTGAAACATCATTTGATAACCCACTTTTCCACCATGATGAAGAAACCAATGAGGATTTTAGTGATGATGAACCTTCTCTTTGTGATATACCAATATATGATGATTATAGTGATGATGAGTTTTCCACTTGTGAATCTCCATTTTTTGATGATCACACTTCCTTGAGTTTTGAGGAGTCACCAATCTTTGACATACCAATCTATGATGACTATAGTGATGAGTAGGGCTCTATCATTGATGAGAATGAGGAGGTTCTAAAGATTGAAAGATTGCTTAGTGAAGATGAATTGATAGATAAACAAATTGAAGATTATCTTTAGAGAGATGATATTCTGGTTGATACAGCTTCTTCTAATTGGATGAGGACATTCATGAAATAGAGAGATTGCTTTATGAAGATTCCATTCCCACTCAAATTTCTCATGAACCTTCACATATTACTCTTTCTTACCCACCTTTTGATGATGATGAGGAGCCCAACATGGACATAATTGTTATGAATATTTTGATTCCTACACCTTCATTGTTTCATGATGATTTGATCACTAAGGGGGAATCTTATATGGTTGATACGAACTCATATTCTTATTTTCCCATGAAGGGAAAGGTTTTTTATCCTGGGATACATATGTTTGGGAAATACTGGTTTTCATCTACTCCACTTAAGAGTGTGATTTCGATTGATATGGATTTCTTGTATGAGCTTACTTTGGTGATGCTACCTATTTTGGAGTTGTTCACATGTAGAGATGGAAATTATGTATTTGATCCTGGGGTGATTACTATTTGAGAGATTTTGTATGTTGGACAAACTTGAGACACGTCGGACCGTTCCATTTATCGAGGCGGATATTGTAAATCTTATAGTAAATGGCAACGTGCTAAGTTTGAGTGTATCATGTGAGATGTGCTTCAAAGTGGATATCATTTATTCTCCATGATGGTTTCCCTAAGGACAACTTAATTCGAGGCCGAGTCGATCTAGAGACTTAGGGTTAAAAAACTCAAGCATTGAATAACTAGGTTAGAAAACATAGAGTAGATCTAAATAGGTTAGGTTTAATAAGAGGGTGTTATAGTAGAGTTGAAGTGGAGGGGTGGCCTTTCTTCGTCTTTTGGTGTTTGCTTCAAGGGTTGCTCTCTCTCATTTCATTCTTGAAGCTCATGGAGGAGGCCCGTGTATCCGGTTCACTTCGATTAGTTTTTGCTATTGTGATATTCAAAACACTTTTGCTTAAAATGAATACCCTTTAGTTGTCTCTTCCTTAACTCGAGTTAAGAAAAATTATCAATGTCATAAGTGTAGGGGAGTTTACTCAAATACTCTTAAACATTGAGGATAATGATTATCTTAAGTGCAGGGGACTCTTCTATCGAAGTGACCTTACCTAGACCATTGCCTTAACTTCATGATAACTTGGAAATTAATTTTTCAAATATTTTTAAAATTTTTTATCTACTTTTACCACAAAAATATGCATTCATAATTTTTGCATTAAACATTTTTCATTTGCATAACACATTTGCATTGTATATATTTCTTCTTTTATTTTTCATCAAAAATATAAAAAGGAAAAAAATATAATGAAGGATATGTTTTTACAAATTAAGACTTCTTTGATATATTAGGCCCGCCATGGATACTTTGACTCAACCCGAGTTTGCTTATCTAAGCTTACTCTAGCTAGTAGCCTTAACCATGTAGAACTTTATTGGTTTATTAGGCTAAGCATCCACTAGTCTCATTATTTGAGATTTTAAACTGTGGAGAACAAGAGATGATAGAGTTTGAAGTAAGTGTAAAGGGCTAGATAAACCTCATATTCATTAATTGTGGCTTTTATATCCCCTTTTGTAACCTTTACTTTCTTGTCAACGCATGTATATATGTTAATAAATAATCAAGAACGGTTTTAATTGGTTTGTAGTCTCTTATCCATTTTTTACTAATCATTTGTGGTTGGTATACATACGTCTTAAGATTCTAAGTTAGAACATTTTATGTGTACTAGACTCATGTCATGCTTAATACTTAGCGGGTGTTTTTCCTTTTATTCTTTTCAACTTTCTTTGTGAGGAACAAAGAAAAATAAGCGCGGCTTATGAAAAAAAATGAGTGGCTAGAAAAAAAAAAGAAAAAAAAAGAATTATTAAAGACTCCCAAGAGGGGCAGTGAAGTGTTAATTATAGTAACTATTGAATTCCAATATTACTCTCACAAGGGTTGCGGGGATTTGATAGTTGCTATAATCTAATATTACCTTGACGGGTTGCGGGATTGAAGATCCAAGGTCTCAAAAGGGCGGCGGATATAAATTATTGCGTGAGTTTTATTTTTCTTTCCTTAGCGAGTGTGTAGCTACTTATTAATGCATGACATAAGGATCTTACACATAAGAAGAATGACTTATTACTCTTGAGTCGGACTTATATCAATTGTGGGCGGTTTTTCAAGTAATGGATAAGATGGTTACTTAGGATTAAAACCGTGCTTTCTTATTTTGAGATTTTACATTTCTTATATTTCACGCTTTAAATAATGACAAATTTGACTTAAGCAATTTGCTCAAATAATAACCGGTCCTAGAGGCATAATAAGTGGGGGTATAAGAGTAACACAATTAATCTATATGAATGAGTTGACGCACTTTCACTTATGGATAACAATGATCTTGTTTTTAAGCTTGGTATGGGGAAAGTAAAACTTGAGGGTGATAAGTGTTCATGGTACCAAAAGCCCTAATCAAAGTTCTTGATTTCTTTATGAGTTATTCCCATTAAAACCATTTCAAGAAAATCCAAAAATATATAAATAAGATTGCTTTCTTTGCATTGCATTGTAAATATTCAAAATCATTCATCATGTAGTACAGCATATTATATTAAATCATAAAATGGCCAAGGTAGATTAATTATGAGAAAAGTGCACTCTAGAGCTCTGAAAATACTGCATTGCATGAGGCCATGGTAATGGTCAAGTGGAGGGGAGTTGATAAGTGTGAAAACACTCATCAATTATGATCCAAAAACCACTCAAAACACAGTCAAATACATTATATTTAACTGAAAAACATCAGAATTACGTGGGTATTTGTATTTTTGTGTTTTCAGGTAAACAAGATTCATTTTTGAGCAAACACGCGTTTTCAAGGATTTATTTGACAAAAGGCGAAGAAAAAGCCGAAAGAAGCTTTCAAGGACCTTACTTGCCATTATTTACCAAGATCGAGGGCTTAAGTTGTAATTTCTGTAACACCCCCAAATTTATACAACTCAATACAACAGAACACTCGTTGGTGTTACGGGATAGCACATTACTCACATCATAGACAACGCACAAAAATCGCGTCGTTTAATAATAAATCATTTCCATTCATAAACATCAAAGTTACATCGGTCCTAAGTCATTATATTTCATACAAAGTTTTACAAAGTATTTGAATGGAAAATATTGTTTAAGTGCGGGCCATGAATTCTTGTCGTCTTCCCGAGAATTACCTTCAAGTACCTGAGATAAAACATGTTAAAAGAAAAGGTCAGCGATAACGCCGAGTGAATTCATAGAGTTTAATAAATTCCATCAATATAACTTTGGTATAAAATTATTACCAAAAATCATTTCGTACAAATCATTGTAATAGGCCATAAAATAGCCAAAGTCATTTTTATACAAATCCTTATCGAAAATCATAATATAGGCATTTGCCTTAAAATCATTATACGAGCCAATGTCGTAAAACCATCATACAATACGTCTTATGACGTTGTATGAAAATAAAAACCGTTATATGAATATGGTTATGAAAACCAAAACACAAACATAATATCAATAGTATGACCCTGTATTGCTAGTCAGGCAATACATCGTAATTCGGAGCGTCTAGTAGTATTTCGTTAGTTTGGATTATTATAAGCCGCATGACATTGTTACCTTACTAAACCAACAACGGGTAGCTAACCCGATACTCAATTTGCCCATCTAAAGTAGCGTGTCGTCACAAAGGTCACGCTATGGAAATCTTCTCATACATAAATTCGCTTACCAATCAATGTGGCACGACGGGGATCAACCGTCAAGGCGCGAACTGGGGTGATCGTCCCCAAATAGTACTATTATATGCACAAGCGTCTACCAAATCCCGGTAGTTCATAATTCATGCTAATGGGACTTTTAGTGACATAACCTAACTTTAATAATCCATTTTATTTCATCTATCGGGTCCTTTAATCATTTATCGGGTCATACAATCGGGTCATTCAATCATACGGTTCCAAAATCAATAAACAAACAATCGGGACAAATGGTGTCCTATTTAATAAAAACTAACATGTTATCTCCCTCGCGGGTTTATAAAACATTTCATAAAAACATTTAAAAGAGTGCGAGGCTATGAACTCACGTTGACATGGGAAGGCGGGTTATCGGCAATTTGGACGTATGGTGCGTGCTTCAATCACGGAAACCTAGACAAATAATACTTGTCTTAGACTTATGTCCAATGACTTTATAAAAATAACAATTATGTATACATATGATGATTATATATATATGATGATCAAGTGGGTTTACATATTCTCTTTTACTCATTTTAGTGTTTACGTATTGGTAACTTCTTACTAGTTTACTAGTTTTACCTATTTACGTGTCTTAGGTCCAATAAACTTATTATAAGTTCTTTAATTTGTTTTAATCCATTTTATACTTATTTTATCAGTATCTATACTTTCCATGTTGGGCCCAAATGGGTTAAGTCCATTAAGTTCTTTTTTATAAGGGTTTAACTTATTTAGTCCAATTATTAGTCCAATATGTTTACTTAGCTCGTTAATGTCCGTATGTCCTATAGTTCGGTTTTTATCGGTTTTTACTTGTTATACATGTTTATATATCAGTATATAAGTTTTATAAAGTTGACATTAGACGGGTTTTATCGTCTAAGTTTTATTTAACAAAAACGTTAATTTTACGGTATTAGCTGAAAAAGTCGTAAAAATCATGTTTATAGTTTTATAACTTATAAAAATTAACAAGTTACCATTTTTATAAAATGTCCACTTATTTATCATTGTACATACTTATATAAATAAAATTCATGAGTTAGTGGGTTTTAACTTTACATTTTATACAATATAAATTTTGAGTGCTTATATAATAGTAATAAACATTAATTCTCAAAATCTGATTTTTATTTTCATCTTCACCAAAACTGCCATATCTAGAGTTATATATGGAGATAGAAGCTCAAACTTTTATCACATAAACTACATGATATGTGCTCCATTTAACTCTTCTATAGCTACTGTTGAATCATCTTCTAAATATTTTCTAAAAATCGTCCAAAACAGTAAACTCAGATTTGTACCCTAAACTTGTTTTGATCATATCTCACTCATTACAATGATTCCATTGCATGGCCAACTCTCACATGTGTACAAGACCCATAGCTTACTGTATATTAATTCTACTTCATCATTTTATCAGTTTATGACATGTTTCTTTACTGTTTTATACAGCCAACAAATTTAAACAAGATTTTAGCCTTGTTTCTTATAGTCTTTCATCTTTTAAGCATGTTTATCAACACCAAATCCCCACACAACATTTTTAATCATCATTCATCATCATATACATATACATAAGTAAAAGAATTACAAGATTACATGATCAAAATAATAAGAGGATAGGAAGAACAATCTCTATACCACCATTAGTGATGAAAAGATGGGATTGATGATGAACAAGACTTGGTTTTGGGTAACCAATCTTATGAGATATCAACACCACTTGTAGGATCACCAAGTATTTGTAGATTCCTTGTGAAATCAGCCCTTGATCTTCATGAAAAATCCTTGAGAAATCAGCCCTTGGACATCACCAAATCACCTCCTTGGATGTTAGAATCACCTCCAATCTTCAAGGCTTCAAAGGAGCATCATCATGTGTATGAATAACACATGATTTTATGGCTAAAATAGATCAAATAGGGGTGTTTGATGATGGTTTTGGGACGAATTTTAGAGAGAGGGAGGAGAGAAATGAGAGTGGTATTGCATGTGTGTTTTGTGAGATAATGGTTTAGTGTTGGATGGTTTTGAGGTAACTTTAGCTTAGATGTTAGGCTAGTACATGTGTTGAAGCTTATTAGTTAAGCTTGGACACCTCATGGGGTGAGGTGGCTTAATGTTGGATGCCACACTTAGTGGGTTGGGCAAGTGTAAAACTTGTCCCATCCCACTAATTTACGTGTATTCCTCGATTCTAGTTTCCTCGATTTGCGTGCGCTCGGGTCATTTTACGAAAAACGTTTTTATAAATTATAAATCAACGACACAAAATGAATCTAATAAAAATTGTCTCATCAAAACGGAGTTCGAAAACGTAAATACGAAATCCTAAGGTTTCCGGTTTGGTCGTAAAGGACGTTAAATTAAAATCGTAAGTCCTAATCTCTTCTCGTAAATTTGTGAGTTTATGAACTAACACAAATTTAAAACTCCAAAATAATATTCACGGATAAATTTATTTTCTGAAATGTCAGACTGTCACCAAAGATGGTGTGTGTAAACATAAGCACATAACGTTGAATCCTCCGGTTTAGACGTAGTCGATGCTACTTCAAGACGTAAATTCAAATTACTTCCCAAAAATAAGTGAGTTCATAATATAACATTAAAATAATATTTTTAAATAATATTTGAGAATAAAATATCAACCATAAATTGACGGATTGTCACAGCATTTACCCCTAAACAGGATCTTTGTCCTCAAAGATCATCTTACCTTACTACTCGCTTCTTATAGAGTTAAAGCCATGTGGGTATTGCCTCCACATTCGGTCTTTTCTCACAAGTGCAATTCATTACAATACGCGAGTTTCATCAAACATAACTACGAGAATAAGATCAGGCTTAATGTCGACTTACTTTCTCTATCCATGATGTTCATGGGTTTTTGATGAATGCAACTTTTCGCCGATCTAAACTTTATCAAGAAGAATTCAGATTTTCACCTGATAGATATTTCATCAAGTTCGATATACGAAACATAATTCACGCATCTCTTGAAGTCCTTGGGTAGATCCAGCTTATATGCCTTTCAAACCAAATCTTTTACATCATCTCAATGGTCCCATACAACGGGGACTTATATCCCATGATTTGTCAGATCATTAATTCATTTCTCCAAGGTTAAAAATTGTGGCATAACTTCGCTACCCATCTGGCACTCCAAGATCTACATTTCATATTCACATAACCTCTTGCCCACTACCGGCAGTCAATAATCAGATCCTAATTTCAATAATCATTTCAGATCTCGCGGGTCGGGTATTTTGTAAGGTTAGGTTTGCCATTATAGGAAACCTTAAACCTAAAAGACATGTCCAACTCACAATGGGTGTATGTCGGATGTCTCCTTCTCAACTCTTGCTTACAGATGCTCTAAGATTTAGATCCTAACAAGATTCGGTCTCGATCCTGATACGATAATTATCAATGATAATCTCTCTAAAGGAAAACGATTATACGGTCTATTACCAAAGGTCAATCATTCAAACATAGAACAGCGCTTATATTACTTTGTATCGTTACTTTACCTCGTCCCTTCGGTTGGGGTGGTACATAGTACTCTCATCAAGGTTCGTTCTCAATGATTTCTGAGCAAATCTCTAGAAATTCAATGCGAAGCGAGGATCTTGATAAAGATGTTCGATACAGGCACACTATGTTTACATAACTCTTTTGCATTTATCATTAATGGGAATGATATTAGCAGATTTGGCCAGTCTGTCGACGATGACCCAAATCGAATCAAATTCAGATGATGACCTTTGCAATAGCTAGACGTTTACTAATGTATGAGGCGATGTCTGCCTTCATAATTTTCCATCAGTACAACTTCTTCTGATAATGATACATTAAATCATAAATGTCATGAATAAAATACTTATACTTACAAGATTCTAATATAACTATATCTCACAATCTCCATATTTAGGCAACCACAAGTGGCCTTTAAAACATTTAACGCCATCGGCTTCTCAATTCTAATGGTTCACATTATCCGTGAACCCCTTTTATTATCTATATTATCCTTTTTACAAACATTTTTTATTTTTATATCGTTCAGCAATTTATTTTGCACCTTCATTATTAAGGAACACATCCTAATTGGTTCTTTATATTTTATACATACTGTGTCAGTAATTACGTTCACTTTCCTGATGATATATTTATCATGTTCGTATTTATTCAATAATTATTTCTTCACATTTTCTCTGTTTTAGTTTCGTCTTATCTATCATTTTTATCAGTTTTTTTTCTCAATCCGACGTTTTAAGCGTCGATAAGTATTACAAGTAATTAAAGGTTAGATATTGAAATTTTTATGAAACGTAAACGTAAAATTTTAAATTTCCTAGTTCGACCAATTATATAAAATGTTCAAAATAAATTTGAATTTAGTTAACAAGATTTTTGTTGATTTATCGAAAATATTTAATAAGATTCGTAAATGTTCGAAAAACCTTTGTTTATACTTTGGTCAAAGTTTTCTTAGTTTGAAAAGCAAAAATTATCGTTTCAATTTTTAAGTCATGGTTTAAACGGTTTCCTCAATCCCTCTTAGGTTATCTTGAGGTATACACAAACATTTACCCCTAAACAGAAGTTTAGTTAAATGGTTTGTGTATAAGGGAATAATACCTTAAAATCCTTTGTTAAAACATTTGTCAAAATATATTTGCACTTTCTTTTTAGTGTAACTCAAAGTCTTAAATGACTTCTAAATTTTGAAGAGTCAATTTATATTCCATTATCTATTAATCACATAGTCAAATAATATAAGGGTTTAAGTCTTTAATCACATATCAATTATTCAAGGTACAGTTCTCATTGTTCGGCCAATTCAGGGCAATCTATAACTAATTATTAACTCATTCTTATTCTTATAAACAAACATATAGTCCTTAATGATCACGAGCATGAATTTATCAAATTACAGCCTACACACGTGATTCACCAAATTATGAATGCTACATGTGCATCGATCAATCCAAACGACATCACATGAAACTCATAATGTTCATTACAAGTACCGGATGTAGTGATTGGAATAGATAATCCTTTTCGCAGATGCGAAGTTGATGATAACCATGTCGTGGATCAAATTACTGGAACCTTGTAAATGATCGAACAAATCTTCCATTTCGAGTTATGGGTATCGTTTTTGATTGTCAATTTACTCAGTTCACAGTAATCTATAAATATAAGGAATGATAACACCATAGCTCTTCATGATGACAGGCTTGGTATAATAAAATCCTTCTCCGACAACTCTTTCAGTTGTATGGTAATTCCTTTAATTCAGATGGTGCTGACGGACAGTGCACACGCCACAGGTGCAGCACCGGGAATATAATCAATACCAAGTTCAACTTGCCTTAATGGCGAAAGTCTAGGTAATTCATCAACAAATACTTCCTAAAGTTTCAAATAGCAAGAACATCTTTTATAAAATTCATATTAGGTTCTTCTAGATTACAATATCTATAACTAGTTCGCAACCATTCACGGTATAATTTCAAGTCTAAATGCAGGATATAGTCATTCATCAAGAATTATTTAGATCACTTTTGATAATCAACATCTTATCATTTAGGGGAATTCTATTCGAGTTCCCGTCGATTAAGACAATGTCGTCATGTCATAATCAATCAATCCATTCTACTGGCATTATCAACTTTCCGGTTTTATTGCCGATATATGGAGACATAACTACTATTAAAAGAGTAAGGTCAACGCATAATCTATGCGAGAGAATTTCAAATCAGATACAGACGAAAACATTTAATGAATAGGAATATATCCCATGTTTTCATAATTTGAGTACGCATTCGAAAGCTCCTCGGATCGTTACCCAGGTCATTCAAATGAAATCAAATCAAAAGAAATGATAGGAACGTCGATACATCCAGTCGGGTATCAACACTCGATAATCAAATACTTTTCCTAAGAATCTCACTACGAGGGAATTGGACAAGAAAGAATTGTC
Organism: Glebionis coronaria; assembly: GCA_025667525.1. Lineage (NCBI taxonomy): Eukaryota > Viridiplantae > Streptophyta > Magnoliopsida > Asterales > Asteraceae > Glebionis > Glebionis coronaria. The sequence goes on from CM046876.1 coordinate 157,958,639, forward strand.
AATTGTCAAATAAGACAATTTCCACAGATGAGTAAATTCGACTTAGAAGAATAGATGCTACAGGCACATATGTAGGTGTCCCTAACACTATGTCCCTATTTTTCACTTCTTGCAGATCTCATAAAATTTAATCTCTCACAATCTTCAAAGAAAATGTAGTGTTTATTAATCAGTTTTATGGTGACTACTAATCAGCTTTGCATAGTCCATTCCTAAATTGTATGTAGGCGCGCAACTATATACAATTTCAAGATCAACGATGCAATACTCAGTTCGTCAAAATTTTATCATCCATGTTTATAGTAAAATCATTTTCATGCTTAATTCTCAAATAAGAATCAAGAATAAATTTACAAAGATTTTCTTTGTTATGAAAACAATTAGGTTTTCCAAAGCGTCTCATAAACAACTTCATTTTGATATCAATCACTTATAAATCTTACTTTGAGTAATCCTTTTAGTGATGAAAATTCAATTTTTCTCAAGGAATACTGTTTTATCTTTATAAAAACAATGAGTGATCTGCAGAAGAGTGATGAAAGCTTGTTCACCAAGAACTAACTACAATATGATAAGAAATGAGCTTAGCCAAATAATCATGAGGTTCATGACCTCGATGGCACTCACGAAGAATGATTCACATCGTAACTCAAATCAAGATGAGTACTTGTTCAATGGTTGCATCACTAATGCGAACATTAGGGCGAAGCAATAAAAGATAGATAACATCGATACATGTAGAATTTAGCAATCAAAGGTAGTCTTTTTTTTTCATTAATCACAAACAAGTCAAAATTGTACCGTAACACATGACATGTCACTATGTCATACAATTCTCAGAACTCATCCTACCAACTGATGTCTCAGTTAAGTTAGGGATTATTTTTAAAAGATACCACAATGAATACTAATCTACAAGAGTCATTAGGTGTTCCACATGTCCCAGAAGATCCATCGGTCTCAATTCAGAAGAAGATTTCTTCAATTTATTTCTTGGACACTGGGCATCCTCGTTAGTGGACAATGGCCTAGGAACAACCCTTAACACAATCCTACAATCAATTAAAACCTTATAATTCAATCACATGACTTAATAATTTCCTCTTATCAATCTCATGTTCCATACAAGTTAACTTTTTACTTTATTCAAGTTTCAACAAATTTTATACTCAATTCAATATCCTACCTCATATTCCAATACTTTCAATCTTATTCTTCGGCCTTGTAAAGGCAATACAATCTCAATATGAATCAACACTTAATTTCCAATCCTATATCTCCTTTATCAATAATTATCAAATGAGTCACTAGTATGAAATGACTTGATCATTCAACTAGACTTCTCGGAAAGGTACTAGTGGCATGAGGCTTTTGGGTAATGGTTCCAATGACAGCCTCAAGTGCAACATTCACCCTTTCGATTTCAATTTAAGAATTGGATGACAACGAATCAGATGACATCTTTCTAGGTGATAATGTTTTGTCAAACTCCACTCTATAAGGAAAGATCTCATGACATCGATCTCAGATTTAATCTCGCCAATTCTTTTTCAATATCACAATCAACTAATATCTACATTTCTACGAATATCAACCATTTCGTTGGGATTATAAACATCCACAACTTGGTTTAGATCTAGGATAGCTAGAATTCCTACGAGAATAGCTTCGATTAATTTACTAGGGGATTTAGGGTTACTTGTGACAATCTACGTCGTATAAATACCTCGTATAAATATCAAAATAATCATCAAACAATCATGTAATAAAATTACCTCATATATATATAATCCAAGTTATATATATATATAAAAATAACACTTCTCAGTCTTAGCCTTGTCGGTAACTCGGGAATTCTTCGGCACCGTTATAGTCAAAAGATTTTTAGACATTTTTAGAAAAATGTTTTTAGTAAAAAGATTTTGAAATGTTTTATTCAAAACCTTAGTTTTAAAAATCTTTCGTTCTCTATAACGAGAGCTCTGGTACCAAACTGTAACACCCCCAAATTTATACAACTCAATACAGCGGAAGACTCGTTGGTGTTACGGGATAGCACATTACTCACATCATAGACAACGCATAAAAATCGCGTCGTTTAATAATAAATCATTTCCATTCATAAACATCAAAGTTACATCGGTCCCAAGTCATTATATTTCATACAAAGTTTTACAAAGTATTTGAAAGGAAAATATTGTTTAAGTGCGGGCCATGAATTCTTGTCGTCTTCCCGAGAATTACCTTCAAGTACCTGAGATAAAACATGTTAAAAGAAAAGGTCAGCGATAACGCCGAGTGAATTCATAGAGTTTAATAAATTCCATCAATATAACTTTGGTATAAAATTATTACCAAAAATCATTTCGTACAAATCATTGTAATAGGCCATAAAATAGCCAAAGTCATTTTTATACAAATCCTTATCGAAAATCATAATATAGGCATTTGCCTTAAAATCATTATACGAGCCAATGTCGTAAAACCATCATACAATACGTCTTATGACGTTGTATGAAAATAAAAACCGTTATATGAATATGGTTATGAAAACCAAAACACAAACATAATATCAATAGTATGACCCTGTATTGCTAGTCAGGCAATACATCGTAATTCGGAGCGTCTAGTAGTATTTCGTTAGTTTGGATTATTATAAGCCGCATGACATTGTTACCTTACTAAACCAACAACGGGTAGCTAACCCGATACTCAATTTTCCCATCTAAAGTAGCGTGTCGTCACAAAGGTCACGCTATGGAAATCTTCTCATACATAAATTCGCTTACCAATCAATGTGGCACGACGGGGATCAACCGTCAAGGCGCGAACTGGGGTGATCGTCCCCAAATAGTACTATTATATGCACAAGCGTCTACCAAATCCCGTTAGTTCATAATTCATGCTAATGGGACTTTTAGTGACATAACCTAACTTTAATAATCCATTTTATTTCATCTATCGGGTCCTTTAATCATTTATCGGGTCATACAATCGGGTCATTCAATCATACGGGTCCAAAATCAATAAACAAACAATCGGGACAAATGGTGTCCTATTTAATAAAAACTAACATGTTATCTCCCTCGCGGGTTTATAAAACATTTCATAAAAACATTTAAAAGAGTGCGAGGCTATGAACTCACGTTGACATGGGAAGGCGGGTTATCGGCAATTTGGACGTACGGTGCGTGCTTCAATCACGGAAACCTAGACAAATAATACTTGTCTTAGACTTATGTCCAATGACTTTATAAAAATAACAATTATGTATACATATGATGATTATATATATATGATGATCAAGTGGGTTTACATATTCTCTTTTACTCATTTTAGTGTTTACGTATTGGTAACTTCTTACTAGTTTACTAGTTTTACCTATTTACGTGTCTTAGGTCCAATAAACTTATTATAAGTTCTTTAATTTGTTTTAATCTATTTTATACTTATTTTATCAGTATCTATACTTTCCATGTTGGGCCCAAATGGGTTAAGTCCATTAAGTTCTTTTTTATAAGGGTTTAACTTATTTAGTCCAATTATTAGTCCAATATGTTTACTTAGCTCGTTAATGTCCGTATGTCCTATAGTTCGGTTTTTATTGGTTTTTACTTGTTATACATGTTTATATATCAGTATATAAGTTTTATAAAGTTGACATTAGACGGGTTTTATCGTCTAAGTTTTATTTAACAAAAACGTTAATTTTACGGTATTAGCTGAAAAAGTCGTAAAAATCATGTTTATAGTTTTATAACTTATAAAAATTAACAAGTTACCATTTTTATAAAATGTCCACTTATTTATCATTGTACATACTTATATAAATAAAATTCATGAGTTAGTGGGTTTTAACTTTACATTTTATACAATATAAATTTTGAGTGCTTATATAATAGTTATAAACATTAATTCTCAAAATCTGATTTTTATTTTCATCTTCACCAAAACTGCCATATCTAGAGTTATATATGGAGATAGAAGCTCAAATTTTTATCACATAAACTACATGATATGTGCTCCATTTAACTCTTCTATAGCTACTGTTGAATCATCTTCTAAATATTTTCTAAAAATCGTCCAAAACAGTAAACTCAGATTTGTACCCTAAACTTGTTTTGATCATATCTCACTCATTACAATGATTCCATTGCATGGTCAACTCTCACATGTGTACAAGACCCATAGCTTACTGTATATTAATTCTACTTCATCATTTTATCAGTTTATGACATGTTTCTTTACTGTTTTATACAGCCAACAAATTTAAACAAGATTTTAGCCTTGTTTCTTATAGTCTTTCATCTTTTAAGCATGTTTATCAACACCAAATCCCCACACAACATTTTTAATCATCATTCATCATCATATACATATACATAAGTAAAAGAAATACAAGATTACATAATCAAAATAATAAGAGGATAGGAAGAACAATCTCTATACCACCATTAGTGATGAAAAGATGGGATTGATGATGAACAAGACTTGGTTTTGGGTAACCAATCTTATGAGATATCAACACCACTTGTAGGATCACCAAGTATTTGTAGGTTCCTTGTGAAATCAGCCCTTGATCTTCATGAAAAATCCTTGAGAAATCAGCCCTTGGACATCACCAAATCACCTCCTTGGATGTTAGAATCACCTCCAATCTTCAAGGCTTCAAAGGAGCATCATCATGTGTATGAATAACACATGATTTTATGGCTAAAATACATCAAATAGGGGTGTTTGATGATGGTTTTGGGACGAATTTTAGAGAGAGGGAGGAGAGAAATGAGAGTGGTATTGCATGTGTGTTTTGTGAGATAATGGTTTAGTGTTGGATGGTTTTGAGGTAACTTTAGCTTAGATGTTAGGCTAGTACATGTGTTGAAGCTTATTAGTTAGGCTTGGACACCTCATGGGGTGAGGTGGCTTAATGTTGGATGCCACACTTAGTGGGTTGGGCAAGTGTAAAACTTGTCCCATCCCACTAATTTACGGGTATTCCTCGATTGTAGTTTCCTCGATTTGCGTGCGCTCGGGTCATTTTACGAAAAACGTTTTTATAAATTATGAATCAACGACACAAAATGAATCTAATAAAAATTGTCTCATCAAAACGGAGTTTGAAAACGTAAATACGAAATCCTAAGGTTTCCGGTTTGGTCGTAAAGGACGTTAAATTAAAATCGTAAGTCCTAATCTCTTCTCGTAAATTTGTGAGTTTATGAACTAACACAAATTTAAAACTCCAAAATAATATTCACGGATAAATTAATTTTCTGAAATGTCAGACTGTCACCAAAGATGGTGTGTGTAAACGTAAGCACATAACGTTGAATCCTCCGGTTTAGACGTAGTCGATGCTACTTCAAGACGTAAATTCAAATTACTTCCCAAAAATAAGTGAGTTCATAATATAACATTAAAATAATATTTTTAAATAATATTTGAGAATAAAATATCAACCATAAATTGACGGATTGTCACAATTTCTGTCAAGATGAAGGATGAAAAGGAGATTTACCTTAACTCTTTTATCACATTTGATAAAAGATTAAAATTAATGGGTTAAAAATAAAACAAATGCAAGTTTATTTATCAACTATTTCGGTCAAAGATGCTTGTATACTTACTTGGTCAAAGTTTGATTGACCAAGTCATAAATACAAAACACACGTCTTCTTCCCTAATGAAGAGAGAGAGACGGTTTAACACCTTTCTCACCACATCACCTGCAAGTCCATATTAAAAGGGTTCAAGAAAGATTCAGGCAAAGATCAAAACTACAAAAATGATCCTCTTTTCCTCCTCTACATAATGGTGTGATTTAGTTAGATCAAGTGTGAAAGAAGAAGAAACGCCCAATTCAGGTTTAGATATGATGAAGAACCATCAACCTCGTATTTACACATGGCATGATTTGATTAGAAGCAACACGTCACACCACCACCACTCAACGGCTATAAATACTGAGAGAAGACCTTACTTCAAGGCGGTTAGCTAGGTGTAGAATTCACACATTATCTAGGAGTAGTTGTAGAGAGTACTTAGGAGTAGTGTAACTAGTTTTAATTCTTTAACCGTTTTTAGTAATCAGTTGTAACAAATTTCATATTCAATTGTAACCATTTTTCTTGTTCACCATTAGTGAAGTTCAAAGCTTTCTAAACTCTTCATTCTTCTCTTTTTCTTGTTAGTTAACTTTGACCAATTTGATATTAATTCTTTTTGTTATGAATCGGTTTCTTTCTGTTATAAGAGGTAACAAATTGTCACCATTAATGAGATGATAAGCTCTCCACAGAGCGTATGTTTTGATATTGAGTTTGTCATAGTCTCTTATATAGTTCAGTTAGTCCACATTTAGATTCAAGTTTCGAGTCTTAAAAAGCTTTACTAGTCTCTTACTTGTAGTATCAAAAAGAATTAAGTCCCTAAGCTCAAAGAGTTTATGAGAAGCTTTTCTCCAAAATTTTGTGTCAAATTTAGTTGATTTTCTAATATGAAGTCTCAGGTTTCTAAGATTCCATCTGTTTTCTAGCTAATTGTTTGATCAAGACATGTAGATGTTCAAGTATTTTAGTTCAATAGTTTGCAAAACAGAATTTTCATAATAAGCTTGATAGAGTTTCTTGAAGCAGTAGTAGTAGAATCTTGTTTTTATCAGTTTTGCAGGTTTAGATTCGAATGTCTTGTTTGTTTTTTCTTCGTTTGTTTTGGTTGGGTTTTTGTAGGAGCATTTGGAGTCTATGCAGGTGTTCACAGATATTCGTCTCGTTGAATAGACGAAGTTTGAGGTGTAGTAGCAAAAGTAAGCTCAGTGTTTACTTCACATCAAAGGGCTAATCTTCAGACGAATAGGTTAAGCGCAAGATTATTTTTCTGAAATTAGCTAGGTCTATCTGCTTGATTGTTAATTGCATTTTGAAATTGAATGTTGCGTTGTATTGCTTAGTTTATTCATGTTTGATAATTGTTTTCATTAAGTTTATGGATTTCGAGTTCATTATCTAGTTGATAATTTTGGTGCTTTATGTTTCATAAATAGCGTTTGTATCAGCTGACTTTAAGCAAATTTAATAGTGCTAAAGTCAGTAAATCTGCTATAAGTTTTGAGGTTTCCATATGTAATCTGTTGGTTTATTCAAGCAAGTGCTTTAAAAAGTTCAAGGTAGGAGTGGATTCTCATTTCATTTACAGATTATAGGAAAGTAGGATAGTATATACTTTAAGTTCATTCAGAGTGGTTTGGTTAAATATAGAGAACTGCATTTCCTAAAGTCAGTGATATTCAAAGTTCAAGGTTTACGAGTTATTTTACTTGATGAGAATCCATGAGACTAATTGATTTTAGCCACTGTTTTAGCCTACTTAGTTCTGATTTGTGCAAGGTATAAGTTTGCTTATTTGTTTCATGGTGATCTATAAGGTGAAGTTTGTAGATGTAATGTTCATATTTTCTTTGTTAAAACTTGATCCTTGATTTGGAATTGATGATAGTTAGATAATTCACAATTGGGTACTTGATCTCAAAGTCAATAGAAAGAAATAAAGATTAGCTAGTAGTACCAACAAGTTGTATCTTTATGTTAGAATAGGCTTTACCAATAGAGTTTTAGTTATTTTCCACATTTAACCCTTCCTATTTTGTATTTGAATTACATTTACAGTCCAATCATGTTAATGCAGTATTTGTAGATCATGTTATTTTACTACTGGTAGTTTTCCCAATAGACTTATTTCTTGGGCTTGCACAATACTTGTTTGGGCCATTTCATTAGTTTTACATTTTTGTATATGTTACTGTATTACGATTGGTTGTGTTTTTTTTTATTTTGGTGAAATTAGTTTAATCTTCTTTTTAGAAAGTTTGTCTCATTTTATTTTTACTTGTATTTTGTGCAATATGTTGTAGAATAGTATGTATACGTAGGTAATAGATTGTATTTTTACATTTTTAAATGCTTTATGTGCCAAGTAGTTAATAATACCAATCAAGATTTTATCACCAAAAACAATAAAGTCAAGCTTAAAATTGTTATATCAATTCGATTAGACCGAGAGACAAATACACTAAAAATGACTTACTAGTGTGTCAACGGCTGAAACGTGAGTCAGCGGCTGATGGGTCAATGTTCATTGGGTCACCTTGGTGGGGTGAAGGTGGTTGTTGTTATTGTTCAGGTTCAGGTTCAGGGTGAGGTTGGGGGTTGTTGGCTGCTTCAATAACAGACAGCATGGGAGGGGTTAAAGGTAAGGGTCTGAAAGGTCTGGTGTTCATGGACAAATTTTTTTTTAGCTTTTTGAGTAGGGATCTTGTAAAACTTTTCATGATCCCTACGACAATAACCTTGTTTCTCAAAAACCATTTGTAAAAACCTAGGGTAAGCAAGAGTCATTTGCTACCCTTATTGTGCAACATGCCCTCAAAAATAATGTGTAAAAAATTATATTTTTGCCCAGTGGCCATACAAACAAGAATACAACCAAATGAATGATTGACTTCGTTGAAAGATATACACTTGGGACTAAGACATTGTAGAAGGACATGTATCAAGAACTTCCAGGCTGGGGGAAATTGTTGTTTTGAATATTTATTAATTTTTCCCTCTAGGGGCAAATCATACCCCAAGCCTCAAAGCCCTTCCTCTAACTGATCATTAGGAAGGGTAGTTACACCATCAACATCATCAAGCTGCAAAGCTTGACAAATAAGTGCTTCAGTAACTATCCATTAGGTTCCATGAACAGTCCCTGATAATGTAATCACTCCATCAACTGTTTCCGAAATGGCAGTGTTCCAAAACTGTTTGATATGTGTGATAGGAATGAGTGGAGCATGGGTCAAAGCATACCTTAGATTAGAAGCCAAGAGATACTCAACCATTCCTATATACTGGAGATGATGATCATGATCAGCTACAAGATATGCAACCATGTTGTGTTGATCTCTGAACCCCAAAGTAGCACCAACTGGTTTAAATAATGGAGCCATGAAAACTGTTTGTGAAAGGTTAGAAAGTATGAAAGTGTAAAGGTATGGTTATGGAGAAAATATGAGACAATCAAGCAAGTTACCCTGCTTTAAACAGTTTGAGCCGTATATATAGGTGGTAAGCTAAACTACTATTTGTTGAAAAAGAGGTAAGCTATTCAAAATATAATGATGAAAATCTTGAAAAATAATAAGTTATCTCTTAGCTTTTAAAGAATTTACCAAATCCCATAAAATTACGGCCCAAAATATCACAAAAGTAACAACTAGGTGGGGCCCATTGTTCTTCAACGGTCAAAATATTAGTGTCAGCGGGTAACAACTATATTTTGTCAGCGTGTAAATTTGCCATGTCCACGTTTGAAAATGTGCTTGTCAGCGGATGAACTATTATGTGTCAACGACCAAAAATAAAAAGTAATAAAATAAAAAAGACCTTAATCAAGAGGTTTACCCTAATGAAGATAACTCATCTCTGACACAGACTGAAATTAGGATTCTCTGTCTAATTATACACACTTGCATAAGCCAGATAGACATAAATGTCCTTAAGTGAACCTTGCTAAGGTAAGTCCTTTAGAGTGAAGTTATCTCATATAAACCCTTGGTAACTCCTAGGTAAGCCTATTTTTATCTATACCAAGTCTCCCAACCAACCAATCCCAATTCTAGGCCAAAAAGTCTTGGCAACATGCACAGCATATCAACTTTGCATGCTACAATGCCTCAAGATTTAGGAATTCCAACAATTCTTAAAAAGAAAATCCTTCATTATTCCTAACTCCTACTCACCAGTGGACACAATCTAGAATTTTGATAAGAGCACTATAAAAGTACCCAAATACCTAAAGGTTTCCTAAACCTCCCATTAAACTTACACAGATTGCAAAAGAAATGAATATGATAAAAATTTATTTCAAGATAGGAATGTAAACATTCCAACCATCATAAATAAATATTCTCCATATCTATGAAGTCCATAAGAAACTCGGTATCCTATTGCACAATGCTCAAAATGCCTGCATGATTATATGTAAAACCACAAAAACTAACATAGGCTATCAGCGGCTGAAATCCACTTGTCAGCGAATAAAATGCCTTTGTCAGCGTTAGAAAGTATAGTGGAAAATTTAACACATTTACATGAGATAATAACAACGCATATCCTGTACATATTATACAATAAACTCAAAAACACATATTTCATGGATTGATCATTTCAATACTTGTTACCAAGTACTGGAACCTCCCAACATCAAAAGGTTTGGTCAAAAGATCAGCCACATTATCTTTTGTGTCTACTCTATCTGGATGTATTAAACCTTTTTCAAAACAATCTCTTATAAATGATGCCTAATTTCTACGTGTTTAGTTTTAGAATGACGGACATGATTTTTAATAATGCATAGTGTACTGTTATTATCTACAAAAATCTTGGTCTGCATAAAATTGTACCCATAATCCAAAAGCTGATTTTGAATCCATAGCACTTGCCCACAACATGCATCAGTAGCTACATACTCAGCCTCAGTTGTTGAATTGGCCACACTGTTTTTTTTCTTGCATTGCCAAGAAATAAGTATGCTCCCAAGAAATTGACATCCACCAGTTGTGGATTTCCTATCATTGTTTTCTCCTCCATAATCACTGTCTGAATAGCCCACAAGCTCCAATGGAGAATCTTTAAGGTACCATAATCCCAAAGTGGGATAGCACCTAAGATACCTAAAGATCCTTTTGACAACATGAAGATGACACTCTTTGGGAGTCACTTGATGACGTACACATGCATACACAACAAACATGATATCATGTCTAGAGGCATTAAGATAAATCAATGAGCCAATCATTGACCTATAATTCTTGACATCAACATATTTTCCATCTCTAATCTTTCTACAGGGGTGTTCTCTATCCATGGGTGTGCTAGCCCGTTTCTCATGAGGGGAAAAACCAAATTTCTTCAAAATTTCAACTACATATTTGTCTTGAGATATGAAGACACCAGTTTCTTTATGTTGGACTTAAAGACCTAGAAAGAAGTTCATCTCTCCCATTGTACACATTTGAAATTTTTCAGTCATCAGCTTTGAGAAATCATCACTCATCCTTTGGTTAGAAGAACCAAAGATGATATCATCAACATAGACCTGTACAAGAAGAAAATCCTTCCCTTCCTGTTTTGTGAACAAAGTTTGATCTATGGTGCCCCTTTGGAAACCATTTTTCACTAAGTATGTGGAAAGAGTACCATACCAAGCTCTAGGGGCCTGATGAAGACCATACACGGCCTTTTTAACTCTATAAACCTTGTCTGGATGCTCTGAATCTTCAAAACCAAGAGGCTGAATAACATACACTTCCTCTTGAACTGTGCCATATAAGAAAGAACTCTTGACATCCATCTGGTAGATTGTGAAACCCATACAAGAGGCATAGGCTAGGAAAATACTTATTGCTTCAATTCTGGCAATAGGTGCAAAAACCTCTTCATATTCAATGCCTTCTTCTTGTGTGTAGTCTTGTGCAACCAGTCTTGCCTTGTTTCTAATCACAATACCTCTCTCATCTATCTTGTTCCTAAGAACCCAACGTGCTCCAATAGGTCTCGCACGGTTGGGATAATCCACAAGCTCCCAAACATCCTGAATTGCAAACTGGTGAAGCTCATCCTGCATTGCTTCAACCCAACTTGGTTCTTGGAGAGCATCAAAAATCTTCTTGGGCTCATTCTGTGATAGAAAGTAGGAAAATAAACATTCTTGAACTAAAGGGGTATCATCCTTTTTATGAATGTTGGCAATGAATCCTCCTTTTGGATTCCTCTTTCTTCTTGTTTGAACTGATGAATTGATGGGACCAATGATTTGTGTAGGAGGGTGAGCTTTGGATACTTTTGTAAGAATTCCTCCCCCAAACAATGTGTTGTCATGTACGATAGGTTCCAAGGTGCCATAATTCTCACCATCATTAGTTTCATACTCACTTGAACTATGAAGAGCATTGTCAGCGTTTGTATTTGTGACGCTGACACCTTCATTGAGTATGAAATTTTCACCATGTTCAAGTACATCTTTGTCAGCGGATGAAAGCAATGTGTCAGCGTTTGGATTTGGTGTGTCAGCGGCTGAACTACTTTTGTCAGCGGATGAAACACTTTCACTGACTTTCTCTTCTTGTTGCTTTCTTTCCACTTCCCTTTCAGCAACAGAAAGAATGAATTCTTCACTCCAAATGGGTAAATCCACAAAAGAAAGTGTGGGAGTGAACTCATTCTGCTTGAGATCCTTGCACCTTTGTAGCATGTATAACAGCATTGTCAACAATAGTTTCTTCCAAAGTCTTTAGAGAGGTCTCCAAGACAAATGGATTAGTAACAAGCAAATAATTCATGGACCTAGATAATGGTTCTAAATCAAAAATCCAGTCTGGTCTATTAGCAGGATCACTAGGTTTACTCTCCAAAAAGTCAACATGAATATTTTCTGTTATGACTTTGTCTCTTTTGTGGTAAACCGTATGCCCTTTGCTGTTCATAGAATAACCCACAAAATATCCCTCATCACCTTTTTAATTAAATTTACCTAGGTTGTCACTAGTATTAAGTATCACTACGTGACATCTAAAGGGTCTAAGAAAATCTATATTAGGTTTTCTATTCCAAAAGAGCTCATAGGGGGTCTTATTGTGAATCTTGTTGACCAAGGCTCTATTCTAAACATAACAAGCAGTATTCACAGCCTCAGCCCAAAATGCAATGGGTAACTTAGCATCTGCTAACATGGTCCTAGCTGCCTTAATAAGAGTTCTATTTCTCCTTTCAGCTACACCATTTTGCTGCGGAGTTCTAGCTATGCTAAAATCCCTAGTAATCCCTTTATCCACATAAAAGGCATCTAATAGGTCATTCCTAAACTCCCCACCATTATTACTTCTAAGAACGTTAACTGTAAACCGTGATTTCTTTTCTATTTGATTAATAAAATTAATTAAGGTATTGGTAGTATCACTTTTTTAAGTAAAAAGAAAGTCCATATAAACTTGGAGTGGTCATCAGTAACCACGAACCAATAAGACTTACCATTTAAACTTTCTATATTAGTAGGTCCAAATAAGTCCATGTGAAGTAGGTGTAGTGGTTTTGAACTAGAATGAACACTCTTACACTTAAATTAGGACTTGTGTTGTTTGCCTTTAAGACATGCAACACAATTATGATCATTGTGGAATGCTTTTGAAGGAAATCCTCTCACAAGATCATGCCTCACAAGTCTATTTATGTTCTTAAAGTTAATGTGCCCTAACCTTCTGTGCCATAAGATACTCTCATCTGCTGAAGCTTTAGCATATAGACATGACAAGTTATTGCTCCTTCTAATCCCTTGTAGATTAACATTATAAATGTCCTTATGTCTAGGTATTCTAAATTCAATGAACTTATCAGCAGGTAACACATAGTCTTTACTCAATACTAAACATTCAGTATCTGTAAAAAGAACTTTATTTTTGTTGTCACAAACTCCTGACATACTAAACAAATTATAGTCAAGTTCTTTTACCAGAAAAACCTCATCAAATCATAGGTTGTTAGTGATAAGAGTACCTTTGCCTGATATTGTTCCATATCCTCCTCCAAAGTACAATTTATCACCATCTGGAATAAGAGTAAAGTTTGTCAAGTAGTCTTAATTTCAAGTCATGTGCCTTGAGCATCCACTATCCCAATATCCATAATCTTAACCTACTTTGGAATGCCCTACACATAATGAAAACAAATCAGTTATCTTTGGGAATCCAAGCCTTAGTAGACTTGGATCCATCTGGTTGTTCAATAAGAATGGACTTGTTTCTTGTAACACCCCTTGTTCATCCCTCTTAACATTATACACCCAGTTTGTCCCAACATGCTTTTTAAGATATTTAAACCTATTGCATGTCATAGAGACACCATTAAAAGTTGATGACTGATCTTTTTTATGTCTCTATGTTAAGTTGGTTGATGCCTTAGATCCCTTTCCCTTTGGTTGTAAATACTTGTTATTACTGGGTCTAACATTGGGTCTGACAACTGATAATTGTGGCATTTTCATACCAAACCAAATTCTGTCAGCGGCTGATTTGTCATGTTAGCGGATGAATTGTTCCTATCAGCGTTTGAATTAGGGTTTATTACAGGAACCCACTGTTTGTTAGACCAAGTATTGGTCTTTTGGAAGGGTCTTTGGCCTTGGGTGTTAGTTGCCATCTTGAAATAAGGAGCTGGTCTAGTGGCATGTGGTCTAGTATGGACATAAGGCTTTGGGTTGACCATGGTTGACTTATTGTCAGCGGCTGGTTTGTATCTGCTGACACACCTATAAGCCAAATGTGAGAAGCCCCCACATGTATAACAAGCCTTTCTAGACACAACCTTAGGTCTAGGTTTATAAGATCCAGTCCCATTAATATTAGCTTGACTCTCTGATGATCTAGGTTTTCTATACATTTCAGCATTGTTAGCCTCAAAATAATGAGTCAAACAAGAATGTCCGTTCATAGGTTTCTATTTAGTTAAATAGTAGTAGTTCACGGGCTTGACTTTAAGCTACTTAAAGTCCAAAAGACAAGTCTGGCCCATCTTATTAAGCCCACACGCCACATGTAGGCAAGGGTATTTAAACACACCTCCTAGCATGTTAGGAGGTGGTTGGTGATTTCATTTTGTAACTTTCACTCTCTCTCTCTTAATCTAATATTCCCTAAAATTCTCTCTACTTTCTCTCTCTATTTCTCTTTCTAGAATTCATCTACTTATCATCTTTATTTCTTAATCTATCATCATATAAATTGGGACAACAAGCATACTTAACACTAGATTTTCTTTTAGGTTGTGAGCCAAGGTCAATAGGTTTGCCAGTAGTAGGGTTAGTGATGACAATAGGTTTAGAGTCAGTCTGTTCATCACTAAGAAGTCCTCCTTTAACAAAGAGAGAAGGGTTGGCCTTCTTCCAAAGGTCAAGGTCAGTCACCCTTTGCTTGTACTCCTCAACTAGTGTGAGCACACGTGGTGGAGAAGTAAATTCCTCCACTTGGAGCTCTGGAATACCAGTCCAAGACAAGTCTTTCTTAAGAACCTCATAGAAGTCACCTGCTGGGGGTGGAATATCAGCATACTCCTTAGAATGCATCCCAATCCCAGACATGTCTTTAGGGTTTCTCTGTTCACTTAAGGCCTTATCTAGGGTTTGACTAGCTTTTTCAAACTTTTCAATTTTAAGCCCTACATTCTCTCTAGCTTGAATGGCCTCATCTAACTTTAGTTTCAATTCATTATTAGCTTCTATGTAAGAAGCTTTTTCTTTATAACTAAGTGCTAGATCCCTTTTAACAGTTATTTGATCTTTTAGGTTAAATTCCATGTCCTTATATTCTTACACCATCCCATCTGATTATGCAAGCCCCCTTTTTTTAGTTTGAAATAGTTATATTCAACCCAAGAATATCAGATTATAGCTTTAAAATTTCTTTATTAAGTTTATCAGTATTAATTCTACAGCCCTTACTACAAAAGGCATCATCATATACCTCATTATCTGATGAAAAAGAGGATCTGGCCATGAGAGCATATTGAACATGCTCTTCATCCTTTTCAGCAACCAAGGCTTGATTATCCACTTCATTCTTGTCCAGAAAGCTCCAATCAAATCCAAAGCCATCAATTCCTTGCATGGCTACCATGGATTTAGGCTCAACATATTCAACCTTGATGATCTGTCTAGAATTTTGTCCAACATCATTCCTATTGGGAGATCTACGTTCTCTAACAAAGTCCCATTCTATGATAACTGTAACATTCAACTTTGGATTAATCAAATCTAGAAGTCTCTTTGCTATTGAAATTCATCTTTCTTCCAAATCTCTTGTTCAACCTACTGGCTCTTATACTGTTAAGATCCATATTCCACTTGATATCCATCTCCTCAAGATCAATATCACTAATTTGCTGAAGATCTTCAAAAGAAATTGATGATCCATTGGGCAAAGAAACAATATAGGCACATACAGTATCCAAATCAATTCATGCTGGTTTAAGATTTGGTGAAGCATGATTGTATGTGTCAGCGTTTGATGAGTCGCTGTCATGAGAAGATTGTCCGCTGACAAAGCAAGAGTTGTCAGCGTCTGGGAAATAAAATTCATGCTTCCAGAAGGTGTTTTACTTCCTTGTTTAAGCAGAACTTCAGGTTCTATGACCTTCAATTGATTGTAGATATAATCAAAGGTCATAGTCTTGTAAGCTTGTGTGGCCAATATTGCATTGGCATGGATTTCCCAACCATCTCCAAGAGCTCCAAGGAAAGCAACATTAACATCATCATCATCATCATCTTCAAACTCAGTTTCCATGAATGCCAGCTTGCTAGTAATGTCTTGAAGACGACTTCTCACCTCACTCAACTTTTCATTAGGTCGAGCTTTAAAGACTGTGAATTCCATTACCAGCTTCTTCTTCCTTTGTTTGAGAGTGTCCTCATTACCACCATAGGTGGTCTCAAGGGCTTCCCAAAGTTCTTTGGCAGATTCATACTTTCTGAATTTATGATGGTTTTTGCTTCCAAGAGCCAGTTTGAGAATGCTCAATGCCTTCATATCAAGCCTTCTATCTACTATCTCTGCAGCTGAGGTGGCTCTTCCACCTTCAGGTCTAGGAATCAAATCTTCAGGCTTAGCATTGGTTGTTCTCCTTTTGTCAACAGAGTCCAAGATCTTTTGAGCCTGGTTGAACTTGTTTCCAATCTCAACGACTTCCCATAGAACATAGTTGTCCACTTGGAGATATTGCTCAAAATTAAACTTCCAGATTTCGAAGTTATTAGGGTCAAGCATAGAGATTTTAAGGTTATGGTTTGAGGATCCTGAACTTTGGTTTTCTGAGGTTGACGTCGACATGATGATTTTACGGGTTTTGAAAAATTAGGGTTTTGATGTTCTTCTGACCAAAAGTTCCTCAACAAGCTCTGATACCACTTGTTGATCCCAAACTAGATCGATTAGCTTTGTGTTATCGAGATTGAATTAAGTATAACACGTAGAGAAACTTTATGTTTAAAATAATATAAGTGTTATACGGAATTAACACTTAAATCAAAGAACAAAACAAAACACAAGGTATACCAAACTTTCACTTGTATTAGTAAACGATGAAGTACAATAAAAGTATTCAGAATATATATCAATGCTAAACCCTAAGACCTCCTTTTATAATATAAGGCGTCTTGTACAATAAGTAAACTTGTCAACTATTCTAGGAAGATATATTGAGATAAACATAGAAAATACAATATACATGCATATCTTCCTAACATATAAAAACGTGTTGACTAAGTAGTCTGTTGTAGCTGGGATTTCCCTTGTCAGTGCTTGAATATTTCTTGTCAGCGTCCAATCTTTCAGCGCCTATATAACTCTTGTCAGCGTCCAAAATCCCTTTGTCAGCGGCATAGTGATACAGCTAATTGTATTCCCAACAAAGGACTTTAAGGCTCCAGCTGAATGGCTGCGAGGATTACATGACCAATTAGAAAAGAAAGATGATGGAACAATTTACTTTGTTGGTCGATTATGGATTCCATTTTTTGGAGGAATAAGGAAGATAATAATGGATGAATCTCATGCCTCAAGATATACAGTACACCCCGGTGCAGATAAGTTGTATTATGATTTGAGAGATGTTTATTGGTGGCCTGGTATGAAGAAGGACATAGCAGAGTACGTTAACAAGTGTCTGACTTGTTCATAGGTTAAGGCAATACACCAGAAGCCTTCGGGTCTGTTACAAAGGACTTAGTCACAAAGCTGCCTAGAAGCAGTGGTGGTTATGATGCAGCTTGGGTTATTGTTGATAGATTAAATAAAATCTGCTCACTTTCTTCCAGTTCTGAGGATTACAAAATTGAATAATTGGCTCTAATTTACATCAATTGTTGCAAAACACGGAGTACCAATGTCGATTATTTTTTATAGGGATGGTCGTTTTGCGTCTCATTTCTTGCAGGAACTCCAAAAGGCGTTGGGTACGCAGGTACTAATGAGTACAACTTATCACCCAGAGACGGGTGGACAGATTTAACGAACTATTCGAACTTTAGAAGACATGCTACGGGCATGTCTTATAGATTTTAGAGGTAGTTAGGACACTCATCTATCGTTAGTTGAATTTTCCTATAATAACAGTTATCATAAGAGTGTCAAGTGTTCACCATTTGAAGCATTATACGGGCGTAAGTGTAGATAACCAGTGATACGAAATGAAGCGGGTGAGAGTTAACTGATAGGGCCTGAATTAGTTCAGGAAACTACAAAAAAGATTGTACAGATTAGGGAAAGACTGAAAACTGCTAGAAGTCGTCAAAAGAGTTACGTAGACAAAAGACGCAAACCTCTTGAGTTTCAAGTTGGAGACTATGTGCTGCTACGAGTATCTCCATGGAAGGGTATTGTGAAGTTCGGCAAGAGAGGAAATCTTTCACCACATTTTGTAGGACCATTCGTGATTGTTGAGCGTGTTGGTCCGGTAGCTTATCAATTGAAGTTACCTCGGGAGTTAAGTTTTGTTCACGATGTATTCCACGTTTCCAACCTTAAGAAATGCTTAGTTGAATTAGATGTTAAAATACCGTTAGAAGAAATAAGGCTGGAATGTACTTCATTGAAGAACCGATTGAGATTATAGATCGTCAAGTCAATAATCTGAAACGTAGTTGGATTCCTATCGTTAAGGTTCGTTGGAATTCAAGTCGGGGTGTTGAGTTTACATGGGAGAGCGAATATTAGTTCAAGGCTAAGTATCCCCATTTGTTTGCGTCTTCTTCCGTCTCTAATTAAACTCTAAAGGACCAGAGTTCCTTTAGGGGGGTCGACTGTGAGATCTCGTATCTTTTTGGTAATTATTTTATACTTCAATATTATCTTGATCATTGATAATACTTTATTCGGAATTATAAAAAAAAAATTTATTTTCTTATATTTATTTAAATCAAAATTTTAGATTTAAAAGCACCCGCGTGCATTTTACAAAAAAGTTTACTCAAATCAACGGAACGTGAACCGACGGCGTAAATATATTTTTATTGTCGTCATTTTAATTATTAGGTTTACGTGCATTCTTTGTATTTTACGATAAACATTTAAGCGTAATTTGCTTATATAAAGTGTTAACGTTAACTAAACTACAAGGCCTTGTTTATTTATCAGTATATCAAAGTTCTCATAATGTCACTTTGATTTAGTATTGAGCGTTTATTTTTCGTGTTTTACGTATGACACTCAAAACGCGTAACTTTTAAAATATCGGGTTCCGATAAAACCCACTTTAACAATTTGGGGAACAAATGTTTATACTACTCTTATTCACACATCTTATATAAAAAAATATTACAAACTTGATGACACGTATCAACGAAAGATACGTGTCTTGAAGTTAAACAAGTGATGCAATCTTCTAATGTAGTATACTAATTCAAATGCCAATCTCATCCTTTCTTCTTTTGTTGCCGAATATCAAAACTTTGCACGCTTTCACAAGTCACAATATTATACCACTGATAAAAGCTTCATAGCTCCAATTTTCAAGGAATTTTGCTAAGTATTTTCAAGTATTGAGTTTGGGCTACCATTGTTGAATTTGGAGTTGAAAGCATTTATCAACTATCTTGCAAATTTCAATCATCTTTGTAAGGAACATCGATCATCTTGTTATGTTATTTACCAAGTAAATCTTATTGATATAAATTGTATATTAATGATATGTATGTTATTTTATATGTTTAAGGCATTGCATAAGAGAGTAGACATCTTTTTAACACTATTAAACTTGTTTTGTAACAAGATATTCGGACTGTTTTTAACATCAGTGGTAAAACGTGGGCGTTTTACCAAATACAGTAAGTTTTGATATTTGAAAATAGTTTAGAATGATAGGCTGGTGTTTTGTGATGATTTTCCGGGTGTCGCGTCTTATGACGATTCCCAGATAGTGCCAAAATACAAAAATGTGTTCAAATCTGACCTACTGTTTTACAAGACTGTTTTCTCATAGAATTTGTATACCAACCCCTAAATATGCAAAACTAAAAGTTGTAGCTATAATCATATAGAATCAGTGTGCATTGGGTGGTTTCTCACTTCTTTACGGTTTAGAAATGGTAGCCAAAACGGGTAAACTTAAGTTGAATGTAAAACACAACTCATACTTCTAGTGATAAAAATGAGATTTGAGGTTAAATATGATTTGAGGGCTAATGAACATAGGATCAGTATAGTACACAATATTAAGGTCATTTTAATATAAATAACTCATTTAGATGATTTATGGTTTAGGATAAACGACCTAATAAGCAGAGCATGTCGGAAATTTATCAAGATTGAATTGTATTAATAAAACATAAAAATGGGCTTATTTATTAAAAAAAGGGATAACACTTTAAAAATGATAAATGTTTATTAAAAGTTAAATTTTTTTTATAAAACTTATACAATGCCTAAAATATATTAAAATACACTATTTGCATAAATATGATTTATTTCTCGTACTGAGCCGCGTTTTGTCATTTTTAGGTCTCGTGTGATCGTGTATCAGCAGTTGACGTTTATTTCCGATTGACGTTTGTGACGATTATATCAAGTGAGTTCATATCCTTTTACTATTTATAAAATGTTTCTAAAACGCGGGGTGAGATTTCATGTTGGAACACAAACTTTTAAATTGTATGATATCTTGAACTGTATGCTTACCAGATGAGTACGGATTATTATTGCTTTTAGTATCCATAGCAGTTCCCCTCAATATCATGAACTGTTAATAATTCACAGTTTGAAAGCGCGAATGTTGTTGATGGATCCATCGGGATTGACAATCCCCGTCCCGTATTACTTTGACGCATATACATTTGTTTATACTTGAGTATTTAGGTTGAATACTCAATAGGGGCACTTTTATACGTTAAGCTTCGGTGTCATGAGCTAATATCAATAATAAACATATTGACTATGGATAATGTACATAGTCATCCCCCCTTACTTGTTTTACAAATTTTACCGTGTTCAATTACTTAATTTACGAAATCTATGAATATCACTCAACTTTTGTTGACGTTTTTACATGTTTTAATCTCAGGTAATAACGCTTAATATGCTTGGATGGGATCCAGCAAGATGTTAGCAGCTTGTAATTTATGTGTTGTAATTATGCTTTTGATGTTGTTAAAGTTGTCAAAATCCTTCCTTCTTATCTTTTGGTAACTATAAACTTTCAAACCATGTTGTAATGGTTCTTTATTATGTTGTAAAACTTTTGGGACCTAAATTAAAAACTCTGATAGTCGTAATACAATATATGTCTTTTATTGTGCTGCCTAATTGTTAATGTCTAATTTCGGAGGTGCTAGACCTGACGAGCAACTTTCATTCTCAATACCCGATATTGTCCCACTACTTACAGTTGAGACTGGACTAGTATTCGCTGCGTGAACCTTTACAACCTCCGGTACTCAAATTTCCGGTATTGAAAAACTTTTTAAATATCCATTTCTAGAACTTTTGTAATTCCGGTTCTGGTACTTTTGATAATTCTGGTTCTGGTACTTTTGATATCTCCAGTTCTGGTGCTTTTGATATCTCCGGTTCTGGTGCTTTTGATATCTCCGGTTCTTGTGCTTTTGATATCTTCGGTTTTGGTGCTTTTGATATCTCCTGTTCTGGTGCTTTTGTTATCTTTGTTATGGTGCTTATGATAATTTCGGAACTAAAAAATCTTACATTTCCGGTAAAAAAAACAACACTTCCGGTATATTAGGGTTCTAGAAAACCAAAATTTTGCAAAATTTTGCGACTTCAGAAAGTGGAACTTTTTGATCAAATCTAACGAAACGGGTCGTACATCCAAGTATTATAGGCCAAAGAAGCATACAAATCAAAACTTTTCGATTTTTAAGATGAAAAAATTTGAACCACTTTTCGAACCAAAACCTTAAAAAGATGAAGATTTGGAGTGAAAAACAATTTTTTTTGTACTTTTAGTTTATTAAGATGATAATAAACTAGAAAGTAGCAAGCTTTTTTAAATCAAAGATAAAAAAATTCGAGATCCTTTAGCTTGTTGAATAAGCTACGAAAATCAATAAGCAACCACAAATAAAACCTTAATCACTTATTTACTTTAGGCTCTTGATACTAAATGTTATCCCAATAATAACTTACTTCACCATGGTTGAATCAATAGAAAATAAAAGAAAAAGATGAAGGTTTAATGAGAGAAAGTAGAGAGAAGGTAGAGAGAATGGTTGGAAACTTTGTGATATTAGATTTATAGAGAGATAAGTAATCCAACACCCTCCTAACATCCTAGGAGGGGAGTATATATAGCACGCCTACATGTGAGATTTTATGTGCTATACGTTGTTGGACCGTGCTTGTGTAATATACTATAGAACCTAAAACGTGGCCTTTAAGCTAATTGTCAAGCCCGTGATTTCCGACAAACCTATTACATATTACAACGTTCCTATGACCGGTATATAATAAACCTGTGGCCAACTCATTATTGTTCGAATTAATATTTAGAGGCTAACAATTTGGATTTAACTGAAATAAAAACCGTGTAGAAACTAGAAGGGAGGGGTTGAATAGTTTCTTATATTTACTTGTTAAAAGATGGTTTTTAAAAAATCCTTTTTCTCAAAAACCTTAGACTTAAGGAAATATGTGAAATCTTCTTATGCACAATATGAACAATGATAGTGTAAATAAACTAATACTAACTAATGTATATGCACAAAGAATAAAGAATGTAAAGAGTTAAGGGTAAAGAAAGATCAAACCAAACATAGTGGTTCGACAACGAAGCTCACTCATCGTTCCTACTCCACTCCTCGAGTACTCCTTGCTCGAGAGTTCACTACACAACAAGCTCCTTAGTGGAGAAAACCGTACACGTTGCTTAACTAATTTCCGACTCTAAGCTAAAAGTCGAGCCCTAATCGTAGCTAGGACCAATCTACACAACTATACTTATTACATAAACAACTTCCAAATAGACACAACTACTTGGATCTTCACAACTATGACACAACAACAAATATATAAGATTTGATCTTTAAAGGATCTTTGGTGGTGGACTCAACACTTCACAAGGATAGTGTTCTTCTCTTTGCACTTGAAGAGGAAGGGATGGATGTGATAGATTCACTTCTAAAAAAGTAGTAATCAATCAAATGATCAAAGATTTGAGTGATTTAAGAAGTATGTTTGAATCTGGAAATTTATATGCAAAAGAGGTGAAGAGAAAATCTGAGAAAGGTCCACTTTTTATAGGACAAAGGGCGAACGGCTATATCTGCCCGCGGTTCCTTATCTCAGCCGGCGGTACCTTATCGATAAAGAACCGCCTAGGCACTAGGGAACCGCCGGAATAGACTTCGCTCCCTTTTTGTCCTTTAGTGGTGGGGGTCTTATCTGATTATAAAATATCCTGAAAGAATATTCCAAATCAAAAAAAGAATATGCCATTTTCAAATTTTCAAATATTTAATTTAATAAAACATTTTCTTAAAAAGAAAGTTTAATAAAAAAACTTGTCACACTTAATAAAAGGTGAGTTTTAAGAAAAGATTAAATCACTTGATCACTTGATTAAGGTTAGTACTTGTTTATTTATACCTTAAGTGAAAATGGATAAAATGAAAAATACTTGAACTCAAGAATTCGTTTTTCGTTGTTTTCGTAAATGCTTGTTTTTACATATTGTCGTAATCAAAACTAAGCGAGACTGAAAAATGCAAGTAACGTTTTTATGCATTATAGCATTAACAAACCGGATTTAAGTTATGTTTAGGTTGACATGAATATCTCGAATTACACGATTTATAATTTTTTAAATTTTATTATTTTATTTTAGATTTAAATTTTTTTTATTTATAAGAAAAATAAAAACCTTTTTATGCATATAAACTTTTTTATATATTTATGAATTTGGTTTCAGCTCGATTGACGTTTTAAGAGGGCATGGAGTGATCACACCACCACACCAAAAAACGTCATGTCACGTCAGTTTTTTCACTTCCACATCCACATAAAAAAACACATCTTATGGTCACACCATTTCCACACCACCACATCAAATTTACCACTTATTTTCATAAACTACCCTCTACAATTAATTTATTCAAATCCTAATTTACTTTATTCATAAAAAAAACATTACATCTTAAAAACGTAAATTAAAATTTAAACCTTATTTTATTTTTATTTTAATTATTTAAATTCGTAAATAAAAACGTAAATAAAAACGTAAACGTAAACAATTTTTAATCGAAAATTAAAACATTTATTCCATACTTAAAACATTAAATACTGGATTTTGAATACAATACGAAAGGAAATACACTACTAGATAAAAAAATAAAAATGCATAATACGATTAGTAAGTTCTCGGATCCAAATCCGATAATTGACCAGGTAACTCCCAACGCATTGTTTCTTATTCATCTTCTCCGGTCATAATTTTCGCCTCCAACTCCCTTTGTGCCCTTTCTTCTTCTTGCAATATTTGTCTCAATACTTTGTGATCTAGGTATAGTTGATACATGTCATTGTCAATAAGTAAGCCATTTGAGTCATTTGGAATTGGAAAGGGTAGATCGGGAGACACATTTCGGTGTCGGTGTTGTTGTGACGAAGAACCGATATGGGTTGTATGAGTTTGGGATGAAGAAACGATATGAGTTTTGATGAAGAACCCAAGTGATTCAACCATTCTGTATTTTTTTCAATTCGAGCCTCCAATTTTGCCGACTTTCAAAACAAAGATATTCGGATGTCGTAATCGATATCAGATTGATTACTTAGAAAAGTGTCGATTAAATGACGTTTCTGTGAGGAAAGATCACGACATTTCTCACATGTTGTGCGCAGTTTCGTATTATCTTCGTACGCGGCGTCGAAATCATCAGCTAACGTCGTAAGCGCATTGTAACAACGTTGTTTTTAAATTATTTGTTTATGAATCATAGCCTTAATCTCGTCATCGGTGTGTGGGAAAGAGCATGCCATTTTTTATTTCTGAAAGTATGTGTGAAAATACAGACAGTTGTGTGGGAATAAATATAGACGTTAAAACTGGTCGTTGGCTATTGTGTTTTTTTTAATTTCAAAATAAAAATTCTTAAAAAAGTAGCGTTGGCTATTGTCTTTTTCTAAATTTTTTTTTTAATTTTTTAAAAAGTAGCCATCGCTACTAGTTTTTTTTAAAAAAAATTCAAATTTGTTTTAAAAATAAAAATAGTCGTTAAGGGGGTGTTGGTATGTTTTATTTGAAAAGGAGGTGTTTTATAAGTTGAAAATGGGGTTTTTGGTAAATTATTAAACGAAACCACGCATGTGGCTGTGGCCACAACGTCTTCCACGCAGCTAACAACGATGTGGTAACGTCAGGCAACGCCGGGGCATGGTGTGACCATACCGTGCCCTCTAAGAGTCTTTTTATGTATAAATAAAAATACTTCATTGGTACAGTTCAGTTTTCAGAATTTCGATTTAATAATTCGTTTGATTTTTTACTGGTTAAGTTCGGGTTTGTTGCATGATGTTACTAAGGTAGTGTTTGATAAGGACTTATAGAGTTTTAATTAAAAAATACGAATATCGATTAAGTTATAAGTAGTTGTTTGTTTTGTGCTTACAATAAACTAACGACTTTCTGGAAAAAGACAGCAGGATGGTGTTTTATGTATTAAGTCATGACTTATTATCTTTATTTTACATATTTACGCTCTAACTCTCTCACTTAACTAATTTAAAAGGGCACAATAGTAAACTTCTCTGATTCAGACTCTATATTGAGCACACAAAATAAACAGTCATATATCCGTCTACAAAAAACAACATATATTTTTACAGACATTTTAATTTTACATGACTTACATAATTATTCAATATACTCATAAAGTTAGAATAGATTCATTATTAGGCATTAACCTACTATAACAGGCATTATCCGCATGAAATTCTTTATATTTTAAAAGAGGATTTTAATAAAATACATTTTGAAAGTTAAAAAAGTAAAAAATTTAATTTAAAACACATTTCCAAAAATAAAAAAATTAATGTTAAAAAAAATACATACATATATATATATATATATATATATATACATATATATATATATATATATATATATATATATATATATATATATATATATATATATATATATATATATATATATATATATATATATATATATATATATATATATATATATATATATATATATATATATATATATATATATATATATATATATATATATATATGATTAACGTAAAAAATTCTAAAAAACATTAAACATTTAGTAAAATTAAAGATTTAAAAAAAATTAAAAGACAAAATTTAAAAAAAAAAAATTAAAAAGGAAATTGTTTTTAATAATAACTATACTTTCTCTTCCAAAAGTTAAATATATATTTTTTAAATGTAAAAAATTTCAATTTTTTTTGAAAGAATTATCTTTGTTGTTTTCAACTTTTAAAAAAAGATTCAAAGAAAAAAACAGAATTTTTTTTCTCAAAATAGTCGACTCATACATGCTATAACATGTTGTAAGTTACTTTTTCGAAAATATAACATCTAATGAATTAAATTGAATCACGATGAATCAAATTTTATATGATAAAAGTTCGTAATCTTGCTTTTTTTCTCACAAGCAATGAGACCAATTCCTACCATTTATTTTAATCTGATTTAAAGGTGGAGATTAACATAAGATTTAAAAAAAAACACCCGAAGAGACCATTTTTGCCGATAAAATATCATCACTGGTGATATTTCATTATTTTTTGCATTAGTGAAATATAAACGTTGATAAAAAATCAGTTCGGAAAATTTAAAATTTTAGTTCCTTCGCTAATTTTTTTGCATTTTTTTGTCATTTTGACAAAAATATCCTTCGTGTTTTTCATAAAATTTAATGCTAGGTAGTAAATAATTAAGATTAGCCCCTTGCTTACAAGTAAGAAAAAAGTTATAAAATAACTCAACTTTTTTTATAAAATATGCATAATAAATTATTATGAAACGTATATATGGTATTTGTGAAAGTTACAAAATAACTCAACTCTTTTTATAAAATATGCATAATAAATTATTGGGTTTTGCTAACCACCACCTTAGGGGTGCTTTTTAAACATTCTATAATTAAAAAATTTACGATTAATGAACTTCAAATATACCATATTTAACATAGTTAATATTAATATATACCATATTAAAACTTACTTACATTAATTACAAGTGTTAGAATCATACATTTATGGAAATAATTAGTTCATATTTGGAATTGTTTTTATTTATGGAAGTTTAAAAAACACCCATAGGATGTTTGTTAGAAAAACCCTAAATCATGAAACAGAAAAAGGAACAAAAACTTACCTAAACTTTCCTTATATTTGATGAGAGAAGAAGTCGGTTAAAAGCCTTATATATACGAAAAGAAAGCCGACTGAATAGCGTGGGCACCAAACAACAATTCGAGTCGATCTCCCAAAAACACATTCCTTATTTACAACACTCCTTTTATTTACAACATTCCCTTAAAAGCCTATATATACTAAAAAGAGAAAGCACATTGAATCGCACCTAACAACAAGTCGGTTCTTTTCTTTAATCGCATCCAGGCTCTCCAAAAACACATTGGTTTAGTACTTCGCTTCGCAGCTGTTATTGCAAATTTCAAAGATCGACAACAATGGTATCACAGAAGCAAAAAACAAAAACCCGTCAAGCTCCTGGTAAGGGTTCTACCAAGGGTTGCATCAAAGGTAAAGGTGGACCACAGAATACCAAGTGTAGTTTCCGAGGTGTGAGTCAACGAACGTGGTGCAAATGGATAGCTGAGATACGAGAACCAAGGGGTCACAAGTTATGGCTTGGGACTTTCCCTTCTGAACTTGAAGCTGCTAGGGCTTATGATGAAGCTGCGCGGAAGATGTACGGCTCACTTGCATCCATCAATTTCCCAAACTATTCCTCGGGTGATTCATCGCAGTTAAGTTGCAACTCGACTCTTACTTGTAGTCAATCTGAATACAGTCAACTTCGGGACTCAAAAAAGGCAAAGAATGTATGTGAAGAAGTTGATGTTACGGGTATCTCTAATGACGATGATTACGATCACATGATAGATATTGACGAGCTTCTCGGTGTTAAGGATTGTGAAATTAGTGAAGTCGTGAATAATCAACGAGATATGTTTCACGTGGACGAGCTTCTCCATGAAATTAGGTACGATGCTTGGTTTGAGAACAAACCGGATGACTTTGATTTTGATTTTGACTTCAGCTTGGAACAATGTAACTTCAAACTTGAAGATCTTGGTTTGGATCCTTATTGAGTAAGAAACGTGAATTGACTAAAGACCCTAAGATGCTGTTGCTTTTACATGTAATGATGTTTATGTTAAGTTGTTTTAATGAATTAATGACATACGCTTATAGCTTTTCGGCTTACGTTTTTGTTTTTAATGAAGTACATACTGTATTATACATTTATGCTGGTGGCTTTCAAATGGATATTTTGACATGTAATGGTTTTGTGCTTTGCTAGTTAATGATTTTCCATATATGTTACAGCTGAAATATTGTAGTTGAAGTATGTTTGGCAAAGTTAATTGCATACACTATAAGATAGTCGACAACTAAGAGTTGACTCCACTTTCAGCCCTCACAGCTTCTAACGTCAGTGACTCGAGAATAATGTCCATCTAGTCAAGGACTTATGCCTGTTACCCATCTTGCCACCTCAAACACATGAAATGCAGCTTGTAAGAAAGTACTCATAACTAATGAGACATACAGACAAAGAACCTACTATCGAACAAGCTCCAATGCAGAACGTCGTTCGTCTGTCCATTAGTCGATATGACAGTATAGAGCGACACACGCGTTTAAAAACAGCTATCAACACCAATATTGCGTATTAGTGTATAAATGAAAAGGTACAAAAGGTAGTTTACCAAGAGCTTACTAGTTTACCAAGTTGTGTGCCTTACACATATGCATATGTATAGATGCTATATATAGACATATAATTGTCCATGATGAAGTTCCCAATCACGACAGTAGATAAGGTATGATGCAAGACATGAAACTTGAAGGAAAATGGGGTACATTTTGTAACCAATTTGCTTACAATTAGATTAAGTTCCCAATTTCCAAAACTTATTTCATCCTACCTAAAGAAGTTGCCCAAGGAACTGTTTACCTATAGTTACTGCTGTATCCATTGATTGGCATGATTTTGGTGAATCAAGTACAAAAAATTGTACAAATATGAGCAAAAAATTGAGATAAAGAATACATATTATGGAGACCTCATTGAACTAGTGTCTTGTCGTCTCAAGGTTAATGGGATGCTTTCATGAACCATACCATCCTCTATGTGCTTCGGAGATCAGAAAGTTAAAAGCAACATATGCCAATCATGTTTCACCAGGTGTAATCATGACCAATTACTTGTGACTAGGTCAATGTGGGTTAACTTTTCTTCCTAATGGTCAAACATGCACAATTTTATTAGGACAAATAGGTTGAATATGTGAAAAATCACCAGTGTTGTATTTTAGTTTAACACATACCTCTCTTAAATCTAGATCACATTAAAAAATTATAAATTCATAACCCTACAATCTAATCTCACTACTAGAAAAAAAAAAAGCAATAGCGACGGTGTTTTCCGTCGGAAATCCGTCAGTGTGGCTCCTTTCCAACGGATTTGCGACGAAATTGGTGTGTCGCTAAATGCTTCCTAGGTAATCCCTATCAGCCGGAACTATGTCGGAAATACCGACGAGAAAACCGTGTCGGAATTCTGTTGGTATTAATTTCTCTCGGAAATCTGTCGGTAAAAATAAATAATATACCTGTCGGAAATTCGTTGGTAAAATGTCCCTCAGAAATCTGTTAGAAAATTTCTATCGGTAAACAGTCATAAAATCTGTCGCAGATATAAAAATTAATTTGCAGCTTAATGCTCAAATTTATGTAATCTGGTTTCTAAAATGGTTAGGAAAAATAGACAATTCACGACCAAATAGTTCAATTACCAAATCTCAATTTACATATAATAAAGATAACAGATTCACTAGAAATGGATAATTCAATATTAAAAAATCGTTTAGGATTCAAATAACAAGTTATAGTCGAATTGAACAAGTCAAATAAAACATTCAAAGTGAAACTAGTAATCCAAGTCTTAAAATCCTATGTTATCAAGCTAAGGAGGAGGGCGGGAATCCGCAAACTTTCTTAAAACCAAGTTCATGTCATCCATTTTTTGTTTCTATTCCCTATCTCGGGCTTGTTCACGAGCATCTGCCTCTAGTTCCCGTTGGCGTATTTGCTATAGCACTTGATGCTCAACTTGACGTTGTACCTCAATCTCCATATCTCTTTGGGATTGTGCTCGAATTTTTACGTTTTCCTGTTCCAATCTTTTTATCGTATCTTCTAAAGTTTTTACCTACAAAGGCAACCATTCGATACAATATCACATGATACTCAAGCAAGTTGTTGGAAATACGTTTTTACGTATTTATGAAGGATCGGTCGCTCCAACGATAATTATGTAATGGGCTCGTGATCTATTTAATTAGTGTATAGTCCATATAGCCCACATGTAGGGTGGGCTATATATATCCCCTCCTAGCATGTTAGGAGGGGTTGTTGATTGTCATTGACACTTAATCATAATTCCACTTTTACTTTCTCTCTCTAACTTCTCTCCCTTCTCCCCTTTCTCTCTCTAATCCCTCATCTCATTCCTTCATCTTCTTCTTTATTTATCAATCAATCAACCATATTAATCCATCAAATCAATCACGTAGAATAGGCCAATAATCTCGTAGACCTTCAATTGGTATCAAGAGCCAAGGTTTGATTGGTTTATTCTTGTTTTATTTCTTTTTTATTTTGGTGGGTTTTGATTTAATCATGCTTAAATATTAAAAAGTTTGTATTTTTTATAAAAAGTTTGTGTTTTTATGTGTTAAATCATATCAAATCTTCAAATTTACTTATTTTTTAGATAAAAAATCACAAATTTTTATATAAAAATCAAAAATTTCTTTATCAAATCTTAAAAAGTTTGTGTTTTTATAAAAAGTTGGTGTTTTTTTATAAAAGTTTGTGTTTTTCTCTTTTTAACTTTGTATTTTTTTTGATTAAATCCTTCTATTTTGATTGCCTTTTTTGTTTAAATTTCTTAAATTGAACTTTTAATTTTGTCCTTTTTTATTTTTTTTAATCAATTTTGCCACTTTAATTTTTCTATTATTAGTTTTCTAAATTTTTTATCAATTTCATCCTTTTTATTTTTTAATTTTTTTTAATCAGTTTTTTATATAAATTTTTTAATCAGTTATATTGTTATATCAGTTTTTAATCAGTTATCAGTTATTATTTTAATCTGTTTTTTAATCACATTTTTGTTTGAAAGATATCTCCTTTTTTTTTTTTTTTTCGTCTATCAGTTTTATATTTTTTTTTATTTTTGTTTTGACTTTCTTAATTGTTGGTCGAATTGTCAAATCTGTCCTATCCTAACTGTCCAAACTTTGTCCCAACAAATCTGATACAAAAGTTCCGTATCAATCTCAAATGTTCCGGGTCAAACTCTAAGTTCCGAATCAAACTCTATGTTCCGAATCAAACTCTAAGTTCCGAATCAAACTCTAAGTTCCGAATCAAACCCAAAAGTTCTGGGTGAACAAAACATCCGGACGAAAAAAAGTTCCGGACGAACAAAAAAAAAAGTTCCGGGTGAACGAAACTTCCGGGTGAAGAAAAAGTTCCGGGTGAAGAAAAAATGTTCCGGGTGAAGAAAAAAGTTCCGGGTGAAGGACAAGTTCCGTATGAACGAAAGTTCCGAACGAATGACTCTTCCGAACGAATGCAAAGTTCCGAATGAAGACATTTCAAACATAACAGTCTAATTTTGGACTCAAACCCACTCGTCTCGACTCCATTTGACTCTCGTCCAAAACACTCCGACACAAAACACTCGACACCCTAACCACACAACACCCCCAAACCAACAACAACAGACTCTCGGCACACCATCATTCTCACCCCCCACCCTCGACTTATTTACCCACCCTCTCAACTCTCGACCCTTCTGACTATTCACAGACTTAACAACACCCTTTCACACCCTCCCCTCACCAAAACACTCGACACAGACAAAAACACCCTTAAACACCTCTCGACTCCATACTCTCACCCACACCCCCTCACAAGCCTCGACTCCAATAAACCCCACAAACACTCAGAGACTCCTTCAAAACCAAAACAAACTCTCGACACATCAGAACCCAAAACTCACACACTCAGAATACTCTCTTCCCAACTCTCGTCTCTCGACTCATAACACACACAAACACACCCAAGACTCGATCAAGACTCTCGACCCTCACACCAGAAAGACGCTACAGAAGAGAGAGACAACAAATCAAAACAAAAAATTAGAAAACCTACCCGAGACCTTCTTTGTTTTCGAAGGCCTTGAAGATGAATCTCAATTCATTCGAGCATGTAACTTTGTGAGTATATAGCCAAAATCATCGCTACCCGGGGTTGATTTCTCTTTTAGAAAGACTGTGAGATCTGAGAGGCAGATAGACTGCGTTTTTTATAGAGATTTATTTGTTAAGAGAGAGAGACGGCGATATCTTTGAGAAGCCATAGATGAGTTTTGATCTGAGCTTGTGAGGAGAGAGAGAGATAAGGTAAAAGATGGAGTGATTAGGTTAAAGTTGTGAGACGGAGTATCCAACGTCTTTTTCTTTTTGTTTTAGTAGCCTCGAGTAGAGAGTATTAAATAAGTCAAAGGACGGAGTTAACAAGAAATCCAAGTTGGGTGATCACACTTTTGACACGTCGCTTTTCTTTTTTATCTACAAACATTGGGCAAATTGTTGGAAGTAATGTGTTTTATGTATTGGGCCCACAGGTTTTTTATATAACGGATAAATGCAAATTTTGCCTATTTTTTGATATATCAAAATTTTTTTTCTTTGTTTTTTCTTTGTTCTTAATTTACTTACATCCATATACATCTATAGTTTATTATAAACTTTGTATTAATATTTTAAATTTAAACAAATCTTTTAAGTTTATTATAAACTTTGTCATATTAAGCTATTTTATATAATCCGACTCTGAAGTGACGTGGCAAGGTAAAGGGATTTATTTTGACGAGACCGAGAAACATTAATTTCTCAATCAGTAATCCTTCACGTCATTGTTCATCGACATCTTTCATCGATATTCAATGGATTCATTAGATTCAATGTTTCAAGAGGGAGAATTGCATCAAGTGTAAGCCAACGCTCGAGAAAGTGGTATAAATTCATTTCAAATGCTCCAGTCTCATCTTGTCACTCTTTCGGGGATTCAAGGAGGGAGCGAATTTGTGACAATCTTTGGACAAGATCGTCATATATTCATCGACTCCATTTTTACCACTTTGACCCAACTCGCCGAGCAACTCAACCATGGAAACTTTAATCACTCTGCATCGGCACTTGCCTATAAGGATCTTGTGACACAACTCACGCCTTTCCTCCAATTCAATATCATTAAGCCTGAAAGTTCTGTGATTTGCCAATCATTTCTTCGAGATACACATACCGAGCTTCGAGTTTTCCGTGATACAATATTGAAACTCATGACATCGGTTTCGTCTTCGATTTATCAACAATCACAACTTCAGCAAACATATGATAATGGAGTGCAAGAATCAATGCCGTAGATGCAAGAGGAGAATGGTCATACGGTTGACAACTTGGAGCCTAACGATGGCAAGAGCACGGATTCAGAAGGACAACATGATATCAGTGGCATGCCGGGGAATGTTCACGAGATTTCTCTTGATGACACCTTACCCATTTATGGCGAAGAGCCTGCAAACATGGTACAATGTGATGTTAATTATGATGTATATGCTGATGACATACCGCATATTGAGCATTCGGAACCTAATTATGACAAACATGGGATGGAAAAGAGTGATAGAAATACCACTCCTGATTCATCCGATGTGAGTCATAATGGGGGAGAAAGTATTCAAAATGCTAAACATCATGATAATTGTCCTATAACTGCTTCATTGATTGCTTCTGATTCCAAGATTAGAGAGCTCGAAACGATCGTAGCTCGGCAATTAAAAGATCTTGAGGATGCCAAACTTGAATTTTCTAAGAAAACGGACAAATTTGAAACATATTTTGAAAAACTTGAAAAGTCAAACGTTGTTCTTGAAAGAAAATTGGATCAAACTGTTCTAGATTCTAAAGCTGAAAAGGATAATCTTTTGAAACAAATTCAACTGCTTGAATCTAAGTTGGCATCCCAAGATAACTTGCTCAAAGAGAATGAGACTTTAAAGGCCCAAGTACAGGAAAAGGTTTTTGCTATAGCTGCGTTGAAAAACGAGTTAAGGAAAAGTAAAGGACCTAGTGTGGACACTAAGCTTGAAAAACCATCAATCTTGGGGAAACCGCCTACAAATCAGTTCGTCAGACAACCGATTGTCAGACAACCTACTGCATTTAGATCCGAGCGACCACAATCCTCGAGACCGCGGTTTGCCTCCCAAGTTGATTTGGGACATACTTCTAGAACAGTCACTCCACCAACTAGGCCTAATGTGACTAAATCAGTTTTAGCAAGACCTCATCACATGATTGCCCCTAGTTTCTCTAAGAATAGTTCAATGAACACGTCTAGAACTAGTTCAACTGATGTGCGCCATGATTTTGATCAAAGGGAAGCTAATCAAAAGACACATGTAAGAGATAGTAATGTCCAACCTAGTCAGATGCCTTCTAGATTACCCAACACTGCTAACCGTAGCATGTCATCTCCTAGGAGCATCGATCAATCATCTAGGAAATACTCGGACATTAAATATGCTACTTGTAAAACATGTAGAAAATGTGTCTTTACGGCAAATCATGATTCCTGTATCAAGAAATTGCTTAATGAGGTGAACTCCCGTGCTAGACTTAAATCCCAGTGGGTCGCTAAAATCAAACCCTTTGGTAAAATGTGGCGCCCCACCGGTAGAACTTTCACTCTTGTAGGAAACGAGTGCCCTTTAACTAGGATAGTCTCCGATTCTACTAAGTCTACTAGGGAGGAAACTGATAAAGATGATACTTCACTTACGCCTAAACTTAAGGTTTTCTATAAAAGGAAACGTTTGCCAGCCAAGACTAGTGAATCATCTACTCAGGTCGCCTCTGAAACAAGTAAAGCCAACTGTGAACCCCCATGTGCTTCTATAATTGATATCGCTAACCCACGTCAAAGCATGCAAATTCCTAATGAGATTGCAGGTACCAAAGTTGATGTTCCAAAAGAACGAAGCGGTCCAATCGTTGTGTACCATTCAACTAAGGACACTCTTAGAGTTTGGTTGCTGAAGAAGCAGATATCAGAGAAACAAATGTCTCAGGGGATTCATGGTTAAGCTGCAAACAAGGACTTACAGTCACATAACAGACTGTAACTCGATCTCCAAAGACAGGAAAGTTCATCCCGATGATGACTTATCCTAAAAACGAGAAATTCATTTTTCTCGGGCATGAGCTTATGTTAAAAACATTCCACGTTTTTAAGCTCATGCACTAGGACTTATAGTCACATCGCAGACTATAACTCGCTCATCAAAGAAAGGAAAGTTTATCGCCGATGATAAACTTATCCTAACAACAAGAAATTAAGTTTTCTCGGGCATGAGCTAAAATTAAAAACATTCGAGGTTTTTAAGCTCATGCACAATGACTTACAGTTAAATGTCAGACTGTAACTCGAACTTAAAATAAAGGAAAGATTATCTTTTATGATAACTTATCCTCTTAACGAGAAATTCACCTTTCTCGGTCATGAGCTTGTATTAAAACATTCGAAGTTTTAAGCTCAGAAAGGAAAGTGTATCTTTTAAATAAGAGAACTTTTCCTCGTAACGAGAAATTAACCTTTCTCGGTCATGAGCTTTCCGTTAAAACAGTCAAAGTTTTCAAGCTCATGAACACGACTTCTAAGTAAATGTCAGCTTAGGACTCGTCCTTCAGATAAAAGGAAAGCTTATCGCCGATGGTAACTTATCCTTAACAACGGGAAGTTCACAACTTCTCGGACTTGAGTTCGCTTTTAAGATATTCAACATCTTAAGCTCAAGTAATTGTTTTTCAAAACTTTGAACACAATTTTTCGAGAATTTCTCAAAAGGTTTTTCTAAATCTTTTAAAATTGTGTGTTCAAAAATGTTTTGATAAAAAGAGCATGTCTTCTGGAATCGATAATATTTACGAACCTAGAAATGTCATTCAATAATGACACGGGGTTGTAAATAAAGTTCGAGCAGAAGTTCAAACTTTTAAAACATGCTCAAAATGGTTTGCTATTATTTCAGATAGCAACCCGCTTTTCATAATCAAGTCAAGCATTTCACCGGAAAGCTTTGACTCAACAACGGGAATTAATTTTCTCGGGGACGTGACGAGGTGACCAACATTCGTGAACAAGAACCATGTGAATCTTTCATATGATGTTCTCCATCATTCAGGTCCAACCTCGTAAATTGCTAATCCTGTGAATTCATTATCATATATGATCTTTGCACGTAGTAAATACCTTACACTTGTGTTTAAAAGGTATTTAATTTACGTTTCAGCACACCCTCATTAATTTGAGGGGGAGCTTGTGTAATTCATGAAGATAATTGGACTTGCATTTTTCTTCCCAAATTTTCTTAAAATGCTATTAAATCAATTGATATTAAAAACATCGATTGGGTTAATATTTTTAATATGGGGAGAAAATGTGATTTAATATGGGATATGATCAATCATGAATGGTTTGACTTAACGTGATAGCTCATCCCGACATATGCAAAATGTTTTCGGATATCGTGGCATATGTTAAGGGGGAGCAAAATGGATTTGCACTTCAAAATGGATTTCATGGTGACATACACTTACCCAAAACATCTCTATTCACGACGGTGAAGATTTTGGCGACATAAGGATGGTAGGATAGGGTAAAGTCCAATGATTTCTCTAGAACCGGAGGAATCTTCCCAAGGACATTCCATAGCTAGAAATAGTAGTCCTTAGGAAAGATGGAGAAAGATTGTGAACGTAGCTGAATGCCGACCAAGTACTTAAGTTAGCACTGGAACAATCACAACAAGGTGCTAGTTATGACGTATTGGTAAGCATTGAAGGGGTTGAAGAATGAAAAAGAATTGTAAAGATAAAGGGTGTAAAGAAAGAAGCCCTCCTTACAACTTTAGGCAGAAACCGGGTCAATACATATGCTATTGAGATCATTTTTGTTAATGATTCTCGATATTGAAGAAAGACATCATGGACCCAGTGATGCAATGCACAACCTTTCCCAGCTAACTCAAATATCTCTCAAAAGGTATTTGTTTTAATCACACGGAGATCAACACGTTATCTATTGATTTATTCACTCCGAATAAATTGGTATTGAAAAGGTGGCACTCCTCTCCAGCCTCCGATCACTAAAAATCCAAAATGCACGATCGAGTCTAGAGCCATTTGAGATCATCAAATATCTCATTAGGACACAATTTCATATTTCCTTGCTTCTTCACACACTGTGAAAAGTAAGAAAGATCTTAAGAGTCCTACGCAAAATCTTCATGATCTTGCCTGAACATCCGAGTAATACGAAAGTATTTAAAATGAAGATGGAAATCCTTCTTGAGCGAATATCAAAAAGCTCATGGTAGGTGACTTGTGCGATTCTTTATGAATCAAACTTGTGATAACTGGAAAGCAACAGTGGTTTAATTCTTAAATGAATTTAAACACGTTCCAGGCCTCTACGCAATATCTTAGTGATCTTGCCAGAACATTCAGAGTAATACTATTAAGTATTTACAGTGACGAATGGAAATCCTTCTAGTGTTAACATCAAACAGCACTTGGTAGGTAACTTGCAAGATTCTATATGAATCAAGCTAGTGACAACTGGAAAGCAACGATGGTGCGGTTCTTAATTGAACTTCACTTGTTCCAGGAACATGAATTGACGGCTTCAAATCATGCGGATAATATTATCCAAATGATTCACTCTTTACGTTCGCAGTCAGCTTTGGACGGTCGAGTAAAGAGAACGGGTTTACCTGCGAAATCTTGTCAAGGAGGTTCTTTATTGAAACTACCTGCCACAAGTACGATATTTAATATCGTCTAACGGTCTTCACCGACCGGAGGTAAATTGCTACCGAATTAGAATGAAGTGTTCAAGGCCATTTCATCCGTGTATATTGTTTTGTTGCTAACTGTCTTATGCAGCATAACAAGAAGGTGGCACTGCGGTGTACAATCCAGAAGAAGTCGTCACCACATGCTTATACTACATACAAATAGTACTTCAACAAATTCAAGAAAGCCTGAAGGTCAAGTCTTCCGCTGTATCAAACTCTAAAGCTTTCAAGAATTTAAAAGTATAAGTATGTGGAACATGAAGTCACAAAGAGGCAAATATCACAAGTGAAGAATGCACAAGGTCAAGGCAAGGAAACATGCTCAAGACTAAAGTCAAAGATCACATCAAGCATATTCACAAGAACAAGATCGAAGACTCAAGCATAGATGCTAGGTTTAAGATTTTGTAAAAAGATGTGACCTCCCTTAGGGGGAGATTGTTGGAAATACGTTTTTCCCAATAAAGTCTCGGTCACATCTTAGTTAGCATAGATCACGAGTTATAGACTATTTAGAACTTTGTTTCTTGGAGCGACCTCCCTTAGGTGGAGATTGTTGGAAATACGTTTTTACGTATTTATGAAGGATCGGTCGCTCCAACGATAATTATGTAATGGGCTCGTGATCTATTTAATTAGTGTATAGTCCATATAGCCCACATGTAGGGTGGGCTATATATATCCCCTCCTAGCATGTTAGGAGGGGTTGTTGATTTTCATTGACACTTAATCATAATTCCACTTTTACTTTCTCTCTCTAACTTCTCTCCCTTCTCCCCTTTCTCTCTCTAATCCCTCATCTCATTCCTTCATCTTCTTCTTTATTTATCAATCAATCAACCATATTAATCCATCAAATCAATCACGTAGAATAGGCCAATAATCTCGTAGACCTTCACAAGTCAAGCAGCTACTGAAAATGTTGCTCTAATAAACCAACATAACTATAAGTCAAACCAGTCATGCAATTTGCATATTAACAAATATTTTTATGATTAGTGAACACTGGACATCAGTCTAACGGTCTCAACCACGCCCATAAACCTATAACCCCAATTATTCAACCAATTATACAGAATTACAACATGTTACAATATCACGACGCATTTTTATCCAAGACAAAGCTATGCTACCGCAGTAAAAGTTAACTAACTATGTATGTTGTTCTTCTGATCAAAATACTCAAAATCTTAAAAGAGATTTAAACGATTTACACTTTCAAACAACATTACAATTTGTCCTTTGCTACTAAAAAACATCACTTCTATAACTAGGACAAGAACCACCCTAATTAGCCACTCATCTATACATGTTAAGTGAAATATATGCCTGCATTTTATGTGAAATTCAGACCATGGGTACATGGTAAATAGGGTGCTTGGGATAGCTTATTAAAACCACTTACATTTTTTGAAAGTATCAGCAAGTTGTAAGTATCAGTAGTATCAGCAAGTTGTAAGTATCAGTAGTATCAGCAAGTTGTAAGTATCAGTAGTATCAGCAAGTTGTAAGTATCAGTAGTATCAGCAAGTTGTAAGTATCAGCGCAAAGAGGGAACTCACTTAAAGACTTTACAGGGAAGAAACTTTGATAAAAAGTCGTTATATATATATAACTTAAATAATTGTTTAAACAGCTGGTTCATAAGCAATTGTGCAAAACTAAACTATATAATATTATACTTAGGTACTTATTGGTCGGTATTCAGCCTAAGAAATCAATGCGATATAGAAGAGATAAAAGCCGAAGCTTCACGAGATTTCTTGAATATAACCATATAAACAAGTGGGATAGTAAATATTGTAAGTCCAAGCTTCATTTGTTGTAAAATAACACAAATATTTTAAGGTCATCCACGGTTCTTTGCCTGTCTTAGGCAACGCATCTACTATTTTTAATTGTACTCTAACATATGCAGATTTTGAGTTACTGTGATTACGTGTATATTCTGCATTTCATAAGTCACTTTTGCATTCTACTCACGTCAAGTAACACAGACCTGTAACCTCAGTTTCAGATATTTTAATGTATGAATAACACCTTAATGTTATATCATAGAATATATAGAGTAGGAACTAGGGAATCAACTAGGTGGCACTTAGAAATATATGATTTTGTTAAACGCAAATAAGTTAATCAGGTTTCTGTAACCAGGTCATGCAGATAGGTAACATAACATATTAAAAATCAATAATTTACAGCCACCACATGTTGCTTCCTAAATTTAAGGGAGAATAATGTATAACTTGATATGTTGGGTTGCTACAATATCACGACAGAACAAGATAAGGACAACTACAAACCATATTAGGACCAAGATGGTTTAAAAACCTACAAAATGAAAAACAAGACCTAGAAAACAGGGGTCTATTACGGAGTACAAATACTAGTTACTTCAGATATTGATAGCATTAGTTTTGGTCTTAAAGGATCAATCTGGTACTTCTGTCCCAGATAAACTAGCTGCTTAGTATTACTTGAATGAAATAAAGACCAACGCCTTATGGCTTAGCGTTACAGATGTGTACAATGAACCAAGAATTTGTGAGAGCAAGTTGCAAATTAGACAAAAAAGTGTGCAAATTGGACAAAAAAAGTTTCATTGTGCAGCATGAAAACGCGATAAGCAGGTAATCAGCTTCCAAAGGTGTTCCCGAGAGTGCCTATCTACCTCTTGTTACAACAAAAAAGCAAATATAAGTCTTTAAATGAAACTTCTAATCTGCTCATTTCTGACTTAAAAAAAAAGCAATCGTAAACACTCTTATTCTACAGTTTATTCAGCCTCAAATAAGCGGATGGATAATCATAGGCAGTTTGCTTCTATATAAACACTAAAAACAACCACTCGTAGAGCTTATTGCCGAATAA
The DNA here is from genome assembly GCA_025667525.1 of Glebionis coronaria. NCBI lineage: Eukaryota > Viridiplantae > Streptophyta > Magnoliopsida > Asterales > Asteraceae > Glebionis > Glebionis coronaria. The sequence goes on from CM046876.1 coordinate 157,999,830, forward strand.
AAGACGGTAAGTTACTTAAGTTGATGATTAAACTAATAAAAGCCTCAAGACCAACCTTCATAAAGCGTATGTAAATTTGAATAAACTGGTGGGGTTTGACCCATGAGTCATCATCTTTTTTAGTCAAAACAAGAAAATATTGGTAAATTCACAACCAGGACATAAAGTATGTCATCCTCTTCTGAAAATCCAAAAATGATGGTGAATTTTCCTCCAGAGAGAATATGAATTTGCTCAAACAAGCTTATGAGGAATTGACACCAGATAGATGTTTAATAAAAACATATGGATACTTTGATCAAATGAAGAATATCAGTAATTTTTGAAAAAGGTTGAAAAAATGGTTGAAATATGGGAGAGAGATAAAATGAACTAGAAAAACGTTACACTTGCTCATTCTGATAGTACTGAACCAAATAAATAAACCATGGCATGACTGGATTCCGCTCATTGTCATACCCTTAAAGCAAAGCAAACCTGTTCGTTAGATGTGGAACTGGAACTAGATGTTGTCGATGTACGGGTCACCATGAGTCTCGGATCCCCTCTTGTACCCATCCCGACTAACTTACCCTTCTTCTTCCCACCCGTAGCGTCTTCTCATAAATCAAAGTCGTTAGGGTTTGGTGGATGGTCACTAGCATAAGATCCATGTTTCTCTTCCAAAGCAACCTTAATGACATCCTGTGATTATTGGGAAGTTCTAAATAAATAATATCCATTGATTAACTACGTTACTGAATACACATGAAATAAAAAGAATTACCACAACTCTTTTTGAGCTAACTGTAATGTACTCCCCTCATGTTGCGGCCCCTGATGCTTCACTCGTCACATTTGTGCTTGTGTGACAATGATGGTAAGCTTCTAACAAGCTAACAGGTCGCTTTTTTTTCCTTTAAAAAAATCATTAGTTGAGAGTTTATTAACTAATAAATTTTAAAAGGTACATTTATTAATACTGTATTTACCATTTTGTACTTGTGCTGAAGAAGGGTGATGGAGCCCCTAACATGTTTTGAGACCTCACCATCTACTTTGGTTAATCTGTTATGTCGAGATATTTTCCTTCTTTTTCCATCCTGATGTGTTCCAAAGCGTATCAATCATGTTATCCCAATGTTCTTGATATATCCAATATGGGGTATACGGCTTAATCAAAGATAAGTCATCTCCAAGTGTGATTTTGTCCATTGCGGTACTCTGAGAAGCATCACTTCGACATTGGCTCAATATATATTGAAAACCTACTTGACATTACCCTTTCCCAAGCATTATACACAGCTTTATTATCTAATGGATTCCACTGATATAGATCTTGTATATAAAACAAATGTAGAACGAAATATTAGGATTTGGAAGTCGACCCGACAGCAATATTAGGAACTCATACGACCATCATTCGAAACTACAAGTGTTCTAGTTGTAATGTTCTAGCATAATGTTATGGTGATCATTGTATGAAAGATTAGAAAGATAAGCTAAAGTTGTTTTGAAAGACTTAAGATACCACAAATGGAATCTCTGTCTTTTCCTGTCTAATTCTGTGATGCCTATAAAAGCTTCGTGGTGACCAAAGAGTCTGAAGATTTATATTCATTGGGGGATGGCAACATTCTAGGCTACGTCAATGGCACACTCACCAGTTTTATTATCGACATGTGGCGCTATGCTACCACGGCTACATGGCTTTACCTACTATGATTTAGTATATGAGATTATTAACATCAAAAGATCGCAAAAAAAAGGCTATGCGTTACATTGAATGTGCTTGAAGCTTGTATAGGCATCACAAAATTAGACAGGAAAAGACAGAGATTCCATTTGTGGAGATTTATATTCATTGGAGGATGGCAACATTCTAGGCTACGTCAATGGCACACTCACCAGTTTTATTATCTACATGTGGCGTTATGCTACCACGGCTACAGGACTTGACCTACTGTTATTTAGTATATGAGATTATTAACATCAAAAGATAGCAAAAAAAAGGCTATGCGTTAAATTTAATGTGGATATTGATACCCCAAAACTTGTACCTACAAATCAACCTTATATTCACTTGAGATTACTCATATATATATATATATATATATATATATATATATATATATATATATATATATATATATATATATATATATATATATATAAGGCTCTCTTCCATATACTCTTATGGATTATCATGAAGACAATCGTTAGCAATTAGCTTAGTTTTTAAAGTTTAGAATCTGTAATTCCCGGCCCAGTACCTCATCATCAAGACCGCTTCCTGGTAAAGTGTATCCAGATAACCATAGCGGCCCAAGCGAGAAGCAGTGATCATGATGCTATAAAAAAGATTTGTGATCGAAGTTCAAATAAGAGACATGACTCAACAGAATTGTCAACGCCAAAGGCCTGTTTTTTCCTTCTAGTCTGGTTATAAATAGCAGTCTTTCTCTTTCATTCTAGCTAGCTGATTAAATACACTCTCTTTTCCCAATTCTCTTTTGTAACAACCAAACTGATTTCTAACAGATTTCTGTTACAAATCTGCCACTGATAATCCAACAAGCTTCGAATCACTGTTTCTTATTTACTTAAGAATCCTGGCTTATTGTGAATCGGCTTAACCTCATGATTTACCAACTATTATTAGTATGAGTCAAACACTCTAATTACAACTACGCTATCCTAACATGGATCGATAATTGAGCCAAACACAATCAAATCATATCAAATCAAAATTAGAGCAAAAGTATAGAAGTACTGAGTTTTTGAAAACACTTGAAATTCATCAAACACGAGGTCTCTACTTTCTTGGTCAGCATCTCTCCACGACGTCCAAGGACCATAAAACATTGTTTTGAAAATACGTATAATATCGCGAGTAATATGGCCTTCTGCAAAACTATAGGATTGAAACAATAATCCGTAAATGCAATTACAAGGATAAGTCAAAACAATTTAAGTATAAGAAAGGAGCAATAAACATGATTTTAAATACATACCCGCCAAAATAGAGTGTAATTATCGGCCTTTGTGATGGATGATTGGGTATTGACTGTGGCAAGTTCAAACCACGCACACTTGGTGATGTCTCTGTTTCGTTGACATTATTATCACCACAAGTTCCATTTTCATAATCCGCATTCGGATTACCGCTTCCAGATGTGCTAATGCTACCACGAGCGCTTATATTTCTACTACTACCTCCAATGCTTATATTTCTAATTCTACCCAATCCTCTTCCCCTTACCCCGCTTCTACTACCATCTTCATAATCTTCTTGCTGATTACCAAATCCGAACACATTAATACTTGCACCAATGCCTATATTTCCAATTCTGACCCTTCTACTTCCCTCTCTTCTACTACCATCATCGTTACCTCTTCCATCGCTTCTACTACCATCATCATAATCTTCATCTTGATTACTGAATCCGGACACATTTCTACTACCAAGATTGTCTATATTCACACCTCTTCCCCTACCTCTTCCCTCACTTCTACTACCATCACCAAAATTTACATCTTGATTACCAAATCTAGACACATTTCTACTACCAACAATTCCTATATTCACACCTCTGCCCCTACCTCTTCCCTCACTTCTACTACCATCACCAGAATTTACATCTTGATTACCGAATCTAGACACATTTCTACTACCAACAATGCCTATATTCCCGCCTCTGCCCCTACCCCTTCCATCGCTTCTACTAATATCAAGAGTTCCTTCATCAATGTATGGATCATCTTGCATAATAAAGTCGTCAAACAATATGTTCAATAAAAAAATCTTTTAGAGACATGCGATGATGACAACAGACAACCTACAATTACAATTCAGCCTAAAATTATAGCAAATACTTGAGATCTCTTAATATATACCATTTGTGATACGATATTTAGTATATCAGCAAACTGATAGTGAAAGAAAAACAGTGCCACTTCACATATCCATCTATCTTAGGTGTTCATGTGACATTGTATGCAATTTAGTGTTTCAAAAAGAAATACGTGTTCAGTGTTCCTATTTCTTGTCTTTTCATTCCGGGTTTCACTTTGATTAAATGCTTACAAGTTACAACAGCGTTGACGTTTCTTTTCATTAAGATTTAGAATGCTTAAGATGGCTTTTAATCTATATCGCCTACTGTGGTATATCACTTGTTCAATATTGCCTACTGTGTTTAATTCATATCGCCTAATCCAACTATGTAACTGTGTTTATGTCATATGCAAATTGCAATCTACAGCAACATTCTTTTTTATCATTTAATTATTTTATGATTTTGGATAAATGAATCTGATGCTACAAATTTGTATTGTCATTTTAACTTTCAAGCCTAAACACCCTAAAAATATATAATCCTACCCGACTCGATTAACACACCTAGTTAGTCACAATAGCTTTTTCCAATCATTTTTGGTTAAAATCTAATATGCTCTTATATCATGCCAGTCATGTGGTTTTTGTTCTGATGCAACCTAACAACTTATACAAAACCTGCTAGGATTTGAGACCAAATCATGCTGGCCACACATTCATGCCCGAATAGTGGCACATCGACACATAGTATAGGCTAGGGACGCATCACATTGAGATTACCTATGTTTCTAGAACTACCCTCAAGCCAAAATTTCATGACCTTTGACCCTGCCTAAGAACCTTTATAAAAATCAGACCCCAAAAACGACAACTCTGAAACTACAAACTATCATAGCCTAGCTATGAACTGAAAACCGTTCAACCACCGACCTGAACCAACAGTAGTGATGACAAAACACACTTGCATCACCATCCTAAATCATGAATGGACGATAACGAGTCTACGGCCACAAACATCGACTTCCATGTGCATATTTCTTAGTTTGCCTGCTCATATTAGTAAAGTTTTATCCTAGAAAAAGACCCAAACATATTGTTAAACCTCATATCCACTAAAATAACAACATTCATAAAACATGTATTTCATTTTGGGACGTCCCCTGATAGCGACGTAATTATACATATTCAACCTATCATCATAATGCCACTTTGTAGTACAAATAAGAGCTTCTGATACTTAATATGTTGTGTTTTATATGCAGATATAAAGTTTGAAGGAGCAAAGTGAAGATATACAAAGAAAGGGCCTCAATATGCAAATAAACCAAAGTTATTGAAAGAAGATTCTGGATCGCCCAGAAGTGTGGCGCACAAACTTAGACGTGCGACGCACATTCACGTCTCCAAAGTGCGGCGCACTTTCAGAGAAGTGCGACGTGCAATTGACCCCAGACATCACTATAAATAGAGGCCATTTCCACTCATTTTACACACACCTCTCTCTCTCAATACTCCATAGCTCGAGTATTTTAGCTTTCTTAGTAAATTTTAAGTATTATCCACTTTTGGGAGATACTTGTAACGACAGTATTCCACTCTTCAATTCTTGGAGGAACGATACAATCATGGCACTTGTGTACTCGTTTATTCAATCTAGTCTAAGTATGATGTTCTCTTACTCTTTTCCAATTGTTAATTTGATTACTATGTTAGGTGATGTGATCGTGATAGTATAGTGATAATTTAGATACGTTATAGGGTAAATTAGAAAATTACCTTTAGGAAAAAGTAATAGACTAATATTACCAATGACGAATTCAATTAAACACGTGATGAACCAAGTTCGTTGTACACGAAGATCTAGTGAATTTGAGACGTTTTAGCTTTGATTTGGACAATCGATTTGAATTAGTTTTCGGTTTTTAAATCAAGAATTAAATCTACAAATTTTAAACTATTAAATCTAATCCTAAAGTGCATGAATCGTAAACCCCGCTATATTTAAATCTAAAACAATTACTTAAAATTAAAACTATTTAGAAATTAATCTATTTAAAAATCCATAAAAATAACTTTTAAACTATTTTAACTTTATTAAAAATTACTTTTAAACCTAATCTATTTTTTTAAAAAACTAAATTTATTTAAATCTAAAATTATGAAAATCTAATTATTTAAATAAACTAATTAAACTTTTTAAATTAACAAAAACATTTTTTTATATATATATATTTTTTTTAATTTATTTGATTCAATTTCTAAACTATATTTTTTATGCTGAAATTTACTTTAAATAAAATTTTAATCAAAACTTATATAAACGTAAATTAACTCAATTTACAATTCAAATTAAACTGCCAGTAAATATCACTAAATTAATTAAATATCTGTTAATTAAATCAAATGAGCACCGAGCTCAGTTGGCTAACACGTTAGCCCTGTGACCAGGAGGTCACATGTTCGATTCCCATGAGGGACAACATTTTTGGATTATTATTTTTTTTTTGACAACGAAAAATAAAAAGGACCACAGGAATGGTCAAATGTGATGCTTATTTGAATTAAGCTGATAGGAATCAGCTTAGTGGGTAAATCAGAACAAATAGATTCTGATAACTGATAGATATATAAGCTTCAGCAAAACAAAATATTATAACAGATAAATTCAGAAAAACTTCAAATCAAACCATATCAACAGAAACAAATCAGCAATATAATATTTAACTAAAACTTATTATATCAGCAGAACTGAAAGTTTACTCAGCAATATCTAAGAACCTATTAACTATCCCATATATTATCAGCAAACCAAAAGCCTCCTAAAGCTCACAATAGCAACTGACATGACTAAACTCTTCAAATCAGCTACTCAAAATCGTACAAGTCAAAACAATACATGATTCAGCAAGGTACAATAATTCAAACGAAATAAGCTCCAATTAATGCAAAACGAAAGAGTTAATTCAACCCACAACCAAACTCAGATATCAAGTTCATAAACATTCATGATACAGTAGTTACAGATAGCAATCTTACAATCTAAATACTCAGTTAAGTCTTATAGTCGACAATAACAATCAACCAAACAGTACCATAACATCAGCGTATGAAACCAAAGCAGTTTACTAGCAATTCTTACATTCTATATCAGCTCAATGAAATCAGATAAAAAAAACTTTAAGCCAAGCAAACAGCTTCGACTGGTAAACTTATTTAACAATAATCTGATGCAGTTTTACCCAAACATTAGCAGTATAGAGATATCAGCAGCAACTTGACTTAAAAGACATGAGCCGAATAAAAACAGTGAATTAAAACCAAATTAACTAACACATTAGAATTAAACTAGCAACCATAAAACAGGAATAAAAAACTAAAATCAAATAAAAGGACTCATAACCTTTTGACGTTAACCATTGTGAAGAAGGATAGCGTTGTGCTACCTTATGAACCGTAACGTGACCACCATTCACCAACAGTACCACCATTCGAACCACCAACAATCATCATTCATCAATCGAACATATCATAAATTTTAATATGCACTTTTCCAGTAGGGAAAAGTTTTCCCAAATCTTACCTTATTTAACTGATTTAAGATATTGGTTTAACTCAATCAATTAATTATTCATATTATATTAAAATAGATTTAAGAAAACAACATTGCAATTCACTTCAAATAATATTAAAATCAAGGCAGTTTATCCACGAAATTAAACTTTTTATTAATGTAAGAGGAAGATTACAATACTATGAAAAGAAAGATTACAATAATTTGCCTAAAACTATTTTAACATAATAACAGTAAAGTAAAAAAGAGGGATAAAGATTACAAGAGAAATGAGGGTTTTATAGTCATCCCAAGGCTGTTGAGGAGGGTATATTCGCATCTTCTTCAGCATATTCCTCTTCAATATAAGCCCTTAGATCATCTTTCTCTCTCTTGTTGTTGATCGGATGGTTGAGAGGACACAACTAGCACACGGATTGCCAATGTGGCATCCGTGTGTGCTAGTTGTGTTTCTTTGATGCCTTATGATTGGCTGATTGGGGTAAATGAGGTGTTTCACCCAATTCTTTGCTGCCACGTAGCTCTTTTCTCCATTCTTCTCTTCCTTAAATTGGGTGATTTAATTCCCCCACACTTGAATTACACGTGGGAGTGAAAACCCCTCATTAATTTTAACTTTCGGGTAATTAGGGTTTTTGGAACAGTAACATTTGTTACTGGTTATTTTTGTGAGATGGGGAAGATGAAGGATACAAGATTGTAACGTTACCAATTTATTTTATTTATTGTGTGTGAGTGGAATAAAAACGTGTGTATTTATTTGGTGAAAGGAATACAGCGAGTGGGTGAGAGTATAGGGAATATCAAAATGATTTGTGGTGATAAGATATACACGTTTTGACTGAAGATAATACTCACAATTTTGACAAGCCAAACCCTAAAGCCCATCTCATTCACTTCATTCGTTCCTTAATTCATTTTGGGTTTGGGCCCTCATCCGTTATATTTCTTTCATGGGCCAATCTTGGACCTTTAATTAAACTCGTCCCATATTTCTTGTAAGTGGGCTAGATTTGGGCTTTTGCTCAAATGTAAAAAGTATATTTCCTTAAATGGGATTTTGGGCCCATTTACCCAATTGTGGGACCCACTAGGCCCATAAACTCGATAAATGATGAAATCCGCTAAAGTCGAGCTCAAATCTTGGCTTTGTTGATCTTTATCTTCAAACTCGTGTCGATATTTGCCGGTTTTCGTGAATTTGGTACCTACACACATGAAAACAAGAAACATACAAATGCAAGGCAATAATGATACATTTTATGCACTTTTAAGTTGTTTTATGATATAATTGATATGACTAAAATAGCTCATATCAAACTCCCCCTTGCTAAGCAATTGTCGTGTCCTCACGTAATGATAAAATAAAACACTAACTACACCTTTATTCAACTCTTGACATTTTATTTTGCAAAGACATAATGTATTGCTTTCATTATTTGAAAAATAACTTTAGGGATCATAAAACTCAAATAGATTCATCGTCCCCGACTTTTCACTTTTCCATGCCAAGTGCAAAAACAAGATCATTGTCAATCATAAGCCCCAAAATTAAACCAACTCATACAAGTAATTTGTGTTAAACTCAATCTCCTATTATTCCTAATTGTATCTCTATATTTTATTTGTCATTCACCCAAAGGCTCGTTTGACTTTATTTTGATAATTATTAGTCCAAAAATGAAGGCAATAACGGTGTAAACTCAACACTCAAAACCTAACCTCGACTTCAAAAACCGTTGTCACTAAAGAAAGCCCACATCAAGGATAACTTAACACGATTTAGGGATAAATCCCGGACCCGAAATTTGGCTAATATGGCTACTTAAAAGCAACAAATAAAACCTCCAAAGTCAATTATGACCTTATTAATGGAGTTAGCAACAATTACACCATAACACCTTTTGGCTCTTTAAGATGAAATTATGCTCCTTATTTAAAATCCACACCCTAAGGCTCCTTGGACAAAAATAAGGGAATTGACTTCACCATCGCACCTTACGGATCATGAAGATGAAGCAATTTTTATTCAATACGCCCCTTGACATACACCCTAAGGCTCTAATGACAAGGTTAGTGCTACATGACTCCCACCCAAAGGCTCCTAGAGAACATGTTTTTATTTATTCTTCTTTATTAATATGATATTTATAGTAAGCCAAATTTCCGCAATCCCATGATCAAAAGTCCATGACGCTGACACCCTTAATGTGTTCTCACTTTAATTACAAGGGAAGAAAAAGAAGGAGTTACGAGTTAAGATATCAATCCTAAACCGCTAAAAACTTCATTTATTAAGAAATTATTATTCAAGTGTGGAAAGTAAATACGAGGAGATTAAATCAAACACAAAAATACTTGCACAAAGAAGAATTTAACCTTAGAAACTTATGATTGAACTCTATCATCTCTTGTTCTCCATATTGTAAAATTTCAAAAATGTGAAATCAATGGATACTTAGCCTATCAAATCAAAGTTTTGGGTTTTCAAGTCATCTATAGGATCTTGCATCTTCTTATACTTTTTCAAGTTTTAGAATTTGCGTTTTAAAGTTCCCTTGATAAACGACTTTCTAGGATCAATTATAGGAACTTGCGAAAAGTTCTTGTTCTTAACTCGTATGGATTAAGACTTTCACGTTTTAAAGCTCCCTATATAAAAGCCTAGCAAAACTTAATTCAAATACGTTAAGGAAAAGCTAAGGTTAAAAACCAAGTCGAGTAAAAAACTATCTTTATTTTCACCAACGGAAAGCCTACATTCGTGTCAAAAGCACTTATTTTATTTATTAAAACTTAAAAATAACACTAAAAATTTAGAATTTTATTGAAAAATGAGAAAAAGAATACGTTTGGACACGACAAAAGCAATTGCAAGCGATTATATCGATTGACTCCCCCATGCTAAAACCAAACATTGTCCTTAATGTTTCTTAGCTCAAGAGTAACACCCCCTTGCTAAAATACGAAGAGTCTAATGCAAAATCCTAGCATGGAAAGAGCACGCAAATCTATAAGCCGTTTATTAATTATGTCTCAAGATAAAAGGTTAGTCGATAAAAATCAAGGGATAGAAAGTGTGCCCCTTTTGGCATTCAAAGAATGGAAGATCAAGTTGACCGGCAAAAACCGAACACGAGAGTCTTCAAAGATTAGGGTCATACCTAAGATTCACAACACAACAAAACACGAGCACAAGCTTGAAAGATCAAGCCTTATTAGTTGTAGAAAATAGAAAGAAGATAGAAAGTATGGGACTCCCCCACTAGGTACCTCGTTTTTGTTCACCGAGTCATGAGCTCGACTCGATCCCCGCATTCATTGGTCCTTAGGGAAAGTGGTGAAAACTGTTGGGAATAAATTATAGCCAATCTACTTGAGCGTTGACAAGAGTAAAACAAGCGTTGACAGGATTAAAACAAACGCTGACAGCTCATGCGTTGACAAGACAAAGTCAAGCGTTGATACATTGAAGACAAGCACTGATGGGAAGATATACTCTACGCGTTTATTGTATTCTAGATTACTTCTAGTAAAGATAGGAACAACAATGTATTTTCTATATTTATCTTTACCTAGAATAGTTGATACGTAGATTATTGTACAAGGCTTCTTATGTCTATAAAAGAAGACCTTTAGGTTAGTGTTCAATATAAGTTTTCATACGTAAACTACTTTCATTATAAGCAAGTTTGATATCATTAATCAAAGTGAAAGTTTGTTTATATCATTGTGTTCTTGTTTAAGTGTTAATTCTGCATAACACTTAGATTGTCATATACATATACAAAGGTTTCTCTAAGTGTATTACTTGATCTAATCTCGTATACATAAAGCTAAATCAATCTAAGTTTGTGATCAACAAGTGGTATCAGAGCTTGTTGAGGAACTTTTGATCTTAAAGAACACAAGAACCCTAAAAATCACCCAAACCCTAATTTTCTCAAAACCCTAAACAACATCATGTCAACTCCAGAAATAACCTCTTCCTCCCAACCTTTTCCAAACATCAAGATTCCCATGCTTGATGCAACCAACTTTGAATTGTGGAAATTCAACTTTGAGCAATATCTGGGGATCTATGACTACACTCTCTGGGAGATCATTGAATATGGGAACACATACAACAGAGTTGAAAAGGTTGTTGCTGCTATTGCTACAAGAACTGTTGTTGCTGGATGTCCAGAAGCAGATAAGAAAGAAAAACCTGGTGATGGTAGAGCTGTGTCTGCTGAAGATATATCAAAGAGAAGGGTTGATATGAAAACCCTAAATATTCTGAAAGTCTCTTTGGGACAAGAGAACCAGCATAAATACAGAGGTTATGATTTTGCTAAAGACCTTTGGGCAGCTCTTGAAGTTGCATATGGTGGCAATGAAGATACTAGAGAAGAGAAGAAGAAACAACTCATGCATGATTATGCTGTTTTCAAAGCTCAACCCAATGAGAAGCTTAGCAGTGTGAGAAGCAGACTGCTTGATATTACAAGCAAGTTGTCCTTTATGGGGACACAACTTGGTGATGTTGACATTAATGCTGCTTTTCTTAAAAGTCTTGGTGAAGCATAGAAGATTGAGGCAAGATCTATACTTGCCAACAACACTCACAAAAGTTCTACTTTTGATGATATCTACAACAAACTAAGGCTGTTGGAGAATGAAACCCTTCTGGAGCATGGAAGTAAGTCTACTAATAGCAACATGGCTTTCTTCTCATATAGTGAAGGCCAATTTGAAAAGAAGGACTCTTACATGCATCCAGTTACTGGATCATCATGTGTCAACGCTGGAACATGTCCTGTCAACGCCTCCTTTTCAGACGCTGACACATACAAAAGTGACTCACCAAGAGTTAAACCTGCTGGCTTGGATCTGGATACTGTATGTGCTTATATTGCTTCTTTGCCCAATGGTTCAGTGATTACATATGAGGACCTTGAGCAGATAAGTGATGAGCACTTGGAAGAAATGGATATCAAGTGGAATATGGCTCTTGCTAGTATAAGAGCAAACAGGTGGAATAGAAGGTTTAAGAACAAGATAACCTTCAATGCAAAGGACACAGCTGGATTTGATAAATCCAAAGTTGAGTGCTACAACTGTCATCGTATGGGGCACTTCATGAGGGAATGCAGGTCTCCTAGAAGATCTAATGCTGGCAAACCTTCAAGCCAAATTGTTAAGGCTCAGGATCCTAAAGCCATGGTTGCAGTTCAAGGAATTGATGGTATGGGATGGGATTGGAGCTATTTGGCTAAAGATGTAGAAGAGGATAAAGCTTTGGTTGCTGAAATTGAAGAAGAAGAGCATGTTCAATATGCTCTCATGGCACACTCCTCCTATTCATCTGATAATGAGGTATACGATGATGCTTTTTGTAGTAAAGGTTGTAGGTTAAATACTGAGAGACTTAACAAAGAGGTGTTAAGATTATTAGATGATGTGAGTACTGAAAGATGCAAACTGTCTAATTACCAACTAGCTCTCACTCAAACTGAGAAGACAGTTTCTGAATACAAGAAAATGGAATTTGACTTAAAAGATAAAATAAATATCTTAAAACATGAGTTAGATGCTAGTAATGATGTTAGGAACATCATGGAAAGGGTTAATGGTGATCTACAGGCTAAGTTAGATGAGGCCATTAAGAATAAAGATAATGTTGGCCTTAAAATTCAGAGAGTTAATAGAGCCACACAAACCCTAGGAGAATGTGTGAATAAACAAAGGGATCCTAAGGACATGACTGAGATTGGGATGAAAGACTACTCTGTGGTTCCACCACCAGCTGGTGACTTCTATGGTGTCCAACAAAAGGACCTATCTTGGACTGGTTTGCCAGAACTCCAAGAGGAGGAATTCATTCCTCCACCAAGAGTTGTCACCCCAGTTGAAGAGTATCAACAGAAGTTGACTAACTTATATGAATGGAAGAAAGCCAACCCTACCTTATTTGTTAAGGGTGTCTTGCTATGTGAAAGTCCTAATGAGTCAACTCCCATTAAGGTTACAAACCCAATCACTGGTAAGGCTGTTGATCTTGGCTCAAACACTGTTAGAAAACCTAGCATTAAGTATGCAGAGATGTATAGGAATACTAGGTCACCTAAGAGCCAAGTTAGCAATGATGGAACAGGCTTCTTCTCTTCTAGACCTAGGGTTGTGTCTAGAAAAGCCTGTTACACTTGTGGTAGCTTTTCACATTTAGCATATAAGTGTGTCAACGCTCCCAAAGTCAGCGTTGACAGGAACAAGTTCAACGCTGCCAGGAACAAATGCAACGCTGACAGCTCCAAGTGTTTTATGAGGCCTTATTTTAGACCATATAAACAAAGATACTTGGTTAATAAGTGTCAAGGGTCTGAAGCATCATCCCACTTAACATGGAAACCTAAACAAGAGCAAAAATCCAATTTTAATGGTATTTCAATGAGTTGCAATAGATTTAAATATCTTGAGAAGGTCATTACTAGACTCATTGGAACAAATTGGGTGATTAGGTCCCAAAGGGATGAACAGGGATTTGTGGTAAAGAATAAGTCCACTCTAGTTGAACAACTAGACAGATCCAAGTCTGACAAGGCTTGGATCTCCAAAGAAAACTAATTTGTTTTCTTTTTGAGCAGCCTATCCAAAAGCAGGTTAATGATCAAGGATATTGGGATAGTGGATGCTCAAGGAACATGCATTGTTGGTCTTTCCATTGTTATTATTTTTATCCACTGACATGTCATCTCTACCCATTATTGTGGGAAAGGGTAGCCTCTGTTGGTGTGTTTTTGTGGTTTTTGTCTAACTATGTAGGAAAATGGAGCTACATTTGGATGGATACATAATTGCAAACTTTTATTTATGATGGTTGGAATGTTTACATTCTTATCTTGAGATAAAATTTTGCTTCTTCACATATAATGATTTGTATGCTTATGTTAAGGGGAGGTAAACCTTTAGGTTTTTGGGTACTCTTAGAGTACTCTTACACAATTCTATATTGTGTCCACTGGTGAGTAAGTGTTAGGAATCATGAAGGCTTTCCTTTTTTAGAATTTTTGGAATTTCTATCTCTTGAGGCACTGTAGCATGTACGTAATTTATTTTTCATGCATGCTGCCAAGACTTATTGACCTATAATTGGGTGTGGTCGTATGGGTGACTTGGGGTAGATATATATTTTTGGGCTTACTTGGGGAGTTGCAAAGGTTTTATATGAGTTAACTTTCTTTTTGGGGCATTTACCTGGGAGTAACAAGGAATTTTATAAGGTAACTTAGTTGTTAAGAGTTTTGGTTAGCAAGGGACACTAGAGGACTGTTATGTCTATCTTGCATAAGCAAGTGTGCATAACTGGACAGTGCTTGCCGCCCTATAATAATTATCAGCTTTTTGGTTATCTTCTCTAGGATAAATTACTTTGTTAAGGTCATTTTTCATTTTTAAACATTTTTATTTTTGGAAGCTGACAAGTATTTTTCCAAGCGTTGTTGTGACCAATTTAGACGCTGACATGGCTATGGCAAACGTTGACAAGATTATAGCCGTTGGGCGTTGATAGGTTATTTTTGACCGTTGACACTCAAGGGACATACCCAGTTGTTACTTTTTGACATATTTTTAGGCCGTAATTTTGGGAGCTGATAACCTTCATTTAATGCATGAGATAAACTTATTTTTTTTCAATATTTTCATGATTACATTTTGAAAATACTTGCCTATTTTTGTTGGGAATAAAATATGGGTCAGTTCACTAGACGCTGATAAGAAGAATGTCAACGCTGATAAGAAGACATTGGACGCTGACAGCCAAGCGTTGACAAAGAAGAAGTCAACGCTGACAGTCTTGAAGATTGACACTGATGGAATATCTTCATACGAATCTTTTTGTTTATTTGTTTCTTTATATGTGTATGGTAAAGATAAGCTCGACATTGTATTTTCTATTATTATCTTTACCTAGAATAGTTGATTCGTAGCTTATTGTACAAGACTTCTTGATCTATAAAAGAAGGTCTTTTAGGTTAAAGTTAATAATCAGTTTTCATAAGTATTCGCAAGTTAAACCTCTTTCATTGTAATCAAGTACGATCATTCTAATACAAGTGAAAGTTTGTTTAACATCTTTGTGTTTTAGATTAAGTGTTAATTCCGCATAACACTTAGTTACTTTATTCATAAGCAAAGGTTTCTCTACGTGTATTACTTGATTTAATCTCGTATACACAAAGCTTAATCGATCTAAGTTTGGGATCAACAAGTGGTATCAGAGCTTGTTGAGAAACTTTTGATCTTTAAGTAACGCAAGAACCCTAAAACACCAAACCCTAAAAACCCTAAATCTCTCAAAACCCTAAAAACATCATGTCTGGAACAAATCAGCCTTCTGCTTTGCTACAAAACAACTCCACAAACCCTAGCATCAAAATTCCCATGTTTGATGCCAGGAACTTCGAGCTTTGGAAGTCTAATTTTGAGCAATATATAGCCATCCATGACTACACTCTCTGGGAGATTGTTGAATATGGGATCACATTCAACAAAGCTCAAAAGATTGCTGCTGCTATTGCCGCAAGGGTAGCTCTTCCTAATTGTCCTGAAGCTGATAAGAAGGAAAAGCCTGAAGATGGAAGAGCTGTATCTGTTGAAGATATAGCCAAGAAAAGGGTGGACATGAAAATCTTGAACATCATGAAACACGCCCTAGGTCATGAGAATCAGCACAAGTACAAACGCTTTGAGTCTGCAAAAGAGCTTTGGGAAGCTCTTGAAGTAGCACATGGTGGCAATGCTGACACAAAAGATGAAAAGAAGAAGCAACTCATGCATGAGTATGCTGTCTTTAAGGCTCAACCAAATGAGAATCTCAGCAGTGTGAGAAGTAGATTGCTTGACATCACAAGTCAACTTTCCTTCATGGGAACACAGATTGATGACCCTGACTTGAATGCTACTTTTCTCAAAAGCCATGGTGATGTATGGAAGATTGAGACAAGATCCATTCTTGTCAATAACACCCACAAGACCTCCAGGTTTGATGACATCTTCAACAAACTAAGACTGTTGGAGAATGAATGGCTTTTGGATAGTGAAAATAAATCTTCCAGTAGTAACATGGCCTTCTTCTCACAAAGTGAAGGCCAATTTGATTCCATGAACTTCTATGGACATCCAGCCACTGGATCTCAATGTGTCAGCGCTGGATCTCAGTCTGTCAGCGCTGGATCATATCCTGTCAACGCTTTATACTCAAGCGCTGACACACACAACTTTGGCGCTGATAGAATTAAACCTGTTGGTTTAGATCTAGATACTGTGTGTGCATTCATTACTTCTTTGCCCAGTGATTCAAGGATTACATATGAAGATCTTGAGCAGATAAGTGATGAACAATTGGAAGAGATGGACATCAAGTGGACTATGGCTCTTGTAAGTTTAAGAGCAAACAGGTTTAATAAAAGGGTCAAGAAGAAGATGACCTTTAATGCTAAGGATGTTGCTGGATTTGACAAGTCTAAGGTTGAGTGCTACAATAGTCATCGGATGGGGCACTTTATGAGGGAATGTAGATCTCCAAGAAGATCTGATGCTGGTAAGCCCTCAAGCCAAATGGTTAAGAACCAAGATCCCAAGGCCATGGTTGCTGTTCAACAAATTGATGGCGTTGGAGGATGGGACTGGAGCTGGAACTTTATGGCTAAGGATGAGGAAGAGGACAGAGCTTTGGTTGCTGAAGTTAAAGAAGAGCATGTTGAATATGCTCTCATGGCACACTCCTCCTCTTCATCAGATAATGAGGTATATAATGATGCTTTCTGTTCTAAGGGTTGTCGTTTAAATACTGAAAAACTAAATCAAGAGATAGTAAAATTATTAGATGAGGCAAGTACTGAAAGATGCAAAGTATCTAATTATCAAATTGCTCTTGCCCAAACAGAAAAGACAGTAGCTGAGTATAAGAAAATGGAGTTTGATTTAAAGGATCAAATAAATATCTTAAAACATGAGTTACATCAAAGTAAAGATTGTCAAGATATAGTTAACAGGGTTAATCTTGATTTGATAGCTCAGTTAGAGGAGGCTAACAAAAATAAAGATAATGTGAGTCTTAAAATCCAGAGATTTGATAAGGCAACACAATCCCTAGGAGAGTGTGTTAGTAAACAAAGAGACTCTAAGGACATGAGTGGGATTGGGATGAAAAATTACACTGGTGTTCCACCACCAGCTGGGGATTTCTATGGTGTCCAATCAAAGGACTTATCTTGGACTGGCTTGCCAGAACTTCAAGAGAAGGAATTCATTCCTCCACCTAGAGTGACTTTCCCAGTTGAAGAATACAAACAAAAACTGACTGACCTAGATGAGTGGAAGAAAGCTAACCACACTTTGTTTGTTAAGGGAGGGTTGTTGTGTGAAAGTCCAAATGAGCCCACACCAATCAAGAGCCATGATCCTACACCTATTAAAATCACACACCCTACCACTGGCAAGGCTGTTGACCTTGGCCCACAAACTGTTAGAAAACCTAGTGTCAAGTATGCAGAGATGTATAGGAATACTAGGTCACCAAAAAGCCAAGTTAGTAACCATGGAACAGGCTTCTTTGCTTCTAGACCTAAGACTATGTCTAGAAAAGCTTGTTACACATGTGGTAGCTTCTCACATTTGGCATACAAATGTGTCAACGCTTCCAATGTCAACGCTGATAGGAACCATTTCAGCGCTGACAAAAGTCAACATAGGTCAAACACTGTCAGACCCAATACCTTTGTGAACAAAAGTTCACAAGTAGTTAGACCAGCCCCATTCTTTTCTAGAGGGTCTAACACACAAGGCCTAAGACCTTTTCAAAAGTCAAACAC
Source organism: Glebionis coronaria (assembly GCA_025667525.1). NCBI lineage: Eukaryota > Viridiplantae > Streptophyta > Magnoliopsida > Asterales > Asteraceae > Glebionis > Glebionis coronaria. The sequence continues at coordinate 158,018,074 of CM046876.1, forward strand.
TTGGTCCAATAGGCAATGGGTTCCTGTAGCAAACCCTAGGTTCAACGCTGATAAAGGCAATCGGGGCACTAACAAGAGCAATTTCAGCGCTGACAGACACACTGCCAAACCTAGGTATTTGCAACCACAGGGAAATAGGTCTAAAGCTTCTACTAGCTTAACATGGAGACCAAAACAAGACCAAAACTCTAATTCTACTGGTGTTTCTATGACATGCAACAGGTTTCATTATATTTCAAAAGCAATGTCAACACCAATTGGGGTTAACTGGGAATTTCATTAAAAAAGGGATGAAAATGGGGTTGTTATGAGAACCAAGTCTGTTCTTGTTGAACAACCTGATGAATCCAAGTCTTCCAAGGCTTGGGTTCCCAAAGAAAACTAATGTGTTTTCTTTATGTGCAGGGCATTCAGAAGAAGATCAATGATTATGGATATTGGGATAGTGGATGCTCAAGGCACATGACAGGAAAGGAAGACTATCTGACAAACTTCACTCCTATTCAAGATGGTGATAAGGTATACCTTGGAGGGGGATATGGCACAATCACAGGAAAAGGAACCCTTGTCACCAATAATCTACGTTTTGATAATGTCTTCCTGGTAAAAGAACTGGATTATAATTTGTTTAGTGTATCACAAGTGTGTGATAACAAAAATAAGGTTCTTTTCACAGATACTGAGTGCTTGGTGTTAAGCAAAGATTACAAGCTCCCTGAGGAGAAATACATAGATTTTAGAACACCAAGGCATAAAGACATATATAATGTGAATCTTAATGGAATTAAGATAAATAATAAAATGATGTCATGTCTTTATGCTAAAGCCTCAGTAGATGAAAGTAATCTTTGGCACAGGAAATTAGGGCACATAAACTTTAAGAATATCAATAGACTTGTGAGGCTTGGTTTAGTTGATGGTTTGCCTGAAAAGGCTTTCCACAATGACCACACTTGTGTTGCATGTCTTAAGGGCAAGCAGCACAAGGTCTCATTCAGGTCTAAACAGGTGCACTCTAGTTCTAAACCACTTCACTTATTGCATATGGACCTCTTTGGTCCAACTAATATAGAAAGTTTGAAGGGTAAATCATATTGTTTTGTTATCACTGATGATTATTCCAGGTTTACATGGACTTTCTTTTTAGCCAAGAAAAGTGAAACTGCCCAAAGTCTGATTAATTTCATTACCCAGATTGAAAAGAAGAATGGTAATGAGGTCAAAATTATTAGAAGTGACAATAGGGGTGAGTTTAGAAATCAGTTGTTAGATGATTTTTGTGCCAAGAAAGGGATTACTAGGCAGTTTAGCATAGCTAGAACCCCACAGCAAAATGGGGTTGCTGAAAGGAAGAATAGAACCCTAATTGAAGCAGCCAGAACCATGTTGGCTGATGCCCACTTTCCTATTGCCTTTTGGGTTGAATCTGTTAACACAGCTTGTTATGTTCAAAATAGGGCATTGGTCAACAAGATACATAATAAGACACCTTATGAGTTACTTTGGGGAAGGAAGCCAAATATTGGCTTTCTCAAGCCTTTTGGATGTCATGTAGTTGTGTTAGAAACTAGTGAGGCCCTAGGTAAATTTGACTCAAAAGGTGATGAAGGCTACTTCATGGGTTATTCAGTGCAGAGCAAAGGATATAGGGTCTACATTAAAAAGGAAAAACGTATACTTGAAAAAGTACATGTTAGGTTTTTAGAGAGTAAACCTAGTGATCCTGAAAGTGGTCCAAATTGGTTGTTTGACTTAGAACCTTTATCTAGAGCTTTAAATTATATGCATGTTACTGATCCAGACATTGTGAAGGTAACTTCAAGTGTTTTGGAAAAGAGAATTGGTAATTTTTCAGGTATACAGGTTGCTAAGGAGGATGGACCACCAGCAGTTGAATCATCTCCCACACAAGAATATGTCACACTTCCTATATGGACAGATGAGTATTATGCTGCTGCTGCTGCTGCTAGAAAAGATAATGGTGGTTTCCAAATACCACCAAATACAAACATGCATACTTCTTCAGGCGCTGACAAAGGGAAATCAAGCGCTGACAAGAGCAATTCAGACGCTGATGGATCAGACGCTGACACCAACAGTTCAAGCGTTGTTAGCCCAAGCGCTGACAAACAAGGATCAGACTTTGACAACACCTTTGCACATCTTTTCTCTTCCCATTTTGAACAAGGTGGACCTTCCAATGTCCATGAAGAGATTCATGTTGATCAAAGAGAATCTGATGAAGAAGATATTGGCAACATGGAGCGTGAAGTTGAGGACACCAGACTTTTTGAAGGAGGAGTTCTCACTTCCACAGCAAAGGATCACCCCTCATCTCAAATCATTGGTGATGTTATGGCTCCAGTTCAGACAAGAAGATCCCATCAAAGTCTTGGTGGATTTTTGCCAATATACACAAGAAGGTTGATACCCCTCTTGTACAAGCATGTTTGTTTGCATGTTTTCTGTCACAAGAAGAACCCAAGAAGATTTTTGATGCTCTCAAAGAACCTAGTTGGGTGGAAGCAATGCAGGATGAGCTTCACCAATTTGCTATACAAGATGTTTGGGAGCTGGTTGATTGTCCTAGATATGTGAGACCAATTGGGACAAGATGGGTTCTAAGAAACAAGAAAGATGAAAGAGGCATTGTGGTCAGAAACAAGGCACGTTTGGTAGCTCAGGGATATACACAAGAGGAAGGCATAGATTATGAAGAAGTTTTTGCTCCTGTTGCAAGAATTGAAGCTATCAGAATTTTCTTAGCTTATGCCTCTTGCATGACCTTCACTGTTTATCAAATGGATGTGAAGAGTGCTTTCCTCTATGGGACAATTGTTGAGGAAGTATATGTCATGCAACCTCCTGGTTTTGAAGATCCTGAGAATCCAGACAAGGTTTATAGAGTGAAGAAAGCTATGTATGGACTTCATCAAGCCCCTAGAGCATGGTATGGTACCTTGTCTACATATTTGGTGGACAATGGATTCAAGAGGGGCACCATAGATCAGACATTGTTCACAAAGAAGAAAGGAAAACATGTATTACTTGTGCAGGTCTATGTTGATGACATCATTTTTGGGTCTACTGATCCAAAAATGAGTGAGGACTTTTCCAAGCTCATGACAGATAAATTCAAGATGAGTGCAATGGGTGAGATGAACTTCTTTCTAGGATTGCAAGTTCAGCAGAAAGAAGATGGTATCTTCATCTCCCAAGACAAGTATGTAGCTGAAATCTTGAAGAAATATGGTTTTTCTCCACATGAAAAGGATGCTTCCACTCCTATGGATAGGGAACACCCTTGGGGAAAGATTGGAGCTGGAAAGGATGTGGATGTTAGGCACTATAGATCAATGATTGGTTCATTGATGTATCTTACAGCTTCAAGACCTGACATCATGTTTGCTGTGTGTGCATGTGCACGCCATCAAGTGACTCCCAAAGAATGTCACCTTTTTGCTGTGAAAAGAATTTTTAGGTACCTAAGATGTTATCCAGATCTTGGCTTGTGGTACCCAAAAGATTCTCCATTGGATCTTATTGCATATTCAGACAGTGACTATGGTGGTGACAAGTTTGATAGGAAATCCACAACTGGTGGATGTCAATTTCTTGGGAGCAGATTAATATCTTGGCAATGCAAGAAACAAACAGTGGTGGCTAATTCTACAACTGAAGCAGAATATGTGGCTGCAGCTGCTTGTTGTGGACAAGTCTTATGGATTCAGAACCAGCTGTTGGATTATGGGTATAATTTTATGCATACCAAGATTTTTGTAGACAATAACAGTACTTTATGCATTATTAAAAATCCTGTACATCATTCTAAAACCAAACACATAGAAATTAGGCATCATTTTATAAGAGATTGCTTTGAGAAAGGTTTAATACAACCAGATAGGGTAGCCACAGAAGATAATGTGGCTGATTTATTAACTAAACCTTTTGATGCTGGAAGATTTCAATATTTGGTAACAAATATTGGAATAGTTAATCTCACTTAATATGTGTTTTGGAACCTTTTTGTAAAAGTATGTACAGGATAATGCATTGTTATTGGTCTTTGTGATGATTTAGATTTTTCCACTTTATTTTTCTAACACTGACAAAGGTAAATGTAACGCTGTCAAGTGTTATTTTGCCGTTGTTAGAGATATTATTGTCTAACGCTGACAAGAGTTCCTTCAACGCTGACAAGTGTTGTCGGGGCGCTGTCAGCAACAAATGTTAGTTTTGTGGTTTTCATCTAAATGTGTAGGTAGGTGGTAGCTTTATGCCATTGGATACAGAGTTGCTTATGGATCTTTGAAGAGCTATTTGGACATGTTTTTGTTTATGGATGATGGTTGGAATATTTATATTCCTATCTTGACATAAATTTTTAATGTTCATATATATTTTGAGAACTCATGTATCATAGTTTAAGGGGAGGTTTAAGGAACCTTTAGGACTCTTGGGTATTCTTACAATACTCTCATCACAATTCTAGATTGTGTCCACAGGTGAGTATGGGTTAGTTTTACTAAACCATGAGGCACTGTAGCATGCAAAGTTGACAAACTATGCATGCTGCCAAGACATTTTTGGCCTAGAATTGGTTGTGGTCTGATGGGAGACTTGGGAATAGTTTTGTTATGGGTTTACCTGGGAGTTACAAAGAATTTTATGAAATAACTTTGTTGGTAAGTATTTTGGTTAGCAAGGGACACTAGAGGACATTTGTGTCTATCTTGCTTAAGCAAGTGTGCATAAATGGACAGTGCTTGCCGCCCAGTAATTATTATCAACTTGTAAGATATTTCCCTTAGGATAAATTACTTTGTTAAGGTCTTTTTCTTTTTAAATATTTTTATTTTTAGACGCTGACAAGTTTTTCTCCAAACGCTGTTACGTCCAATCGTGACGCTGACAAGGCTTTAGGCAAACGCTGACAAGAAAATATAGCCGTTGGGCGTTGATGGGCTATTTTTGACCGTTGACACCTAGTGGGCCCTACCCAGTTGTTATTTTTGACTAATCTTTGGCCGTAATTTTGGGGAGTTGTTACTTTTAATTAATGCATGAGATAAGTTATATTTGATTCAATATTTTCATCATTGCTCTTTGAATATAACCGCCTCATTTTTGACCAATCAAAATCATGCATCTCTCCTATAAATTTGGTTAAACTTTTTATTCTGGGTATTCATATTTTCTTGTCTAACACTTTTCTCCTAGATTTTTCCCATATCACATAACCTGAACAGCTTTCAAACATGGCACCCAAGTTCAACTCAAAGAATTTAACATTGGAGTTCAAGAGCCAACATAATATGGTAGCTTACTTGACTGCTGATCCTGATTTGTTCCCTCAGTATTCACAAATGGTGGCATTTTAAATGCATCCTCCTTAAGGTATGCACTTTCTCATACACCATTAGTCCCTGTCGCACACATTAGACAGTTTTGGAACACTGCTAGTTCCACAACAGCTAATGGAGTGACCACATTAACATCTACTGTTCATGGAAGAACATGGGTGGTCACTGAAGCCTTGGTTCGCCAAGCTTTGCGTCTTGATGACGCTGATGGTGTGACTACCCTTGCCATTGCAACAATAGAACAAGGTCTTAGGGAATTGGGTTATCCTATTCCTGCTGATGTCACTTTAAATAAATATCATAAGCAGGAATTTCCCTCTGACTGGAAATATTTGATACATGTCCTTTTACAATGCTTAAGTCCAAAATGTACTTCTTTTAATGAAATAAACAGGTCAATTGCAAGTGCTTTGGTTTGTCTAACACGTGGGCTTAAGTATAAATTTTCGAAAATGATTTTTGAAGGGATGTGTAAAAATAAGGGAAGTAAAATGACTTTGGCTTACCCAAGATTTTTGCAAATGGTCTTTGATTTACAAGAATATTGTTGTAGGGATCATGACACTTTTTATGAGATCCCTAAACAACAGAAAACCATTTTTGCTAAAATGAACTCCACAAACAGATCCATACCTCTCACCCAAGCCATGCTTGAAGTAATTCAGGCTGCTCAACCACAACCAGAACCTGCACCCCAACTTGAGCCTATCCATGAACCATTACCTTCCCCTGATCACATGGACATTGACCAACCCAACGCTGACACTCAAAATGTTGGCGCTGACACATCCAATCCCAACGCTGATACCATTCCTGACCAATCCCAAACACCCCTTAACCAACCAACACCCACGCAATCTACTTCATCTTCCACCCCATTACAATCTAGGTTGAATAAACGCCAAAGGACTACTGGAGTGTTCTCCTCTAGTGGTCCTAGCCTTGTAGCAGAGAGAACCACCTCCACAAGTGTGGCTGGTGACATGGATGAGGCTGGGGCTATTGACACAGGCTTAGATGCTGGTCAAGACAGTCCCAACATCATTAAGACCTCATCCACGCCCTATGATTCTATTTTGGGAGGTCAAATCCCCATTCTAGCTGAGGGCAGATTGGAACCTATGACATTAATTGAATTGACGGCTGCTGTCATTAGCTTGCAAAAGCAAAATGTCAGCCTTGTACAAACTGTCAACAACCAGGGCCGTGAACTCCAAGTATTGAGGGAGCGGGTAACTGTTTTGGAGAATCCAAGTAGCAGGATTCTAATGGAGGAATCTTCCAAAGGGGAGGATGAAGAGGATGAAGAGGATGAGCTGATTCATACAGCTAGTGAGAAGAGTTCAGAGAAGAGTTCACAATTTAGTGAATCTTTACAGGTTGCTGAAGCACTCACCAACTTGAAGAAGCACCCAGTTATTGATACATCCAAGGTGACACCATTAAACTTGGAAGGATCTTTCAAAGAAACAATGGGCGCTGATACAGGTTTGAACGCTGACACATCCAGCGCTGACAAAGGTAATCGTGGCGCTGATAGAGGTAACTTGGACGCTGATAAAGTTGCAGGTGGTGTTGATGTATTCCAGCCATCAACAATCATCAAAGATGTGTCCACATAGGTTTCTTCTTCTACTTTACCTATTATTGATCCAAAAGACAAAGGTAAAGGAAAATTGGTTGAAGAAGATGTTCCAAAGAAAGATGCAGCACAAATTGCATTTGATGAACAGTTGGCTGCACAACTTTTGGAAAGAGATTTGAAGAGGAGTGGTAGATCACCATTTGTTGTTTCTGAGAGTGAGGAAGAAAGTGGTGATGGAAAAGAAGATGATAGCTCAGATTCAAGTGTTCAAATTATTGAAGATCCAGAAAGACTTGAATATGGGGATGAGTTAGCAAAGGAAAGGTTGAGTGATTTGAAGAATCAGATTGATTGGGACCTACCAGAAATCACCAGAATGTACCATGCTTGGGAAGACAAGGTTATGGACAACCCAGGGATGAGTTTGTCAGATCAAATTTGGGGGTTGGAAGTTCTTCTTAGGGTACAAGATGACATAAAGGTGATTATGAGGTTTAATGCACAAGAGGTCAAGACCTGGCTCAAAAGAGATAGAAGGCAGTTGTATTACAAGTTGCTTAGATGTCATCAACCTAGGTAGACATACAAGAAGCTGCTGGCTTTATCTTTTGAGGAGTTAGAGTATAGGGCACATCCTATTTGGAGGAATGTGCAAGAAAATAATGTCTACAAGTTTCTTTCAGAAGAAAGGAAACAAGAGCTTGCTGAGGAAATGCAGATTCAAAAGGAAATGAGGAGTGCTCAAAGACCAGTAAAGAAAGGAGATCCTTTTCAATTTCCTAAAGATATGGATGTGTATTTTCCAACTGAAGGTGTCATAAGGAAGCATCTCAAGCTTTCTCCATTGGAAGCTTCAGATTTGGTTAATGTAGTACCTCTAGATGACAGAAATCCAATCATCAGTTTTGATGAAGATGAGTGTGGATTTTGGAAGATTGGCAGGTTTGGAAAGGAGGTACATACTTTCACTTCAGTTATTTCTATATTTGCAAGCATAGACAGAGAAGACTTGGTGCATCTATGGAGATTAATAGAGGCCAAGTATACAGCTGAAGCACCTACTTCAGCAAATGGAATAAGACTTTGGAACACATTTTTGACTTTGTGTGGTCCAAGAGAAGCAGATCCTGCCATATGGAAGGATCTTGAAGATGATCTCAGTAATCTTCATTGGAGGCTTTATTCTACTTGTGGTGTATTTCATTTGAGCTCTACAAAGTTTTCAGAGTATCTACTTGTGGATGCTGACTATTTCTTGTCCAAAGAAGTGTTGGAGAAGATGCTAGAGACACCCTTGGAGATTGATTATACTAGTGACGTGGCCAAGGACTTGATTAGATATGTTTATCACCAACATAAGAAGTTTTTGCAAGATTCCTCCTAAGTCTTAAGTTTTTATTCAGAAACTTGATCATTGGAATAGATATCAAGTTTAGGGGAGGATTGTTGGGAATAAAATATGGGTCACTTCACTAGACGCTGATAAGAAGAATGTCAACGCTGATAAGAAGACATTGGACGCTGACAGCCAAGCGTTGACAAAGAAGAAGTCAACGCTGACAGTCTTGAAGATTGACACTGATGGAATATCTTCATACGAATCTTTTTGTTTATTTGTTTCTTTATATGTGTATGGTAAAGATAAGCTCGACATTGTATTTTCTATTATTATCTTTACCTAGAATAGTTGATTCGTAGCTTATTGTACAAGACTTCTTGATCTATAAAAGAAGGTCTTTTAGGTTAAAGTTAATAATCAGTTTTCATAAGTATTCGCAAGTTAAACCTCTTTCATTGTAATCAAGTACGATCATTCTAATACAAGTGAAAGTTTGTTTAACATCTTTGTGTTTTAGATTAAGTGTTAATTCCGCATAACACTTAGTTACTTTATTCATAAGCAAAGGTTTCTCTACGTGTATTACTTGATTTAATCTCGTATACACAAAGCTTAATCGATCTAAGTTTGGGATCAACAATTTTTGGGCCAATCACATGCATTTTCTTCTCCTATAAATTTGGCTCCTATTTTTAAACAGGGTACCTATTATTCTTGTCTAACACACTTTTCTCTTATCAACTTCATCTTCATCAATCATTTTAACAGCTTTTAACAATGGCACCAAAGTTTAAACCATCAGATTCGGAATTGAGGTTCAGAAGTCAATACAACATGATCGAGTATCTTGAAGCTGATGATGCTCTGTTTCCTCAATACACACAAATGGTGGCGTATTTGAACGCATGCCCTTTTAGGTATGCTCTTTCTCATGCACCACTCATTCCTGTCACACATATTAAACAGTTTTGGAACAATGTCAGTTCCTCAACAGTTAATAGAGTGACTACATTATCTTCTATTGTTCATGGGAGAACTTGGGTGGTTACTGAAGCTTTGGTACGCCAAGCTTTGCATCTTGATGATGCTGATGGTATAACCACCCTTCCCATTAGTGAAATAGAACAAGGACTAAGGGCTTTGGGTTATCCTTTTCCTGCTCAAGGAACTTTAAATAAATATCATAAACAGGAGTTTCCCCCAACCTGGAAGTACCTAATACATGTCCTCCTACAATGTTTGAGTCCCAAGTGCACTACACACAATGAGATCAATAGATCTATTGCCAGTGCTATTGTGTGTATTGCTACTGGGCAAAAATTTAATTATTCTAAAATGATTTTTGATGGCATGTGTAAAAATAAAGGGAACAAAATGACTTTAGCTTATCACAGATTTTTACAAATGGTTTTTGATGTCCAAGGATACTTCACAAGGGATCATAATGATTTTTATGAGATCCCTGTGCAAAAGAAAGCAATTTTTATGAAGATGAACTCACCCCCACATCGTGACCTACCCCTAACCCCAGCTATGCTTGTTGTCATTGAAGCAGCTCAACCCCAACCCGACCCCCAACCCCAAATTGACCCAATACCTGAACCATTACCTTCACCACAACATATGCAAATTGACCAGGAATCCTTTGACGCTGACACGTTAAATGTTGGCGTTGATGTGCCTATTTCAAACGTTGCCACACAACCTTTACAGACCCAAACACCCCTTAACCAACCCACATCCACCCAATCCACATCTTCTTCTCCCCAACCCAATATAGGTTACAAAAACGCCAAAGGACTACTGGAGTGTTCTCCTCTAGTGGTCCTAGCCATGTAGCAGAGAGAACCACCACCACAAGTGTGGTTGGTTTTATGGATGAGGCTAGGACTATTGGTTCTGGCTTAGAAGTTGGCCAAGACAGTCCTACCATCATTCAGAACTCATCCATGCCCAATGAATCTAACTTGGGAGGTCAAATACCCATTTTAGAAGAGGGCAGATTGGAACCCATGACCCTAATGGAATTGACGGCTGTCTGCATGAGCTTGCAAAAGCAAAATGCAGACTTGGTACAAGTTTTCAGCACACAAGGCCTTGAACTCAAGCAATTGAGGGAGAGGATTGTTCTTTTGGAGACTGCTAGTACAAGGAGAGGGATGGAGGAATCTTCCAAAGGGGAGGATGAACAAATAAATGTGAGTGATAGGGGCAGCCATGATGGTCAATCTTTGGATGTTGCTGAGGCCTTAACAAGTTTGAAGAAACAGGCAGCCATGTTGGAGGAAATTGCAAAAGGCGCTAAGGCAGGGAATTTGAGCGTTGATAAGGAGAATTTGAACGCTGACATGAGTATTTTGGGCGCTGACAAAGCAGTTTTGGGCGTTGACAGACCTGCAAATGAGGTTGATGTATCCCAGTCATCATCCATCATCAAGGAGGTTTCTTCACAGGTATCACCATCTACCTTACCAACAATTGATCCATTAGATAAGGGTAAGGGTATTATGGTAGAAGAGGTTGTTCCAAAGAATGTAGCACAAATTGAATTTGATAGAAGGTTGGCTGCACAAATTGTGGAACAAGAAAATAAAAAGGTGGGTGAATCACCTTTTGTTGTCACTTCAGAAGAGCAAGAAGGAAGTGATGAAGCCAGCTCAAACTCAAGTGTTATGATCATAGAACAGCCAGAAAGACTTGAGTATAGAGATGAGTTGGCCAAGGAGAAACTGAATGAGTTGAAATTGCAGGTTGATTTTGATATGCCAGAGGTGGTTCAGATGTACCTTGCTTGGGAAGAAAGATGTATGGAGAATCCACACTTGACCATTTCAGATCAGATATGGGGTTTGGAGATTCTTCTAAGAGTCCAAAAGGATTACAAGGTTATCCTGGAACACAAAGCCAGCAATGTTCTCTCAAATTTGGAAAGGGATAGAAGGGAGTTGTACTACATGTTGCTCAGGTGTCATGGAACAGGGTGGACTTATCAGAAATTCAAGGCATTGACATTTGATGAGTTGGAATGTAGAGCTTATCCCATTTGGGTTAGAGTGCAGGAAGCAAACACTCTAAGACTTCTTTCTGATGAAAGAAAAGAAGAACTTGCAGAGGAAATGGAGCTCAAGAAAGCAATGTTTGTTCCTAGACCAGTGAAAAAGGGAGTTTCTCTTGAGTTTCCCAAAGATATGGATCCATTACATCCAAGTGTAGCTGTCATAAGAAAGAGCCTCAAGCTCTCACCATTAGAGGCTTCAGATATGGTACAAGTGTTACCACTTGATTCCAGAAACCCAATTGTAAGCTATGAAGAAGATGAATGTGGGTTTTGGAAGATTGGCAGGTATGGAAAAGAGGTGCACACTTTTACCACTCTTATATCTTTGTTTGCAAGTATTGACAGAGAAGACTTGGTAGACCTATGGAGGTTGTTAGAGACCAAGTATGAGGCTGAAGCACCAACTTCAGCCAATGGAATAAAACTGTTGTCCACATTCAAGAGAATGTGTGGACCAAAAGATGAGGATCCTGCTATTTGGAAGGATCTTGAAGATGATCTCAGTGGTCTTCAATGGATATTGTATTCAGCTGCTGGTGTTTATTATTTGAGTTCTACAAAGTTTGCTGAGTATCTACTTGTGGATGGTCAGTATTTCATGTCCAAGGATATCTTGGAGAAGATGAAGAACACTCAGCTGGAAATTGATTATTCAAGTGACGTGGCAAAAGACTTGATCAGATTTATTTATTACCAATATACGAAGGTTTGTAAGATTCCTCCTAGTTCTTAATGTTTATTCAGAAACTTGATCATTAGAGTAGATATCAAGTTTAGGGGAGGATTGTTGGGAATAAATTATAGCCAATCTACTTGAGCGCTGACAAGAGTAAAACAAGCATTGACAGGAGTAAAACAAACGCTGACAGCTCAAGCGTTGACAAGACAAAGTCAAGCGTTGATACATTGAAAACAAGCACTGATGGGAAGATATACTCTACGCGTTTATTGTATTCTAGATTACTTCTAGTAAAGATAGGAACAACAATGTATTTTCTATATTTATCTTTACCTAGAATAGTTGATACGTAGATTATTGTACAAGGCTTCTTATGTCTATAAAAGAAGACCTTTAGGTTAATGTTCAATATAAGTTTTCATACGTAAACTACTTTCATTGTAAGCAAGTTTGATATCATTAATCAAAGTGAAAGTTTGTTTATATCATTGTGTTCTTGTTTAAGTGTTAATTCCGCATAACACTTAGATTGTCATATACATATACAAAGGTTTCTCTAAGTGTATTACTTGATCTAATCTCGTATACATAAAGCTAAATCGATCTAAGTTTGGGATTAAAAAAACCGGCATATTGGAATAAAATCCAACATAAAGCACGATGCCGGGGTCAAAGATTACATCCTCGTTGTCGGATGACAAACGAAAAGATAAAACTCCAACACAAATCTCTAATAAGAGATGGTAGTCACAAACAATGGTATGGATGTAGCATGCTCCCCGAGATAAACTCGCACCAAGATGATTAAAAAGTCTTTCAGTTATTGCATCGATGAAAGGCCGAGATTTCCCTAAATCAACGATTCCGGGGTCAAATACCTCGTCCTCGGTGGAGAAAGGAATAGACAACACGGTGTCGTCCCCCTATGCTAATCCTAAATCATATGAAGCACATGGTAAAAGTGGTATAAAAGTCTCAACACTAGTGGTTCCAACTTGCATGACTTTGTTGACCTTATCACTCTTAGGAATGTGAATAAAGGGGTCATGGTACTCAAAACGAGTCGCATGAAAAACCCGCACATTAAGATCAAAGCGAGTGGGAAGGATAATTGGAGCAAAAGTAATTTCTCCCTCCGAGTCAACATTATCATCATCATAAATCGGGTGATCAAACCAAGAGTCTTCATCACCGTCATTAGACTCTTCCTCAAATTCTGAAGGAATGTCTATATAAAGAAACTCATCAACCTCCTTCATGAGAAGCTCATCATCACAAAGGTTGTGAGATGTAGAAGGTATGATGCTCTCAAAATCCTCTTGAAACAATGGATTATTGTTCATTGAAGCTTCAAAGAGAGGATTTGAGTAAGTCACAAAAGTATCGTCATCCTTGTCATCACAAGAAATATCCGACAAAGTATCGAGTGTGTCGCACTCGGATACAAGATCATCATTCTCATTAGAAGGAAATTCATCGGCGAATTCCTCAAGAATGATAGGTAAAACATGATAATCACGTTCGATCTCGAGATCGGAAACGTCTTCACCTCCCCGTGGAAGTGGATCAATGATAGCAAAAAGTTCATCGATGAACTTATCACATGAATAGTCACTAACCTCACTCGGTGTGAAGTTAGGAATCAAAGGCTCTTCAATGGAAGATTGTGCCTTAGGAACATCAACATGATCCTTCGAAGAGAGTGAAAATGAGTCCATTTTCAAAGATTGTTCAATTAAAGCAATATCACTCTCGGGATCAAAATTCTCACCAACAAACTCAGTAGCATCAAATGGCTCACTTAGGTAATCATCAATTTGTTTTTCAATCTTAACACTATCATCCTCGTGTGGAGTGAGTGTAGATGTGGAAAGGTTACAACATGTTTCAACAAAGAAAGCTTCTTTATTTGAATTTAACTTTCCTTTATCACAAATAGAAGTTTCCAAAATTGGAAAAACACCTTTATCAAAAAGAGCTTTCTTGTTACTTTCAATTGTTTCAACAAGTTTTACACTTTCAACTTTCTTAGAAGCAAATCTTGGAATCTTTTCCGGTTTAAAAACAATGCTTTTATCTCCATAAAACAATTTAATTTCTTCTTTCCTCATATCAACTTGAATTTGAGCCGTGCACAAAAATGGTCGTCCTAGAATAATTGGCACACGAGGATTGGTCTCATAATCAACTATAGCAAAATCGGCTAAGTTCAAGAAATTCCCCACTTTCATAATGACATTTTCCGCTATACCAACTGGTCGAGTGGTGGTACCATTAGCAAGCTCAATGATCATACGAGTGGTACTAAGTGGTGCATAGTCAATAGTCTTCCAAAGGGATAGGGGCATTATGTTAATGCTAGCTCCTAGATCAGCTAGGCCTTTGCAAACCCCAAGCTCATTGAAAACACAAGGTATCAAGAATTGACCCGGATCTTTATACTTCTCGGGAAAGAAATCAAAGAAAACCGAGGTACTAATCACATTCAAAGTAGCCTTAGTGACTTCTAGAAAATTTTCCTTAGGTGGAGGCTTAAACTCAATCACTTCAACTTCATCTACATTATTACAATCATCATAAACAGTAATGGCCTTAAGCTCTCCCTTCGGGTTCGGAATGGTGTTACTAGGTAAGCAACCCGAAGAAGATGACGGTTTAGATATGAATCCCTCAAACATCGAAAGCAATTAATTTTGACTTTGTTCCAAACTTTGGTGCATAGGCTTTTGACTTTGTTCTAACCTTTGTTGATTAAGCTCAATCTTGTTATTTTGCCCTTTAATCGTATTTTGAAAATCGAGTCTCAAAGTATTAATTTGCCCTTGAATGTTATTTTGTAAAGCTTTCATATTTGCCTCATTTGATTTAATGTAGCTTGACAAATCATTTTGGTTATTGCCTTGAAAACCTTGATTGTTTTGATTAGCATTAAACCCATTTCCTTGATTATAGTTCCCTTGGTTACCACGGTTAAAATTATTCCCATTGTTTCCATTGTTGTACCTATTTTGAACCGGTGGAAAACCCGGTGGAGCAACATGATTTTGACGAGGAACTTGACCGTTGGAGCCATAAGTTCCCGTCGTGGCAAAAGCACTAGCTTGATCAAACCCCGTGGTTAAACAATCATGATTAGGATGTGCTCCACCACATGATACACAAACATTCTCAACCATATTAATGGATTCATGAGGATTCTTCCTAAGCTCATTCAAAATCGTGTCAATCTTAGAGTCCAATCTAGCAATCTCGGGATTAAATGAATTCACATTGGAAACACCCGGTGTGTTTCGTGAATATTGTGCTCTAGATTTATTCTCAATTATTCCCCACGCGTCTCTCGGAGTTTTTCTTAAAAGATTACCACCCGCGGCGGCATTTAAAGAATCTTGTTCAATCATATTTAGCCCATTATAGAAAGTATTAATTTGATGCAATTCCGATAAACCGTGGTGTGGACATTGTCTCAACAAATCTTTAAATCTTTCTCATGCAACCCCAAACGATTCATGCACTTTTTGTTCAAATCTAGTGATCTCATTCATAATGTGTGTTGTATTAGATGGTGGAAAGAAATAATTCATGAACTTAGACACTAAATCATCCCATGTTAAGATCGAACCCGGTGGTTCTTTCTCATACCAAATCTTAGCATTACCCTCGAGCGAGTACGGAAAAAGCAAGAGCTTAATCGCGTCATTCGGCACATCTCTAAACTTGAGAGTCGAGGTAATTCGAAGAAAATTCCGAAGGTGAGAGTGCGGGTTATCGGTCTCATTGCCACGAAATTGGTCGGCACGAATGAGCGATAAAAGACCCGTCTTAATCTCATAATGATCCGCCAAAATATCCGGCACAACGATTGCTTCCCCATACCCGTCGGTGGGTGCACGGAGCAATTCCTCCATTGTTCGGTTATCGGCCATCTCTACAACAATAGGTGGAAGCTCGGGTTCCACAATTCGTTGTTGACGATTTCTATTTCTACGAGGAATATTTTCAAGCCTATTAAAATCAATCACAAGACGAGAAGAACGTAATTGCATACACTACAAAAACGAGAATTTAGAGGATTGAAGAAAAGAAATTAGACAAGAAGAAGATTATTTTTGGTATTTTATTTGGTATTGCTCAATCAAAAATGATTGATAAAAGACAAGGAATAAGGATAACTACTATGGAAGTAAATTACCCTCGGTCGACTTTGAAACGATAGGTGAAAACCTAAACGTCTCGAGGTTCAATAAGTAAACTACAAAAAATAAGATTTATTACTACTTGAGTCGGCAAACCAATAATATGTTGTCCCTCTCAATATACGCACAAGCAAGCGGGGAAGCGAGGTGGCACAAAGCACTTAAAAACCTTTATCCTTAGACGGCCTTTTATAGCACGTCGCCTTATACCCACCTTATAGTTTGTATAAATCGAGTTCAAACTTCTTATTAGTATTTATCTATTTTGCCTTTTATTTTTGTTTTGGATTCGAATACAATAGCTAGGTGATGAAATCCCAACTAAGGCCTTATTTGAAAAGTATGTAAATTTATTGTTCTACGTAATACAATATATTATTCACAAAAAACGAGAAAAACGATACATACTATATAATAGAAAAATAACAAAACTTTCCGAGGACGAAAAGGGTCTTCAAATCAACGATCAACAAATCTCCACGAAAACGAATCGTACACAAGATCCCCGGCAGCGGCGCCAAAATTTTTGATGTGATCGTGATAGTATAGTGATAATTTAGATACGTTATAGGGTAAATTAGAAAATTACCTTTAGGAAAAAGTAATAGACTAATATTACCAATGACGAATTCAATTAAACACGTGATGAACCAAGTTCGTTGTACACGAAGATCGAGTGAGTTTGAGACGTTTTAGCTTTGATTTGGACAATCGATTTGAATTGGTTTTCGGTTTTTAAATCAAGAATTAAATCTACAAATTTTAAACTATTAAATCTAATCCTAAGGTGCATGAATCGTAAACCCCGCTATATTTAAATCTAAAACAATTACTTAAAATTAAAACTATTTAGAAATTAATCTATTTAAAAATCCATAAAAATTAATCTATTAAAATAACTTTTAAACTATTTTAACTTTATTAAAAATTACTTTTAAACCTAATCTATTTTTTTTAAAAAAAAACTAAATTTATTTAAATCTAAAATTATGAAAATCTAATTATTTAAATAAACTAATTAAACTTTTTAAATTAACAAAAACATATTTTTATATTTTTTTTATTTTTATTTTAAATTTATTTGATTCAATTTCTAAACTATATTTTTTATGCTGAAATTAACTTTAAATAAAATTTTAATCAAAACTTATATAAACGTAAATTAACTCAATTTACAATTAAAATTAAACTGCCAGTAAATATCACTATATTAATTAAATATCTGTTAATTAAATAAAATGAGCACCGAGCTCAGTTGTCTAACACGTTAGCCCTGTGACCAGGAGGTCACAGGTTCGATTCCCATGAGGGACAACATTTTTGGATTATTATTTTTTTTGACAACGAAAAATAAAAAGGACCACAGGAATAGTCAAATGTGATGCTTATTTGAATTAAGCTGATAGGAATCAGCTTAGTGGGTAAATCAGAACAAATGGATTCTGATAACTGATAGATATATAAGCTTCAGCAAAACAAAATATTATAACAAATAAATTCAGAAAAACTTCAAATCAAACCATATCAATAGAAACAAATCAGCAATCTAATATTTAACTAAAACTTATTATATCAGCAGAACTGAAAGTTTACTCAGCAATATCTAAGAACCGATTAACTATCCCATATATTATCAGCAAACCAAAAGCCTCCTAAAGCTCACAATAGCAACTGACATGACTAAACTCTTCAAATCAGCTACTCGAAATCGTACAAGTCAAAACAATACATGATTCAGCAAGGTACAATAATGCAAACGAAATAAGCTCCAATTAATGCAGAACGAAAGAGTTAATTCAACCCACAACCAAACTCAGATATCAAGTTCATAAACATTCATGATACAGCAGTTACAGATAGCAATCTTACAATCTAAATACTCAGTTAAGTCTTATAGTTAACAATAACAATCAACCAAACAGTAGCATAACATCAGCGAATGAAACCAAAGCAGTTTACTAGCAATTCTTACATTCTATATCAGCTCAATGAAATCAAATAAAAAAAAACTTTAAGCCAAGCAAACAGCTTCGACTGGTAAACTAATTTAACAATAATCTGATGCAGTTTTACCCAAACATTAGTAGTAGAGAGATATCAGCAGCAACTTGACTTAAAAGACATGAGCCGAATAACAAACAGTGAATCAAAACCAAATTAACTAACACATTAGAATTAAACTAGCAACCATAAAAAAGGAATAAAAAAATGAAATCAAATAAAAGGACTCATAACCTTTTGACGTTAACCATTGTGAAGAAGGATAGCGTTGTGCTACCTTATGAACCGGAACGAGACCACCATTCACCAACAGTACCTTCGAACCACCAACAATCATCATTCATCAATCGAACATATCATCAATTTTAATATGCACTTTTCCAGTAGGGAAAAGTTTTCCCAAATCTTACCTTATTTAACTGATTTAAGCTATTGGTTTAACTCAATCAATTAATTATTCATATTATATTAAAATAGATTTAAGAAAACAACATTGCAATTCACTTCAAATAATATTAAAATCAAGGCAGTTTATCCAAGAAATTAAACTTTTTATTAATGTAAGAGGAAGATTACAATACTATGAAAAGAACGATTACAATAATTTGCCTAAAACAATTTTAACAGAATAACAGTAAAGTAAAAAGAGGGATAAAGATTACAAGAGAAATGAGGGTTTTTATAGCCATCCCAAGGCTGTTGAGGAGGGTATATTCGCATCTTCTTCAGCATATTCCTCTTCAATATAAGCCCTTAGATCATCTTTCTCTCTCTTGTTGTTGATCGGATGGTTGAGAGGACACAACTAGCACACGGATTGCCAACGTGGCATCCGTGTGTGCTAGTTGTGTTTCTTTGATGCCTTATGATTGGCTGATTGGGGAAAATGAGGTGTTTCACCTAATTATTTGCTGCCACGTAGCTCTTTTCTCCATTCTTCTCTTCCTTAAAATTGGGGGATTTAATTCCCCCACACTTGAATTACACGTGGGAGTGAAAACCCCTCATTAATTTTAACTTTCGGGTGGGTTTTTGGAATAGTAGCATTTGTTACTAGTTATTTTTGTGAGATGGGGAAGATGAAGGATACATAGATTGTAACGTTACCCTTTTATTTTATTTATTGTGTGTGAGTGGAATAAAAACGTGTGTATTTATTTGGTGAAAGGAATACAGCGAGTGTGTGAGAGTATAGGGAATATCAAAATGATTTGTGGTGATAAGATATACACGTTTTGACTGAAGATAAATACTCACAATTTTGACAAGCCAAACCCTAAAGCCCATCTCATTCACTTCATTCGTTCCTTAATTCATTTTGGGCTTGGGCCCTCATCCGTTATATTTCTTTCATGGGCCAATCTTGGACCTTTAATTAAATTCGTCCCATATTTCTTGTAATTGGGCTAGATTTGGGCTTTTGCTCAAATGTAAAAAGTATATTTCCTTAAATGGGCTTTTGGGCCCATTTACCCAATTGTGGGACCCAATAGGCCCATAAACTCGATAAATGATGAAATCCGCTAAAGTCGAGCTCGAATCTTGGCTTTGTTGATCTTTATCTTCAAACTCGTATCGATATTTGCTGGTTTTTGCGAACTTGGTACCTACACACATGAAAACAAGAAACATACAAATGCAAGGCAATAATGATACATTTTATGCACTATTAAGTTGTTTTATGATATAATTGATATGACTAAAATAGCTCATATCATTAGGCTAAGCTATTTGTGACTATATGGGTATGTGACTATAATTAGTAATGATGCTATGATATGATCCTTTATAAATGATTTCAAGCTAATGTTGTAGAACCATTTTACCACCTAGTTCTACAAACCATATTTTAGCTAAGTTTATTTGTTACGATAGTTTGGCGTTGAGAAACGCAAATTGTTATAGTAAGTTTTCTAGAACTTGTCTATGGTCATGAATCTTTGGTTGGAGAGATCCGCTTAGAAACTTGATAAAATATAGAACTTGTTGGCAACTTGTTTTGAGCTTAGTCGCTTAAATAAACATAAGTCTTGAATCAACCCAAGTAAATTTTGTAAACGCCGTTTTGACAAAAAAGGATTATCACTCTTTACCTACATAAACATATCTCGATCATTATAATCATCATCACGAACTTATACGAGCTATCCATATTAGTCATACTTGTTATTATTGATATTACTTCAACTGTTTATTTCTTCAATTATTATCTTGATTACCAAAACGAAACTAAGTCTCAGCGAACGATCCTGGCTTACCACTACAAAGCTATATTACGAACGAAAGGGTATATTTTCCCGTGTTTGTCTTCTAGTCCCTTCATTTGTCTAAACCTTGTAATATAAATTTAAGACTTGCAAACGAACATCAAGTTTTTGGCGCCGTTGCCGGGGACTTATAATCCTGTTTGGAACTAAATTCGTATAAACCTTGAAGAAATTGAACCATTGCTACTCTTTTTAAACCAAAAAATTTTCTGCGGTACAGAAAGTACGCCGCACAAACCAAAAAGTGCGCCGCACTTCCTATAGCGAACCAATGTGCGCCGCACAAACCCAAAAGTGCGCCGCACATTTCCACTAAAAACAGCAAATACCTTGTTGGATGCACACCCGTTCATCCGGAACACCACCAATATCACCGTTACCTGAACCTGAACGTACCCTTAACCGAAGTCTACGTAGACTTCATCGCCGTGTACCATTAGCTAGGAGACACGAGCAACCTCAACCTCGCATAATCAACCAACCTTTTGACAATCTTTCACAAATCCTATTTCTCACCAAACTCATCAACCGTTACGATCCAATGTCGGACACCGATGATGAACCAATGTGGTCAGCCGATAGAGTTGTCGCACCAACTCCTGGCTTCGCAATTGTTTTACCTGAAATTGCAAACGATTTTGCAATCAAAGGGAACCACTTAACCCTTGTCAAAAATAACCACATCGATGGTCGAATCAAAACCGATCCTCACAAACACATCCACGAATTCAGCGGAATTTGTAAAATGTTCAACTGTGGAGAAGGACAAGCCGAAGCCGTCCAACTCATGATGTTTCCATCATCCCTGACTGGAGAAGCCAAGTCATGGCTCGACAAACTTAATGAAGGAACCATTCGAACATGGGAAGGTCTTATAACTACTTTCATTAACCGATTATTTCCTCCTGCCCTATTTGAAAAACTCCTCAGAGAAATCCGAAGCTTTTCTCAACAAGATCGAGAAGCTCTCACTGACGCATGGTTAAGAATGAAAGAACTACTCAGAAACTGCCATGGTCATGGACTTAAAAAAGAAGGAATAATCAAGATTTTCTATCATGGTCTTAACGATGCTACCCAAGATGCATTAAACGCCGCAGCGGGCAGAATTTTCCTTTACAAAACCCCTAACCAAGCTTACCAATTATGGGATGACAAAGTCCTACTTAAGCTTGATTAGTCAAAAAATAAAAAAAAATAAAAACCCACGAAAAACTGTAGCTTTTGCCGAAGGAAGCAACAACCCAACCGAAACCGAGAAAATTATGGCTCGAATGGATGCCATGTCTCTTAAAATTGAAGAGATAAAACACAAAACCTGCAAACACTGTGGAGGAAACCATCCTTCTAGTGAATGTGATGACGATGACACACTCATGACGAAGGAAGAAGAAGCCAACCTCATGAAAACCTTTCATCGAAATTTTATAACAATTATCGTAATCGTGACCGCGATAATTGGAGATCAAATGATAAACCAAGTTATGATCAAGACGAAAAGAAACCCACTCAAACCGAAGACAAAAACAACCTTGAAACCAAAATCAACAAATTTATAGAATCTCAAAGAAAAACCAACATTTTTGTTCGAGAAACATTCACTGACTTCAAAACCAAGTTCGAAACCACGACAAAAAACCACCAAGCTTCCATTCAAAACCTTGAAGCTAAATTTGATCGTTTGGCCGATAAACAATAGAATCGCACTTCTGGTTCTTTACCAAGCAATACCAACCCAAATCCCAAGAACAAGAACAAATATCAACCCCACAAGCTCGTAACGAGCATGTGAATGCCGTATTCACGCGGAGCGGTTTATCTTATGAATCACCTACCAAACCTACTCAAGTTACACCAATCAAAATTCCATTCGATAGTGATAATGAGGATGAAGCCCAACCAACCCATACCAAACCAACTGAAAACCCAACACCCAAGCCATATAAACCAAAAGTACCATATCCACAACGCTTACGCAAGCAAAAGATGCAAGCTAAGTATTGTAAATTCCTCGACTTAATATAAGAAGTTAGAATTAACATGCCTTTAGTCGATGTTCTGGCTGGAATGCCAAATTATGGCAAATATATCAAAGAACTTATCAAGAGAAAACATAAGTTTGAAGAAGTTTCTTCAACTTTTCTAAATGATGAATGTTCTGCCATTATCCAAAACAAAGTACCACCAAAACTGGGAGATCCTAGAAGTTTCCTAATCCCATGTACTTTCTCTCACTCATACTCTTGCAACGCCTTGGCCGATCTTGGCGCAAGTATCAACCTCATGCCATACTCTTTGTATGCTATACTCTCTAAAAACGTTTTAAAACCCACAAAATGAGTGTTCGACTCGCGGACTGTTCTTTCCAATACCCAATGGGGATAGCTGAAAACATGCTCATAGAAGTCGGAAATTTTTTTTTCCTGTTGACTTTATAATCTTAGAACTGGAAGAAGATAGCAAGGTACCACTTATCCTTGGTAGACCTTTCTTACACACAGCTGATGCTATAATTAGAGTAAAGCAAAAACAACTCAACCTTGGAATTGGAGAAGATAGAATTTCTTTTTCTATCGACGAAGAAATGAAACACTTGTACTCTAATGACGATACTTGTTTTAGTATCGATGTCATTGAAGAAATCGTTGAAGCCGATTTCGACGCTCTTCTTGATGAAGGAAGCGAAATTTTGTATTCTATTGAAGGAACCATCCTCGAAGAAGAACTTTTTGCTGAATTGGATGCCTTCATAGCCGACCATACTGATGAACCAATCGAAACAATCGAAGAAGAAATCAAAACCCCATTTGAAACCATAACTTTCAAAACCGGTTTCAAAGTTAAGAAATCTGTCGAAGAACCTCCTAAAGATTTAGAACATAAACCTCTTCCTAAACATCTGGAATATGCATTTCTTCACGAAGAAAAATTACTCCCTATAATTATTTCATCCCAACTTTCTGAAGAACACAAAGACGATCTAATTGACGTTCTCAAGAAGCATAAACAAGCTTTTGCTTAGAAAACTTCTGACATTCCTGGCATATGTCCATCGTTCTGCAAACACAAAATCCAACTTTTGGATAACAAGAAACCAATTGTTGAAAAACAACGAAGATTAAATCCTAACATAAAAGATGTTGTTAAAAAAGAAATCCTTAAACTCTTAGATTATGGAATAATCAACCCAATCGCCGATAGCCCATGGGTTAGTCCTATTCATTGTGTACTAAAAAGGGAGGTATCACTGTAGTAACTAACAAAAACAACGAATTAGTACCAACACGAACCATCACCGGATGGAGAGTTTGTATTGATTATCGAAAACTAAATGATGCAACCGCGAAAGACCATTTCCTTTACCCTTTATGGATCAAATGTTAGAAAGACTCGCAGGAAATGAATAATTTTGTTTCCTCGATGGTTTTTATGGATACTTTCAAATCCCAATCGACCCAATGGATCAAGAGAAAACCACGTTTACTTGTCCATTTGGAACTTACGCTTATAGGCACATGCCTTTTGGTCTATGCAATGCACCTGCTATTTTTCAGAGGTGTATGATTGCAATCTTTCACGATATGATTGAAGAATCAGTCGAAGTCTTCATGGACGATTTCTCCGTCTTTGGAAATTCTTTCGGCACATGTCTAAACAATCTCGATAAAATGTTAGCACGATGCAAAGAAGCAAATCTTGTGCCAAACTGGGAAAAATGTCACTTTATGGTTAAAGAATGATTTGTGCTAGGACACAAAGTGTCTGGAGCCGGCCTTGAAGTTGACAAAGCAAAAATAGACGTGATCTCAAAACTCCCACCACCTACTAATGTTAAAGGCATTAGAAGTTTCTTAGGTCATGCCGGTTTTTACCGACGATTAATCAAAGACTTTACGAAAATCGTAAGACCTTTAACTCAACTTTTAGAGAAAGAAAGAACGTTCGATTTTAACGACGATTGTCTTTCATCATTCGAAATACTTAAATAAAAGCTTACATGCACACCTATTATTACAAGCCCCAATTGGAACCTTCCATTTGTGCTTATGTGCGATGCAAGTGAACATGCCCTTGGAGTCGTCCTTGGACAAAAAGATGGTAAATAATTTCATCCCATCTATTTTGAAAGTAGAACTCTTAATGCAGCCCAACAAAATTATACAATTACGGAAAAAGAACTCATGGCTGTAGTTTACGCGTTTGACAAATTTCGATCATATCTCGTATTGTTAAAAACGATAGTTTACACCGACCACTCAACTTTAAAATACTTGTTCAAAAATCAAGACGCCAAACCTCGTCTAATATGATGGATATTGCTTTTACAAGAATTTAATTTGGAAATTAAAGATAAAAAAGGAGCTGAAAATGTTGTTGCCGATCATTTATCTCGCATAGTGGATGATGATTCTAGCGATGATGAAATCGATGATTTTCCCGATGAGCATATAATGCAAGTAAGTACTAACAATACACCATGGTTCGTAGACTTTGTAAACTATTTGGCTGTAGGTATTTTACGAAAGGGGATGACACACCAACCAAAGAAAGATTTTTCTCTGAATTAAAAAAATACTTTTGGGACGATCCTTACTTATTTAGAATCTGTTCCGATGGAATAATCCGACGTTGTATTTCCGGATTCGAATCTAGAAAAATTCTCGATGAATGTCACTACGGACCGACCAGAGGACATTACGTCGCGAACACCACCGCTAAAAAAGTGTTCGACGCTGGCTTTTATTGGCCAACAATTATTCGTGAAGCTCATACCTTAGTACGACTATGTGAAGCATGTCAAAGGAATGGAAATATATCTAAAAGAGACGAAATGCCTCTAAAAAACATCCAAGTCTGTGAAATCTTTGACGTGTGGGGTATCGACTTCATGGGACCATTTCCTAAATCTTACAAATGTCATTTTAGTCGTCGTCGACTATGTATCGAAATGGGCCGAAGCTCAAGCTTTACAAACAAACGATGCAAGAGTTGTTATCGCATTCTTAAACAAATTAATTAGTCTCTTTGGAATTCCAAAAGCACTAATAAGCGACAGAGGAACTCATTTATGTAACAAACTCATGGAAAATATTATGAAAAGATGTGGAGTGAACCACCGATTTTCCACATCCTACCACCCTCAAACGAGTGGCCAAGTTGAAAACACTAATAGATCTCTCAAACGTGTACTTGAAAAGACCGTTCAAAACAACCCTACTTGTTGGTCTAAAAAATTAGAAGATGCTCTATGGGCCTTTCGTACCGCATTTAAAACACCAACTGGAACCACACCGTACAAACTGTTGTATGGAAAAACATGCCATCTGACAATAGAAATTGAACACCGTCCATATTGGGCACTTAAAAACTGCAACCCAGATCTTATTGCAGCCGGAGAAAAACTTAACTTTCAACTTCACGAGTTAGATGAATTTCGACATCACGTTTATGAAAGTTCACGATTATATAAAGAACGAACCAAAGTTTGGCATGATCGTAAATTACGACAAAGAAAAGAATTCAAAAAAGGAGAAAAGGTACTTCTCTTTATCTCAAAATATAAATTCAAGAACCTAAGCTTACTTCGAGATGGACTGGACCTTATCTAGTAAAACACCAATATCCATCCGGATATGTTGAATTATACGGTAAAGACAATAGCACCTTTATAGTCAATGGACATAGACTTAAGATCGACCATGAAGAAGAACACTGTAATGAAATCGAAGGAGAATAAATTCCTTTCTTCTTAAAATAGATCCGAGTAGCCGAGTCTGGCTGAAGAATCTAAACTTAGCGCTATTCGGAAGGCAATCAGTATTTTATCCTCACCTTTTAACTTAAGTGTGGAGGAGGACCTGTAAATAAATAAAACCGTCCTTGTATATATTGCTTGTGTTTTATTTTGTTTTATAGCATGCAGGAAAATATCAAATTCGAGCTCTAAGCTGGATTCGTCTCTCGAAGTCCCTCAATTTTCTACTAAGCCCCGGGAAGTTCTCGTTTCCCTTTGCATTTTTCCTATTTTTAATGTTTTATCAGTTATTACCTCGAGGACGATGTTCAACTTAAGTGTGAAGGAGGTGACAAATAGAAAAAATGAAAAAAAAAATTTCTCCACATGAAACTCTTTTTGAAAAATAATAAAAATATATATGTTTTGTAAATAAATAAGTTTTTAGCAAAGCAAAAATCTCATTGATTGACATCATAATTTAGCACAAAATTCATTACCCAAATATGTGAGAAAAACTTAGCCTTATATTTCTCTATTTTGTGTGAAAGCCGATAATCTAGTATGCTTCAGAATTTGTGCTTGATCATCATTTACTAAACCGCAGTGAGGATAATTTATAGATATTTTCGAAAGGAAGCAAAATAAAATCACCCTTATATCATTTTTGTTAGCCTCAAAATATTGAGTCAAACAAGAATGCTCGGTCATATGTTTATTATGTATCGTAAATTAGAACGTTGTAATAGGTAGTAGATTAGTCATGTATAACGGGCTTAACTTTAAGCTAATGTTCATTCATAAGTAACCAAAGCCCAAAAGGAAAGCCCGGCCCATGTAGTATAGTCCATACAAGCCCACATGTAGGGGGACTATAAATACCCTTCCTAGCATGTTAGGAAGGGTGTTGGTTCATTTTATTCTTACTTCTAATCTAATATCACCAAGTTCCAACCAATTCTCTCTCTTTTCTCTCTCTACTTTCTCTCACTAGAATTCATCTTCTTCATCTATTTTATTTCTTTAATTCGTGTTATATCATCTAAACATAAGGGACTAACAATTGGTATCAATCGCCATGGGGTAGTTTTGTGATTGGTTGTTGTGTTTTCATTTGATTTATTTGATTTGATCCTTATTTCTTCCACGAATTCAAGATTTTTCTATGTTTTTTAGTGTTCTTCAATTCATATACCTTCTTTACTGTTGTTGAGTGATTTGGGTATCTTGGTTTTCGGGTAAAACACAAATCTTTTGGATCAAAAGTTAAGAACTTTCTTTTTTCATCTTTCTGAAATTCTAGCAATTGATTCCATCGGAAAGTACAAGTGAGTGAGGCTCGATCGCAATAACCCAAGGGTTTTACTTTACGATCACAAGGATTCAGACACCTTATTCCGACGGTTATTCCGATCACTCATTGCAATCGAGGATTCCGACGGTTTTTAAGGGATATTGAGACGTTACTCTGTCCAAATAGTTTTAGCCATATTGCGATCAGGACATTCCGACAGATCCAACATTCAGATAGAAGGACATTCCGACAGATCAACATTCCACCAACATTCCGATACAATATTCCGATAGATTATTCCGACAGATCATTCCGACAACCTACATTCCGACAGCCTACATTCCGACAGCCTACATTCCGACAGCCAACATTCCGATGGACATTCCGATGGCACATTCCGATGGACATTCCGATGACATGTTTAGATAAATTTTTGTTCGAGTATTTTTTAGACTTAGCCACCATCTAGACTAGTTTCGGAATATCGTTTACACGAAGATTAAAAACAAAAATAAGAGTTAAAATTTTTTACATCAAGTAAATTCAAATTTTTTCCATACTAGTTTTAGGACATTTCTAGCTCGATTTCAAAATTTGGCGATTACAAAATTTTTTGGTCTACCGTTTTGTCGGACTGGGGAATTTATTGTCGGACTGAAGAAAAATTGCACTTTTTGGAATTTTAACCACAACAACAATCACAACAAATCTACTTAAGATCCATATTCACTTCATCATTTCAAAGAATATTGAGATGGATTCTACTGCCGAATATCGTGTGACGAACAACAACATAATGGTGGCGGGAAACAAAGAGAGACCACCAATGCTTGTGTCTGGTCGGTATGCTCAATGGCAATCACGTTTACTACGATACCTTGATACAAGACCTAATGGTGATGCCTTGAGGAAATGTATTACTCATGGACCATATATATTCAAGAAGATCTTAATTCCTCCAAGACCAGCCACAGATACTACTGATCCAATACCCGCAAGTGAACGTGATGAAACAAGAGCTGATCTTACACCTGAAAATTGTGCTTGGCATGATGCGGAGAAGGAAGCCATCTATATGGTTTTAAGTGGGATTGGACATGATATTTACTCCACGGTTGATGCATACCCGACAGCACATGAAATGTTGACTGCTATTGAACGCTTGCAACAAGGAGAATCACTCAACAAACAAGATGTCAAAACAAACTTGTTTTGGAATTTTGGCAAGTTTACTTCAAGGGATGGAGAATCAATTGATTCATACTACTCCATGTTTTATAAAATGATGAATGACATGACAAGAAATAACCTGCAAGTCTCCACCATGCAAGTTAATGTTCAATTTCTTCAATAACTTCAACCCGAGTGGACACGATTCGTCACTTTAGTAAAACAACAAGAAAAGTTAGACGAGGTCTCATATCATCGACTCTTTGATATCTTGAAGCAATTTCAGAATGAAGCAAATGAGATTCGAGCTGAACATGTTGCAAAGACGGCTAATCCACTTGCTTTAGTGACTACCACTCAACATGTTCAAGATCATCACTCTCGTGCTCCTAAGCATACTCCACTACATCATCCTAACCATGATATTCCACATCATCTGAGTCTTCATCATCCACAAGATCACGAGTCAAAGTGCCAAGAGCACCATCACCACCATCTGAGTCATCATCTAAAGAAGATAGTGATGAAGACCAAGCTCAAAAGAATCGTGAGATGAAACAACAAATTGCTTTCATAATGAAGACTTACAAGAAAACCTACAAACCCACCAACAACAATCTTCGAACATCATCTAACACAAAGAATCAATATGTTGAGAGTCCTCCAAGGTATGACACACGTCGACGTGGTGAAAGTCCTTCTAGGTATGATCGACATAATCCAACGCATGTTGAGGGTTCTGCAAGGTATGATCGACAAACTACCAAGTATGATACTCAGAGGATTGCTGCTGCTACTGGGAATAGGGAAACTGTGGAAGTCAAGTGGTTCAGAAGAATGGGATTCAATGTTTTAATTGCCAAGGTTATGGGCATATGGTAAAGGAATGCAGGAAGCCGAAAAGGGTTAGAGACTCCAGCTATCACAAGGAAAAGATGCTTCTATGCAAGAAGATGGAAGTAGGGGTTAAATTGTCAGCTGAGGAAGGAGCAATGCTTGATGACACTGATGATGAAGATTCCGATCAAGAACTTGATGCACATTACTCGTACATGGCAAAGGTTGATGAAGTTCTCAAAGTCACTGAAGATGACAACGGTCCTATCTTTGACACTGAGCCAATCGATAAGGTACACACTATTGATGAATATAATGTGTTTGGTGATATTCATGAGCATAGTGATCTACCCAATGCCATTAATGACACGTGTATGATGGGAACGGTTGATAGCAATACCACACCCGATTCATCAGACATGTGCAATAATGAGTCTGAGGATGATCAACATGCAAATGAGTATGATGAAGAGGAACGTATTGCGCTTGCCAATTTAATTGCCACTTTACAAAAAGATTTCACTGAAAATAAAAAGAGTCAAAAGCAATTAAAGAAGGCAAACGCTACGCTCACTCAAAATTTTGACGAATGCAAAGATGCTCTTATCAAATCTACTGAGATGACTGAAAGCTATAGTGATGAGCTCCTTCAGAAAACCAAAGAGCTTGAGGGGTACAAGAGAAGTGCGTTAAAAAGTCAAAAGGACGATTTTGAAAACAAATATAATACAACTCTTGAGTTATTAGCCAAAGAGAAGCGTCAATATAATGTTTTCTTAATGGATGAACGTCAAAAAACGTACCTTGCCAATACCAAAGTTAATGAACTTGAACAAAAACTCTCTATGACCACTACCGATTCTGCTAAAATTCTCGAGGATAAGAAACAAGAGGTAGATGCATTAAAACAAGACTTCAAAAGTAGATATGATAAAGAAACCAAAAAAGTAACGAAACTAGAAGAACAAGTCGAATTTTTGAAGAAAGTTGTTTATAAAACGCATGATTCTATTCAATCCGTAAGAATGCTAGTACCTCCGTCGATGTTTAAGGGTCAAGCTAGCTTTGCAAGTCCTGAGTACCTTGCCAAAGCTCAACCTGCGAACCCGTGTCTTTATCTTGATGAGACTGAAAGGACTGATCTTGATTGCATGCCTGTAAGTGCCGATAGTGAAGAGACTGCCCTTTGGGATGATGATAGTCGACATCTTGTAAATAAGGAGTTTGTAAAATCATATAATTATGCTTATGAGAATAGTCTTTATGGTCTTTTCAACAAACAAACTCAGAAAACTCGTGAGGAGGTGTTTCTAGAATGCAAACAAAAGCGAATTCAATGGAAGAAAGCATTTGCCCCTAAGAAATCGAATGTTTACAAATACATAAACTACCTCCCTCTAGATGAATCTAAAAGCAAGAGTAGGAAAACATTAGGTATTCTTAAACACCACATAGATAATGTTAAATCTATTGTTGAAAGAGATTGGGCAAAACGTGAAAATGCTGAGTGGCGACGCCCGATTCCTCAAGATATTACCTTTCTTGTGAAAGAACTCTTAATTCCAAACACGACATTGATTAAAGAAACTGTTCTTCAAATTGAGGAGTTCATTCGGACAGAAATGTATGATGATTTAAAATATGTTGAATCTCTTGAGAAACACATTGATGATCTTCAAATGGAGAAGTCTGATTTTTTAGATGAATATGATTTACTCTTGCAAGAATGCGTTTCTAAAGATGTTATGTGTGCTCATTTTACATCTTGTGCTGATATTAATGAATATTCTAATGTTGCATGCAAATATCTTGATAAGATCAAAGAATGTGAACGTCTTGAAATTGAGCTTTCGAAACGTAAAGAAAATGTTGATAAAAAGGCTTTTGAGTTACTTCAACACAAAACTGATTTCCTTCAAAAACATTGTCATTCTCTTGAACTTGCTTTGCAAAAAGACGTTGGTAGTTTTCCAGATGATAATAAATTGCAAGAAAAACTTTCCCAAACGTTTCGAGAAATGAATGAACAGAATTTGGAAATTAAAGGGTTGAAAGCTCAGTTACAAGACAGGGACAGAGCGATAGCAGAGTTGCAGAAACTCGTTGCTAAAATGGGTGGGAAAGTCGTGGAACCTAGCATTAAGCAACCTGTTGTTAGACAACCCAATACCTCTAACGTGAATAGATCCTCTATCTTGGGAAAATCATCTGCTTTATCAAATTCCTCGTTTGAAAAAACCTGTGTTTGCCCTCAAGATGGATGGAAAGGAAAGGTTACCACAGAATCAACCTATAAGGAATACTATAGCACCAAGCGTTAAGCACAATAATGTGATTAAACTAGGGATGTATAGAATGCCCACTAAGCCCACAAACAAAGTTACTCAATCGCCTCAGACTTCTAGAAACACTAATATTCGTGTGTCTTCTACTACAGGAATAGTTTCCACTACTAGTGTTAGCCGGCCTCAGCTTAAGCGCGCTCAAGTGAATGATAAGGTTTGGAAACACAAGAATCAAGGGAAGATGAAGGAAGTAGAAGAACACCCTGGGAATTTGAATGTTTTTAAGAATAAAAAGTCTGTAATCGCATGTAATGACGCTTTGAATGCTATGAATGTGAAATTTGTTTGTGTCAAATGTGGAAAGTGTGCTAATGCTAATCATTCTATGTGTGCTATGAATAAAGTCAAAGGCATAGATACTAGAACTAAGAAGCAAGTTGCAATGCCTATTAGAGCTAGTAAACCCAAATGCAAAGTGAACCATTCTGGTGCAACCCCCACTAAGAAAAGTAATGCATCAGAATCCACCACTAAGAACCCTAGAAGCAAAATTAAGGAATTATATGAGTCTGCTAGCATGTCTTGGAAATGGTGGTTTGCTAATCAATGTTCTCAAGGATATAAATGGATGCCGAAAGCTAGGACAGAAAATGTGAAAACGAGTGTTAGTTTGCCTTTAAATGTTGATAAGGACACTAATGATTCTACTATCACAACTACTGTGGTATCCAATTTAGCAAATTCTCCATCGTGTTCTAACTCTTCTGCAGGTGATACAAATAATTCTCTTCATACTGGACTCCAGATGCACAAAGCACATGACAGGGAATCTCAGGCTTCTAATTAACTTCGTGGAGAAGTTCCTGGGTACGGTCCGATTCAGAAATGATCAATTTGCACCGATCCTAGGATATGGAGATTTGGTTCAGGGGAATATTACAATCAAAAGGGTATACTACGTCGAAGGGCTCAATCACAATCTTTTCTCGGTTGGTCAATTCTGTGATGCGGATTTGGAGGTTGCTTTCAGAAAGAAGACATGTTTTGTTCGTGATTAAGATGGGAATGACTTACTTACTGGTACACGGGGTACTGATCTTTACACAATTTCACTTCAAGACACAACTTCATCAACTCCAATTTGCTTCATGGCTAAAGCTTCAACGACTCAGGCATGGTTATGGCATCAACGTTTATCTCATCTTAATTTTGATACCATCAACTTGCTTTCCAAGAAAGATATTGTGAGAGGCCTTCCAAGTTTGAAATTCATCAAAGATCATCTTTGTTCTTCTTGTGAGCTTTGTAAAGCTAAACGAAGTAGCTTCAAAACAAAGACTACACCAAGCTCTAAAGGACGGTTAGATCTTCTTCATATGGATCTGTGTGGTCCCATGCGTGTTCATAGTATCAATGGAAAGAAATATATTCTTGTAATTGTCGATGATTACTCAAGGTACACATGGACTCACTTCTTGAGGTCCAAGGATGAAACACCCGAAGTTCTCATCAGCTTTCTTAAACTGACACAACGTGGTCTTCAAGCTCAAGTCAAAGCGGTTCGTACTGACAGAGGTACAAAATTTTTGAATTCAAAACTGAGAAACTATTTTGAAGCCGAAGGAATTGAACATGAAACATCTATTGCTCGAACACCTGAAAAAAACGGTGTTGTTGAAAGACGAAACCGTACTTTAGTTGAGGCTGCTCGAACATTATTATCCTCTTCAAAACTTCCACTATACTTTCGGTCCGAAGTCGTGTCAACCGCATGCTACACACAAAACCGTTCCTTAATTATCCCAAGACACGAAAAGACACCATATCACATAATTCATGATCGAAAACCTTCACTCAAACACCTTCATGTTTTTGGATGTACTTGTTACATTATTCGAGATGGTGAATATTTGGATAAGCTGAAAGAGAAAGGTGATGCATGTATTCTTGTGGGATATGCAACTCAGTCTAAGGGATATAAAGTATACAACAAGAGAACAAAATTGATTGTCGAGACCATTCACATTTGATTTGATGAATTACAAGAAATGAAACTTGAACAAAACAGTTTAAGTCCCGATCCACAACGACAAACGACTTCCGTTCACAACCGCACGAAACTCGGAACTCAAGACCACAGCAATGAACCGTCAAGTTTAACGCTGGTTCCAGAAAATGTTCCTAAAGCTGATATGACAGTCGACACGACAATTGAAGAGTTGTAAATGTTATATGGACCAATGTATGATGAATATTTCACGGGGGAGAAACAAGTTGTATCGAAGTCTTCCGCTGTCACTCATGATAAGAATGATGATACCGATCATCGTCACAAAAGGATACAACTTCATCTACTTCAACACCGGTTGCTGAAGATTTACCTCCTCAGAATATCACTTCAACAATCGATCCTACAACATCCACAACTACTGTCATTGCTCCAGAGAACACAAATCAAGCAGACGATGCACTATCTGACGAAGACGAATTTATCAACCCATTCGGTACACCGGTACATGAAACTGGAGAGTCCTCTACTCGCCATGTTGATCCGTCAAATATGCATACGTTTTATCAACGACATCCTTCAACACATCATTGGACCCGAGATCATCCTTTGGTTCACGTAATTGGAAACCCTTCACAGCCTGTTCGTACAAGACGACAACTAGCCACCGATGGCGATGTTTGTATGTTCGCACTCGCCGTGAGTACTGCTGATCTGAAAAACATCAAAGAAGCCATGGCTGATCATGCTTGGATCGAATCGATGACGGATGAACTTCAACAATTTGAAAGACTTAAAGTCTGGGAACTTGTTGACAGACCATACGATGTGATTCCGTTAAATCTTCGTTGGATCTGGAAAAACAAGATGGATGAAGAGAACACGATCATCAAGAATAAATCTAGGCTAGTGGCTAAAGGGTATTGTGGCTTTGCTTTTTAGTAATCCGG
Organism: Glebionis coronaria; assembly: GCA_025667525.1. Lineage (NCBI taxonomy): Eukaryota > Viridiplantae > Streptophyta > Magnoliopsida > Asterales > Asteraceae > Glebionis > Glebionis coronaria. Next base: position 158,052,840 of record CM046876.1, read on the forward strand.
TGGTCTAGTAGGGTGGTAAATGGTAGTGGTAGCCATTGTTGAGAGAGAAGAGGGGTTGTGTGTGAAAGATAAGAAAAGTGTATTAAACAAAATGAAAACACAAATGAAACACAAGCAACACCCCTCCTTGGAAGCCTTGGAGGGGTATATATAGTCACACACGACACTTAAACTATACAACGTTTCCTATTCTAGTCTAAGCGTGTGTGACTATGATAACTAATGGGAATTCTTAAATGTCGTCACATAAAGTGAATTTCCAACAATCTTCCCCCATGGGACGACGTGTAGAATTCATTATAATATTTTTCCTAACAAGTACATAATGATTAAGAAAAAAAGCTTTCATGAAGCGTCCAATGCTGATGATATCTTCTGAGGCCTTTGACTTCAAGTCTTCACTCCAAAACGACTCATCTTTAAAGTAACTTGTAGTAGAAATACTGTAACGGCACGAGCTAAGTAATCCATATACTTCTGGTTAAGGAGAAGCTTCTGAATTAACCTCCCCCTAATTCATGCCACATAAACTTGATGTATAAGCTTTTAAATAGCTTCCCCCTAAACCGACAATCCTCGTAATCAACTTCAAAGCTTTCAATAAAGCTTAGAATGATTAAGCGCACAGCGGAATTTAAAAAGCAAACCCCATCATATAACATGATAATGTTGCGAAGAGTGATTGAAGGTAAGGGGCACACCAAGTGTATCAACAACGTCTCTTCTCACGCTTGAATAATTCTTCTGAATTTTTCTTCCCCCTGAGAGTTCAAGTTATGCATACTAGAAAGAATCAAGACATTTCTTCCCCCACATAGTTGAAGAAAATAAACCAATCCCAAGTATGAAGCTCAAATACTGAAGTAGACACTTTATCCCATTCATGAAGTTGACATCGTAACACCAGAGTCAATTAAGTCCCAGAAATGCACATATCTTCTTCTGGAGATGCACCAGAGTCAATTAAGTCCCGGAAGTGCATATCTCTCCATATAGGATAATGATGATGAATAATTGCAACATCAAAACAATTAATCATCAAATCAGTAGTGTATCGTTTAGAGATTGATAATGCCACGAGTTAAAACACTGATTTTCTCTGCGGTTATGACAAATGTCATCCCGGAATGTCTTCAAATCAAAAGAAGGTATGAAGTTCATCACGTGTACTCGTTGTGCGTTCAATGTGTCTTCTTCTTCCCCCTTGATGGTTTAGAAACTCAGAACCAGCAATAAATCGTACGCACATGTACCTGAAATCTCGTGAGAATAATAAATAAGCTGAATTATATATTTTGTGAGAATCAACTGCTGATCGAAAATCTCTACTCATAAACTCTCCATGGCCATCTTTACCAACCCCCTTGTAGGCAATTTGAAGTGACCACTGATAGAATGAACCAGATACATCAAACATGAAACTGAATAAGAATCCTTCGATCTTGTGACTTAAGCTTGCACTATTGTTGAATGAGGAACGGTGGAGAAATCTCTAAGTACCCAATGCATCACTGAAGAAGTCTATAAGCACAACACCTCTTGAAATTATCCACGTCGACTAAGCGTGTGACACTGAGTACAACAATGTAACCCATTTAAGTGATAGTTATCTGAGTCATCAACCAACCAACCCGAACCCGGAAACCAGATAAACAAGTCTTCATTCTAAGATTAAGCACGAGCAAGTTATCTGTTCAAGGATAAAATAAGTACACGCCTTCGAAGAAATTCGTCTCCAACTTCAAATAATAATAATACCCGATTAAACAAATCCGTAGCCACTAAAAAATCGCCAAATTTTTCTTGGGTCTCGTCAAATAAATCTTGTCACGTTGTCTCGTCACACTGTCACATTACATTGTCTTGACACATCTTCACGCCCCGAGTATGACCAAAGTATAAAAGTAGTGATACAAAATTTATCCAAAGTAAATAAAATTGTATCAAATGAATTTGTGAACCTCGGCCCATCAAAACCGTGATGTGAGATATGGGTCAACTAAACAAAATTGTGCGTACTCAAAAAAAGTTATGCGTGACATACTGGCCCATAAACACTTGAAGTAAATCGTGGCGCGTATGAATTGGTTGACCCGACCCACTAGTGTAGTATTAAACCCGAGCCATAAGGTAGATACCTAAAAATTAGGTATATTAACCTCCAACCCTAATCTCATACACATTTGCAACCACATCTCTCCTAAACAAATGACTTTGGTATCATCGTCCCCCCATCTCTCCTAAACAAATCCTACACAGTCATCACACTTCATCTAATACTTCATCTATACTCTCAGCCTCCATCTTAGCAAAACCTCCCATTATCTTCATCTCTCAAACCAATAATCAAAACCGGATACCACCCTCATCAATTGATACACCTCGAACCAAATCCATAACACCCTTTCCATTTACAAAAATCACCACCGACTCAAAACCTTCTGCTTATGACGTGTTTGCTCGGATCTAATAAAGAAAACGTCTTCAAGATCTTTTGAATACGGTCTCAGGTAGGTGATATATTGTTGTTCGAAAAGGTTCATGCAATCGAATAAATGAAAGATTATAACATAATTGTTTAAATCTTCATTAAATTCGAAAAGTAACACAAAGGTAACTCCTTTGGATAGATTGGTGAATAATGATTGCATGTTGATTTTGTTTTTTAAAAAACGAAGCAAAATAAGGATTATAACAGATTTGGTATTGATCTTTATTTAAATTCGTATATAAAAATTGGTTTAAAACCAAACACAGATCAATGATGATAGTATCGATTTCGTGTAAGATCTAAAAGATCTCTACATGCATGTGCAAAACACGAAAAATTTTGAATCTGAGGTCTTGATAGTGTTTTTGTTTGAGTCTAGAGTCTATGGGGGTTTAGGAGACGATGAAATTAGGTTAGTTATGGTGTTGTGGAGTTATAAGGATGATGGTTTGCTTTTTAGTAATTGTGGATTTGCTTTTTAGTAATCCGGTGGTCTAGTAGGGTGGTAAATGGTAGTGGTAGCCATTGTTGAGAGAGAAGAGGGGTTGTGTGTGAAAGATAAGAAAAGTGTATTAAACAAAATGAAAACACAAATGAAACACAAGCAACACCCCTCCTTGGAAGCCATGGAGGGGTATATATAGTCACACACGACACTTAAACTATACAACGTTTCCTAGTCTAGTTTAAGCGTGTATGACTATGATAACTAATGGGAATTCTTAAATGTCATCACATAAAGTGAATTTCCAACAGGTATGGACAGAAAGAGGGTATTAATTTTGAAGAATCATTTGCACCAGTAGCTCGAATGGAAGCGGTCAGGATTTTTCTTGCATATGCTGCACATAAGGGATTCATTGTCTACCAAATGGACGTAAAGACGGCGTTTCTTAACGGTCCTTTGAAGGAAGAAGTCTATGTCACGCAGCCAGAAGGATTCGTCAATCCTCATTATCCTGACAAGGTGTATTGTCTCCACAAAGCACTATATGGACTCAAGCAAGCTCCAAGGGCGTGGTACGACGAGCTCTCGAAATTTCTTGTCTCCAAAGGTTTCTCAAAAGGTTCCATTGATTTAACTTTGTTCACATATAAATATGGGGATGACATTTTGCTTGTGCGGGTTTATGTTGATGACATTATTTTCGGGTCTACAAACCCAAAACTTTCAAAATGGTTTGAAAAAGTAATGCACAGCAGATTTGAAATGTCTATGATGGGCGAACTAAAATTCTTTCTAGGAATTCAAGTTCACCAATCCCCAAGTGGTATCTTCATTAACCAAGCTAAGTATTGTCAAGAGATAATCACAAAGCATGGTATGACAACATGTGACCCCGTTGGGACATCATTATCAACCACATCCCTAGATGCTGATTTGGAGGGATTACCCATAGATCAAACGAGATACCGTTCTATGATCGGGTCCCTCATGTATTTGACAGCAAGCAGACCTGATATTCATCATGTTACATGCTATTGTGCACGATATCAAGCACGACCCACTGAAAATCACCTCAAGGAGGTCAAACGGATCTTTCGGTACCTTAAGAATACCATTCACATGGGACTCTGGTATCCGAGGGAAACCGGTTTCTTTCTAACGGCCTATTCAGATTCTGATCATGCAGGGTGTCTTGATACACGAAAAAGTACTTCTGGTGGTGCACAATTTCTAGGTCAAGATAAGCTTGTGGGATGGTCTTCCAAGAAGCAGGATTGCACGTCACTTTCATCAGCCGAAGCGGAGTATGTGTCTCTATCTGTGTGTTGTGCTCAAGTTCTATGGATGAGAACACAACTCACGGATTATGGCTTTCACTTTGATAAAGTACCTATGTACTGTGACTCAAAGTCGGCCATAGCCATCTCCTGTAATCCGGTACAACATTCTCGCACGAAGCACATTGATGTCAGATATCACTTTATTAAGGAACAAGTTGAAAAGGGTATTGTTGAATTATACTTTGTTGGAACTGATTACCAATTAGCTGACTTGTTTACAAAAGCTCTTTCGAAAGAGAGGTTTGCGTATCTAGTTAGGAAAATTGGTATGAGATGTTTGACTCCAGCAGAACTGGAGGTTCTGGCAAAGAAGCCTGCTTGATTCATCTATCAAACATCTACTTGTGAATATTAATGAAAAAGCTAAATACAAAATTAAAAAATCTTTGATAATCCAAAAATATTCTTCTCGACATGTCTTTCAGTATCGATAATATGGACGTACCTAGAAATTTCGCTCAATAACGACACGGGTGTGTACATAAAGCTCGAATGAAAGTTGTAAATATTTTTCAAAACATGTCATTTCTTCTTTTAATAAAAGAAATTGTCTATTTTGGACAATATTTTCAAACAACAGGTAGAGCAATCTATCACGGGTTGAGCTAGTCACAAAACATTCAACGTTTTGAGCTCAACACAATGGCTTGTAATCACTTTCAGATTGCAACTCGGTCCTAAATTCACGGAGGAGTGTACGCTTTAGTACCCTTACCCTCAACAAAAGAAGAGAAATCTTCTTACACTTGAGTGGATTCGTCAAGACATTCAAAGTCTAAGAACTCAAGTTTATGCTTTAGAAAAACCTCTTCGCCAAAAAGAAATAGGTTTTTTTTCAAAAAGTGTTGAACATAATTTTTTCAAGAATTTTTCAATGATTATTCAAAATCTTTCAAAAATTGTGTGTTCAACAACTCCCATCCTCAAAAAGTGAAATGTGGATCATATCCTCACAATGACAATTCAATTGGATCAATTTTTGAGGGGGAGCATTTTAACTTCATGCAAAAGATTAACACATCTTTCTCCAGGAGAATTTCAAGACTATTTTTCAACATATATTTTAATCAAATTTTGTATATCTAATATCAAAAGATTTTATATATTAGAGATAGGGGAGAAAATGTGATTAAAATGTGATCTTATATAAGACTCAAGCACTTTAACTCTTACCTACATGTGCGAAACACTTTCGATTATCGATGCACATGTGAAGGGGGAGCTTTTCTGAAACGAAAAAACTATCAAGGTGTTAAATGTTTTTCAAACACTTTGTTAGAATTTAAAGTGGTTTTTTATGGTGACGATCAAATACCCACAACATCTTTAATTCACGACGTTATTGGTGTCAAAAGGGTGGTTAGGCTTAAGTGCTATGATCCAACCAGAACCGGAGGGATCTTCCTAGGGACAATCCAATAGATTATTAGAAGTCCTTAGGAAAGATGGAGTAGAATGTGAACGAAGCTGAATGCCGACTAAGTACTGATGATAGCACTGGAACAATTACAACAAGGTGCTATTAATGATGTCTTGGTAAGCATTGAAGGGGTTGAAGAATGAAAAAGAAATGTAAGGATAAAGGGTCTAAAGAAAGAAGCCCTCCATACAACTTAGGCAGAAACTGGGTCAACTCATCATGAAGACAAACTCATCATGGACCTAGTGATGTATGCACAACCCTTTCCTAGCTACTCAGGCTTCTCTCAAAAGAAGTTTGTTTTATTGTCACGGAGAACAACATGACTTCTATTGACTTTCTCACTTCGAGATAGTTGATATTGAATAGGTGGCATCTGCTCCAGCCTCCGACCACTAAAAGTGCACAAATCGATTCTAGAGCCAAGAGATCAATCAAATCTCGTTAGGACACACGGATGAAGATCAAGAGAGTCCTACGCTATATCCTTGTGATATTGCTAGAACACTCAGAGTAATACTACTTAGTATTCACAATGATGAGTGGAAATCCTTCCAGTGTTAACATCAAACAGCACTGCGGTAGGTCATATGCAAGATTCTTTATGAATTAAACATGTGTAAAACTGAAAAGCAACAGTGGTTTGATTCTGAATTGATTCAAACTCGTTTTAGGTTTCTACACAATATCTTTATGGTCTTGCCATAACATTCAGAGTGATATTCATTAATGTTCAAAGTGACGAATGGAAATCCTTCTAGCGTCAACATCAAACAGCGTACGGTAGGTAACTTACGAGATTCTTATGAATCAAGCTTGTGTCAACTGGAAAGCAACAATGGTAAGATTCTTTACGAATCACACTTGTTCCAGGAATTTGAATTGACGACTTTAATCAAGCGGATATCAATCCAATTGATTCACTCTTTATATTCGCAGTCTTGATTTGAGACGGTCGAGTAAAGAGAACGGCTAGTACAACCGCGAAACCCTGTCAAGGAGATTCTTAACTGAATCTACCTATCACAGGTACGGTATTTAATATCGTATAACGGTCTTCACCGACCGGAGGTAAAACGCTACCGATTTAGGACGCATGTCAAAGCCATTCAGTCCGTGTCTATGTTTTGTCTCAAGAAGGTGGCGTTACGATGTACTCAACAAAGTCAAAGATACAAAACCACATCTAGTAAAATAGGAGAAAAAGTACTTCTCTTTATCTCGAAATATAAATTCAAGAACCTAAGCTTACTTCGAGATAGACTGGACCCTATCTAGTAAAACACCAATATCCATCCGGATATGTTGAATTATACGATAAAGTCAATAGCACCTTTATAGTCAATGGACATAGACTTAAGATCTACCATGAAGAAGAACACTGTAATGAAATCGAAGGAGAAGAAATTCCTTTCTTCTTAAAATAGATCCGAGTAGCCGAGTCTGGCTGAAGAATCTAAACTTAGCGCTATTCGGAAGGCAATTCGTATTTTATCCTCACCTTTTAACTTAAGTGTGGAGGAGGACCTGTAAATAAATAAAACCGTCCTTGTATATATTGCATGTGTTTTGTTGTGTTTTATAGCATGCAGGAAAATATCAAATTGGAGCTCTAAGTTGGATTCGTCTCTCGAAGTCCCTCAATTTTCTACTAAGCCCCGGGAAGTTCTCGTTTCCCTTTGTATTTTTCCTATTTTTAATGTTTTATCAGTTATTACCTCGAGGATGGTGTTCAACTTAAGTGTGGAGGAGGTGACAAATAGAAAAAGGAAAAAAAATAAAAATATTTCTCCACATGAAACTCTTTTTGAAAAATAATAAAAATATATATGTTTTGTAAATAAATAAGTTTTTAGTAAAGCAAAAATCTCATTGATTGACATTATAATTTAGCACAAAATCCATTACCCAAATATGTGAGAAAAACTTAGCCTTATATTTCTCTATTTTGTGTGAAAGCCGATAATCTAGTATGCTTCAGAATTGTGCTTGATCATCATTTACTAAACCGCAGTGAGGATAATTTATAGATATTTTCGAAAGGAAGTAAAATAAAATCACCCTTATATCATTTTTGTTAGCCTCAAAATATTGAGTCAAACAAGAATGCTCGGTCGTATGTTTATTATATATCGTAAATTAGAACGTTGTAATAGATAGTAGATTAGTCGTGTATAACGGGCTTAAATTTAAGCTAAGGTTCATTCATAAGTAACCAAAGCCCAAAAGGAAAGCCCGGCCCATGTAGTATAGTCCATACAAGCCCACATGTAGGGGGACTATAAATACCCTTCCTAGCATGTTAGGAAGGGTGTTGGTTCATTTTATTCTTACTTCTAATCTAATATCACCAAGTTCCAACCAATTCTCTCTCTTTTCTCTCTCTACTTTATCTCACTAGAATTCATCTTCTTCATCTATTTTTTTCTTTAATTCGTGTTATATCATCTAAACATAAGGGACTAACAATTTTAGTTAAGCTACACTGGTTTACTAGAATACGTGGCACTCGTACGCATATGTTATATTATCCATTGTGCCAATATCCTTATATGTTATGCCAAACCACTTGTCAAGTTATAAAGTTTATGATGTTCTCTTAAAAAAATAAAATAAAATAAATAAATAAAAATAAAAAATGTATGAAAAAGAAAGAAAAAATGGTCAAGTATTCTAGTATAGTTTGTTCTATGACTTTGACAAAGGCATACCTTTTTTATCCTACACCCACATTATTTATCACGTTTTGCTTCTTTGAAAATTTATCTGGTGCTCACGCCGCAACGGTTATGTTTATGTGTCATGTACAAACCTATGGTAGCTATCTATTTTATGCCCGAGCTAATTGAGTGTTACCTTACATTTACCCTTTTGTGAGTGACATTTGTGTGAACTTAAAATCCAAACACTATCCATGTGAGGTGCTGAAATTATTTTATCATTTGCTTTTGCTATTAATAAAAATTAAATCATTTTCCTATCATACTTCACAACACTTAAAAGAATTTTTAAAATTGAATTTGTTTTCTCGCTTTGATCGCTTGAGGGCAAGCAATAGCTAAGTGTGCAGGAATTTGATAACGACCTAATTATACATATTCAACCTATCATTATAATGCCACTTTGTAGTATAAATAAGAGCTTCTGATACTTAATATGTTGTGTTTTATATGCAGATATAAAGTTTGAAGGAGCAAAGTGAAGATATACAAAGAAGGGGCCTCAATATGCAAATAAACCAAAGTTATTGAAAGAAGATTCTGGATCGCCCAGAAGTGTGGCGCACAAACTTAGAAGTGCGGCGCACATTCACGTCTCCAAATTGCAGCGCACAATTGACCCCAGACAGCACTATAAATAGAGGTCATTTCCACTCATTTTACACACACCTCTCTCTCTCTCTCAATACTCCATAGCTCGAGTATTTTAGCTTTCTTAGTAAATTTTATGTATTATCCACTTTTGGGAGATACTTGTAACGAGAGTATTCTACTCTTCGATTCTTGGAGGAACGATACAATCGTGAAACTTGTGTACTCGTTTATTCAATCCAATCTAAGTATGATGTTCTCTTACTCTTTTCCAATTGTTACTTTGATTACTATGTTAGGCTAAGCTATTTGTGACTATATGGGTATGTGACTATAATTAGTAATGATGCTATGATATGATCCTTTATAAATGATTTCAAGCTAATCTTGTAGAACCATTTTACCACCTAGTTCTACAAACCATATTTTATATAAGTTGATTTGTTACGATAGTTTGGCGTTAAGAAACGCAAATTGTTATAATAAGTTTTCTAGAACTTGTCTATGGTCATGAATCTTTGGTTGGAGAGATCCGCTTAGAAACTTGATAAAATATTGAACTTGTTGGCAACTTGTTTTGAGATTAGTCGCTTAAATAAACATAAGTCTTGAATCAACCCAAGTAAATTATGTAAACGCCGTTTTGACGAAAAAGGATTATCAATCTTTCCCTACATAAACATATCTCGATCATTATTATCATCATCACGAACTTATACGAGCTATCCCATATTAGTCATACTTGTTATTATTGATATTACTTCAACTAAATATTTCTTCAATTATTATCTTGATTACTGATTTAATGGGTTCTGCATATGTGTACTCAATCGTTCTCGGTATCTAATCGAATTGATCACGGTTTAAGGTGGAATTGTTGCCTTTGGTAACTAAAAGGGGGAGCTTGATTATCAAAGTCTACTAATATTATAAACGTTAAAGCTATTAAATATGAAAACAAAGGAACAATGTCTAACCTCGATTGTTTGTCCTGAATGAATGCTGCATAGTAGAACTTGGTGAAAGAAACTAAAGGTGATTATCTATAACTACTTAAAAAGTAAATACGAAAACTATTAGAAATAAACTAAAAATTAAAACGATATTAAACCGAATATTAAAACAAATATTAAAAAGAAACAATTAATAAAAATAAAAGTAAAAATATAAATAAACTTTCGATAAAAATAAAACTTACTAAATAAAAATAAAGGACATTGGCTAATAAAGCTACTTTAAAAATAAACGAAACAAATATTAAAACGGGCACTTAATAAAAGTTAAAACTTAAACTTTTCGAAAAAATACTAATACTAAAATTTGACGAAAAATATAGCTAAAAATAACTGACTTTCAGAATAAAAATTAAGACGACTTTCGGATAAAACTAAACGATTACGGATAAAATGTTGGAATTGTGGAGACATGTTTCCCCATGGGGGACACTAAATTGGAGGGAAAGGAGTTATGGCAAGTAAATGGCAAGGAATCCTTTCGTAGATTTTTTTTTTCCTTTCGTAACTTCTTTTACAAAAACATTCGTAACCTTTTTTTTAACTTTTCATTCGTAACTTTTTTTTATCCATTCGTAACTCATTTTTTTTCTATTCGTAAGACTTTGCATTCGTAATAATTTTTTAAAAAGCCATTCGTAACTTTTTCCTAAAAAAACTTTCGTAATTTTTTTTTCTTCCGTAACTATTTTTTTTTACTTTCGGTCGTAACAAAATTTTAGCAACTAACTTTCGTTAGATTTTTGTTATAAAGCTTTTGTAACTATTTTTTCTTGGCGGGAAATATAATCTTTTCGTAACTTCTTTTTTCTTTAAAGCTTTCGTAACAAATCTTTTCGTAACTCTTTTTTTCAAAAAGGCTTTTGGAAGATAATGATAAACCCTTTTACGAAAGGTTTGTTCAAAACAAACAGACGCAACAAACAGATAAAAAACAGGGAATAAAAATAAGGCAAATAAGCAAAATTAATCTAGGAAATAAGCCAAAAATTAAGCTAAATTAATTTTTAAAATAAGCCAAACTTAACACTAATAAAAACTATAAAAACACCAAATAAGCAAACTATTTAAAATCAACTTTTAAAAATATAAAACTATCAAATCTACTTAATTGAAAATAAGCTAAACACTAATTATTCAAAAAGCACAATAAGCTAAAACATCCACCACATAAAAACCATAAGATCAATCACATAAACAAATCAATCACACAATCAACTTGATTAAGAAAACTACATGATTAATTAAATCACCACAAGATTAAGAAAGGTAGAATAAGAGATATAAAATAAGCTTGATTAAATTGAAGATTAAGATCCAAAATACAAGATTTAAAATGAAAGATTAAGAAAAACTAGAGAGAGAAAATTCTAGTGAGAGAAAGTAACTTAAAAAACTAAAAACTAAAAAAAATGGCAATTAACTAACACCTCCTAATGAACCATTAGGAGGGTATTTATAGGAGGACGGGAGTGTGTTGCTTCTTCCTTCTTTTCCCTTGTCTTCTCGTCTTTTTTAATAACTCGTCTTTCTCGACTTTGTCTCGGGATTAGTCGAATGATAAAATGAACTCGTCTTCTAATTTTCTTCTTTTATTAGACTTGGTTCTTCGACTTCGATAAATTTCCGTTCTTTTTGCACTTTTGATCTTTTGACTTCGTCTTTTGTCTTTTTCTTCGATAAAAGCCCGTGTTTTCTTCCTTTTTCATATTTTTGTCCTAAAGCACAATAAAAACACAAACCACGCATAATTCCGCCTTTTACGACATTAAATAAACGTTTTGGTCTTGTTACTATTAGAAATAAGTGGTAAGAGGATAAGTGTTTTCACACTTATTAAATCCCCTACACTTGGTCATTGCAATGCCCTCATACAATGCATTAATTTCAAAGCACGGTTTACATTTTTCATTATAATTAACCCACATTGGCCTTTATTAAATGCTAAACACTAAGGAAACTAAAAAGATAGAAATATATACAAAATGCTTGAAGGAAGAACAAGTAAAGAGATCGAAGACTTACATTAGGGATTTGGTTGTCATGAATGTTTATCACCCTCAAGTTTCGCGTTCCCAAAACCAAGCTTAAAAACAAGATCATTGTTATTATAAGTTAGTAAGCTAACACTCACTCATGTAGCCCAATTGTTCACTTAGACTCCTTTATTCCTAGGTGTATCTATTATATTTTATTATTGTCTTGAATGATCACGAGGATGCATTGTTGACTTATTTCGATAGTTTATTTAGGCTGAAAATAAGGTAGGACGATTTAATCAGTAGTTAGCTAAAGGAAAAAATCTTTTAAAACTGCTTCTTGGGGCCTCATAAAGTTCATATCTTGGCATAACTCGCTTCACGATTTGAGACCTTTCTCGGACTGATATTTGGAAGTGACTTCATACTTCGAATCTTAAGAGACGTTCTTGAAATAATGGTCTTCTCTTCATAATAGGAATTTCTTCACTTGAAGTTTTTGAGAGATTCTTCATACTTGGACCACGACTTCTTCATTTTTCTCCAATATATATTTTGGATTTTGATATACAACGATCCGCCTCCTTTTAAGACTTGGATCTATTTATCCTCATACCTTTCTAGGGTCTTTTCGAATAGACTTCTCCATGATCTTTAGGGGAGTATTTGCTTTTCGTCGTGTGTCTCGATCCTTCATATTGATTTTTTGATAAATGATTCTTCACATCATTGGGATCTTTAGCAACAAAATGTAGCCCTCATGCCTTGTTAGGGCCTTTTCGAACTCGCCAATCTTCGCATCTCGCTTCAATAAGTTATGCCTTGGCTATGAAATCTAATTAATACCGAACAACTTTTAAACGATCTTTGTGCTAGAAGCTAAGTAACTTTTCAAATCGTACGACCTTATTTATTTCAATTATATTTATTAGCAAGCGATGGGAGAAAAAGTTCATAATTAACTCACATAAATTCATGAAAGAATACCAAATTTATAATTGACTTTATCATCTCTCGTTCTCCACAATTTAAAATCTCAAGGAATGAGACTCGTGGATGCTTAGCCTATTAAATCAAAGTTTTGGGTTTTCAAGTCATCTATAGGATCTTGCAACTTCTTAGACTTTTTCAAGTTTAGAATCCGCATTTTAAAGTTCCCTTGAAAAACGACTTTCTAGGATCAATTATAGGAACTTGCGAAAAGTTCTTGTTCTTAACCCGTAAGAGTTAAGACTTTCGCATTTTAAAGTTCCCTATATAAAAGCCTAGCAAAACTTGACTTAAACACGTAAAGGATACTAGTTAGAGTAAACTTAGATAAGTAAACTCGGGTTGAGTCAAAAGATTCATGACGGGCCTAATATATTAAAGATATCTAAACTCATTAAAACCATTTTATTTAACTACTTTATTTTGACTTTATTCTTGAAATGGAATATATATACATACGATGCGATAACAAAAGGAAAGAACATAAAAGAGAATAAATGAAAAATACTACTAGGCCAAAACAGATCAAAATTTTTGAAAAATGTCGAAAAATTAGATTTTCCGGTTAAAATGAAGAGAAATTAATGGAAAAGCCCACTTAACTTCGATAGAAGTCCCCCTACACTTGATATAAACATTGTCCTTAATGTTTAAGCATGTGGGAGTAAACTCCCCTACACTTAGGACATTGTTCACTTTGTTTAAATCTTGCTAAGGAAGAGACGACTATAGTGATTTCAACATCAACGTATAAGATATGAAATTTTGAATCACAAGAGTTTAGGATAGAACCGGGAAGACGGGAACACGGGATCACGGGCCGCCAAATATCATCAAAAGTGCTCTTTGAATGCTTTATTCCATGCACATCATAAGAAGCAAGACAACAAAAACCTACATAGCTCCCCTACACTTATTATGAAAAACGGGCAAAAGGGTAGATCATCGGGTTGCCTCCCGAGAAGCGCTTGTTTTTGTTAACCGAGTCACGAGCCTGACTCGACCCAGAACTAATTCAAAGGAAACATGGTGAGGGATGGAATCATCTCATGAGAGACGCCCTCACCAAAGTACAAGTTAACACGTTGGCCATTCACTTTAAAGTTTGGCCCATTTGGTTGCGATAACTCAATGGTGCCATAAGGGAAGACTTTGGCGACGGTGAATGGACCATACCAACGGCTCTTAAGCTTGCCCGAAAAGATTTTCAACCGAGAGTTAAAGAGTAAAACTTGATCACCTATGTGAAACTCTCGGTTCTTAATCCTAGAGTCATGAATGAGCTTGGTTTTCTCCTTGTAGATCAATGAATTCTCATAAGCTTCATTCCTCAGTTCATTAAGTTCATTGAGTTGGATCTTCCTAAGATCACCGGCTTTGTTGATATCAAAATTAGCCCATTTCAAGGCCCAAAAAGCCTTATGCTCCAACTCAATGGGGAGGTGGCATGCCTTTCCGTACACAAGACGATATGGAGTGCAACCAATAGGTGTCTTATATGCGGTACGGAAAGCCCACAAAGCATCATCTAACTTATCGACCCATGAGGCACGATGCTCTCCCACAGTACGCTCTAAGATTCGCTTAAGTCCCCAGTTAGAAATCTCGGCTTGACCATTAGTTTATGGATGATACGCGGTGGAAAGATGGTGATTGACACCATACTTAGCCATGACTCGAGCAAATTGATCATTGAAAAAATGTGTCCCGCGATCACTAATGATAGCTCGAGGAACACCGAATCTTGCAAATAATTGTTTCAGAAAGTTCACAACCACCCTCGCGTCGTTCGTAGGTAAATCCTTTGCTTCAACCCATTTAGATACGTAGTCAACGGCTACGAGGATGTACTTGTTCCCTTTAGATGATGGAAATGGCCCCATAAAGTCGATGCCCCATACGTCAAAGATTTCACACTCTTGGGTGAAATTTTGAGGCATCTCATCTTTATGTGTGATCTTGTCTTGTCGTTGTCAAGCATCACAATGCTTAACCATTTCGTGTGAATCACGATAAATGGTGGGCCAACAGAATCCAGAGACGAAAACTTTCTTCGCGGTATAGTTAGGACCAAAGTGACCATCGGTGGGTCCTTTGTAGCAAGCTTCAAGGATTAGTAAAGCTGTCGGCCCATCCACACACCTACGAATGACAAGATCCGCACATTGCTTGAAAAGGTAAGGGTCGTCCCAATAATAGTGTTTAATGTCCTTGAAGAACTTTTTCTTTTGTTGGGACGTTAACCCTTCCATTAGAACACCACCCGCTAAATAGTTTGCAATGTCCGCAAACCATGGGGTATCGTCAAGATTGGAGTTAATAGACATTAAGGCCTCAAGGGGAAAAGATTCATTAATCTTTTGATTTGGAAGTTCCCCTTGATAAGGATCCTCGAGTCTACTAAGATGATCCGCGGCTAGGTTTTCCGCTCCCTTTTTATCACGAATTTCGATTTTAAATTCTTGTAGGAGCAAAACCCAACGAAGGAGTCTCGGTTTAGCATCTTGCTTGGTCAACAAGTATTTCAAGGCAGAATGATCGGTGTAAACAATGGTGGTGGAGAGCACAAGATAGGGGCGGAATTTCTCAAAAGCATACACTACAGCTAAGAGGTCTTTTTCGGTAGTGGTATAATGCAATTTAGCCCCCGTCATTGTCTTGCTAGCATAATGGATTGGTTGGAAATGTTTGTTCACTCGTTGACCTAAAACCGCTCCAACCGCGAAATCACTAGCATTGCACATGAGCTCGAAAGGTAACTCCCAGTTTGGAGAGACTAAGACCGGTGCCTTAGTTAATTTACCTTTAAGAAGTTCGAAAGAATCGAGAAATTCTTGAGAAAAGATGAAAGGAGCATCCTTTTCTAAGAGGTGAGTCATTGCTCGAGCTATCTTAGAGAAATCTTTGGATGAAATGACGATAAATCCCGCATGTCCTAAAAAACTTCTAACTCCTTTGACGGTGGTAGGTGGTGGAAACTTAGCAATGACGTAAACTTCAGCACGGTCGACTTCGATACCGGCTTTGGAAATTTTATGAACAAGGACAATACCTTCTTTTACCATAAAATGGTATTTTTCCCAATTAAGAACGAGACGAGTGTCTTCACACCGTTTAAGCATACGTTCTAAATTGGCAAGGCAAGAAGAGAAGGAATCACCATAGACCGAGAAATCATCCATAAAGACTTCCATAGTTTCTTCAACCATGTCATGGAATATAGCCATCATACACCTTTGGAAAGTCCCAGGAGAATTGCATAAGCCGAAAGGCATTCTTTTATAAGCAAATGTTCCATAAGGACAAGTGAATGTGGTTTTCTCTTGGTCTTTTGGATCGATGGGAATTTGAAAATACCCGGAGAAACCGTCTAAGAAGCAATAGTAGTCATTACCCGCTAAACGCTCGAGCATTTGATCCATGAAAGGAAGAGGAAAATGATCCTTACGAGTGGCATCATTGAGCTTGCAATAGTCTATGCAAACTTGCCAACCCGTGACAAGTCGAGTAGGAATCAACTCAGTGTTTTCATTGGGAACAACGGTTATTCCGCCTTTCTTAGGCACACAATGGACGGGACTAACCCATGGCGAATCCGAAATAGGGTAAATCATTCCGGCATCTAGAAGTTTGATAACTTCTTTCTTGATGACGTCATGAATTTTTGGATTAACCCTTCTTTGGCTTTGGATTGCGGGTTTAAAGTCATCTTCCATGAGAATTTTATGAGTGCAAAAGTTAGGATCAATTCCGCGGATATCGGAAATTTTTCAAGCAATTGCTTTCTTATGATTTTTGAGCACATCGATAAGTCGAGATTTTTTTATCCTCTTTTAAGTCCTTTGCAATGATGACGGGTAACTTCTTATTGTCTACTAGAAAAACGTATTCAAGATGAGACGGTAAATCCTTAAGCTCTTAATCCGTAGGATTGTCAATGGAAGGCGTAGTCAAATTCGGATCATCGTTTGTAATTTCCATAGGAGAAGGTGGAGAAATATGGTCCTCATTAAGAAGTTTCTCAATGGTACGAATGTCTTCTTCCCAATCGGTGGGAGAATCGTCATATTTTAAGTCCACATCCCCTAAAGTTGCTTCAAATTATTTCAAAAGAAAATCACTTTCTCCAAATGGAGTCAATGATGGAGCAATAGAGGCAACGGTCTCAACAATGGGTAGAGAAGAAAAAACATTTTTACAAGCGTCTTTGAAATGTTCTTCACAAGCCTCATTAAGTACGTCAATGAAATTAACGCTCTCGTGTTCATAAGGTTGCTTAGAAAGTTTACCCATGTTGAAGACGGTTTTGTCGTCACCAACTCTCATGATTAATTCGCCCGCGGCTACATCAATAAGAGTGCGACCGGTCATCAAGAATGGACGTCCAACGATTAATGGAACACGGGGGTCCATCTCGTAGTCAACGACAACAAAATCCGTCGGAAAGGTGAACTTGTCGACACCGACGAAGAGATCTTCGGCTATCCCCACCGGATAAGCAACCGTACGGTTAGCTAACTACAATGTTATTCGTGTGGGGACTAGCTCGGGTAGAGATAATTGTTTCCAAACACTTAATGGCATTAAGTTGATACTAGCACCTAGATCGGCTAGGGCCATACAATTCTCTACCCCGGGAAAGTTGCAAGGAATGAGAAAGCGACCCGGATCACCAAGTTTGGTTGGTAATTTCCTTAAAAGAACCGCGGAGCAATTCATTAAGTTGGGTTTAAGCAATATCAAGGAGTTTTTCCTTATCACTTAGAAGATCTTTGAACATTTTAGCATATTTAGGCATGTGAGTGAGAGCCTCGGCAAAGGAGATGTTGAAATTCAATTGTTTAAACATTTTAAGAAAGTTTGAAACTTGAATATCATCCTTGTTCTTCAACTTCTCTTTCCTCAACCTTGAGGGATAAGGTATGTCGGGTTGAGATGAAGGCTTTGGAATGGAATTCTCACTCATGTCCTTGGGTGGAGGAGGGGTGGAAATAGAAGGTGGAGGGATTGGTGAAGGGGGCTCGTTATCCTTTGTCACAATCACCGGAGTAGGTTTAGGAAATCGGGTTCCTTATAACTTTTCCACTTCGGGTGGTGATTGCTATCATCTCCCCTCTTGGATTAGCAACGGTGTTACTCGGAAGAGAACCCGAACCAGAGGACTGATTACTTGGGAAGAAACTAGCCATCATATCCCTTAAGTCATTCGTTTGACTGCTTAAAGAGTTTCGCATGTCATTCCTAAGCTCGGCTCGAAGATCATTCGCTTGTTTCACCATGTCACCTTTCAAGTTGATAATTTGGCTCTGAAGATTCTTCATCAGCGCATCATTAGTCCTCATGTAAGTTTCAACCTCGTGATTAAATGGTTGTGGGTTGGTTGGGAGGGGTAACTTGGTAAGCGGGTGATTGAGAGGTGGGTTGTTGGTAAACTTGATTATTTCCTTGAGGTGGATATGGGTTTCTTTGGGTTTGATATTGATTAGGAGCTCGAGGTTGGTTTTGATTGTTGCGATTGAAGTTGTTTTGGTTTTGAGGAGGAAAACCCGGTGGTGAAAGAAAGTTGTTTGAACGATAACTTATCAAATTACGGTCACCTTGAGGACGTGCTTGATAGCCTCCCGTGGAAAAGTTACCGTTAGCCGCATACACGTTTTCCGGATTGTCATGAGTAGAAGGACAATCGGTGTATGAATGAGAACCACCGCAAGTCTCACAAGAAGGTGTTACAGCTTTAACTTGTTGAAATTGGTTCGTAGCCATGGTTAAGAAATTTTTGTTCATCTAGGCTAGTTGACGGGTGAGTTGGGTGAGTTCGCCTATCTCGGGGTTTGATGAAGTAGAAGAAACATTATCGTATCACGATCATGAAAAGTTAAACCATTGTAGAAAGTATCAATCAAAGTGACAGGGAGCATATTATGGTTAGGACAACGATCGATCAAGACATTTTAACGTTCCCAAGCATCAAAAAGCGACTCATCGGGTTCTTGAGTGAAACCACTGATTTGATCCCGAAGACGAGTTACCATGGATGGTGGAAAATAGCGCGACAAATTTTTTTGAGTCATCTCGTCCCATGTATGAATTGAGTTTTTAGGAAGACGATCAAATCATTTTTCAGCATGGTGGGATAAAGTGTGTGGAAAAAGGTGAAGGCGAAGAAAATCCATGGTAACACCAGGCAATTTCATGCTTTGAGTGACGGTTATGAATTTATCAAGATGTTTGTTGGCATCATCATCCGGTAATCCGCGAAATGGACAAGAGTTTTGAACTTGTTGGATCATGTGATGCTTCAACGAAAATTCGGGAGCCGTGATTTGCATTGGCGCAATCGGTCCTCCACGTCCATTCATAGTCGGTTGACATAGCTCCTCCATCGTACGAAGGTCGGGTTGAGGGACATGGTTGTTATTATTCAAATTGGGGTGAGGTGGGTTGTTATTATTATGCACACCGGCCATATCTAAGTCTGTACGAGTCTCGGGCTCAGAATAAGTCGAAGATCGAGTACGCATACACTAAAAATGCAATACAATATTTTTGGTTTTTTTATCTTTTTTAATTTTTTGGATTTTTGAAAATTATATATTTTTTAGGATTTTTTTGGAAATTTTTATGCTTGAAAATAACGTTCCCAAAAGAACGGATCCCAAAATCCATTTTTTCTCACGAAAAACCGTTAATCTTTACGAAAAGAGCCGGCAGCGGCGCCATTTGATTTAATGGGTTTTGCATATATGTACTCAATCGTTCTCGGTATCTAATCGAATTGATCACAGTTTAAGGTGGAATTGTTGTCTTTGATAACTAAAAGGAGGAGCTTGATTATCTAATTCTACTAATAATATAAACGTTAAAGCTATTAAATATGAAAACAAAGGAAGGATGTCTAACCTCGATTGCTTGTCCTGAATGAATGATGCATAGTAGAACTTGGTGAAAGAAACTAAAGGTGATTATCTATAACTACTTAAAAAGTAAATACTAAAAGTATTAGAAATAAACTAAAAATTAAAACGATATTAAAACGAATATTAAAACAAATATTAAAAAGAAACAATTAATAAAAATTAAAGTAAAAATAAAAATAAACTTTCGACTTAAAAATAAAACTTACTAAATAAAAAAAAAGGACATTGGCTAATAAAGCTAGTTTAAAAATAAACGAGACAGATATTGAAACGGGCAATTAATAAAAGTTAAAACTTAAACTTTTCGAAAAAATACTAATACTAAAACTTGACGAAAAATATAACTAAAAATAACTGACTTTCAGAATAAAAATTAAGACGACTTTCGGATAAAACTAAACGATTAAGGATAAAATGTTGGAATAGTGGAGACATGTTTCCCCATGGGGGACACTAAATTGTAGGGAAAGGAGTTATGGCAAGTAAATGGCAAGGAATCTTTTCGAAGAATTTTTTTTTCCTTTAGTAACTTCTTTTTTACAAAAACATTCGTAACCTTTTTTTTTAACTTTTCATTCGTAACTTTTTTTATAAATCCATTCGTAACTTATTTTTTTTTCGATTCATAAGACTTTGCATTCGAAATAATTTTTTAAAAAGCCATTCGTAACTTTTTCCTAAAAAACGTTTCGTAATTTTTTTTTCTTTCGTAACTATTTTTTTTTACTTTCTTTCGTAACAAAATTTTAGCAACTAACTTTCGTAAGATATTTGTTATAAAGCTTTCGTAAATATTTTTTCTTGGCGGGAAATAAAATCTTTTAAGTAACTTTTTTATTTCTTTAAATCTTTCGTAACAAATCTTTTCGTAACTTTTTTTTTTCAAAAAGGCTTTCGGAAGATAATGATAAACCCTTTTACGAAAGGTTTGTTCAAAACAAACAGACGCAACAAACAGATAAAAATAATGGAATAAAAATAAGCCAAAATAAGCAAAATTAATCTAGGAAATAAGCCAAAAATTAAGCTAAATTAATTTCTATAATAAGCCAAACTTACCACTAATAAAAACTATAAAAACACAAAATAAGCAAACTATTTAAAATCAACTTTTAAAAATATAAAACAATCAAATCCACTTAATTGAAAATAAGCTAAACACTAATTATTCAAAAAGCAAAATAAGCTAAAACATCCACCACATCAAAACCATAAGATCAATCACATAAACAAATCAATCACACAATCAACTTGATTAAGAAAACTACATGATTAATTAAATCACCACAAGATTAAGAAAGGTAGAATGAGATATATAAAATAAGCTTGATTAAATTGAAGATTAAGATCCAAAATACAAGATTTAAAATGAAAGATTAAGAAAAACTAGAGAAAGAAAATTCTAGAGAGAGAAAGTAACTTAAAAACTAAAAACTAAAAAAATGACAATTAACTAACACCTCCTAATGAACCATTAGGAGGGTATTTATAGGAGGAGGGGAGTGTGTTGCTTCTTCCTTCTTTTCCCTTGTCTTCTTGTCTTTTAAAAAACTCGTCTTTCTCGACTTTGTCTCGGGATTAGTCGAATGATAAAATGAACTCGTCTTCTAATTTTCTTTTTTTAGTATACTTGGTTCTTCGACTTCGTTAACTTCTGTCTTTAGACTTTTTCTTCGATAAATCTTCAGAATAGGCCTTTGACTTCCGTTCTTCTTGCACTTTTGATCTTTTGACTTCATCTTTTGTCTTTTTCTTCGATAAAAGCCCGTGAAAACCCGTGTTTTCTTCCTTTTTCATATTTTTGTCCTAAAACACAATAAAAACACAAACCACGCATAATTCCGCCTTTTACGACATTATATACACGTTGAGAAGAACGTTTTGAGAACTTATTGCCAATGTGGGTTACACCGAGACCATCAAAATAAGTTCTCAAAAACGTTCTTCTCAATATGCATTACATCAAGATTGTGTCGAATCAACAAAGTGTGCCAATACGGAAGCTCCTAGAAGATACTTCTTTTGACCCAATTATGGGATACACCGAGACCGTCAAGTTTTTTATTTTTGGGATGGTATGGCTTGCCTTCATAAACGGTTGGAAGGTGGCGAATCTGCTCCCAAATCTCAGCACCTGTTAATTGCGGTGGTGGGCCAACTGACATGGTTATTTTTAGCCAAAAATCCCTTTCTATCACGTCTGAAGGAGTTTCTTGAATGTAAAAGTCTTCGATGACAGTCGAACCAACACGGTTTCCCACCATTTTACAACTGAAATGAATCCACATTACCCATGCAATATGCACATGCTAATCTACCGTGTGTACTCCATCCCGACAGCATTGCATAAGTAGGGAAGTCGCTAACTCTCCACAATAGTTTAGCTTTCAACATGAAATTGTTTTACGATAAGCGTCGTAAGTTCAACACCAGAACTCCATAAGTCTTTCAACTCTTTTATCAACGGCTGTAGAAACACGTCTAAGTTTTGACCGGGGTTCTTCTTTCCAGGAATAACCAAACTCAGTTTAACATGTTCATCTTTTAAACACATTTAAGGAGGTAAGTTATAAATTGTAAGAAAGACGGGTCATAATGAATTTGAGTTAGAATTCGAGTTATTTGGATTGAACCCGTCAGTGCATAACCCAAGACGGACATTCCGAATCTATTTAGAAAACGATGAATGGGTTGAGTCAAAATGCTTCCATGCCTTACCATCACTTGGATGTACCATCTTATCCGAGTCTGTTTTATGATCATGATGCCAAGTCATCTCTTTGGACATCTTCTTTGACATGTACATTCTTTGAAGTCTAGGAGCAATTGGGAAATATGTAAGCACCAAATTAGGGACATTGTTTCTTCCACCATTCTTGTACCGAGAATGTCCGCAAACTTTACACTTAGACAACAGAGAATCAACTTTCCCATAGTATAACATGCAATGGTTTATGCAGGCATGACTCTTTTCTCTTGGAAGGTTTACTTTTCTCAGAACCTTTTTCGTCTCATAAAAGTTCCTAACCATCTTATTACCATTAGGTAACATGTCCTTAAAGAGAGAAAGTACTCGATTATATGTTGCCTTGGGTACATTGCATTCTGCTTTCCAATTTAACAGCCTTGTGGCAGCTTCAAGGTTCAAAAACTTTTGACACCCCTCGTACAAAGGCTCGTCGTCAGCTTTTAACATTTCATAGAATTGCTTTGCAAACGAATTTGGGACTTCTTCTTCCCCAGTATCCGAATGCAAATCTGATTGAAATGTAGCATTATGAATATCCAAAATCATTTGTCTACAGCCAAAAACATTCTCCTCTTCAATAGGCTCAGAACATATTCCTATCTCCGACCGTCTACTTTTTCTTTCGCCAGGAGCATACCAAGTTTTATGACGAAGCATGAACCCGTTACGCCTCAAATCATACTTAACTTCATCTCTTTCCTTGGATACTTTTATGTTACACCTAGAACACGGACATTTGATATGGAAAACTATACGACTTCCCAAGTTTTTCTTTCAACGACTCTCTCAATTGAAAACGTGAAATTCAAAAACTCGCTGACTTTTGATTGGTAAATAGAACAAAGAAGGCCTTGACTATTTCTTCTTTTGTACATCCATCCTCTATCCTCTCTCACCGACATAGCTAAACTTTAAACGAGCTCACATCAACTAATAATGGTAAAACTATATACAAGTAATTAAGCTATCCCAAATAGTGCAAACAAGAATTAAGCACACATCAAAAAAGTAAGTGTTGCAAAATACTGTAATATTAGTTCCTATCAACCCCATTTTCAAATTAAAGCAACACCTATTTCAACTAAAATTATGCGACTTAAGTCAGCGAATCAAACAACTGCCTATGCGACATAAATCAGAACTAAAAGAAGAACCTAAAAGTAATCCCATAAGCACCTAAAACTAATCCTAATTCTAAAACTAGTATGAAAAAATAATGTGCAGATTTCAACACAGAATCATCCAAAACTAGTATGCAAAAATAAGCTGCAGATTTCAACACATAATAAGCAAATATATGTAAGTTATCTAGTTAACCGAACACTCCTAATTTTTTAAAAGAGTTTATTGTGTCTCAAAAAGGCAATAAACAGTTCAACAAAATAGATTTGAAACCAAAAAAATTATAAAAGCCGTAGACTAAACCTGTATAATACTAATTAAAATGCGAAAATTCTCAACACAACTTCCCTACTAAACTATCTGATCACGCTTTAATTCAACAATACATCTCAAAATTACATGTGTCTCGGGTACCCGCTGGGCACCCCATGTCTCCGTCCCTAACCACTAGGCTAACACGAGTCAATCATCCAAACACGCTTCATCCTATTTTATGACTCTTCTTTTCCCCAGTGATACGAAATCAAATTTACAAACCAAGTTTAAACACCTTTAACCAAAGTAACAAATTATATACTATGTATTAAAACAAATAAAGACACAAGCTTTGTGTCTATTGGTCACAAACATGAATAAAAGCAAAGTAATACGTAGTACTAAAAGAAGAATTTCTAAAAGTGGCTCTTATTTTTCTGGACCGAAGTAACGTTTTGTGCCACCATATTTTTTATCTCGACCGACATGACTTTTCTATCTTATTAGAAAAGTGAGTCATGTCGGTCGAGAAAAAAAATCTTGATCACACAACAAATATCCTACCAAGAATTCTATGAAGTTGCACAGGCTGTTGACCATGACCTTGTTTTTACCAAAAAGTAAAACACACAGTTAAAAAACAATGTACTTTTTTTACCCACCCCTCTGATGCTCTGACATAAAAAATGTACTAGTACTTCTTTCTGTTTATGTTTTATTTATTATATTGATGAAACTGCAATTATAAATAGTCTCATCGTCCAAATCGGGCTTAAAACGCTTAAAATGTCATTAAAATACCCCACAATATGCTTGTGTTTGTTCATTGTGTATTTTAGGTACGGATATCGTGAAATCAACAAAAGATCACAAGAATAAAGAAAAAACAAACAAGGGAAACGAAGCCATACAAAGAACTGGACCCCAATCATGAATTTCCATTGAAGTCCTTGAAGTTTAAAGATTTGGCAAGATTGGTCCCTCATCTTTTGAAGACTTGTCACTTTTGGCCCTTGTAAATCTTAATCATACAAGTTTGGTCCATAAAGTTTCAAGAATATACATTAGTCCTTGGTACAAGTTTGGAAAACTTGTTGTGGCCAAAATGGAAAAACAAAAAGTTGTTTTACAAAGGGAAGTTAAGTTTGAAGCTGATAAAACTTATTTGCGAACATATTGGAAGACAAGGGACCAAAATGGGGAGACATCTAAACCTCAACACCCACTCACAAGCTGCCATGTCACATCCCCCTCCAACCACACGCCTAAACCTCATCCCACCTTCCACGTATACTTCCCACTAACGTTTATTTAACAGACTTTTATTAAAACTTTGTTTAATAACAAAGTTTAGTGGGAAACATCTTTTAAATCAATTTAACCCCCAAAACCTGATTTAACTCAACTGTTTATCACCTCCAACCTCCAAAATCCTAGCAGCTTAATTACTCTAAAATCAAAGGGGTATTTAAAATTGCTTTCACTAATCAACTATTCAACCACCACCCAACAAAACCTTGCACCCTGAAAACGACCCATCCCCCTTTTCCCCCTCCCCTACTACACCACTCACGTGACACTGTTCAAGGTTGACAACATCAATAGCTTAAATTCATTCCTTTATCCCAAAGGTTTGATAAACGCCCAAGATTGCTCCATGACAGCTGGCCATCACAATCAATCACATGAGAGCCACTTTGACCAGGAATTTTGACTCAAGACTAAGGGCATATTTGGACTTTCATTAGTTAGGGTTTTCATTTGTTTCATGTACTAGAATCTTCTTGTACTCAGTATAAATACAACATGGCATGTCACATGTATTTTTGTTCCAGATTTTCTTCTTGTAATATTTTTTTATTTAATCAATATTTACAGTTTTATTTAAACAAAATTCTTGCAAGGAGTTATCTGAGTTCCATATTAGTGTAACATTTCTTTTATTTGCAATCATAGTGTAGGTTTATCAAAATTTCATTTGTTAAAAAAACATTTTGGCAATGGTTGATTTTTAGAACCAGTTTACAAGCTTGTGGACTTGTTGACTAACACTCAACAACCTCACAAGCTTTTGTAAGCTGTTATATTTTTTGTTAGTCCCAAACTGGTTTTCCAAGGATTTTGGTTTCGACAGTTTTTGGTATCTCAAAAAGGTTTTACAAACGTGTTGGTTTTCTTGCTATTACCTCATCCTCACTGCTTTATAACTTAGACATAAGCTCATTTGACACATGAGCTTATGAACTGGTTATAAAGCTTGTAGTTGTATTTGTTTGAATTTATGCAGGTTTTCAAGATATGATCTCCTCTTTTTATTTTTACCATTTTTTGTGAAGACATAGCTCATCACCCTTGGTTTGTCGTAGACCAGCCAATAGGGAATCTCTACAAGCATTCTTTGGATTCCACATAGATCTCAAGCTGGTAAAGAAATGGCATCAGTTAGGTATAGGCTTTGAACCTTCTTTTTACCTTACTTGAAATTTATGTGTTACATGGTAAACTTATTTTGAGCTTATCTGTTTCATTGTGATTCTTGGTTATATTCATGTTTAGAGTTTTACTTAGGTTTATTCATTGATTCATGCTTGTTCAAGATTGTTAGATTTAGGTTTGTGGTTCAATTGGATGCCTTTGCTTTGAAAAAATTGTTAAGCTGATTATTAAGGGGTGTTTGGGTCTGCTAGTCTTGGGTGACACAAGGGTGGTCATAGTCAGTTTAAACAGGCTCTATTAGATTTATTATAAGTAGTTTTGAAAGTTGGTTTGAGTTTGGTAGGTTAATACATAGTTTGTATGTTAAACAGTTTGGTATAAAACAGGTATAAACTATCAGTAGGCCACATAGGTTAATTTAGTGATTTTTAGAACACCAAATCTTGTCATTAGATAGACTATAGGTTAGATTAGGGTTGGATGCCCTTTAATTGGACTTTGTTTTGCTAGGGTTTAAGATTTGCCTGATTAAATCTCATTAGAAAACCATTTGCATCAGCAAAGGTGCTCAGACCCCCCTAAGTAGAATACAGTAACCTATTTTTGCTTTGTTTTGTGTGAATTTTGTCTTGGAACTTTGTTAGATATTATAAATCTTGCCTATGTTTTAGAGAGAGAAAGAGATAGAAAGATGGTGGATTTCACACTTCTAGAGAGAGAAAGTAATGGAACTATGTGTTATTTGAAATGAAAACCACACCCTCTCCATCAAAGGAGAGGGCTTTTATACCAAGTCCACAAAGTGGACTTGGTTTACATATTGGGCCGCCGACCCATATATCACATGGGATCGGTTTGGGCTTTGTTTAATAAGTATAAATAAACTAAACTACGAGCTTCTAATATATCTATCGTTGGAGTGACCGAACCTTTCTAATACGTAAAACGTATTTCCAACAATCTCCCCCTAAGGGAGGTCACTCTGAACAAGGGCGTTACCAGAGTTACAATAATAAAATAAACCTAGCATACTATGCTTGTCTTGAGCTCGTAGTCTTCGTCTTTCTTTTCTTTTTCTTTTCTGATGAATAGGTTGATGTGATCTTTGATATCAATCTTGAGCATGGATCTTTTGCCTTTGATCTTGTGCATCACTTGTGATCTTTACCTCTTCGTGACTTCATTTCCCACATACTTATACCTTTGTAATTCTTGAAAGCTTGAGAGTTTGATACAGCAGAAGACTTAACTTTTAGACTTTCTTGAATTTGTTGTAGTAGAAAATATAAGCATGTGGGGACGACTTCTTCTCGGTCACCGCAACGCCACCGTCTTCGAATGCCGCAACATAAGTAGACACGAATGAAATGGCTTTGAACATTTCATTCTAATTCGGTAGCATTTTACCTCCGGTCGGTGAAGACCTGATTGTAGTAAAACACGACTCTTGTTTAGGAAAACAAAAGAACGTATATGAGCGGTAAGTATCGACGAGTGATTTAGGAAAACCACAAGTAATGACCCACAATCAAATAAAATGAGAGAAAGATTCGTTTCCCAAGGAGGTATATGTGTTGTGAATTAACTTGTATTTCTTTGAGATTAATATTGATGAGATGGAATGACGGTTTCGTGAAAATTACACTATGACGAAAAAAACGTAAACGTAAAGCCGTAGAAAAACCACAAAAATTAAAAATTATTAAAACCAAAAACAAAATATCAAAAAGGCTAAAAACAAGTCTCAAATAATATAAACAAAGATAAAAATCCAACAAAGATATTTTAAAACCTTTTATTAATTAAATAATTAATTTTAAATGCTAATTAAAGCCCTAAAATTAAATTTAACTAATTCAAAAGTCTAAAATATGATTTTATTGAATTATCACTTAACTTATATTATTAGAAGACTAAAAAGTAATTTTCTAAAAATTAAAACCTATTAAAACTATTTTTAAAACTCTAAAAATGATTTAAAATAATTAAAACCTAATTAAACTTAAAATAATTATAAAAATAAATCTAAAAGCTTAAAAATTATTCTAAAAATGGAAAAGGTCCTAATTTATGATAAAGAACCTAAGAAAAATGAAAAAGAAAGAAAAATGAAATTTGAAAAATTAATAATAAAATATTATTAAAATAATACTAAAAAATAAAAGTTTCTAAAATTTGAAATAAAAAATTTCTAAAAATCCTAAATAATATAACTAAGAGAAAAACACTAATTAGAGCTTCTAAACCTTTTTTAATAATTTTATAAAAATGTTTAAAGTTTATAAAAAACCTTAAAATATTATAAAATTAAAAATTAAAGTTTTTGAAACCAAAACTAGATGTAAACCTCAAAAATATATTTTAAAACCTAAAAACTATTTTTCCTAAAAATAAAAACTATTTTTGGTATTTTTTAATGATTTTCTAAAATTCGTCTATTAAATAAATCCTAGAAATTAATCTAATGAATGGAAAATTATGAAACCAATTTTGAAAAATCACAAATGCTATAAAAGCCCTAAGAAAAATAAGCTAGACAAAGTTAGCTTAAAAATAAGCTGAAAATAAGCTAATATAGCTACGGCTTATTTAATAAAAGACAAAAGAAAAACAGGTTAAGTTAATTAACCTTGCACCCTTGGTCAGTAAAAGACCCAAGGGCGCAATGGTTAGGTTGTTGGTGTGTTGAACGGCTGGTAACGGGTTCGAGGCTATATACCCCACTTTTTTCACCTTTTTTATTTTTGCTTTTATTCTTTCTCAAACCAATCTATGCACTCTCAAATGCTTAACAACACATTCCAATCTTCCTTTTTACTGGATTACACAAGATTGAAAAATCAAAAACGTGACAGATAGCTTTTGAGTACAAACAGATTAGAACTTGTGTTGTTCTTGCTTTTTGAATCACCAAGAGGTGCTTGGTGTGGCTTATTTGGTGGAGTATTGGAACAAAGAGGGGCACCCTTGTGCTTATTTAAGCACAAGGAGTCACAATAAGCAACAAATAAGCACACTGGCACAATAAATAAGCAAATCAAGCACCCACAGACCAAGGCTACTTCTCTGTGACAGAATGATTATGACAGTGGGCTTAGTGACTGATTTCTAGCAATCTAGTGAACCTTAAGCTACCAAATCATGCACACAAACTCACAAGATGGCAATCAATCAATAACAAGCTTAAAATCAACCTGTTACTTCACCAATTTCAGAGAATCAAGCACAAAAAAGCAAGAAAACTGGCAAATAAGTGAACATGCAGATTTTGAACACACTTTTTCTTTAAAACTTCTCAAACTAGCTTCAATATTGTTCCAAATTAATTTACTACTCTCTAAAAACCTGTCTCAATCCTTTTCCAAACTTCTAACACCTTTTAAATCCAATATCTAAGAAATCTACCCTGCTAAAACCTAATGCCAAACATCCTTGTAAATTCTGAAAACCAATTTTTTTCAACTCAAATCCTTATAAATCCTATTCTAACTGATTCCCTTAACATCTAGCATGCATATAACATAACATAAACACAAATCAAGTAACTTAAACACACTTAATCAATCAATCAAGCAAAATCATGTAACAAGCACTTTTATGAACTTTGAACAAGGAAAAAGGTTTATACCTTAGGGCTTTACATCCAAAGCCCTAGAGGATGTAAATCCTCCTCCCTACCAGCCCGGGCTGGTGCAGAAACAATATCAACACCTTCTTCCCTGTTTAAAACAAAAATCAAAGAAAACAGTATAATAACACAAGCATATATATGTTTCTGTTTTCTTTTCTTTTCTTCTAAAAACTTTCCCAAAGCTTTTAAACCTTTAAAACACGTTTTCTATTACTCCTAAATCACCAATATCATGAATTAAAACACTAAATCCTTTTGAGCAGATTTATACCAAAAATCTCAGATTATCAAAAACCTTTTGAAATATTTTGAAAATCCAAAATACTTCACCAAAATAACAATGGAACTCAGTTTCCCTTCTCAAATAGACACCAACTTTAAGTAAATAAAAAAGGAATTATATTGTATAAAAAACAAAAACACAACTTTTTATTTCAAATAAAAGGGATTACAAAATTTAGAAAGGAAACTGGAACAAGGGCTCTCCCACAGGTTGGGGCTCCTTTTATAGCACTCTTAGAACATACTAGAATCAAAAATACAAACCCTAATCCTATGAAAATCTCAAAAATACCCTTCACACGTTTTTTGGGGTTTTTGTCCAAATTTGATCTTGGCCTTTAAATTATGCGTTGGGAGCAAGCATTATATCTTGGACGTTCATTTGGGACACGTCACAAGACTTGGAGCCAAAGGAATGCTCCTATTGGTGGATGGGGAATTGGGGATTTGGTACACATGCGTGGGATTGGGTATTGGGTGTGTGGGATTAGTTCCTGCGTGTGTGAATCACACGTGGGTGAGTTTAATTGGGTTTTACCCAAGGTTAAGTGAGGGTAAGTTCTGGGTGGTAAGAACGATGAACAGTAAATGTTTCAATCCGAATTTAGGGGAAGGTAACTTGTTAGGCGCCTTTTTAGGTTTTGAAAGTTTCAGTTGGCAACTTTGGTCCTTTTGTTTTGAATATTTTTGCATTTGAAGTTTCAGTGCCCTAAAAACGTATTTCCTTCACAAATAACTTTCCCTTATTGTCACTTTTGGCACAAGACTTTGCAAAAAGTGTAACAAGGATGATTTTTGACACTTTTGAATATTTCAAGGGCTATTTTTGGACAAAGTTGATCTTCAAAGGTCTTCCTTGCATCTTAATCTTCATGAGGGACCAATATTGGCAATTTGATTTTATTGAGGGACTAATCTTGCCATTTCTTCAATCTTGAAGGACCTTTTTGCAATTTTGACAAACTTAAGGGACCAAACTTGTAATTATTAATATACAAGGGTTTTAAGTGTCTTTTCTTCATTCTTGGATGATCAATCTTGTATTGTCTTCAAGTTTTCAAGGGTATTTGATGAAAATTCCATGATTAGGGCCCGGTTCTTTGTACGGCTTCGTTTCTCGTGTCCGTTTTTCCTTGTATCTTGTGATCTTTTGTCTTTTTCACGGTATCCATACCTAAAATACACAAGTAAACAAACACAAGCATATATATGGTATTTTATGACATTTTTATGCATTTAAAGCCCGAAAAGAACGATGAGATCATGTATAAATGCCATCTCATCACTCCCCCATACTAAGCCATTGCCGTGCCCTCACGCAATGCTAGAATAAAGTATCTAAGCATCACCAAAGTTCAATTTTATTAACCTTTATTGAAAAGTAAAAGACTTGCAACATACTACGAGTTTGTGTAAAGACATAATGTATGATTTTCATCACCAAAATGTGACTTTTAGGGTCAAAGAATAGAAACAAGTTAATGTCCCTTAGAGTAAATTTCGTCATCCTTGATTGTCATACATTCCATGCTAAGTGCAAAAACAAGATCATTGTTGGTACAAGTCACAATGCTAACACTACTCATACGTTCAAATTGTGTAATACTTTTTCTCCCCGCAATCCTAGTTATTATAAAAGGAAATGGGTTACTAGCTTTTTTTATCTATTTGTCATGGATCACAAGTGATTCATATTGACTTATTTAAGTAGTTATTAGTCCGAAAGCAAAGTAGCACGATTTGATCAATAGTTAGCCGAAGGACAAAATCTTTTAAAACGGCTTCTCGTGTATCTCCTTAAGTTCATATCTTGGCATAACTCGTTTCACGATTTGAGACCTTTCTCGGACCGATATTTGGCATGTACTTCATACTTCAAATCTTGGGAAGACGTTCTTGAAATTATGGTCTTCTCTTCATATATTTGGAATTTCTTCACTTGACGTTTTTGAGAGATTCTTCATATAGGACCACGACTTCATCATTTTTCTTCAATCTATACTTTGGATTTTGATATACAACGATCCGCCTCCTTTTCGGACTTGGATATATTTATCCTCATACCTTGTTAGGGTCTTTTTGGATAGACTTTCTCCATTCTTTAGGGGAGTAATTGCTTCTCGTCGTGTGTCTCGATCCTTCATATTGATTTTGGAATAATGATACTTCACATCATCTTTGGATCTTTAGCAAAAATAGAGCTCCTCATGCCTTGTTAGGGCCTTTTTGGATGGTCGCCAATCTTCGCGTCCCGCTTCAATAAGTTATGCCTTGGCTATGAACTCTATTCAACCCCGAGCAACTTTTAAACGATCTTGCGCTAGAGGCTAAGTAACCTTTCAAATCGTACGACCTTACTTATTGCAATTATGATTTATTCCTAATGCATTGATCTTATGGGAAGAAAAAGCCACAATTAAAAACATGTGAGTTTTTGAAAGAACACTTTCATGTTCTACGTTTAGCATGATCACTTGTCTAACTCTATCATTTCTCGTTCTTCACTATATAAAGACCTCTAATTAAAGAGACTCGTGAATACTTAGCCATGCAAGTCAAAATTAAGCCAAATTTGGATTAGCTTTCATTAAGACTATATCAAATCAAAGTTTTGGGTTTTCAAGCCACCTATAGGATCTTGCACTTTCTTGGACTTTTTCAAGTTTAGAGAATGCGTTTTATAGTTCCCTTGATAAGTGACTTTCTAGAATCAATTATAGGAACTTGCGAAAAGTTCTTGTTCTTAACCCGAATGAATTAAGACTTTCGCGTTTTAAAGCTCCCTATATAAAAGTCTAGCAAAACTTGAATTGAGCGGGTTAAGGAATGTAAAGGGCTCCAAATGCCCATCAAGTCAAAAATTAACTCTTATTCTACCCATCGGAAAATATACATTCGTGTCTTAAAAACACTTATGAAAACTAAGAAAAATTTTAAAATTTGGCCATTTTTTGCCTTATTAGTAAAACAAAACATTGAAAGTTGGAACTCGTGAGGGCGTAGCAAAGCAAGTACCTATTCACCCCCCCATACTAAAAGTAAACATTGTCCTCAATGTTTCGAGTCTAAAGGTGGAGCACCCCCATACTAGAGACGAAGAATCGAATGCTTAGGATCTAGCATGGAAAGGGTGATCAACAATATATCTAAAGCCGTTTATTAATTATGCTAAAAGATAATTGTTAGAACAATAAAGGATATGTCATGGATTCGTGAAAAACTTCTTCAAACGAACGATGGAGGCTCACGTAAACAAACACGAGAGTCTTCAATCGTAGATGATGATGATGATCTAGATAACACAATCACAAACAACCACGAGACAACGAGTTGGAAGGGTACAAGTCCCCTTATTAGTGAATAAAAAGCATAAAGATAAGCATGGGATCTCCCCCACGAGGCACCTCGTTTTTGATTACCGAGTCATGAGCTCGACTCGATCCCCTCAATGTTAATTATCATTGGGGAAGGTGTCTTGGTCGGGGGCAACCATCGAAGGAATTTCCCCACCAAAGTAGTGCTTAAGCCTATGTCCATTCACCTTGAAGTTGGGACCATCATCTTGAGCTAGCTCAATGGTCCCATATGGAAACACTTGTGTAATGGTGAACGGACCCGACCAACGAGATTTCAATTTCCCGGAAAATATCTTAAGACGTGAGTTAAAAAGCAACACTTGATCACCAATGTTAAAAACCCGGTTTTTAATCTTTGAATCATGAAACTTTTTAGTCTTTTCTTTAAAAATTAATGAATTTTCATAAGCATTATCCCTTAATTCATCCAATTCATTCAATTGTATTTTCCGGTGATCTCCCGCGGTCTTCAAGTCAAAATTAGCATGCTTAAGGGCCCAATATGCCTTATGCTCCAATTCAATGGGCAAATGACAATTCTTCCCATAGACTAACTTATAAGGAGTGCAACCGATAGGTGTCTTATAAGCGGTCCTAAAGGCCCATAAAGCGTCATCGAGTTTGTCGGACCATGAAGCACGGTTTTCTCCAATCGACCTTTCTAAAATCCTCTTCAAAGCTCGGTTCGAAACCTCGACTTGCCCACTCGTTTGCGGGTGATAAGCCGTAGAAAGACGATGTGTAACCCCATATTTCTTTAGAACCTTTTCGAATTGGTCATTACAAAAATGGGTTCCACGATCGCTTATAATAGCACGAGGGGTTCCGAACCGAGAGAATAGTTGCTTCAAAAACTTCACTACCACACGAGCATCATTAGTAGGCAAAGCCTTAGCTTCCACCCACTTAGAAAGGTAGTCCACCGCGACGAGGATATATTTGTTGCCATGAGACGATGGGAACGGCCCCATAAAGTCTATTCCCCATATGTCGAAAATCTCACACACTTGAATTATATTTTGCGGCATTTCATCACGTTGAGACGATTTTCCTTGACGTTGGCACGAATCACACGACTTCACAAGTGCGTGTGCATCACGATAGATAGAAGGCCAAAAGAAACCGGCATCGAACACTTTCTTAGCCGTGAGATTAGCACCGTGGTGACCACCCGTGGGTCCCTCGTGACAAGCTCTAAGGATATTAGAAGCTTCGGTACCAAACACACAACGTCGAACGAGTTGATCCGCACAAATCCGAAAGAGATAAGGGTCGTCCCAAAAATAGAACTTGACGTCACGAAAGAATTTTCGTTTTTGTTGTGTCGTCATACCCTTGATTATGAAATTGCCCGCATGGTAATTTGCAATATCGGCAAACCATGGGGTGGTGTCTTTAGAATTCACTACACCGAGAGTCTCGAGAGGAAATGTTTCGGTAATTTCCTTGTTCTCGAAAACATCTTTGTGAGGATCTTCTAGACGAGAGAGATGATCGGCCGCTAGATTCTCGGCTCCTTTTTTGTCAAGCACGGTGACATCAAATTCTTGGAGGAGGAGCATCCAACGAAGCAATCTCGGCTTAGCGTCTTGCTTAGCTAAGAGATACTTGATAGCCGAATGGTCGGTATACACGATGCTTTTAGTTAAGACGAGATAAGGTCGGAATTTCTCAAAAGCATAGACCACGGCAAGGAATTCCTTTTCCGTTGTGGTGTACTTTAATTGAGCCTCGGTCATCGTCTTACTAGCATAGTGGATAGGACGAAAATGCTTGTCATAACGTTGCCCTAAGACGGCCCCTATAGCATAATCACTTGCATCGCACATGATTTCAAAGGGTAATTCCCAATTAGGAGCAACAAGAATGGGAGCTTCGGTAAGTTTCCTTTTTAGAGTCTCGAAAGCCTTAACACAATCCTCATTAAAGTTAAAAGGAGCATCCTTCTCGAGAAGGTGTGTCATAGGACGAGAAATCTTTGAAAAGTCCTTGATGAAACGACGATAAAAGCCCGCGTGGCCTAGGAAACTACGAACTCCCTTAACGGTTTTGGGATGAGGTAACTTGGCGATGACGTCTACTTTAGCTTTATCGACCTCAATCCCCGCCTTCGACACCTTATGTCCTAAGACGATTCCTTGTTTACACATGAAATGACATTTCTCCCAATTAAGCACAAGATTGGTTTCTTCACAACGTTTTAACATTTGTTCGAGATTAGATAAACATGACGTGAACGAATTACCAAACACCGAGAAGTCATCCATAAACACTTCCATCGACTTCTCGATCATATCGTGAAAAATTGCCATCATACACCGTTGAAACGTACCGGGTGCATTACAAAGTCCGAAAGGCATCCTACGATAAGCGAACGTTCCATAAGGACACGTAAACGTAGTCTTCTCTTGATCACGAGGGTCGATAGGGATTTGAAAGTAACCGGAAAAACCATCTAAAAAGCAATAGAATTCATTTCCCGCAAGTCGCTCCAACATTTGATCCATGAAGGGCAAAGGAAAGTGGTCTTTACGAGTGGCGTCATTTAACTTTCGGTAGTCAATACACACCCTCCAACCGGTCACAACACGAGTGGGAATTAACTCGTTGTTTTCATTAGGCACAACGGTCATTCCTCCCTTTTTAGGGACACAATGGATTGGGCTCACCCATGGGCTATCGGATATAGGATAAATCATTCCCGCGTCAAGGAGTTTAAGGACCTCCTTTTTAATGACATCGTGAATTTTGGGATTCACCCTTCTTTGACTTTGAATTGCGGGTTTGTAGTCCTCCTCCATTAAAATCTTGTGAGTACAAAATTTTGGGTCAATACCCTTAATGTCGGATATTTTCCACGCAATTGCCCCTTTATGAGCCTTAAGAACTTTCAAGAGCTCGGTTTTTTCATCATTAGCAAGATCTTTTGCAATAATAACCGGCAACTTGTCATCACCTTCCAAGAATACATATTCAAGGTGAGAAGGAAGATCTTTCAATTCAAGGATAGGCGGGTTCCTCGATTGAAGATTTTGGTTCAACACTCATAACTTCCATCGGCGAAAGAAATGGTGGAATAGAAATATCATCACTAATCAACACCTCATCTTCATTGTCGATTTCATTTGAAGTGAGATCGCCTCCTTGGAA
Source organism: Glebionis coronaria (assembly GCA_025667525.1). NCBI lineage: Eukaryota > Viridiplantae > Streptophyta > Magnoliopsida > Asterales > Asteraceae > Glebionis > Glebionis coronaria. Next base: position 158,089,730 of record CM046876.1, read on the forward strand.
TGGAGTGAGATTTGGTGTGGAATTAGCAAGAATCGGATCCAAAATAGTGGGATTGCCACTTGACGAGCTATCGGAAAAACCTAACACTTCTTGTGAAAACTCATCGCAAACCACATCAACGATGTCAATGTGATTGATGGTAGCGATTGCGTAAACATGAGAAGGTTTCGAGTTTTGAGTAGCGTTTATAACAAGTTCCTCTTCGTTGAATCTCAAAGTGATAGTTCTCGCATGAACATCGATAAGCGATCTCGAAGTATCTAAAAATGAACGTCCTAAAATTAGAGGAACTTGAGGATCCGCGGGGATGTCGACTACTATAAAATCAACGGGATAGTAGAACTTCCCCACTTTCACGAAAACATCTTCGGCTATTCCACATGCCATAATCGTAGAATGATCGGCCATCTCGATGGACATGTTCGAAGGAATAAGAGCCGGAAGCGAAAGCGATTTCCAAATGGAAAATGGCATCAAATTAATGCTCGCACCAAGATCGGCCAAGGCGAGGCATTCTTTCATATCTTGTATGTCACAAGGAATGAGAAACTTTCCGGGATCACCAACTTTTTCCGGTATGCGGTTAAGATAAACCGAAGAACAATTAGCAAGCTTTGAAAGCTTTTCCTTATCGCTCATCATACTTTTAAAAGTGGAAGCGAAACGAGGCATATATAACAACGCGTCGGCTAAACTCACATCAAAATGCACTTGTTGGAACATCTTAATAAAAAGCTCGATTTGTTGTTTGTTACGTTCTTGCATTTTCTCTTTATTTCGTCTTGAAGGGTAGGGTAAAGGTGGTGTGGGTAGGTCATTAGGCAACGGCCTTGGAATCTCGGGTTCCATAATTGGTATTGGTGTAAACCGTAGGTGTGGTATGAGCGGTACTTCGTGGGATTGTATGTGCTCCTTTTCGACCATCACCTCGGGTTCTTTCTCGATTTCCTTCTCCGTAGAAGTACTTGGACGAGAGATTGGTTCCTTGAAAGTTTTACCACTTCGTGTAGTAATAACCTTCATTTCTCCCTTCGGGTTTGCAATGGTATCACTAGGAAGACCACCCGAAGAAGAGGGCTTACACATGATAGCTTCGAACATCTTAGCCATTCGGTCCTCAAATTTTGATTGCCTAGCATCCGATTTCAATAACTCTTGCTTAATCTCATGTTGTCCTAATTCCATCTTTTGTTGGTTTTGTTGAAGACGTTGGACATTTCCTTCCATTTTGTTTGCATGAGTTTTAAGTTCATTAGCAAGTTCATTTTTAAGCTCGTTTTTCAACTCGGACCTTAAGCTAATCATCTCACGTTGCATGTTATCAAATTTAGCATCATTTGCTTTTGCATAATCTAAAAATTCTCCTTGCAAATTTTTCGTGTGAGCATTTTGAAAACCTTGTGTAGTGTTTTGAAAATCACGGTTTTGGTTTTGATTAGAGATTTGTCCATTCCCACTTTGATAATTCCCTTTGTTGTAATTGCGTGTGTTGCCTTGGTAATTACCTTGGTTGTTGTTTCGATAATTGTTAACATTTTGGTTTGGTGGAGCTTGATTTTGGCGGGAACCTTGGCCGTTTTGGTTGTAAGTTCCCGTTGCTACATAAGCACTCGAAGTGTTACCATCCGCGGTAATGCACTCGGATA